>JAINUG010000240.1:468633-1068633 GCA_029706075.1 Aldrovandia affinis | reverse complement strand
TGTGACTGTGTGCTACAGCGGGCGTGGAAAGAGCCTGCGACAGGGGAGGAGAAGTGGCAGGTGGTGGTCCCCAAGGGCCTGAAGGAGTCAGTGCTGAAGGCCATGCATGGAGCAGCAGGGTCTGGGCATTTCGGGGTCAGTAAGACACTCCGTCGTCTCCGCCAGAGTTTCTACTGGGGACGAGCCAGGAGGGATGTGGAGGAGTTTTGCCGTCGCTGTGACCCCTGTACGGCCCGCAAAGGTCCCACTGGCCGCTCCCACGCCCCACTGCAGCAGTTTCCAGCAGGGGCACCGATGGACAGAGTGGCGGTGGATGTAGTGGGCCCGTTGCCCCGTTCTGACAGGGGGAACCGCTATGTCCTCACCGCCATGGACTACTTCACCAAGTGGCCAGAGGCCTACGCCCTCCCGGACCAGGAGGCAGAGACCATCGCAGATGCCTTGGTGGAGGGCATGTTCAGCCGCTTGGGGGTGCCGGAGTCCCTACACAGCGACCAGGGGAGGAACTTTGAGTCCCGGGTGTTTGCTTCCATGTGTGACCGGCTGGGGATTCACAAGACCCGCACCACCCCCTTGCACCCCCAAAGCGATGGTTTAGTGGAGAGGTTCCATCGGACCATGGGACAGCAGCTGGCTATCCTCACCTCTCAGCGCCAGCGAGACTGGGACACGCACCTGCCCCTGGTGCTCATGGCCTGTCGCACAGCGGTCCAAGAGTCCACCTCCTGCACCCCAGCCCTGCTCATGTTGGGGAGGGAGCTCCGCACCCCGGCAGAGCTGGCGTTTGGGCGTCCCCCTGACTCCCCAGACATTCCCCCGGGACCTGAGTATGCCAGGAGGCTCCAGGACCGCCTCGAGTCGGCCCACAGTTTTGCCCGTGAACAGCAGCAGCGGGCTGGCGTCAGGCAGAAGCGGAACTATGATGTGAAGACCAAAGGAAGGCACTTGCTGCCTGGAGAACTGGTCTGGGTCTACAGCCCCCAGCGGAAGAAGGGCCGGTGTCCCAAGCTGGACAGTCAGTGGTCGGGGCCCTGCAGAGTGCTGGAGAGGGTGGGGGAGGTGGTCTACAGAGTGCAGCTGCTCCATGGGAGGAAGGTGGTGATCCACAGAGACAGACTAGCTCCCTACAGGGGGGGCTCCCTCCCTCAGTTCTCCGGGAGGCCAGCGACCCCTGCCCCTCCAGCGTCCCCCCCGGCAGCCCCTCCCTCACCCGCCCCGGGTTCCCCAGTGACTGTGTCCCCTGTCCCCTCAACCCCGCCCCTGTCACCCCAGCCTCTGTCCCCTGATCCCCGGAACAGTAGCCCCCTGCTAGCGACTGATTCCCCCGGACCCTCTGTCCCTGCTCCCCTGGCTGCAGCCCCTGTCCCCTTACCCCCAGCAGCCCGCCAGCCCTCACAGAGGCAGAGGAGGCCCCCAGGTCACTTGAGAGACTTTGTTTGTTCCCTCGGGGACGAGGAACTTATTGGTGGGGGGGCAATGTAGCGACCTGGCATGTGAACAGTTAACATGTGATGGACAGTTGGTGGTCGCTGGGCTGTGAGGGATGTGATTGGTGGGTCTGGGGTGGAGGCGGGAATTGTATGGGTTCCGGTGATGTGTTTGTTCTTCCGGTGCTCCGGTTGGAGTGTGTGTGAGAGTTGCTGTTGCGTTCAGAAGCTGGAAATGTTTGCAAGCTGGTAGTGTTCGCTGCTATAATTTTGTAGATAAACGTTTATACTTGAGCAACTGTGTCCGCCTGTTTTCCTGACATTACAATATTGAAATCACACCATGTTGGTGAACATAAATGGGAAAAGCTAAAATATAAACTATATTATATTAGTATTGTGGAGGAAGAAATTGTGTATCGAGTTGGAATGCTAGACCACATCCACAGGGGACGGTAGACACTAATTAATTCAGTGTGACGCTGGTCCGAGACAAAAGGCTGTTCGCGCCACAACTACAAAGGAACATTTGTTCGTTTGTAATGGTTCCCCTATGGCAGGAAACCTCCCTCCCATTGGTTTAGGACCCTGGGAGGGCTGTTCTAAACAACCTGTTATATCTTCATGTTAGCCCATAGCTCCATTTACCTGTAAGTTAACGCCCTGTTACTTCCCCCTTGTGATTGTTCCCTCCCCTTCCGTTGTGTTGGATATAAATATCAATTTGAATTTGAAGGGGGGAGATTCGCCGTCCTGCATGACACGGGTCTCCGTGCAGCTGCTCGTAATTAAAGCTTTAATACTGTTTAAAGGAATTCTCTCTGATCCTACTAAGTTATTTTTTCCACGACAATTTGGTGCCGAAACCCGGGAATGCAGACACTCGACGGAACGGCCTCGCTTCCACTGACGGGGACCAGACATGCGCCGCTGCACAATAGAGAGAAAGGTTGGGGCCTTATTCAAAACCCATTATAGTGGTATTTGACTGCTCCCGTCAGTGAAGGTGAGTAACGCAACAGAGAGTCTCGCGTTCCGCAATTACAGGGACACAGGAGAGAGTTTGTTTAAACAGTATACTGAATGTTTGAAGAGGTTAACCGATAACAGAGGAACTTCGACGAAAAGTTTAGCTATGGTTATAGTCGGAAAAGGCGGATCAGTTATTGGATTAGGTATTTAAAATGCTTAGCTGATAAACTTATTGATCAGGACTTGGTAAGCATTAATGTGAGGGAACAGTACGGTTAAAGGAACAAGCTATGGTTATAGTAGGACCGGTGGATCAGTCTGGGGATTAGGTATTCAAAATATTTAGCTTCGGATACGAATGATCGCGTAAATCTGGTGATGCGGTAGGCGAAACGAACGGGCAGGTTAGGTCGAAAAGAGGTCGAAGGAGCCGTCTGTTATATCTGGGAAAGTAAAATATTCCATTGGCCTTGCGCATTGTAAAAGAGAATATTTTACTTGTTGTACAACATGTTGAAAACTAGATCTAGTCGGAACTCCGCGGAGAGAGATATGTTGCATTAGGCTTACGGTGACTGTTACTCCGGTAGCCTAAGTATTGGCTACGCCTTAGTCACGCGTGTATATAGGACCATCAAGTTATCGTCAGGGCAATGGTTATTGTCGGTCGCGGTGGGTCAATTATCGGATAGATATTGGATACAAATATTTCTGATAATACGCAGAAAAGGACCAGGGAGTAGACCGTATAATTACGTGTGGCAAGATGCAGCCGATAACTTGAATTGGGGCGCTATTTAATACCCGGGAGGGAGGATGAACAATCTCAAGTGAATGTTGTGTTGTTTGTCGTGTCGCGCATATGCATTGTGAAACAGCAGGGCACATTCTGTGATCGCTTAGGGCTATGGTTATAGTCGGTCGCGGTGGGTCAATTATTGGATTAGATATTTAAAATGTTTAGCTGATAATACGCCGAAAAGGATCAGAGTATTAGACTGGTTTTACTACTGGTGGCAAGACGAAAAGCGACTCACAGAATTGTGTGCTTGTGTGTACCCGGGATTGTTGTTCGTAAATTAGTCAAATGGGCCTATAGATACGAAAACACAGGACGCTGTGTGGTGGACACGTGGTGAGAGCGCTTGTCCAGCGGTTAGATAAAAATTATATAACCAAACTAAAGTGATTTGTTTAGAGCGAAGTGGTTCTCCACTCACCCGTAAAGTAATTCCAGACAAAGGACATGCAGGCCGGTTGCAAATGTTTGCTCAAACATTTTACGTGGGCCAGGTGCAGTTCTTGGAATACGTTTGTAGAATAATGGGACGGGAGTGAGAATCCGTTCGCAGAAGGTTGCGTATCGGAGTGGCGGAATCAGAATTCGTAGCTGAGGCACGGTTCTGCTAGCTATTGTATACTATAGAGTGATAATAGCTATAATAATTCTAATAAATATTTTATTATAGTAAACCATATGTATGTATACGCACTACTGAGGAGTGCGTTAGGAAAGCGGGGCAGATGTACTAACATTCCTTTGTTGGCATGATTAAGCCTTAAGGCGCTGGAATGAATCGCGCAGGCGCCGTTATAAAGATACAGAGGGGAAATGAAGAAGAAAACAATGAGAGAGATGACCCCTATCTTTATTAATTGTGAGGAAACACAGAATAAAAAGGAGAAAAAAAAGTAATCGGCATATTATAAGGTATAGGCCTAAAGTAATAATGAATAATAGAGATAACTAGAAAATAGAAATAGGAGGAAAATAGTGAATTCCCAGGATAGATTTAACACATGCTGTGGGGTGAACACGTGGTGTTCAATTAGACGGAATATGTTATTCTTGCTTACACTCCTACATTTCAACGGCAATTGGGGTCAAATGTAGGACCTTTTTATCATCTACTGGAGTGAGCAACTGTATTTTATTCAAACCAGGATTTGTGTAAAATATTAAATTAGTAGCGTTGTGGTGGTGATCGGGAAATAGCTTTTGGCGGAGCTTCAAAGGAAACTCCAACAAAAGGGATTCCCTTCCCCCAGATCAGCCAGGGCAATCAGAGTGACTCGCCAAGAAACTGGTTTTGCGACATACCACCGTCCAGACACCCCTGTCTTCCTGTAAGCAGAGCCGTAAGACCCCCCCTGGGGGCTCTATTGTCTCCCAAATGTAGTCCACTAGAGCAGTGGTTCTCAACCTTTTTTGTGCTCTGTACCACTAAAATATTTTCAACAATCCCCAAGTACCCCCTACCCATAATATATATATAGGCCTATATATACATATATAGGCATATACCTCACGTGTAAGCAGCCAACACAGATATTTTGATTTTAAAAAAAACATTTTATTAAGATTCACCATTAATAATTACAAAATATATTTTGATAAATAAAAAAATTATAATTTAAGATTCATCATTAATAATTACAAAACAAAGCCAGCAAATCTGCAGGAAATAAGAGCCCAGGGTCTGGCATCTAACATTTCAACTTGAAATGCTTTTCACCAACAAGCAGGTTAACATTTTATGGCTGGCATTAACTGATTTTGACTTGAGCTACTTTTACCTCAGTGTGAGACTTGAACTTGTCTACCTCTCATTAGTTTTTCCAGCCTGGGGTCAATAGTGGCAACAGCTGCAATGATACTTCTCTCCAGCTGAAGTCTGTTTCTCTGTTTGGTCTTGATATGCGTCATGGCTGAAAAAGTGACCTCACATAAATAGGTCGACCCAAAAGCTTGCAGTTCATGCAGTGCACGTTTCCCAAGGTCAGGGTATTCCTTCTCAACACAGCACCAAAACTGTGTCAGAGTCATCTCTGAATGCTTCATCCTCATGCCACGATCTGCAGACAAGTCCAGGAGGCTTTCCTGGAGACTCTGCAACAAAATGCAATTAAAACGTTAATTTGGTATTTGAAGCTATGAAGGCAAATGCGAAAATGGTGTGTTGAATGCGTGAATATGTAAAATGTGATAATATAATAATAACAGTAAATAATAATAATAATATTATTATTAATAATAATAATAATAATAATAGCCTAATAAAAATAATAATGATAATAGTATTGTAGTTATAATAATGTGATAATAAAGCTATAAATACCTCGGGTGCACTGTGGATGCAGTTGGCCATGAACGGGTTGCGTATCAGTCCTTTTCAGCACACGCGTCCTCGATGTCAGGAAATAGGACTTGAACTCGGTGGATAGTTTATCCAGGTGTGCTTTTACTGTCTGCAGAGTCTTCTTCTTCTTCTTGCTGTGAGTGGACAGCCATCGGTCAAGTTGAGGGAAACTGGTCACATCGCCAGCCTCACACTTCCTTAACCAGAGCTCGATTTTCTTCATGAAGCCTGACACCCTGTCATTCATCTGTAGGACCGTTTTGTCGTCCCCTGCAAGCTCGCGTTCAACTCATTCAGTCGGCCAAAAACATCTGCAAGGTAAGCCAAGTGGGCCAACCAGCTGTGGTCAGCCAGCTTGTCAGCAAGTGGATGCTCGTGTTCAGAGAGAAACTCATGCACCTGCTCTCGTAATTCAAACAGTCTCTGGAGGGCCTTACCCCTGGATAGCCACCTCACATCTGTGTGCAGCAGGAGCTGATGGTGCTCCGTGCCTGCTTCGTCACACAGTGTTTGAAACACCCTTGAATTGATCGGCCGCGATTTAATGAAATTGATCACTTTGACAGAGTCATTCAAAACCTCGTGCAACTCCGGGCTCATACGCTTGGAGGCCAGTGCCTCCCGGTGGATAATGCAATGCATGGTTTCGATGTCGGGGTTAACCCGTCGGATACGAGACAGCAGCCCACGGTGCTGGCCTGTCATGCTTGCGGCCCTGTCTGTACAGATATGCGAGCAGCACTTCCAGTCCAGTGAGTGCTCAGTGAAAAAGGTGTCAGTCAAATTAAAAATATCCTCCCCGTCGTTTTGCCATGTTCGCCGATATCATTCTCATCTTTGAAGCGAACAAATGCAGTCAACTGTGCCTGCCCGCTCACATCAGTTGACTCGTCCCAGTTGAATAGCGAAGGCCGGCCTGTTTCAGTTTATCAACAACTTCCTCGAGAATGTCCCCGGCCATCTCATCAATCCTGCGGCATACTGTGTCGATAGATAAGGGTACTGTTTTAATCGCATCCGCTGCTTTCTTGTCAGCCATCCTCTCTGCTAGCTTAACTGCAGCAGGGAGAATTAGCTCCTCAGCGACAGAGTAGGGCTTTTTAGCTTTGGCAACTAGCAAGGATATTTCGTACGATGCGTGGAGGCTATTGGTTGACATCTCCGTTGCAGCTTTCAGTTTACCCTGACTGGCCTTGAACTCGGCGAGTTTCCGTTGAAAGAAATCAGTGTTCATGTCCGACATCATTGTGTGTTTAGTCTTAAGATGACGTTGTAAATGTGAAGGCTTCATGCAATTATTTGACAGTACCTCTCCGCATAAAAAACAAAGTGGTTGCGGTGGCTGGCCTGTTGATGTGAACCCATAGTTCACGTAACCTTCATGCCATTGCCGTACTTTTTCTTCATGTTTCTTCTCATTTTGCCCAGGGGATCGTTCGTGTTCCCACCCTATTTTTCTTTGGAGGCGGATCATTATCGGTGGTGCTGGTAGGCCCACCAGCAGGTCGTTTGAGCCATCTATCCATTGTTGAAACCTGGTTGAAACTAGCTAAGTTAGCTCTTTTACACAGCGAGGCTACAGCGAGCGAGTGCGTCTTGAGTTTGTTGCTATTTTAACGTTACGTCAGTTGTGGCGCAAATATGGAGGACCGGTTGGTTCATTTTAAAAACACGTTGTCTTAATTTTGATGGCCTTATATAGAATATTATTTCAACATTCATTATTCTTTTTATTTTATTTATTTATTTATTTTGCAAAATACAATTAATTTATATTTATTTTGAGGTTTCAAAAACATTTCCAAGTACCCCCTGCAATTCCCCCACGTACCACTAGGGTACGCGTACCCCAGTTGAGAAACAATGCACTAGAGAACACGTTGGGGCCGGGGGCCGCTAGGGAAGAAAAGGGGGGGAAGTGGGCACAATCCGGTTTTGGGTGGGGACATTAAGATTTTGCATGCTAATGTACCTCTATAGCAAGGGTTATCAGGCTGACGGTGAGTTAAATGGGAAGCTAGTCTGAGCGGTATTTTTCTGTATTTATATGTGACTCAGGTCGCAATAAATCAGTAGCACAATACCTCCATTTGGTGTTACGAATGGGGTTGGAATAACTTTGTGGCAATGCCGTGTCGTTGTCACGTTTAGAAGTATTTGAATGAAAAGAGGAACCGAGCGAAGACGGTCACGGACAGCTCAGGTAAATGTCGGCTTGGAGCGGTCCTGAAAACCGCGCGTGCGTGTTGTGAACCCGAATGGCGGAAGGGTCCTATTCAAAGTTTGTGCTACTGATCAGTAAAGATATAGACAGTATTGATCATTCTCGCTAACCTGTAGTCAGCTAACCTAACATTCGCTGAGGTAAAACATATTTCCGTAGGTAGATTAACTGTGTGCTCCGAGTGAACTCTCATAGTACCATCCATCGTGATTTAAGATGCGTACAATGGATGAGGACGGAAGTACGGTTTTGACGCGCACACTATGGTAAAGCAGAACTCGAGTATCACCTTCAATCTACAAAGCATGCTGTGTTTAATGATGGTTAAATTAAGCTAGCAGTAATATTTTGAAGCATCATTATAGTGACTGCGAAGCTGATTAAATATCGAGGGTATAACTGACAGATCGCGTGGTAGCATCCTGGATTATGTGTATATTAGGTACCCAATTTTATTGTTGATTAGAGATAGAAACCACAGGCGTTTAATGACCAGTGTTAACCTCCAGTTAAGATGGGGAAGCCTCTGTTTGCCGCAGGAAGGGTGAACCAAAGAAGGGTGATCCAGGATTCCGACCACTTTCAAAGGGGGTCGAGGTACATCGTTTACAAATGGCTACAGTCACGCATAGATGATTTGATAGCCGATTAAAAGGGCAAGAAATGTGGTAGTAGAGAATGTGGTTCTTATTAAGATGTATAAATAAGTTTTATTGCAGAGCTATTGGGGGAATTTTGTGGCTGGGCTTATGGTGCCCAGACAGACCAGCAGCAGTCACTCAGTTCAGCAATGTGTGGTTAGCTGAGACTAGGTCTCGGACAATTAATCAATCAATCTTTATTTTACCATCTTTAATGTGTGGTGAGCGTTTTGGCGCAAAATGGCTTCTGTGCATCATCCAGGTGGATACTACCCATTGGTGATGGTTGAAGTGAGTCAAATATGGGCCAGCGTAATATCAACCATGTTTTTTTTATCAGATCTGCATTCATTATCTGCTTTCAATTTCTAAAATTGTTTATATGTTACAAAAAATGTTTAAACTACAATGAAAAATTTGGGTAAATAATAGTATTCATAAAGGAGGCTATATCCCATTAGAATTGGGTCTGGGTCGTGTCAGAAACTCCTGGGAAAACTATAGTAATAATAATTACGTATATACCTAAAAACAAGGGACTCCAAGATGAAATAAATCTTGGAAATTAGTAGGATTGACCCCATTTAATCGGTTGTTTGATCGATGGGCTGTTGGGCGACCGAGATTTATTTCGGTCGCGCAGAAAAATAAAAACTTATATAAGACAAAAGGGTTTCGACCAATCGGAAAAAACGGACGGCAGTTAGTCGACCGAAATTTGTTTTGGTCAGGAACAGCCCTAGGAATTTGGGTATGCATACCAGTGTAAATAGGACTGAGTGAATGTGCGCATTTGTATGTATATGTGTGTGTACACGTGCGTGTCCGTCCAGTTAGATGGGGAGATCTTGATGATTAATGATTGCACATCTGACTCTGTTAAGCCACTAACTCACTTTTGCTGTTGACCCCGTTGTTTTCCAGATGGAGGTAGAGCATTCCGAAACGGTGTACCGTTTACGGAGAAGGGATGACTGACAAAGAGTGTTTTACGTTGTGCTGTTCCACGCAATATGTTGTACCATGTGTGCATACCGATTTGTATGTGTTTGGTTTTATTTCTAAGGTTTCCATCATTGCCAATGCTTGTCTCACAAGTAGACGTAGCAAGCCCAAAAATATATATATATATTAGACGCAATCAAAAATTGGAAATGGGCCGGCAATGATTGCTACCTTTACTTAGATGGCTTATGGCGCTGCCGGACTGGCCATCCGGTTGCGCCAATCAGCCTATTGCTGTACTGTGCTCGCATGTATCACAGTGTGACGCATGTGAGCAAAGGGGGAATGATGGCAGCCTGTAACAAAAACTGGGACTGGGAAAAAATTTAAACCAAAATTACCGTGCTAGCACAGCGGACATGGGAAAATGGTATCACATGTCAACAATTCGATGTGGAAAATCCAGCACCAGCGAAACAGGCCTCATATCCTCCCCCCTTAAGGTATAAATGAAATAAAATATTTTATTACGAAACAGCATCGCCTAACCAGGTTCCACCACCAGAATTCCACTCAGCACCCAAGGCACCAGCACGCATCACCACTTTTATCCGGTCGGAGACATGGGCATGCATCTGATGGATGATGCAAGGAAGGTATTGTGTGATGCTAACAAATTGCATAGGGGTTCTACAGTAACAGGTGGAGGAGATCCAGACGGCCAGGATGAATCCAGACGGCCAGGATGACTTCACCCGGCACTCCCCGAAGCCAAGCGACTGGGACCCAGCAGTAAAGTGCAAAAGCCAGCCCACCTGGAACCACTACATGACGAAGGGAACCCCCCTCCAGATGCAGCACCTCTTCTTCCTGCTCCTGACAGGATGGGCCTGTGTGGCCCATCCCCTTCCCAGGCAAAAGGGAAGTGAGATGGGTACTGAGGGAGGTGATGTGCTAGGCTACATGCTTCAACCTCTCCCTCCTAGGACCAGTACCGAAGCACCGAAGCTGCTGAATCTGGACCTAGAGGTTCCAGTGAAGATCGCAAGAAAATAAGTAACAAAGAATACACACACCATAACACACTGTGAATGTTATAGATATATAATGTAGGTTGTTAATGTTAGCCATGAAGGTAAAACAGGCTGTAAACGGATCAGGTTGTTGAGTATGTTTGTTAGGCAAACATACAATTGGCAAAAATGGGTAGACCTGTGAGGGCCTGGCTGTTTAGAACAGCGAACTAAATTCAGCCCCATGGGAGAGGTGTAGCAATCTCCCATGATAACGTGCAACTTCACACTGAGTTGTAAGTGTCTCCCTCAAATAGGTGGATAAAATAAAAATAAAAAGAGCTCTCCCACAAAAGCTATTGGCTATTTCCAGCGCTATATACAAAACCATATCCCCCAGAGATGAGGGTCAAAAGCTCTAGGCACCAACGGAGTGTCTACACAAGTTGGAAGAATATACATGAGGGTCAAAAGCTCTAGACACAAATGTAAGGAAGTGTCTATACAAATGTAAGGTAAGGTTTGTGCAGATTGAAAAAAATAGCACAAAAGGGGGGATTGTGGAGGAAGAAATTGTGTATCGAGTTGGAATGCTAGACCACATCCACAGGGGACGGTAGACACTAATTAATTCAGTGTGACGCTGGTCCGAGACAAAAGGCTGTTCGCGCCACAACTACAAAGGAACATTTGTTCGTTTGTAATGGTTCCCCTATGGCAGGAAACCTCCCTCCCATTGGTTTAGGACCCTGGGAGGGCTGTTCTAAACAACCTGTTATATCTTCATGTTAGCCCATAGCTCCATTTACCTGTAAGTTAACGCCCTGTTACTTCCCCCTTGTGATTGTTCCCTCCCCTTCCGTTGTGTTGGATATAAATATCAATTTGAATTTGAAGGCGGGAGATTCGCCGTCCTGCGTGACACGGGTCTCCGTGCAGCTGCTCGTAATTAAAGCTTTAATACTGTTTAAAGGAATTCTCTCTGATCCTACTAAGTTATTTTTTCCACGACAGTATATACAGTCAGATCCATACATATTTGGACATTGACAAAGTTATTGTTATTGTTATTGCTGTCTACCATATTGGAGTTGAAATTAAATAATTTGAGGGTATTTACATCCAAATCAGGTGAACGGTGTAGGAATTACAGCACTTTTCATATGTGGTCCCCCCCTTTTTAACCCTCTGAGGTCCGTGCTAAGCTTTTAGATGTTTTTTGATTTTGGCATGGTCTGATATTTATCTCAATTTCATCAATTTAACACACACTTACTCCAAAGTGTTTGATATTTTTATTTGAAGGACAATCACAGCTACATTTGTATGCCATCAACAGTTTGGTCAGTATCATATGCAGCTTGTAAATAGATCTACAAACACACAAGTTAAAAATAGTTAATTTTTCTGCTGTCACAAAAGTTGTGAAAGCACACACTAAACTATAGTGACGAATTGTTTTGCCAATGTGCGTTTGTTCATCAAGGTCTTGGTTATGTAAGGGTGTGAAAACAGTTTAGCACATCTGAGATCTAAATAGCTAAAAACCTGTTTTTATCAGAACTGGTCACATTTATTTCAGGCTGTGGGAGGGCTAAATGCTAAATACCTGAATATTCATTATTCATTGTCCACACCTCTAAGATCTGTCAGATGGGCCATCTCACTGGGCCATCAGTGTTATATTCTGAGTTCCTGTTCTGTTGTTTTTTGGTCTTTGTTTATTTTTCATTCAGTCCTTATTCATTATTCTTTATCCAGTATTGCATTTTCCCTGTTCTGTCACGTTCTGCTCCCTGTCTGTCCTTGTTCCGTTTATTTCGAGATCCACTCCTTGTCTTGTCATGCACTTCGGGAGTTTATACTTTTCGGGGTTTTCCGCCTCGCTTATTATCTCGTTTTCTTTCCTTCTTACTTTCTAGATTGCACTTTGTATATATTAGGTAGATGTGTATAGTACTAACCAACTAATCTACTAACGTTAGGGATTTAGATTAAGTTACTAACACGCGGAATATGTTTGGCGTCACAAGACGCGGAATTCATATATTTTCACGAGTATTTGAAAACAAGCGAAATAAATAACATTTTAGGCTGTTTGAAAAGTATTCTTCCATAGATCTTGTGTGCATATTGCAATTTGTTACGTTGCAACACGCGGAATATGTAGTCACAAGACGCGGAATTCATATATTGAATATATATACGAGTATTTGATAACATGGCAAATCAAATATAGTTACTTACTCTTCGTCAGTTATTGTCTTCGTCGCTTTTCATCAATACTCTCAAACACTGCAGCGCAGAAAATCTTTCCATCTTGAATAAAATTGTATGTCTGTATAAAATCTTGCTTCAAATTGTTGGGACAGTTTATGTGTTTACGCCGGCGTTTCACACATGGCCCCACCCCTCCCACACACCTCGCCGAAACTCGCCCCTAGTTACCATGTCAATAGAAGGGGACGTTACTACCAGGTAAAAAAGAGAGTAAAAGGCAAGGTTTACTTTTGGTCTAATTAACCTAATTTAAAAAATCCCATTTGATTTGCCAGTGCTCAAATCGGAAAGTCGCGATTCTAAGGTTTCTGTCAATGTTTTTGTCGCGTGTGTATGATAAAATATCGCGAAGTTAGAAATAGTAATATACTTTTATTGCTGCTGGGAGCGGCGCCGCTCCCGTCGACCTCAGGGGGTTAAGGGACCAAAAGTAATTGGACAATTGGCTGCTCACCTGTTTCATGGCCAGGTGTGTGTTATTCCCTCATTATTTCATTTACAAGTAGGCAGATGAAAGACCATGGAAAACAACTGTGGTGGATGACAGAATAATTATTTCCCTGGTGAAGAAAAACCCCTTCACAACAGTTGGCCAGATCAAGAACACTCTTCAGGAGGTAGGTGTATCTGTGTCAAAGCCAACAATCAAGAGAAGACTTCACAAGAGTAAATACAGAGGGGTTACCACAAGATGTAAACCATTGGTAAGCCTCAAAAACAGGAAGACCAGATTAGAGTTTGCCAAAAAACATCTAAAAAAGCCTGTACAGTTCTGGAACAACATCCTATGGACAGATGAGACAAAGATCAACTTGTACCAGAATGATGGGAAGAGAAGAGCATGAAGAGGGGAAGGAACTGCTCATGATCCAAAGCATACCACCTCATCTGTGAAGCATGGTGGAGGTAGTGTTATGGCGTGGGCATGTATGGCTGCCAATGGAACTGGTTCCCTTGTATTTATTGATGATGTGACTGCTGACAAAAGCAGCAGGATGAATTCTGAAGTGTGTAGGGCTATATTATCTGCTTAGATTCAGCCAAATGCTTCGAAACTTAATTGAGTATTGAAGCACCACCAGGGTTGAAACCCAGCATCTGGTGATGTCTATGGGTTCCAGACTTCAGGCAACCAAGTATTAAAAATTACAATTGAATTTATGATTATGTTAGTTTGTCCTTTAATCATAATTACTTTTGGACCCCTAATATTGGGGGCTATGTATAAAAAATGGTTGTAATTCCTACACGGTTCATACAATATGTTTGACAAAACCCTTAATTTAAAGCTGAAAGTCTACTGTATACATTAAACACATATTCATTGTTTCATTTCAAATCCATTGTGCTGGTGTACAGAGCCAAAATGATGAAATTTGTGTCACTGTCCAAATACTTATGGACCTGACTGTATGTGCATAGCTTGGTGATCAAGATGAGGTATATTTCTGCTGCTGTAAGGAAGAAAATATGTCATTATACAGTCAGAAGATTGTGTTTTGCTGTGTTGTTAGTGGTGCTGTGCCTGAGCCAGTGTTTTCCACCACCAAACTGCACATTGTGAGTTTAATTTCTCAACAAATGACAACAACAATGATAAGGTGTTGATGATGATCATGACGAGCAATCTGGGCTTCAGCCCCCAAGGTCTCTAATTATATTTATTTGTTGTGAAGCAGAGCATGCCAAACGACTGAGCATACTTTATCATCATTGCGATTGTGTCTGTAGATAAATGAAACACACCCTTGATTCAATAAACGGCACATACAAAAAAAGAATGAATTGAACTTGTCAAGTGCTTGTGAAGAAAAAATCAGACTTTTGCATTTATTTATAAGACAAAGTTAAGGAAAACTGTCGATTGAATCCAGGCTTGGGTCTTGCAGAACGTAAGCTTCTATATGCCACAACTGTGCCCTTTGAATGGGAGCCTACTACTCCTGAACACTCTTATCCATAATCACAGTTGCCATTGTGCTAGAGAGAAGGAAATGTAATTCTGCAAGTATTGGATCGCAACAAGCCCTTAATTGAAAGATTGATTAGCATTTATAATCTGTCACCCAATGTGCTGATGCTGACTGGTGTGAATGCACAATTGCTTTGGAAACTCTTTTCCAATATCACTGAAGGCTACCTGGGCCTCAGGAAATGGTTTCTTGTGATGGATATGTCACGGTTTTACCTTGTTCAGCCGCTGGAGGGCGCTTGACCATGTGATGGTCTGTTTTCTTTTGTTTTGTGTGAGGAATCATTGTCATTTCCATTTTCCTTATATGGTCTTTTGTCGGTGTATTTTCCGATCACGGCCAGCTGTGGATTATCAGTGTTTATTCCGCCTACTATTTAAGGTCTGCGTTTTCGTCATACAAACGCTTCTGTGTAAACCATTGTTACGCTCTAGCCGGTACTAAGAACTAGGTATTAGTTTTACACCCTGTGGTCTCTCAGTTAAAGAGAGAAGGTACTATTTAGCATCTCATTTAAAAGGGTCAGCGTTACCACTCTGTGGTTGCCTTTTTAGGAGGATTATTTCCTTCCTAGCTATAGGCTTATTGCTCGTCACTCCGGTGGCGTTTCCTTTTCGAGATTCATTCTTTGGTTTTTTTTTGCCCGGAGTTTCTTTTTCTTTGTCCATCCATTTTTTCTCCTGCTCCCTTATCTGTTCGCAGACTTAGTGGCTGACTACTCGTAGTTAGCTTTTAGATATTTGTGACATCTGCGGGTGGCTCTTCCATCCTCGACCCACACTACAGGATAAGCAGCCCAAAATACAATTAATGGAACAAAAAATGTGAAAAACTAAAGAGGAGAAATGAGAAGAAAAGAAACTAATCACAATTGGTAGAGAAATTGATATGGTGGAAGGAGAAGTAAAGAAAGTGGCAACATTAAAAAAATATATACAGTATATTCATTTATATTTATATAGGTACAGTATCTATTGTAGCATCACAAGAAGCAGCCCAGGTAAATGGCTGCCTGTCCCTTTAAATATTGTGATCCACAAGAACCATAGAAACTATAGCTCCAATCAGGCTGCAGTCTCACACCTGGCCACCAGCTGCATTGAATGAAGCAATTGGGACTGTTGGTATCTGACTCCAATTGGTTAAAGATTTGTTTAACTCATTCATTAAATTAATGTTTGGGAATCCTGCCTCCTCCCTGCCTTTCTTCTATTGCCTACACCCTCTGAATAGGTCCTGTGTGTCACCAATCCCAAATGACACCACTATATCCTGTATATACTGTATATATTCTTCTGAAGTGATAATAAACTATGAAACAAAGATTTAATCCTGTTTCAACCACCTTTTTTGAAAGCTACTTTTGCTTTTACTTTCTGTTGCCACTAACATGACACGTTTAGAAATCACCAACTTTTAACTCGCCAAACTGTGTTTGTGAAGAAGAACTAATACTCACATGTATTTGTGAGGAAAAATGTTGATTGAATCCAGGCAAGTTGACTTTTTTCAATAGGGCAACCTTTGAGTGAACCATGCATTTTTTATAAGTATATGAATAGGAATACTTTGATTTGTGCATATTAAGAGTTTTTGGATGATTAGGATAGCTATGTGACACAGAGAAAGAAACATTGGCCTAACCTGATATTTTTATGCAGTGAGCACTCATTTTCTCCACATACATTCCAAGAGAACAGAGTCTACTTAGCAAAAAACTGCAGAATCCATCTATGAGCTATCTGCTGAAAGAATCTAAAATGGTGTAACATAGGGAGGACGTAGCATATTAAAGAGGGGAAGTTGAAAGGTGTCTTGACACTTTTGTCAAGTTTATTAAGTGCTATGTTTCACAGCTTTTGAGAATAACTGGCGTGTCTTTAATGAGAATTTTCAGGAAGAGGAACCCTTTGTACCTGGATATAGGACCTCTGAGGAACAAAACTCATGGAGGCCCTTTGAACATCAACAGTTTGAAAAGTTTGCTGTTATACCCAAGTTGATCAGTTGGTAAAGGGCCTTGCTGCAGGCGCTGGCTGTGCCCTTTAGGCCAAACATTGCAAGCTCCTAAACAACTAAACAACTATGGCTGGGAGTCCACAGTGGCAGCACACAGCTGGCCTTCTCCCACCGGGGGGAATTGAAACCATTTAAATGGTTACTGCTGCATTACTGCTTTCCTTCCAATGTCACGCCAAGTTCCCACAGGCTTCCGTTTTTTACCAGTGAACAATAAGCCTCTCCTTTGATTGGCATTCACTCTATTGTAGTACTGTGTGTTCTACAGTGTGGAGAATAGCCGGGGGCATGCACATACTTCATCTTCAGTGGATGTGGGTGGCGGTATGACCCAAGAGGCAGTTTCAAATTTGGGAGAGAGAAAAAAAGTTACACTTTTTGCTTTTGCAGTGTTTGCGATGTCAATAGCATTTGTCGATGGGATTTTAGTTAGCTTTGGGGCGGAAACATCAATTTAACAGTTGGGTGCATAATTGTAATTCTATTGAATTGAATGGGCATCATTACATTGTTCTTTCAGCTCCTAAATATATCTCATAAATATATATAAAGTATATGTATATACAGTGAGCACCATAATTCATTGGACAGTGACACATTTTTTGTTATTTTGGTTCTATACTCTAGCACTTTGAGATTGAAAAGTGCAGTGAAGTGCAGACTATCCCCTTTAATTTGAGGGTATTTTCATCCATATCGGATAAACCGTTTAGGAATTATAGAACCTTTTGTACATAGTCCCCCCCATTTTCAGGCACCATAATTCATTGGACAGTTTAATAACATAATGTAAAATAAAGTAATCATTTTTAATATAAAGTAATTATCACATATCCTTTGCATGCAATGACTGCTTGAAGTCTGTGATGCATAGACATCACCAGACGCTGGTATCTTCCCTGGTGATGCTCTGCCAGGCCTGTACTGCAGCTATCTTCAGTTCCTGTTTGTTTCAGGGACTTTTTGCCTTCAGTCTCCTCTCCAGCATGTAAAATGCATGTTAAATTGGATTCAGATCCGGTGATTGACTCGGCCAGTCAAGGATTTTCCACTTTTTGGCTGTCAAAAACCCCTTCGTTGCTCTAGCAGTATGTTTTAGGTCATTGTCTTGTTGCATTATGAAGTGCCGTCCAATGAGTTTGGAGGCATTTGGTTTTATCTGAGCAGATAAAATATTTCTGTAGACTTCAGAATACATTGTTCTACTTCTGTCTGCAGTCACATCACCGATGAAGACAAGTGAGCCCGTTCCACTGGCAGCCATACAGGCGCAAGCCATAACACCCCCTCCACCATGTTTCACGGATGAGGTGGTATGCTTTGGATCATGGGCATTTCCTTTTTTCTCCACACTTTCCTCTTTCCATCAGTCTGGTACATGTTAATCTTCATCTCATCTGTCCACAAGACTCTGTTCCAGAACTCTTGGGGCTATTTTAGGTGCTTTTTAGCAAACTGTAATCTTGCCTTTCTGTTCTTCAGGCTTATCAGTGGTTTGCATCTTGTAGTGTACCCTCTGTAGTCCTGCTGGTGTAGTCTTCTACGTATGGTAGACTTTGACACATCTACACCTGCATTCAGGGGAGTGTTTTTGATCTGTTGGGCCGTTGTCAGGGGGGTTTTCTTCACCATCCACTACAATGGTCTTCCTCGGTCTACCGGGTCTTTTGACATAATTGAGTTCACCAGTTGTTTTTTTCTTGTTAATGATGAACCAAACTGTTGACTTGAGCATGCCCAGGGTTTTTGCAATGTTCCTGATTGATTGATTTTCATTTCTGAGCCTTATGACGGCCAGCTTAATTTGCATCGACACTGCTGTCTTCCTCATGTTGTCACACCCCAACAACAATCTCCAAAGGCAATTGCAAAGTCTAGAATCAAGACTAGAGATCAACAGCTCTCTTCTGCATTTACTAACAACACAAATGAATACACCTGCCTAACAAAACACATCTGTGAAGCCAAATCAACAAATACTTGTAGTAACTTAACCTCCTGAGGTCGACTGGATCGCCGACGATCCGAGCAGCAATAAAAGTATACTACTATTTCTAATGTCGCGAGATTTTATCATACACACGCGCCAAAAACATTGACAGAAACCTTAGAATCGCAACTTTCCGATTTGAGCACCGGGAAATAATATGAGATTTTTTAATTAGGTTAATTAGACCAAAAGTAAACCTTGCCTTTCACTCTCTGTTTTACCTGGAAGTACCATTCCCCTTCTATTGACATGGTAACTAGGTGCTAGTTTCAGGGAGGGGTATGGGGCCATGTGTGAAATTGCCGTGTAAACAACATACAATACAATACAATATAACAACATTATATAGCCTAGCATCTTGTCTGTGTTTACGGTTGCAATCTGCCAGCAACAGACTGTGTATGTTGATATTTATTTAATTTCCCATGTTTTCAAATACTCATGAAAATATATGAATTCCGCGTCTTGTGACGCTATACGGAAACAATCAGAGTCATTGCGAACTGCTGCGAATAATTAACGGGAGGATATTTAACCAGCTGGCATTCTCTGTTTCGGTACTTGGACATTATCTAGCTTAGCTTCATAGTACCTATTGTGATTAATGTTTCTTGCCTCTCGAGAACTTGTTTGTTCGTGTGCTTATTGTTGTTTAGATTCCCAGCGTTTAGTTTATTCAGAGTTTTTGGATACGTTTTGGATTTACCGCTTTACTTGCTTTGTTTGTTCCTGATCGTTGGTTATTTTGGTTTGTTTTGTTTATGTCTTTCCGTGTCTTCGCAGACACGGATTTTGCTTTCGTTTTCCTACAGACGTTTTCCTACAGACGTTTAACAATAAATAAATATCTTAAACCCAGAAAACGGGCTACTTTTGATCATGTGCCTGTGCCCAGTGCCAAACAGACTCTGCATGTTGGCAAACTGGCTTCTGTTGGTCACAAGAAATGCGTACGCTGCAAGATGTCGGGGAAACAACAGTGCACTCCAAGGGAGTGGAAGGTTTGTGATGTTTCCTTGTGTCTACAGTTGACCTGAAACTGTTTTGAGAAGTGGCACCAAAGACCGTGAAAGAACAGATTGTCTCACCATGTTTTAATTTAGAATTTTTTGTATATAGTTTGTGTGATGTTTTCACTGAATCTTCCCAAATTAAAAAAACATATTTTTTTTCTGTCTTCTGCATGGCTCACTGACTATGGGGGCTATGCGGAACGGACTTCCGTGTTTTGCTAAACGTGGCTGGCCATTTCCGGTAGACGAGATAATGGCGTTGTTCTATACAAGATGTTTACAGGACAAAGGGTTTAAGCTATACGCTTCCTCCTATATCCATGATTATGAGTGTACTAACAACATTTTTTTAAGTACCTGTGCCTGTTGTCTATTACCTAGCATTAGCGTTAGCTAGCTAGTACTAACACATTTTTTTTAAAGTAGCCTACCTGTGCCTGCTGTCTAATACTTGGCGTTAGTGTTTTTAATAATGAATTTTTTAAAGTAGCCTACCTGTGCCTGCTGTCTAATACTTAGCGTTAGTGTTAGCTAGCTAGTACTAACGAATTTTAAAAAGTAGCCTACCTGTGCCTGCTGCCTAATACTTATCGTTAGCGTTAGCTAGCTAGTACTAACGACATTTTTTTTAAAGTAGCCTACCTGTGCCTGCTGTCTATTACCTAGCGTTAGCGTTAGCTGGTCGGTTGCTCAATAACAGTTACCTATGTAGATCTTTTCACCAGTGTCAAACAGAGACAGGATGACTGCCGATGTTCGCACCAGGGCAGCCTGTCACAGGTCTATGCAAAAGAGCGAGAAGCCCCACAGCCTGAGAGTAGCGATGGTTCGCATAAGGTTGATCTGTTTGTGTTCACCATCAGTTCCAGTTCACGAGTTATATAAATGCTTTAATATGAAAATACACGTCTGGAAGCAGCGCAACCAGGGGAAAAGCTATGAAAGGAAGCGGACAGACCATTTGGAATTATTTAATAAGTATTCATGGAAAAAATATAATTAACATCAGTCTGTGATTCAGATATTTTTTAGGCCAGCAGAGAAGGCCTTGCAGGCCCTGACGGCCCACCACTGAAATCCAGGTGACCTTTAGCAGACTTTGAATGAGCAGCAATGTTCTTTTTGGAGAGTAGTGGCTTCCTCCTTGTTACATTTTAAAAAGGCAATTTTTTGTGTTATTTGTTTAATCAGGTTCTCTTCATCTTTTAGAAGGACTTAGATGAAGATCACCACTGTATGTATATATTACATGCTTCTGGATCAACTCTGCTTTTCTAAAAACCTGGTGATATATATTTTTTTAAGTAACCATGATGGGGGCCGCAGCAGCTTGCAGGACTAAGTGGCTGCTTATTTTGCTTATAGGAGAAATTAAATTATTCCACTTCTATGTCCCCCGACAGTGTACAGAATGTCCAAGGAGAGTTTACCTTCCAAGCAAGACAAACAAGTTATCGAGGATATGTCTCTTATTTTCCTGCCTTAATGTTGGCAGGTATGAAGCAGTGGCCTTTTCACAAATCCATATGTGCTGGGAGTGTAAATTGCGAGTGATTAAAAGTGGCATCATCCAAAAAGTGCCTATTTGAACTACGAGCTAGGGAAACCTGGTCTGTTCCCATGGTACATCCTCCAGAACATGGCAGACAAATGTACACCTTGCAAGCCTAAACATAGGAACATGCAGTACGGAATGAGATGACCCCATGAACTGTTGATCTCTTGTAGTGGCAAAGTTCTGTGGGATTAGGATTTTAAATGTGCCATAGGTTGAACCATTGCACCAGTTTTCAATGAAAGAGAAATTGGTTTGAGATGGATTTTACTGTATGTGTTATTTAAATAAGTACATTGAAGTAAATGAAAATATAAATTTACACCATCCTGGAAAAAATGAAAACTGCAGAATTGTGCAATACATAGATACTGTATTTCTTGTAGACAATCCAAATCCGCATTTTAATTCTTGAAAATAAATAGTTCTATGTCTAAAGATAAGATTTCCTTTTTTGATGATTTAAAAAAATCAATCTAATTAATTTTATTGCTCGTGAAAGCTTGAATACATTCATATCAGCTTCTAAAATGAAATCCGAATCTGTTTATGAATAAATTACAATAGATTACTTTATTGTTTGATTATATCTTGACACCACATGGCAATGGATGTACTAAATCTTGATATTGATATTGAGTGAGTAAAAATCATTGTAATTAAAATGTGATGTTAGCAGGCCTGCCATGGATCTGGATAAACGTACACCCCAAAGGTTTACATAAAAATGTATTTTTATGTATGACTTATGTATGACACTATTTGTTTGATCACAACTTGGCTAAAATTGCTAATGAGGGACTTGAAAGATTATCTTTGGACAGCCATATATAGCGGTGTATTTCAAACAAAATTGGTTTGAAAATGCAAAAGGATTTTTATTTAAATTCTTGCCAATGTCCCTTCAGTGATCCATATGTTAATGCTGGCAGGCCTAATATCCCAGGGAAATGCCTGGTATTATCAGCATTTAGGAAAAAATGTTTGTAATTAATTTAATACAAGATAAAATTATAATTTGTGTATTTTTTCCTGCTGTGTGTGTGTGTGTGTGTGTGTGTGTGTGTGTGTGTGTGTGTGTGTGTGTGTGTGTGTGTGTGTGTGTGTGTGTGCGTGAGCTTACATGTCTGCTACTGTATACGTATAATGTGTGTGTGAATGCTTGGGTGTGTGTGTTGAAGGACAGGAGAACTGTTTTTGCAACATCAACATCAACAATGCTCGCTGAAATACCTGACTGCTGCCGGTACAAAGACTTCCTCAATCTATTGTACGAACACTTCAGCATAACTAGCCTGTTACTAAAGGTGCTCCTTAAGTCATTAAAAACACTGTAGAGAGGATGATCCTCACTTTGCAGGACACAGTTGAGCTTACTTCTTGTTCTCTGCTCTGTGATATCTTCCAGCGAGTCTGGGGTTCCATTCCTTATCAGTTTATTAATCCTACTCCTTTCCTCGACTGTTAGACCACTCCCCCAACAGACAACGGCATAAAACAGAGGACTTGCTAAAATACTTTGATAAAACACATTATAACATTGGTATTGATTGTAGGTGTTATGTGGAGTAGTGCAAACCAAGTGACAGATCCTAGGTCAAATGTACAAAAAAAAATTGTAATTAAAGGAAAATCCCCTCACTAACACAAACAATGGGGAAGGCACTCAAACGGTTTGAACATTTAAACAAACAGTCCAACACAACTCAAAATCTCTACACAAAAGGTTTCTTCTGCTCTGGGAGCTAACCCCTGACCCAAAGCCTCTCCAAATCCTGGCTGGTCAAAAGACTTCACAGGCTTCCTTTCCACATTCCAAACACTTCCACTTTCACATGTCTCCTTTTCTCTCTGTTTCTCTGTTTCTCATTTTCTCTGTTTCTCCATTTCTCTGTTCCACTCCCTCCACTCCCTCTTCACAAGGGAAAGCTTCCTGAGGAAGAACAACCTGGACTGGGCCCTCTTAAAGATGGCACTGGTGTTTTCCTTCCAGTTCAACTTGTTATCCACATGAACACCCAGG
Organism: Aldrovandia affinis; assembly: GCA_029706075.1. NCBI lineage: Eukaryota > Metazoa > Chordata > Actinopteri > Notacanthiformes > Halosauridae > Aldrovandia > Aldrovandia affinis. The sequence continues at coordinate 1,045,418 of JAINUG010000240.1, read as the reverse complement.
TATTTGTATGAGGGGACGATCTCAACTGCCTGTCCTTTAATCTGGACAGGGGTCACCACAGCCTTCTTTCTTCTAAAATCTGTAATAAGCTCCTTGGTCTTTCCTACATTCAGGATGAGCTGGCTTTCCTCACACCACTTGACAAAGCTGTCCACCTCCTGTTGGTAGGCTAAGTCATTTTCTTTTAAAATGTGACCGACTGGAGCAGTATCATTGGAGAATTTTTGTAGGTGGATTCTTGGCTATGCCTGCAGTCAGATGTATACACGCATGTAGACTGCAGATACATGTAGATTCTTTCATACATCTACCATTTATGCTTTATAGTGTTTTTTAGGAACATCATTGAAACATACTTTGCTGTGTATTTTCTAAATTGTCAATGAGATATCATATATGAATGCGCAAGAACATACATGTAAAACAAAGAACAAGTTTATAGTGCAATGTGGCTCACAGTCTCACTCAATATCTATGGCAAGTACTAGGGATGTGCACACCACGCTACAGTCCTATATAATCGTAGACGGAAGATAGATTTTGATGATTTTTGGCTGTGGCTTTACCGTCAGGATGCAATGAGCAAAGCTTTTTATTGTTTTTTGTCTGTCTCGTGATTATGAATATATTATGATTTAATACATTTTGCAATGGTTTATTGCCTAACTGTAAATTGCTGACAACAGAACACTAACCTGAATTTGTTTCAGCTTGATGGTCAAGTTCAGCTCTTCCTCTTCCTCTCCTCCACTATTCCCCATTTGACATTTTATTCCATCTTTCAGCCACGTAGGGACTTAAAACCCTTCATAACAGGATAATTCTGTTCTATAATGACAAGTTTTGAGCAGTTTATTTTTATTACTATTTTTATTTTTATTTGATTTTTACGAGCGGCAGAAAGGATAAGGAGAAAATCCAAATCCCCTGTGGCCCAGACTGACTTCCACAGACTCCTGGCTACCTTTTCCTCTAACCTCTCCTCTGCTAAATCTGCATTTTTATTTTCCAAGATTCAATCTTCTGCTTCCAATCCTCGCAAACTGTACTCTACATTTACTTCTCTCCTCACCCCTCCTCCTCCCCCACCCCCTTCCTCTTTAACCATGGATGACTTCGCATCCTTCTTTCACAAGAAGGTCAATGACATTTGTAACTCCTTCCCCCTATCCTCTCAATCACCTAACGCTCCCTCACCCATCTCGCTACCTAAACCTCTCACCCCTCTGTCCTCCTTCTCACTCCTCCCTGACTCGGACATCCTTCAACTTGTTCACTCCCACCGTCCCACCACCTGCCCTCGCAATCCCATTCCTTCCCCCCTCTTCCAGTCCATTGCTATGGACATCCTCCCCTTTGTCTCCAATGTTATCAACTCCTCTCTTTCCTCTGGCTCTGTCCCCTCCCTCAAAAGCGCCCATATCCTCCCCCTCCTCAAAAAACCCTCTCTGAATCCTGCTGTAATTTCGAACTACCGACCTGTCTCTCTCCTCCCATTCCTTTCCAAAACACTAGAGCAGGCTGTCTATAACCAACTGTCTGCTCATCTCCTACAGAATGACCTGCTTGATCCTAACCAATCTGGGTTCAAGGCAGACCACTCCACAGAGACTGCTCTCCTTGCAGTCACTGAGGCTCTACAAATGGCTAAGTTCCAATCTCTTAGCTCCGTCCTCCTCCTCCTCGACCTGTCAGCTGCATTTGATACCGTGGACCACCAGATCCTGCTCTCATCTCTCGTCGAGATGGGAATCTCTGGATCTGCACTGACATGGTTCAAGTCAAACCTGTCTGACCGATCCTACCAGGCAGCCTGGAGAGGATCCCTCTCCTCTCCCCACACCCTCTCCACTGGAGTCCCGCAGTGCTCGGTGCTAGACCCCGTCCTATTCTCCTTGTACACTAAGTTACTTGGTTCTGTTATCTCTGCTCATGGTTTTTCTTATCAATGTTATGCCGACAACACTCAACTGTTTCTCTCCTTCTCTCCTTCTGAGACCCAGGTCCTGCACAGATCTCTGCATGCCTGGCAGACACCCCTCCTGGATGTTCACCCACCACCTGAAGCTGAACCTAGGGAAGACTGAGCTGCTCTTCCCCCAGCAAAGGGCTCTCCGATGATTGATTCTTCAATCACCGTGGAAGGCTCCATAGTGTCTCCATCCCAGTCTGCCAGGAGTCTTGCAGTGACCATGGACAACCAGCTGTGCTTCACAGGCCACATTGCAGCAATCAGGATCCGACCGTTCCTCACCCAAGAGGCCACACAGCTCCTGGTCCAGGCCCTGGTGATCTCACGTCTGGACTACTACAATTTCTTGCTGGCAGACCTACTAGCCTATGCCATCAAACTAGTCCAAAATGTTGCCGCACGTCTGGTGTTCAATCAACCTAATTTCACCCATGTCACCCCTCTACTCTCCTCTCTGCACTGGCTCCCCATCACAGCATGCATCAGATTAAAATCACTGGTGCTTGCTTTTCAAGTGACTAGAGGAACTGCTTACCTCCAGACACTCATCACACCCTACACCCCAGCCAGACCCCTCCACTCCGCCTCCTCTGGCAAACTGACTGTCCCATCCCTCCGGGCGCCCAGCAGCTGCTCCTCGCGGTCTTGCCTCTTCTCTGTCCTGACCCCTCGGTGGTGGAATGACCTTCTGCAATCGGTCAGGACCACGGAATCACTTGCAATGTTCCGCAAGAGACTCAAAACCCACCTTTTCAGACTCCACTACCACTGAATACTGTACATCTAGCCATATTGTCATCACCACTGCCTACTTGTTCAAATACCTTTAGTATATGTAGCCTCGCTTACGCCTCATTAAAATAAAAAAAAGTTTACTAATCTTTTCCTTCCCAGTGTTACAGGTATGGTATGCAACTGCCCACAATGATTTTTATCGCTGTATTACTGCACTGATCTCTTGCGCAAACTATGATTGTTCTTCCCATGTATTACATCTTGTAAGTCGCTCTGGATAAGAGCGTCTGCTAAATTCTTAAAATGCAAATGTAAAATGTATTTTTGATGTTTGCTTGCCTGCCACTGGGCTGAGTTTGCTAGCTAGTAATGTTGGTTATGTGCATGTGGCTATACTGACTGCTGTATTTTTTTACAGTTAGACACATTAGAAACAGCTGATTCTCTTTATAGCACCTGTTTTATATAATTTATATATACTGCCTGGCCCAAAAAAAAGTCACCACCTGGATTTAACTAAGCAAATAGGTAAGAGCCTTCCATTGGATAATTACTGCAGTGATGAATATGTTTTAGCTGGCAACAAGTTAATTAACCCTAACTGATGCATTGAGTAGCTTCTCATTTCTTAAACAACCATGTCGGAAAACATATCCTGTGGTCGTGGAAAAGATGTTAATCTGTTATTGGCCTGCATCAAGCAAAGAAAACAACTAAGGAGATTGCTGAAACTACTAAAATTGCAAGAACTGTCCAATGCATTATTAAAACCTGGAAGGATAGTGGTGAACCATCATCTTCGAGGAAGAAATGTGGTCGAAAAAAAATCTTGAATGATCGTGATCGGCGATCACTTAAACGTTTGGTGAAATCATATTGTAAAAAATCAACAGTAGAACTCACGGCTATGTTTAATAGTGAAAGTAAGAGCATTTCCACACGCACAATGCGAAGGGAACTCAAGGGATTGGGACTAAACAGCTGTGTAGCCTTAAGAAAACCACTTGTCAGTGAGGCTAATCGGGAAAAAAGGCTTCAATTTGCTAGGGAGCATAAAGATTGGACTCTGGAGCAATGGAAGAAGGTCATTTGGTCTGATGAGTCCAGATTTACCCTGTTCCAGAGTGATGGGCGCATCAGGGTAAGAAGAGAGGCGGATGAAGTGATGCACCCATCATACCTAGTGCCTACTTTACAAGCCTGTGGGGGCAGTGTTATGATCTAGGGTTGCTGCAGTTGGTCAGGTCTAGGTTCAGCAACGTTATGTGCCCAAAGAATGAGGTCAGCTGACTACCTGAATATACTGAATGACCAGGTTTTTCCATCAATGGATTTTTTCTTCCCTGATGGCACGGGCATATTCCAAGATGACAATGCCATGATTCATCGGGCTCAAATTGTGAAAGAGTGGTTCAGGGAGCATGAGACATAATTTTCACACATGGATTGGCTACCACAGAGTCCAGACCTTAACCCCATTGAGAATCTTTGGGATGTGCTGGAGAAGACTTTGCGCAGCGGTCCAACTCTCCCATCATCAATACAAGATCTTGGCGAAAAATGTATGCAACTCTGGACGGAAATAAATGTTGTGACATTGCAGAAGCGTATCAAAACGATGCCACAGCGAATGCGTGCCGTAATCAAAGCTAAAGGCGGTCCAACTAAATATTAGAGTGTGTGACTTTTTTGTGGGATGGGCAGATAGTGTACTACCACTATTCTGTTCATGTGTTTCTGAAATATTCACAACACCTGAATTAACCAAGCTGAATGTAAGATAGCTAGCTAATGTTAGTTCAGCTATCTACACTGCACACAGTGCTGCAAGCCACACTAATTAAAATGGCACATCCACTGGGTGGGCAATCTACACCAGAAGTGAACACGATGCATCATGGGTGCGTTGTGGGAGCAACTCAAGTGAACTCAAGTGACACCTTGCACATCTGGTCTTCTGCGCAGCAAAATTAAGTGTTTAAAATCACAAATTGCCTCTACATGATTGATATATATTTTATCATTATATCACTGGGTATGTGTCCCTAGTTACATCCTACACGTGGATAATTACCAACAGCAGATTGTTTAGGATTTTTTTTTTTTTTTTTTTTAAATTGTACTATTGTCTTCTTTTTTGTATTGTCATGGCAAATTATGAACATAAAACTCAAAACTCAAAACTCAAAATGCAAACTGTAAAATACACAATAGAAATTCTGGGCAAATGATGTAGATGTGAATGCACAGATCCATTCTAAAAGTTGGAAGACACATCCAGATCTCGCTTTGACAGATGACAGCTTGTTAAAATAAAGCCTCCTGGCTTCCCACGTGGTCTAGTGGTTTCAACGTCCGACGCTGGCCACGGCAACTGGGGTTTGATTCCTCATTGCGCCAGAGTCGGCTCTGGCCGGGAGTGCCACCGGGGTGGCAATTGGCTGTCCGCCCCAGGGAGAGGGGAGAGGGAAGCCGACACAGTTCGCTGTGCACAGGAGTGGTTCTCGGGTGCCGGAATTACAGTTGACAGCACAACGAGTGCTGTCTCAGAGGATGCACCACTTTTCCATTGTCACTGCTGGTCACAGGGCTACGGCAGCGAACTACGAGGGAGGGGATTGAACTAAGCACAGCGGGAGTAATTGGCTACCAAATTGGGAGAAAAACGGGGTAAAATCAGAAAAATAAAATAAATAAATAAAACCTCCTGCTGTAATAATGTGCTTCCCATCTGTGAAATAAATATTTAGGACCAGATAAAGGTCTCATCTCATCTCATTGTCTAAGCCGCTTATTCCTGGTCAGGGTCGCAGGGGGGCTGGAGCCTATCCCAGCATGCATAGGGGCGAGAGGCAGGAATAAACCCTGGACAGGTCGCCAATCCATTGCAGGGCACACACACCATTCACTCACACACTCATACCTACGGGCAATTTAGACTCTCCAATTAGGCTAACGTGCATGTCTTTGGACTGTGGGAGGAGGAAACCCACGCGGACACGGGGAGAACATGCAAACTCCACACAGAAAGGCCCCCGGCCTGGATTCGAACCCGAGACCTTCTTGCTGTGAGGCGACAGTGCTATCCACTGCACCACCGTGCCGCCCCCAGATAAAAGTAATCAAATAATTTTAAAGACAGGCTTTGAATCATCTGGCACGTTAATGACACATTGAATTTGTTAGATTAGCACCATGAGATTAACATTACCTAGATAGCTACGTTGTTTGCTAGCTACCCAAATAATGTGGGTAAGTGGAGATGGCGGGGGAATCAACTATACAATAACTGCCACCATGGGCCGAGGAATGCATTTTGAATGGGTAGGGCCAAGAATGGCCCTCCCAAGCAACACGCTCGTAACGCATTACTTTATTTATTATTGTTATTTATTATTGCTGTTTTTATTTTTCCTGATTATAGCCTACATTTGAGTCACAATCAAATAGTATCATATGCATTACTTAACCAGTATGATTAGAAAACGTAAATCATTTGACACGTCAAGTCCATAGGATAAAAAAATGTCAACACTCACCACCTCATCTTAAACGTTCCCAAAGAAGTTCCTCCGTCTCTCGTTGTGCTGGATGAAGTCACTGGCAATGGCGAGAACATCCACATTAGCCAAAGCATCCCTGTGTGTGTGGCTGCACATTAAGTCATTGAGTCTCCTTTGAGTCATTGTTGACCTTAGATAAGTCTTCATATGACGAAGGGTTGAGAATGACCTCTCAGCGCTGGCAGTTGACACAGGAATTGTATAAAACAATTTCAACAGCCTGTGTACATCAGGCAATATGGATTTAGCTACCGGAGCAGCATTCATTGCCGATGTTACTGATGCTACCATTTTGACGGTAATTCCAGATGTTCGGATTGCATCTGGCAGCATATTCAACTGTGCACCTAGCCTGTCGAAGTCAAAATCCTTCTCGTAGAGTGACACTGTGGAGGACGGGAAACTGCCCATCTCCCCTTTAGCCGCAGATACAATCAGACGTTCCAGGTCAGGTGCCACATGCAGGTCTCTCTGCTCAAAATCAAGAAGATCAAGAACTTCAAAGTACAGACTCCTATAATGATTCACTGGGCTCTGGAATGTGTGCGCGGCCTCTCCAACATCCAATTTTTGGGCCGTTTTTGTTGCCTGGGTAGCACGGGGGCATTAGTTAGGTCCTTCGAATCCTGTACCACTGTCTTGTAGAAATCATCAAATGCATTATCTGACCACTTCCACTGAATAAAGCTTAGAGTAACTGCCACAGCTTTTTGCGCATCCTCTAATGATATGTTAACAAAATCCTAGATAGCTGTTCAATTGGTGAAAAACACATCAACGCAAGGTGCAGGCCAAAGAATGTGTTAAATTTGTCAAGGACTGCCAAAATGCCCCCAGCTTTCCTGCCAGCTTCATCATGTGATTCTTCATTTAGTTGTGTCATTAGAGAGGAAAGAACAGCGTAATTGTCTATGATCGACTTCACTGCACCCGTTTGCACTGTCCATCGCGTCGGACAGAGAGTGCGTAGGTTATGATTGCCTTTCATTTTTCAAGACTTGGAACTTCACTAGTCTAGCTTCACTAGATGTGTCACTTCTTGCACTAAATCCAATGCATCCCTAATGGCCTTGCATTTTTTCCAAGTGTCCTGCAAACATAAATTCAAACAATGCGTAAACAATGCACATATATGGCTGCAGGGTTGCTCCGTTTAAATGTTGCGGCAACTCCATTCAAATGGCCAGACATACTTGCGGCGCCATCGTATGCCTGTCCCCGGCAAAATGTTACAGCGGATCAGGATGTAATTTAGTGCAGTGTGTCACGTCTCATGTTCGTGTTCCCCGTAATTAGGTGTTTTAGTTTATTCCATGTTTTCCTGGTTGTCCAGTCTGTGCTTTCACTTACCTGTTTCCAGTCTTGTCATTGTATTATCGTTTTCACCTGTTCCTCATGTGTCTGATTGCAGTTAGCTGCATTCGTGTTAATTCCTGATTGTTTCTTGTTATGTCTGATGTATTTAGCTGTGTGTTTTCCCATGTTCGTTACCAGATTGTCTCGTCATTGTATTATCGTTTTCACCTGTTCCTCGTGTGTCTGATTGCAGTCTCTGGTGGCAGCTGCATTCATGTTAATTCCTGATTGTTTCTCGTTATGTTTAAATGTATATAAGCTGTGTGTTTTCCCATATTCGTTGCCAGATTGTCTTGTGCTTTGCTTATGCCTACACAACTTTCCAGCTTTTTGTTTACCCGTGTTTTGTTTACCCGTGTTTTGTTTACCCGTGTTTGTGCTTCCGTGTTCAGTCCTGTCTCAGTCTTGTTCCCGATCAACCTGTTCGTGCTCCTCATGGTTCCTGCCCTGCTCCTCTCTGTGTTCCCCGGACTGATTCCCTGTTATCGACCTCCGCCTGCCTATTGACCATGTCTTGCCTGCCTCTGACACACCTGAAACCTGGAACAAACTTTGCCTGTCCCCGACCACTCTTTGGATTCCTGTATTGCCCTGATTGCTCCCGTATGAACTTTGCCTGTCTTTGCAATAAAGAACATTATTGCATTCTTGGGTCCGCGCCTGGTTTTCCTACTCCGTTCCTGACAGCAGTGACAATGGTCGAGGCGTCGGCTTTGGGTAAATCAAATAATCCAATAAAATTCTTGTGAACGACATAGCTGTCATCAAACCAGGGAAACAGAGACACAAGCTGTTCTTTGGTTGAAATGTCTCTGGACTCATCCGCTAGTAGTACATAAAATTAATCATCATGAATAGGTGAAATTACCTGGCCTAACATGCAACATGAAATTAAATCAATCAGCTCATTTATTATGTCATGGCTCATATAATTTTTTTCAGCGAGCCATTGGTCAATTTCTGGACAGTCCTGGGCTCACAATTGCAATAGCTGGTAAAGGTTGCTATTCTGGGGATCATGACCATTTAAAGCGATGCCCTGACCCATGAGATACATAATAGATGTTATCTCTTTGACTAGCATCTCTCGTCTGAGTTTTTGCTTAGCTTTCAGTTGCGTGTCTAATTGGGCTGCAATGCTAGGTTGCTGGGAAACGTGTAACTGGTAGCCATGACCTCTCTGTGGTATTTACTACTTTCATGTTTTCGAAAAGAATGTGCAGCGTTTTTCCAATTTTGAAATCCAAGCACTGAAAATACATTCTCGTTGGTTTTGCTTAAACCCGGACCGAGTCCTTTCATTGTCCAAAAGTGACGTTGTGTGCAGAAAGGTTTTGCTCTTGTTTGACACAACGTTAGCCATCTGTGGTCCTTGAACCACTGGGGTTGAACAGATTGGTTTCTTTGAGATGTCCCTTCTCCCTGTGCCATTTTTGTACCTGCGAGAACAGCGGGGTCATCTGGTTGACTGGACTTTGAGAGATCCCTGCAGCACTCCCTGGAACAGTGGACTTCTGTGAGGCTCGTAACGTTAGATGTAGTGGCAGAGGGGCTAACACTAGCTGGAGCACTGACAATTGTGGGGCTAATTAGCAATTCTACTCCTGGTTCCTCAGGCTCAGAGGGCTCATTGTTGGCTGGGGTGAGGTTCGTAACGTTAGAGGTAGCGGCAGAGGGGCTAGCTGGAGCAGTGACAGTTAGAAGTTCTACTGCTGGTTCCTCAGAGGGCTCATCGTGGGCTGGAGTGACGGTGGTTGTCTCAGCCGCCTTGGTTAACTTTGACCCGAAGAAATCAGTTATTTTTCGTTGCTTCATCGTTCAATTTAACGTTACTATTGCTTAAACTTTAGCGAACACACTAGCAGTCTGCTTAGATAGAGCGCTGGTATTTGTTCTGTGAAATTCACATTAGTGTGACACAAATAACCGATCAATCATTAGGAAACAGAGTTTGTTGTTTGTGATAGGCTACGTACTGTACGTAGGTTTACAGCTAGTGGAAATTAGCCCAGACATTAAGAACGTAATGTATTTGCTGATAGATTTGAATTTTTACACAATGTTTGATGTTTGATGCACACCAAAGTAGGTATGGCCATGGCCCAACTGGCCATACCGGTTCTGCGGCCTATGGCTACCACTGTGTTAAACATGAGAAGGATGTACGAGATCATGTACAACTGAATAAGTGGCAGTATAATTTGCATTTCTTTACATGAGTTAATGTGTAGATTAAATTAAAGGTGCAATACTCGGTCATAGGAAAATACATAACTACTTTTTTTAAGTGACATTTAGGCTACATTTGCCCTCATCATGAAGTAAACATATACAGTATTTCCCTGTGATAAAGTGTTATTCCTTTCATGAAATCTACACCCAGCATTATTTTGGTAGCACCTCAGCTTGGTTGCTTGAGTACAAAGTTTCAGTCGTGCTACATGAATTAACAGAAAATTATCAAATTCACCATATAGCATAGTATTCCTTATTTACAACAATTTGTCAATAAACGTGAAATTATTGATACTATCCCACTGCAGATTGCGAGGGCTAATAGGAACTCGTAACCGGTGTAGACACAGGAGAGGCTTGCCATACTGCATCGACACGCGGATGACGCACCGCTTACGTAACGCATGTGGTGTAGATTCGGCTTGAGTCACTGAAGTGTGAGCATGCATGTGAATCAACAGTGATACACCAGCCTGTTTTCATTATAAGAACAGGTTGGATACACAGAGCAGAGGTGTGGATCAGAGACACCGATCACAGTGTTCATCTGTGAAATTCTCATATTTTGTCATATTCTCATATTTGGACAGCTAGATCCTGGCCAGGTTTATGCATACACATGATTGATTCTTGCTTTTAAGTGAAATGAAAACTAACTGTGGAGGGCGTCGGTCTCGGCCACATGGGAGTGGCATGGTTGCCTTTGTTTTTACTTGTTGTGGAGGCCTTTGGAGCAGGGAGACTTTCCGCGGGCAGGTTTGGCACTCTCACAGCATGTGAGAGTGAACTGTTGCCCGGAAGGTTGCTCCAAAGGCCATAAGTGATTGAATTATTATTTAATTGGTGTAAATCAGTTAATTGATATGGAAGTCAATTGGGTGTCTGTGTGAGAATGTGAGTGGCTGTGGTCTGTCAATTGTTGAGTGATTGATAGATGGGTGATTGCCTCATGAGTCCCACCTGAGCCAGGCAGAAAGTGAGCCTATTTAAGAGCAGGTGGGGCGAGTGGGGAATCAGTTAGTCTTTGTCTTGCGTGTGTATTGAGAGTTAGTCTTGTATTGGCGTGCGTGCGTGCGTGCGTGCGTGTGTGCGTGCGTGCGTGCGTGCGTGCGTGCGTGCGTGCGTGCGTGCAAAGTCACTGAGTAGAGTGCTTCCTGTGTGGGTGGGAAATAAAGCGAGAGGGCGCCCTGAAAGAGGGTCCGCCTCTCGCCCTCGGTGTGAATGGAAGAGAACTCTGGAGGAAGAGGCGTGGTGTCCCGTAAATTTGGATTATTTTAGCTTGTTATTTTAGTTCGTTGTTTCTACCCGAAAGCTTTGCGGCAAGTAGGGTGAAGATTTTGTGTTTGTTTGTTTTATGTTAACCTGCTCTCCCACTGTCTCTCTCCCATGTCTGGGGGGAGAGACAGAAAAAAATAAAAGAATAATCCGGTCCGTAGACCGACAAACTCCACTCCGTCTCCAGACTGCTCTGTTCCCATCCAGGGATTGTCACGTGGCATGTGACACTAACCTTCAGCGTAAATTCGAAACCAGTTGCCATTTCAGTCAAAGCAACCTACTATCTAAAACTGTCTAACTCATGGGCCTCTGGTCACAATCTGTCACAATTTCAGATGAGTTTCAGATGAATCATCTAATCAAATTAGTTACTGTGACAGTGGGACTGACAGCACACTTGTCATGACTGGCACATTTGATGACTTAAAGATCTTTGGAAATGAGACCTGCTGGAATCCTAACAAAAGGTTTGATAGAATAGCACTTAATTTGTTAGGAAGGAGCATGTTAATATTTTAACATGAAACATGGACACAATCAATTTAGTCAAATCCAGCAAACTTTAAACCTTTAACTAGGTATACACAACTTGTGATATACAATGAAAGGGGGAGAACACTGTACCTGCGAAAAGTAGATAATTTTATGCGCACAAAATATTGATGTGCACTGCTGGGGGGGGACTTTTCATTTTCATGTTGCAATGGAACATAATATTTCTGTGATACTAGAGAAAGTGGCATGGTCATCATCTGAATTAAAGGTAATAACAGCCAAAATGGGTATATGAAACATCTCACAAAATTAAAACCGGAAATGTCAGTAAACCACAAATGGAACCGTATCAAAGAATATTCCCTTGAAATGCCAAATCAGAACATCTTGGACAGCTATGATGTTCATTCTGTGAAGATTATATTTATTTGAGACAGGGAAGAGAATATGTAAGAAAAGAGAAAAAGCAACAGGTTAATTGAGCTTTGTTGGTTGGTGGTGTCTATACATTGTGCTGTGAAAACATACAGAATGCCCTACAGAAAATCTTCTGTTTTTGACAGTACATTGAATTTGATCAGTCAGAAGTCAGAAACATCAAATAAGAACTGAATGATTGCAAGTCATCTCGCTACCATTAAGAAACCAATAAGCATAATTCTAATTGCATGAGACAGAATTAATTTCTTGAATTTTTTTGATTGAATTATAATGGGTTTATTGATCTAATGTGAAAATGTGTTTTCTGTTAAAGTCATTTCCAATTATGTTCACAATTCATCAAGAGTTAATTATGTCTCATTTTAGAGTAATTGGAAACCAATCCCTTCTCAAATACAGTCATAAAACTTTATTTGCATGCTATTAAGTATACAGTCAGGATTATACAGGAGTATACAGTGTTCTGACAGGACGGTTGCACAAGCAAGACACATTTGTTGCACAGAAAATGCACACAAACATCAGGATTGTCCCTGTTTTCTCACAATATGATTGTCCTTGTTTGACTCTTAATTGATGCTATTTTAGTTTTCTTCTTTTCGTGTGTGAATGCTTGTCTTTTGCCATTTTGGCTGCAATGATTGGCAGGCGTGTATATGATGTATGGAAGCGTAGCCTTGCATTCATGTTCTGACTCACCTTTCGTTTTCCCTTCCAGAACTGCGGTGCTGAAATGCCGTAAAAATTTTTTCCAACAGCACACATCTGCCCTGTCTTGTATTGACATAATTTCCAATTTCGCTTGCAAAAGTATAACTTTAAATACCAATTAGGCTTCTTCGAGAACACTTCACTCTGTGAGGCCAATTACTGTTCTCCTGTGACACTTTGATAGATACAAAGGGTCATGTAATGCATTTTCATTTCACATTTTATTCAATATATTCTTCAGTGCTGTTAATGAGAGTCCAGAAACTCAATGCAGTATCATAAATGTGCCCCAATTGGTAGACTAGCTTTTCCTCAAGCATTTATTTAGTTATCCACATTTGTGAAAGGATCCAACCAGATTAGAGGTATTTTCCATTCGTGGAGATACTGAATGTTGTGTTTTATATTTGTTTTATAATTTGTTAGTTTTTCAGACAGAAAACAAACAGTTTGTGCAAAATACTGGTAAAATACACTGTACTTTGAGATTGTGAAGAAAAAGAGAGGAAGGCTTTTTAAATGGCCTTACAGTAGCTGTTGAATGGTGATGGACATAGAATATATTTATGCTTCTTTGTCACATATTGCACCTTTAAAATTTTGAAGACAAAAAAACATCCATATGATGGTGTAAAAAATTGCTGACATTGTTTTTCCACGGCCTCCCTCAGCTGTCAGCAGGGGACCTCCAGATCTGGGTGCTTCGGCTTTGAAAATCTGTTGCGTGCATGTTCCACTGTGATCCTAAGTACACCAGGGCAGTGTGTCATGCAGAGCTGCATATTTCTGCTTTGACTGACATCTACTACTGTCTGAACCCTGGTAATCATACATCAAAAGGTGTAACATCAATGGTGAGGGGGTGTAGTTATGGCTTTCAAATGACAAGATGAACAAATGACAAACAAACAAAAGATACTACATCATCAATCCTGTTTAAAAAGATCTGTCAGTGTAAAGTAGCAGGGAGGGACATATTCAAACCTTTGTAACTCCAACTAGCTGTTGTGGCTAACATTTACCACGGATGCAGATGACCATAAAACAATTACTTCCCTCACCTTATAAAGGCTTGGTTTAGCAGTGTGAGGCTTGCAGTATCCATTGTGGCTGCTGTATGTTCCAGCACGTTTCACAAAATCCACTTTGGATAAATCTTTGGAACTCGAGGATGGCACGATTAGTGTTGGTGTCAGAATGCCAGACATCATGTAATCATTATGGAAGGGAGCTTAGATGCAAGAAGCACAACAATGATGAAAATATTGGGGGTGTTTTGTTTGGAGAGGAAGTTTAGATATATTATGGAGCCACTATCATTGTGGGATGATGCCCTTGTGCTATATTTTGCATACAGATTAATTGTAATATATATAGATATCCGGCAGCTTCTGTAATTTTTGATTGATGGTGATCTTTGACCTGTATCTCTCCCCTTTGAGGACATCTAACCTCTAACTTACCCTATGATCTAGTTATTTATGAAGATACAATGGTTCTGTGTCGTCCTGCGAAGCTAAATGAATTCGATATTTGAAAAAGACAGTGTTTGTTCTGTCATGTTATTCCAAATTCGAGACCCCAAGCCATAATAAATACTCAAGAACACAGAATACGTACACTGGGGCTTTTCCACCCCCAAATCCCATTCCTGGGTTTCACCACAAAGCTCTACTCTGATTTTGTACCAATCACCCCGAAAATATTCAATAAAAGGCATGTCTGAAGACTTGTCGATCGTGTACAGTTTGACCATTCCCCTCTCCAAATCGAATTTGTAGCTGGCAATTCTTTTGTTTGACGTTTTTGTTGCTCAAACTATTCCACAGGCTCCAGCAATAACTTAGTTTTAAACTGAATTCCTTTTTTAGGTGCACCCTGACAATTAGAATAAGCCATTGTAAAACAGCGAATAGGTCTAATTTTCTCAAAGTTGCCAGAAACGTATTCTTATTCTTATTCTAGTCTTATTTACTAGCGCCTACATGAGAGAACTTTAATTACAAAAACCTTCCCCAGTGCTTTACAGAATATTTTTTGTTATCTGCTCCAACACATCTCCATTAGTCCTGGGGTCTCGAATTTGGAAAAACATGACAGAACAAACATGAATACAATGAATAACTGTTTAAACTTTATGAGCTAATTTGTAATCTGTTCCAAAGTAATTAGTAGAAAGGCACACACCCTCGGTGGCTAATTTGAAGACAATGAACAACTGTTTAAACTTTGCAATGTTATTCAATGTATTCATTAGCCCTGGGATCTTGAATTTGGAGCAAAGTGACAGAATAAATACAGCCTTTTTTAAATATCCAATTCATTTTGCTTCAAAGGATGACACAAAAACATTGTATCTTAATAACAACAGCATAGGGTAAGTTAGAGGTTAGATGTCACCAAAGGTCAGGTCAGAACTTTGATACAGGTCAAAGGTCACCATCGTTCAAAAATGACAGAAGCTGACAGATATCTATATATATTGTAGTATTAAAAAAAAAAAAATTACGTACTAATGCACTCCGATGAGGCGGCACGGTGGTGCAGTGGATAGCGCTGTCGCCTCACAGCAAGAAGGTCTCGGGTTCGAATCCAGGCCGGGGGCCTTTCTGTGTGGAGTTTGCATGTTCTCCCCGTGTCCGCGTGGGTTTCCTCCGGGTACTCCGGTTTCTTCCCACAGTCCAAAGACATGCACGTTAGGCTAATTGGAGAGTCTAAATTGCCCGTAGGTATGAGTGTGTGAGTGAATGGTGTGTGTGCCCTGCGATGGATTGGCGACCTGTCCAGGGTGTATTCCTGCCTCTCGCCCGGAACGCATGCTGGGATAGGCTCCAGCACCCCCCCGCGACCCTGACCAGGAATAAGCGGCTTAGACAATGGATGGATGGATGGATGCACTCCGATGTTAAGAAGTCCACCATTTTAACACCAAATTGGCATTCATTCTTCTTGGCTGGCCTCTTTGGCATATCTATGGATTGTTCAATACAATGACCGTGTACAGTGTTGTAATTATACAGTATGCTATTTCTGGGGAATGCTATATCTGTGTACCAAAGGCATTCCATGAGAGGTTTCATTTTTGTTGCCTGGTCTTTTGCCATATCAATGGATTGCTCAATACAATGGCAACATATAGTGTTGTAATTATACACTATACTGAATAACTTCATTTTATATTCATTCATCTGTATATTTTTTCCCAGTATCTTTTTTTTCCAATCAATTTTACATCTTTGAGTCTGTGTTTCATTTTATCTTCTTCACTTTTAATCTTCTTAAGAATCTAGATGATTGATTGTTTAAATAGTTATAGATTGTGACGATGAGTAAACTCGTTTTTTTTCCCCCTCTGTCTTTCCATAAGAATTTCTAGATGGAATCTTTTCATTTTGTGCTCAACCTGTCTGTCAAAATTCAATTAATTTGTCAGTGGGTTATTGGCATCTCACTGCAGAGCATTTTAATAACGTGTGATTCCTTTGGCAAGGTCCTGTCTTAATTGACATGCTGCAAAAAAAAGAGATACTGCTTCCTCCTTCTCTCTCTCTCTCTCTCTTTCTGCCTTTGTACCTCTCCTGCTTTAGCAGAACTCTGATTGCTTCATTGGTACAGTTGTGACAGAGCTTCTGAATTCCCCATACTCCATCAAATTGGAGTTTTACCCCATTTTTGATAAGTGAACCAAACGGTTTGAACTCCATTTGTAATTGAGTGCTCTCCCCGGCTTGGAGGTGACACCTCTTTCCCTGTTTTTATTTCCCCTGGCACTGGCTGTCATACCCGCAGACAGAACTACTCCTGACAAGCATCACACGATCTGAGCCCACCACAACATCCGGGTGGTGCTTATGAAATGTCACCAAGCCGACAACTGCAGTTATTTTTACCCCGCACCACACTGAATGCAATGTATTATATACTGCAGTGAATGCATATATTTTATTTATATTTGTGTCACATGTAAAGGAACCAATTATGCTTTTATTGATATTATAGGCTATTTTTATTCACAAGAAGAGAGTGCAATAATGAGTTTTTCTTGTTTCCTGTTATTCTTGGCTACTGTACCTGTACTGTCTCTGCTGTTGTGAGTTTGGATGCCTGTAATGCATTAGGATGATTCAGAATGTGATTCATGGGTGTACTGAGGAGTCACCAGTAGTGTGCAAAATTAGGGGTGCCTAGGGGGTCCGGGACCACCATAAGCCACCAGGGACTCCCCATGAGAATAGAAACAGTCTTTTAAAATTATTCTGTTCTGTCAGGCTAAAATATGGGCAGCTGCCAAAATGTGACCGGGTTGCATCACCCGGGTTGCATCACAATAGCATTCGAATAGCAGCTACATTTACATTTACGGCATTTAGCAGACACTCTTACCCAGAGCAACTTACAACAAGTGCATTTAAACCTGATAACATTAATCATGGTTAGTGCAAGTGATCGGTGCAGTAACACTGCAATAGACATCCTTGCTGGTAACTGCACACCGTACCTACAACACAGGGAAAGAAAAGTTAGTGTGGTTTCTTTATTACATTCTTAAACATGTAAACAGTGGTGATGGGAGTTAATTAATGTAGAGAATCAGTGGTAGTGAAATCTGAAGAGGTGGGTTTTTAGTCTCTTGCGGAAGATGGCCAGTGATTTCGCCTGACCGAGTGCAGAAGATCATTCCACCAGGACAGGACAGAGAAGAGGTGAGACCACGAGGAATGGCTGCCAGGTGCCCGAAGGGGCAGAACAGTTATTTTGCCAGAGGAGGCAGAGCGGAGGGGTCTGGCCTGGGTGTAGGGTGTGAAGAGTGTTTGGAAGTAGAAGGGAGTTGTTCCCCTTGTGGCCTGATATGCCAGCACCAGTGATTTAAATGTGATACATGCTGCTATAGTTGGAGCCAGTGCAGTGTGGTGAGTAGTAGTGAGCTAACGTTTGTTGCTAAATTATGGTCGGCTATGCAGACTTGGTCAACTTACTATAGCCGATTGTTTAAATTTATTTAGAATTTAGGCTTGTATATATATGCCATTTAGGTTTGCATTGGAATATTTGTAGTGCAAGAGCTACATTCCTCAAGTTAAAAAACATAACAAGCCAGCCTGTCAGCATAGACGATAAAGGAAAGCTTTATGTTATAAAAAATCTTGTCAGTGATAAGATTTAATCTGATGTCAGCGCATAAATAAGACATTTTAAAAAATCTAATTAAGTACGTGGTAGCCATGCTAACTCAGTGCAAAGGTGCTACACCAGTGTGTGTCAAATTTTTTATTAAAAGTTGAGGGGTTTAATACTAGAATGTAGTTTTAAGGTTTTCACTGTATTTCTGCGTGAGAGGACATGCTTTTTAAAAATATATACATTATTAAAGCCATTTATAAATCATTTTTGTCCACCAAGTAATAGTTTGGGTTTCAAACATTATTTCATTACCTATTGTAAAAGTGTAGTCACCTGGCAGGCTGCTATGCTATCGATAGCCATGTGAGCTAGCTATGATGTCAACCTTGGCCTGAATAAGTTTTGGGAAATTTAAGTGTAGCGGTCTAACGCACCTGTATTTGGCTTGTCCTGTACTGAGCTGCCTATCAGGGACGTGGTTCAAAACCCGTCTCTGCCAGACCGGCCCTGGCCATTAGCCCTAATCGGGGGCGGCATTTGGCTGTCCGCTCCTGAGGGAGGGGGGAGGGTGGTCGGCACAAACTCGCTGTGAAGCACGTAAGGGTGTCTCCCACGTAAGGGTCGGGCAGTTTCGTCTCAAAGGAGGTGGATCATTGCTGGCCTCGGTGAGTAGCTTGCCCCGTAGAGACGGGCGGCTAGTTTGTGGGGGAGGGTTAATTTAAATAAATAGAGGGTATAATTGGCTTCCAAATTGGGGAGAAAAAAAAATGGGGACAAATCAGAAGAAAAATGATCCAAGTCACTTACATTACCAGACTGCTGAGCAGTCTGATAAACATATTTTACCATTAGTATTTCCACAGGAATTCTTGCTAGACTTTAGTTGCTTGAATTTTTAGTTAAAATCCTGTTTCAACTGTTTAGACCCATCTGCACATTATTGAAAATCTGGGGAACCCCCCCAAGAGCCATTCGTTATTTCGTACCTTGAACAAGTGAATTTTCCTCTGTTTCAATGTCACCATTAGCCAAAAGTGTTATATCGGTTATTTGATTATAAGTGGATATTGGCTACTGCATAGTCATGATATTAATTGAAGAATTTTGTAACTTATTTGTGAAGTTTAGCAGGTGCCCTCATTCAAGGAGACTTTCATAATTTATCTTTTTATTTTTATTATTATTTTTTAAATCACCCTGCTGGATATTGATCGAGGCATTCATTTAGACCTTTCACAGGGGTAAAACAAGGTGCAGCTGTGCCCCACCGGGGGATATAACCCGTACGTGACTGTTGGGTTTTGGACCCTACTCCTTAACCTCGACCCCACACAGCTAGCTCAGTGGTACTGCCTGCATTCTGCCGATGGCTGCCCTGTCTCCTCTCCTGCTGGGTGGTTTCTGGGACGCGACTGCCCTCAGGGCCCCTCACAGGGATGAATGTAAGACAGCTCACCCAGTGGCTGCTGGGATATCCCTCTGGCTGCTGACAGGTTTTGAGTCATGCAGGGTCTGATTTAGATATGCTCTAATATGTGATGTATGGCCTTACTGTGCAGTGGTCCAGTGTCCCCCCCTCACACACGCACATCCCAGAGAGACTGTCTGTCGATGGCCATTCGTCTGGGGAGGTCAGAAAAAACACTTAGATCACGAGGTAAGAGGATGTGATTTATGTCACTGGTGTACACAGACATGAGACTCTGAGGGGATGTGTACTGAAATGATGTCAATACTAAAAACGTAAAAGCTGAAAACGTGGCATGAGATTTCTTAAAATTAGGACTCTTAGTCCTTAGTAATGGAACAATCTGCAGCTAAAATGGTGTGCATACCCATCAATTTGTTATTCCGATGAAATGGTCTTCGTACATGTTTAATCTTGGGGAATAATTAGCATGAGGG
Organism: Aldrovandia affinis; assembly: GCA_029706075.1. NCBI lineage: Eukaryota > Metazoa > Chordata > Actinopteri > Notacanthiformes > Halosauridae > Aldrovandia > Aldrovandia affinis. Next base: position 1,025,606 of record JAINUG010000240.1, on the reverse strand, counting down.
GAAAAAACTGACATAAAAACCAGTTTATATATTTTTATTTTTATTTCTGTACCAAATGTTCTATTTTATAATGATGACAACTAATTAACACTTCTAGGGGCAAGCCTGTTGCATTATTTTCCTATTTGCTCATTATTAACTACCAATACTGGACAGAAAGTCTTCAAAACCTTCCTATTTTTATTTTCTCTAGCTTCTTCAAGAAATCACTGCAGAAGTTGCTCTGTGTTATACTGGAAGGATATATGCATAGACTGTAGCAATTTACTGCAAATTCAACACAGTCAAGGTTACCAGCAAATTAAAAAATTAAGTGCTGGATTGCTTTTGTCTGTCATATATAGCCCCATTTTAGAAATACGCATGGTTAACGCAATATAGCCTTACAATAAAACCCTGCTTTAACAGTGAAATATTCATGCAAATTCAATCCACGGAAGAGAGAGCAGACTCAAATGTCACACTGTTGTTTTTTTGTTCTTTATCTTTTAACCGTGAATTTAAGGGCTGTGTAAAACACAGTGAGAGTTATCAGGTGACACAAATAAAAGTGATACTGAGAAGATAGTTTTGATTTAGTAATTACATCACAGTCCAATCTGACTGTCTAATATCAATTTAGGAATAATGAAATCCAGGAATGTTGGTGTAAGAAGAATGACTACATTGTCAATAAGTCGTTATCCATGGCAAAACTAGTACTAATTGGATGTCTGCATTTTTTTATGGCGATGAGAAGGCTAATTTCTTTGAGGGACACCAATTACATGATGATTGGGGAGCAAGCACGTTCCTGTCTGAAAATGTTCAAGATGTTTTATTCATTTTCAGAATGTGGAGAGTGAAGTATTTGTTTTCTTATAATTTATAAAAAGTACTTTTCTTTCTTCGTTTTTAAAGCGCCATGTGTATTTTTGATCTAGAGTGAGCTCTAGTGGCAGTGCCCTGAAACACAAAGGCAGGGCTGTAGACGTTACTCATATGGGGAGTCAGACGTATAAGGATCAAAATGGTTTTTAGACTCACAGAAGTAAAAAGTCATCCAGGATGTTATGATGACATGATGTGCATGATCTGTGTGTCGAAAAAGAGAAAGGGCAGAAAGTTGGGGGAAAAAAGAAGAAATCTGGCCTTTATTTAAAAAATACAAATAAACCAATCAGTTAAATACGATTGATTGTCAACCATGGATATTTGAACACTGAATCGAAAACACAGTGGATTTTGACCACAGTAGATAGTGTATCCCTATGAATGCTCTCAGATATACCACTTATAGACATATTGGTGGAGAACCAGAGGAAACTGGCAAAGCTAATATCCGGCAAAGTGTGTAATTATGTTTTTATTGTATGAATGCACAATATTTCAGTTGAAACCTTGTAAACTGCTTTGGCAGAAAAAAACAACACAAAAACACATTTCAATTGTACCTATGAGCACAGTGGAAAAGGCATTTTTATTACCAGTTTATTGCAGTCATAATTTACAGTTATTAAAAAAGAGTTACTATGCACGTTTATTAAATTCTGTCAAGATAAAAGATAGCACTGTCTGCAGGCCCAGCTGTGACCGTGTTTAATTGATCGCAAAGCCCCAAAAGGCAAACTGGAATTGTATACAATTGGTGTATCCTCTCCGGGTATGGCCTGTGTGTTGTTTTGGCTGCCTGGTAGAGCGTAGGCAATACAGGAGGTTTTCTGTACACAATTTAACGATGAACTGTTGGTGTACAGTGCTTAAAAGATTACGGAATCTTGTCTCTGTTTAATCTGCTGCACACATGCCTTGCATGTTTGCCACAGACTGGTGGATGCAGCATTGAGCATGCAATATCGGCACGACAGGAGACCACGAACGCAAGAGCAATAAAGAGAAGATATCACCGTGCCTTTAACATATTGCCGGCCTAAAAGACCATCTGGTGCGTGCGCGGCATACTTTTCCCAACCCGGCCTATCCCTAATGATCAATTTGTTCTTAATTGGTGTGAGATGCCTGCCATTTTCCCTCACGCCACATCTTCAGCGTCCCTCCTTCCCTGTCTTTCTTGACACAGCAAATACATTTTAAAAAGACGGGGAATATCTCGTTTTGAACGTTTTTTTTTGCTTTGTTTTGTTGTCGCGGTCTTCATTTTCCCTCCTGTTCCTTTCTTGTGGCTGATGGTGGTGTGCCGCCGGTGCTATTTGAGAGAGACGCTCGCTTATCAAAGGGATATCCTCGATGTATTATGAAACGGCTTCCATAAATAACCGCACGCAGGCATGAGCTTCACCCACATGCTCCCGTCCCAGAGGAACATCTATTCTGGGAAGCTCTTCCTCTCTGCCTTCAGATCGTTCACAACGCATTGCATTTAATATCAGATTTGGTTCTTGGTAACAGCATAATTCTCTTTTTGCAGGAGGGAGGAGGGATACCTCCTGGCCGATTTGTCTCCTCGGTCACAAGGAAGAAAACGTCCAATCTTGGGCAATGAAGGTAGACCGTTGTCCTGAAAAAAAGGCATTTGTGTTCAGTCACCTGAATCCCCTTTTCTTCGCAAGGTTTGATTGAGCGGTTTTAGAACTTATAGTGACACACATAAAGGAGCACACGAAGGTTCCCTGGAATGGATGCTGGCCTATGCCTGCTTCCATTACCTAGAACATCTGTTTTTTTAGCTTTTTTAGCTTGTCATTTTCTAATGAGCAAGTTTTGCACATTAATGAAAAGTGGCCTGTGTTTGCTTTAAACAGCTCTAGCATATGTATTTTTTTATTTCATACAATCTGCAATCAATTTGATATTCCTACAATAGCAATATATTCTACAATGGCTTTTTGGCAAATGGCTTTGGTTCTAGCTAGGTGAATAACTACATTTCACCTGACAGCAACAGTAAATTTACCTTCTGTGATTGTGATTTAAAATCTGTCTAGATATGAACAGACAGAAAACAGAAAAAGCTAAACAGAATGGTGTGCTGGTTCTCAGAACAGCTATTGGCCTCATTGCAGTCTTATTTCTAATGCAAATATTATTCCACACAGAAGTTTCAAGTTTCAATATGCCTCTAATTAATGATGGGTAAGTGTGACTCCCTTTCATTTTCATTTTCATAAGAATTTTAAATACTGAGTGATAATAGAATGCTAAATCATTTCTATGGAGCAGAAAATGTTGGGAAAAATATGTATTTGTATATTTTATGTCAGACTGTTTTCCACATGCAAGACTGCAAATGTAGCCCATTTGTTTTTGTCAAAGAATAATCTAATCCACAAATCTGTGCAAATTATTACATGACAATTCATCACAGTCATTAATGCCATGATATTATAAATGTGACTAATGCATTTTGCTTTCAGCATTAACAGCCTTTCCTTTTAAAGATGATTCACTTTCTAAAGTGTTCAGTGTTGAGGACACAATGGCTTTTTGAAGTTCTCAATCAGTCGGTACTTCATACAAAATCGACAAGCCTGACATTCTAATCCGTTGGGATTGGAGAAGTCTGCGCCTCATCACATCCACAAGAGAGCCGCGTGTCTGTGCAGCGTGTCACACCGCACAAATGGATTCTCTTCTCTACCGCGGTCACGCTGTCGCTCCAATCCTTCCACCGGTACTGCTAATCCATTCCTTCACAGCGGCATGCACCTAATGGAAACATGTCCGGCACGTTATCCCATTTCTCTATGGGTCACAGGACCGCCGGCCCGTGTGAAGAGCATCCGATGACACCGATAATGGCCAGTGGCAATTGGAAAGCTTGAGTCCAAACCCACTGGAGATGCGATGTCTGACCAGGAGCGGAGAAGAAGTTTCGTTTTCTTACAGCACATGTACAAAGGTCAATAAGTTGCATGGCCATGACAATTAATAGTCATGATGGACGTTTCAAGGTCTGGCAACGCTGCTCTTTGCAGACTAGTGAGCGCTGATGAATTCACCAATTAGACAGCCATTAATATTCCCGCACTTAGCATTCCAGGCACAGTCTGCCCCCCCCCCCGGAAAGCAGTGAGATCCACCTAATCCTTGGCAACTGAGACTCCGGCATTAGCCCGATTTAGAGTCGGAATCATCCATCAATCTCACCGCTCATCGTTCAGTGTCAAGCTGAAGCAGGAGGGGGCCGGCCTGGAAAAAGAGAAAAGGTGTAAATAAGCTTGAAATGAAAGGGCAGAGTTCAAGTAGCACAACAAGAAAGGACAGAAGGAACCAACTGAGATTGACACTCTAATTTTGTAAATAAATAGAAGACAGGTTCAAAGTATGCTTCCTACGAACTCCCGACGGCCTGTCATTTGATATTTTGTCTGGTACAGTATCTTAAAAATATTCAGTGAAAGATCAGGATTTTTGGTCCAAATAAAAAACATTATGACCAGCTGATCCCAAATGCAGTAGACCTAGCTTATTGAAGAAAATAAAAAGTCGAAGACGATGAGGATGATGAAGATAATGATGAAGAAGAATATATTCTGAATCAAGCTAGTGAGATATTTTCAGAGAGAAACATAATTTCAGATAATATTTTTAATGTAGGCATGGGCTTTGTTGAAACAAGTCACCTCTGTTCCCTTGTGTCTCAAGGTCATTGGTCAGTTTAGAATGCACTGTGCACATTAGTAAGTTACTCACCTGTTTGTACATTTCAGAATGCTACCCTGTGTTTCATAGTGAGGGTTCAGAGGAAACTGCACTTCCGTTTGAGATGACGAATCTCATCACAACTCATACCATGAAAACAATATGGTTCTTGCATGCTTAATAGTGCATTCGACTGTATCATAAAGCCGGTAGTTGGTAGTGCCTATGCTTAAAATAACAAGATAGAATGAATCCACAAAAGGCAATTGTTCCAAGTGCCTCCCTTTTTTGATTATACCTTCTATGTTTCCTTGGTGGATTAAGCAGCTATCAAGGGTTACATTTGTTGCACTTTGGCCTTTTTCTGTATACTACAAGAAGCCAGGGAAAATGTGTAATAATTATGGCCAAATCCAAATGCCAAGACAGGAAGGGAAGAGACCTTTTAGATGCTGATGGTAGAAATGTCAATGTTCAGGGTTCGTCAGACACTTTGACGTGCACTGGCCAAGAGTATCACTTCTCCAGTCACGGTAGTTTCTGACTGGTTCAACTCATGAGCGACAATGACCAGGGCAGCTTCATTCTGCCCGTGTAAGATTAGTCAATCCGCCGAGGGATCAATATCTTCTTTTCAATTCAAAAAGCATCGCAGAGACATCTGGACCTTGTTAAAGCCAGTTCAGCTCCCATTCAGTAAGACTGTGACTCCAGGATAAAGGTACCAGAGTCTAACATGCACATGTGTGCTTGGTGCTGAATAGCTAATATGGTCCAAGAGTGAGAATTTCACTCACAGGAAAACTGACTGAAATATTTACTGACTTACTAATCGAACATAAAAACAACTTTAGGGGAACAGAAAAGTGCAAAGCTTAAAGCAACAGCAAAAGAAAACACGAACCGAAAAAAAGAAATGCCACATCATCAGTATTAAGAATCTCCAAGTAAAAGAAAGTTGAGTCCTAACAGGTGAGCAAAAGAGAAACAACAATTTTGGTGTGTTTCTCCACGTTACTACATTATTCCTCCAAAATATTTCTCTTTTCTCTCTCTCTCTCTCTCTCTATATATATATATACAAACAAACACACACATACACACACACACATATAAATATTATATTTGTTTATATAGCTTGAAGCAAAGCCTATTGATTTCAGGGCCATTGCTAATTTTTGTGCTTTTCATTGAATTGATCCCTTAACACTGTATGAATTCTGCTGTATACAAAGTTTTTTTAGAACCAAGACCAAGGCAAATAATCGTTTGAACAATAGGTGGGAACTATCCCCTCATCCACTCACTCTGACACAGAGGAGAGACAACCCTAGGATCATTAGGGAGAGGTAATTGATGAGTTCACCAGGGAAATCATCATTGTGGTCAAATCAAAGAAAGCATTATTTCTGAGAGTAATGTATCGATTCTGTCTGTCTGCTTGAGGATACAAAGGTATAAAGTGTTTGTGTGTGTGTGTGCATTTGCACATGTGTGCATGTGGTGTGTGTGTGTGAGCATCTGTGTGCATGTGTGGGTGTTCTCTGTTCTGACATATTAATAGAGATCCAAGCGCAGGCCAGAGTAATGAGTGTAATACATTTGTGAGTAATGAAATGTGTATGACTAATTACAATCGTTTATGTGGATTATGTGTTATAGATTATTTTTCTATTTATCATGTTATTTTTGTATTTAATGCTTTACGTATGACTTTCATTTGGTTGAAAAGAAACATGATCGTTGGCAAGTCTTGTTGAATCTGATTGTCAGCATGATGAAATATGATAAATATGAAAAATAAAGGTTAACATGCTTAATATGCATGCCTTGGTGGATGTACCTGTGGCACAATTTCTCATTCTGTGGGGTTTTAAAAATATATATATGCTTCATAATTCATACTCGTCCATGTACTACATGCATTTTTTTATGGTTTACTGTAACTAAGCGCTATCACAATACCTGTATTTGACCAAAATCCAGATAATTTGCACATATGCAGCCACAGTGGTCTGGGGTCTCAGAGGGCTTAATTCCATCATATTGTATGTGTTTACATCCTTTTCCAGATCCATCTCATATTCCGTCTCCTTCCTGTTTGTCCACATCTGAATACAAATGTGGTTGTCTCTCTTCTCTGTTGTTTCTCCATCTGTTATTGCAGATACGCATACGCTGGAATGATCCTACATATATTATGCACTTATAGCATGTTCAGATGCAGGCGAAATTCCCAATGCGCTGCTGTTACCAGTTAGGTTTCTCTCTGGAAATGCCTTAATGCTCTCTGGCTATGTTTACAGACCCTGTTCAATCAAAAGAATAATTTATAGTCATAGATTCGTAGCCATACATAAAGATGCAAAGACAAGAAAATATGATGATATGAACTCTATTATATTCAGTTGAGCTTTTGAATTCGTTTTTTTTTTTATCCTGAAAAGTTCTCATACTGCCCACTACAGGAAGATTTGGTATTGATATTTTGTAGACCAAAATTCTCACATGAGCAACATGGCGATTTACATATAATGTGTTTTTTCACCAATCGGCAGTGAAAAAACTTTGCAGTACTGACTGTACCATAGGGACTGTGCGGGCAGTGAGAGAGAATCTTTCCATGTGTACCCCAAAGACGCTTTAGAGGGAGTAGGAGAAGTTCTGGTATGGGTGGTAAAAATGCAATGGTATGGGTTCCAAAATTTCAGATGCAAGTCATTTCATGCAGCGCATTAATACAATTTCACTCTACCACTGAAGTTGGCAGTTTACTCATCTAAAACTCATGCATTTTGCACTGGTATGGGATGGCTGGCGTTAACAGGGGAGTCTTCATTAAAATAACCCAGCACAGCTCTAGTTTTAACCTGTTTTAACCTGATGGAAACAACCTTTTCTATACACCCACCAAAACCACACACCCACCAAACCTAATGCATTTGCAATTTTGAAAATTCAAGTATAAGACCCATTCTCACATAGGTTCGCTTAATGTTATGAAAGTGTATATTCCATAATGTATATTCTGTATTAATAGGTTATATGACGTTTAAACATCTATTTCTTAGCCAGCTAATCGGTTAACAATCCTATGGTGAATTTAGAGGTACTCACAACATTCTATATCCATTTACTGGAATGCCTAACGTTGAAAACGTCATTGAAGTGAGTAGCTACTTAACTATCTTATCTTAATCTGTCTGATAGCCATAAAGGGTGCTGTGCAGGGAACAATGGTTGTTATAGATAATGTTCTAAAATGAATGTGCATATTTGGCAGAAGCTGAATTAAGTTAATGCTGGTTGGAATATAACCTGCATACTTGATGTAAGAGTTGTAGCAAATGTACTTCAGGGTGCTGGCCTGTCCCCTCCACAGTGCTGTGGTGCGCATGCATGCGTGCACATGTGCATACATACTTGCATGCGTGGGTGTGTTTGCTTGTGTGTGAACATATGGGGGCGTTCTGTTATGATGCATTAAAAGAGCTCTAAGGGTGGACAAGAAAGATGAGCGTAATATATTTGAGTGATGAAATGTGTATGAGTAATTAATCATGTAGGTGAATTATATGTTAGGGATTTGATTTGACAGGTTTGGATATATGTGCGAAGTACCTGGGGTATACATAACTATTATACAATGCAATACTAGATATTATAATATATATATAAATAAGCAACATTGTTGTGAAGTGATATTGATAGGCAATGTGTTCAGTTTGGTTGTATCCCTAATCTCTGTTTTGATAGCATGTGATCTATCTATCCGTGTATTGCTCATGTATGGATCATACAATTGATCTACCTACATTTCTAAAATATTTATTTATATATATATATATATATATATAAATATTCTAAGCATGGACCTGCATGTCTTGCATTTATGAATACATTATTCAGTGAATGAACAACTTTAAAAACACCCTGTCTAGTATTTGTTAATCACAAGGTGGGTGAGAATACATGCTATGATTATAAATCAATTTGTTAAGCACATCGAGCCCTGCCAGTGGGTCTCATTACATGTGTTCTTGAAAGGCTCGCACACAAGGTTTAAAGCAGTGCTCCCATGGAAGCAGTTCACTCCTGGAACTCCCATCAGGTCTCAGAAAAATACATTTGATGTCTCCTAATGTCTCCTGATTCCCACTCCTTTGAGCTTCCAGGGCAGGAATCAATACGCACCTAAATCTAATTAGCATTTTCACACTTTGTGCTATTTTATTCTCCATGATTTATACTATTCTCCTGCCTATTTAGAAATGCATCGAGGGATATCATTCCATACAATCGCTGCTCAGCCAAGCTGTTGCTAACTCTCTATAACTGCCATCACGAAAAATGAGAAATTATTCTGTTTTTTTGCCTAGGTCACAAAACATTTATTTAGTAAATTCCAGCTTTACCGTTTCCATGATAGCCAAGGAGAATCAAAGACACATCAGCCAAGTGTAAAAATGTGCAATTTATTAAGTTGTTCCTCTCTTGTTGAGGTACATTACATTACATTACATTACAGGCATTTGGCAGACGCTCTTATCCAGAGCGACGTACAACACAGTGTTAACCGTAGTCAAGAACAGTTTAGCTGAAAGCCACCCTAGCGGAAAGTACAGTTCCAGGTGCTAGGAGCAACCACATAGTTAAACTAGGACCCTGTAGGTAAAGCTGTAGCCACAATTCAAAGGCAGCAATAAAACAAACAGAGCGGAAAATATTGGCAAAATAATGCCTAAACCTAATACAATACAGAAACAAGTAGACATGAGTGCAATACTAAACAGCTACGTCCCTAAGTTTACAAAACCGGACTACAGGGAGAGGTGCACCCTGAAGAGGTGAGTCTTCAGTCGTCGCTTGAAGGTGGCCAGGGTCTCAGCTGTTCTGACTTCCACGGGAAGATCATTCCACCATTCCACCACCATAGAGGCCAGAACCGACAGGAGACATGACCGGGAAGCACAGGTGTGGAGGGGGGGGAGGTGCCAGGCGTCCTGAGGTAGCAGAACGGAGTGGTCTGGCAGGTGTGTAGGGTTTGAAGATCTTGAGGAGGTATGTTGGGGCTGATCCCTTGACTGCCTGGTATGCTAGGACCAATGTTTTGAATTTTATGCGAGCTATAACAGGCAGCCAGTGGAGGGTAGTGAGTACATGTTATAGTCTGCTTGTGTGGCTTTACCACTTCACCAGTAAGATCCCCTTTCTCCCCAGAAGTAAATAAGAACTGTCTTTGGTCTTTGGGTCTTAACAAGGCTCTTTTTACACAGAGGTAAATCACATGAACATTCATGTACACTCCATTATAATATGAATATTTCTTCTCAGGGATAACCTATTATTTCACTGAAGGTCTGTTAGCCAGATGATTCCAGGCAGCCACCGCAAGCAATATGCATATTCTGAAAAACCCTTTTATGTCTGATAAAAATGAACCGCAACCAGCACTAAAATAACCATGGAGGTTTATGAGCAAGTAAACAAGGCAAGAACCTTAGTTTATGGGCAAGGTTCACTCTCCTCTATGAAATACTGTGCATTATGTATTAGCGCAAGCAAACTCGTCAGTCAAATGGAGCTACAAGCCATGTGAAATATTACAGTCAACCTACTTTAGAGTCCTGCAAAGCATATTTGTTGGAACAGTGAAATGCCCTTGTTTAAAGTTCATCACTCTGAATATGGAACACAAGTGGTACTACGTGTTAAACCCCCTCACTTATCCTACATGTAAACTATATTTATTTGATTTAATATGATAATCGCTACACAGGATACCAATTATCAATTAAATCTCTGAATTCGTTGATAGGAAGTGCAAACTGGTGGATCAACCTTCATCAAAATCTACAACTCACAATTCAATTAAAATGAACAGCTGGTTTATTCAGTTACAACAGTTAGACAAAACATTCAACAGATGTAGGTTCAACTACCTTAACAAATACTAAATCGGAAAATCCAATATGTAGGGTTTAGTTCTGTCTCCTCACATATGGAACATTTATCACTACTATTTCACAAGCTTGCTCGTACCACGTCAAGCTCCGCTCTCATCTTCCAAAGTTAATATTCCGGCTTAACAAATACTAACTTCTAAACATAAAATTGACATGTAACAATCACAAAAGAGATGAAATGGAAGAAAATGATACCAAACCAAGCTTGTCTCTATCCAAGAAGAAATACACGCAGGCAAGGTGTTGGCTGGCACCAGATCTTCCAAGAGAAAACAGGACAGAGCAAGAGTAGAATTCCCACCAAACTAAAACCATCGTGTCACCAGCAGGTCAGACTTTAAGTGTTAAGGGGGGGTTGGCTCACTCCCTTCTTAGCCCATAATTTATGATTTGGGGGAGAGTTCCAGCGCAAGCCAGGTTCAGAACCCCTTTTTGTATTTTTGTTTGGGGTCACTTACTACCACAAGATATATTTTCAAGCTCGACATTGATATGCTCCTCTCATGTTGAGAATCGTGGTGATATCAAACATCACTTGGGCCTGGTGAAGCCAGCTTCATTTATACCGAGATGTTGGTTGAGTTGATATTTGGGGAGGCATAATATGCTCAAGAGCATTACTACCACGTGAAGAGGCCAATCATACCCAACTGCCCTGGCTTCACTCACAGAGTCATAAACCCGCCAAAGATGGCCCCACTCTGTCTGCATGCGCAGGATGGTTAAAAGGCACCTCTCCGACATATTGATGAGGCTGATCGGAAGACTACGATTGTGATTGTGATCAGGATTGCAATCAGGAAATAATAATAAGAACATTTCTACCATGGACAATATGGATCAAAATGGAACGAACACAATGGCTGATCAAAAGTAAGCAGGCAAGACAGTTTTAGAATTTGAGATTCCTGGGTATGTATTGTCCTTTTCACACAGACTATAGTCATCATAGTATGACCTTCAGATAAACAGTGAAAGGCTATGTCTCTGACTTAACATTCAATACCCCACTGACTTCATATGCCCAGCTTAAGGTCATTGTCTATTCTCAATATTTGTATTTAAATCACAGACATAGTTCTAAACAATCCGAGATAATGAGATCGACCACCCAAAGTTCAGCCGCTCTTGCCCCAGGTTAAGATTTGCGCTCAACCGATCCGCAGTTGCTTGGCTGTTTTGCCTTGCACTTTGCACCTGCAGCCATTCCAGCCATAATTATAGGCAACCAGGCCTGTCCAGAATTTTTATACATGGCCCTATGCATGCTGGGATGTTATTTGCTTAATTAATGGCTGAGCCACTCTTGTGTGGTAGCCTCTGCTTTGCTCTTGCCCCTCATTTAACAAGGTGTTTTACTAGCTCTAGACATACGTTATTTAATTTGATTTGATTTGATGGCTTTGAAATGACAGAACTATCAAAGTCATAAAACAGAACATGACAGAACAAAACATGAGTTTTGGCTCCTTTTACTGTTTGTCTATATTTTTTTTAAACATAGATAAACCTTCATTTTTTTCTTTCTTCACAGCTTGAAATTGTCAATTGTGCTACTTGAGTCACTGCTGTCCTGCCCACATTCTGCCCAAGCAGCACTGCAGCTGAAGTGTGTTACACTCCTCCCATGCAGTCCATACACAGAGCCTGTGACTATCTTCCACACTGCAGGTCCCTCAGCGCAACATCAGATCAAGCTGCTCATCCGAGGAGGGGTGTATCATCTGAGGAGGGGTGTATCTCTCGCTGATAACTGGCTGGCTGTGGGTGCCTGCTGGGGATCTAGGAGGAGCAAACGCAGCAGTAATCCACCAGGCCGACTTCAACCAACCATACCCCTAGCGGGATGAAAGCGACTGTGTCCTGCCACTGCCGAATCCCCATAACTGTTGACTACTGTATTGTATTGTTGTCAAACCTGTATTGTCTGTGCTATAGGGCCCCTCCCCGGACTGTGCTTATTTTTGTGTTCAGAGCATGAACTGGCATTGCCCTTTTGAGCACTGTCTTAAATCATATGCTTTTAGTCGAAGGCCGACACCAGCAGACATTTCAGCAAGGAAATGGAGCTAGCTATAAATAAACAATCAATCCCTAGTAAGAATTGCCAATCAATGGCAGGAGCTGTGATGCATGGCTAGTTTTACAAATTTTTTATTATAAAAAAAAACTTTTTTCATATTGAGTGCCAATGAACCAACCTACCACTAGTTTACCAATAATTCTATAACAATGTATCCCCCAAAACTGATCTTCATGCTTGGATGAGTTTGCCTTTGATACATCGGGCATGTATAATTTTGTGTATTTATGAGTATGTATGAGTTTCATTGAGGCTTTATCGCATGGCCTGAAATACAATCTAATGTTACTTTGTCGTCCAAAAAAAATGTAATTGTATTGCCTAAAAAAATGAATCACCCTGTGGGCTGCATATCCTGTCATTACTGAACTAATTAATGCCTTATGGAAATTGGAAATGTACTTAACTCCTTGAGACCGGAATGGGTGGGTGAGCGCGTTGTGAAAAAAATCAATGAAAGTGAACTGTAATTATGTCATTTACCCAGGTTCTTGGAGAGCTACGGCACGGTGACTGCACGACACCGAAGAATGTCAGAGCTTCAGCTGAAGCTTTGGAAGCAGATAACCAGCCCTGTTAAGGAGCTTTGAAACTAGATGCCGTCTGAGGGCTTTGGTAGGATGCCCAGCTGCAGCTCCTCTCTGACCCGAGAAGAGATTTAATACAGGGCGCAGCCTCCACCTTGCTCCAAAAGCTGGACGATCAGTTAGCAGTCACATTGAAAATCAAACGCTTGCCTTTCAGGAGAAATATTCCCACAATACTTGAAGAGCGGTGGAGCAGCCAGCTAATCACATTTGTTATAGCCAGGATAGCCATGCAGTCACCGTGCCGTAGCTCTCCAAGAACCTGGGTAAATGACATTACCTTATTCTCTTGGTAATAAGGTCGAATTGCACAATGACTTCACCCGATCCCAGGGTAGTTCGCTCCCTCCCTGTAGATGTTTTCATATGAGTAGTAAAATGCTTTTGAACGAAATAAAGGTCAAGAACAGTGTCCTGCAGAGGCAGAATGGAGGGCAGCAGCATGGTTCTGGACGCGGGGGTGTTATTGTTGCTTTGTCATTAACACCTGCTCGGCACCATCTGGTTGCAGGTCTCTTTTTTTGGCAGTCTCCAGCTCGTGGACAGATGCAGGCTGGGATGCAGTCACAGATGAGCTGTGCGGGGTCGAGTCTGAAAGTGTGTCGATTTACATGCTTAAAAGGGGACCACGACGTCGGTCTTCAGTGGGGCTGAACTGGGTAATTCCATTGGGAATTCCCAATAATCCTTTGTTGTGGCTTTTGGTAACTCCTCTTCTCAAATTACTACTGCTGGCAATCCTGCCGCCGGTGTGCACTCGACCCTATTAGATCTTCCAGAGGACAGGACAGTGTCAGAGTCACTGGGTCCTTTGGCATGCTCACGACCACATCAAAAGGAATATAATGAGGTTTACAGAATGGTGATAAGCAATTAATTCTTCGTGTTTAGCAAATGCACTAATCAAGATCTGAGTGGATAATTATTGTGGGCACAGAGTATATTTGACCTGTGTGGGACAGTTAAAAAAATATCCATTGCTTTAAGATACAACAGTGATCAAGAATTGCCTGGTTTCATGTCTTTATGTGTGTGTGCTTAGTTCTGAGAGACGGTTAGTAACAATTGTTGCCAATGTCTTTCAGTGACCTATTTAGTTGTTATTCTGCCCAATGTTTACTCCATGTGCAATACTGGCGAACTTGAAAGCAACAGTAAAATCACACTACCCCTGTAAACCCACACAAGTCTTGCATTCATTCAATGAAATGGCCTTCACTGGGAAATATGAAAGACATAGTATATGCACAATACAAAATGTACAATTAAGATGACAGTGGTCAGAGGAGTGGGTGTTGTATGAAGGCTCTGAAACAGCAGTATGTCAGCAGTGGAGATTGAAGATCAACGGTGCACTTGATCCACATAACCTAATGGTCCACACCAACAAGCACTCCCGTGAGAAATACAATACGTTTCAGCAATTATACAGGTCTTCAGTTGGACTTCAGATTTGTTCTTAGGATGCCATTATTGGACTTAGAAGTAGAAAAGAAATCCACCAATTGACATTGACAGGACATTTTAAGTGTTTTTTCATCCACACAAATCTTACAGAAAAGTAAGCAGCGCTGTATTCCTTTATAGAACACATACATACAACATTTAAATACATTCGATTTTTGTTGATTTAGTGTACAGTAACTTTTTATACCCATGATATGTATCACTGTTTCTTTAAACTTAAATAGTTGCACTACATTGAAATATAACCCTGCAGACAATGAGTGGCCTGTGGCTAGCATGCTCTGTGGGTGAAATCACCAATAGAGTCATATACCTATTATGATCATGGCTGTTAACATGGCTGGCACACCTATACCCTTTAAATTTGAAACAGTATTCATTTATATAGCTAGATAGATAACTAAGCTCGGTGATCAGATTTCAGAGGGTAATCAGGCTGGATTTTAAAGAACTACTACAAGATATTGAACACAGCCAAGCCCAGACCACACTAGCAGACTTCAATGGAAGATCCAATCCAAGCACAAATCCAATAAGGGCCAACTGTCCAATCAGACCAATGCCTTATCCATGCCTGACTGATCCAAAGACTAGAGGCAAACTCTGACAGGAACGTAAATGACTTATTTTCATGGGGAAGGCTCAAAAAGAATTCCATAGTGTGAGCACAGTTCAGTGTAAAAAATGTAGAGATACCCATTTGTATATTTTGATCATTTTTATCACATAAAACCACTTGTAAAGCTATATCTTTAGAATTTGACCATATAGTAGATGACGGACTCTATTTTGATGAGAACAGTAGTGCACCTGGGCTGTAGTGGAATTGCCCATTTCATCTGTCGCAAAGACAATATTCCTCACCTCTGCCCAGTTTGGTAGTTTTGTGGTCT
The DNA here is from genome assembly GCA_029706075.1 of Aldrovandia affinis. NCBI lineage: Eukaryota > Metazoa > Chordata > Actinopteri > Notacanthiformes > Halosauridae > Aldrovandia > Aldrovandia affinis. The sequence goes on along the minus strand of JAINUG010000240.1, from coordinate 1,010,029 downwards.
GCATAAAGCCATTTGTATCAACATGGGCATGGGTGAGCAGGTGGGGAGGTTGGAGAGGCTCAGAGTGCATGGGACAGGAAGAACATGTTGGCTGTGGAGCATTACAAACACATCAATGAAATGTAGTTGAATCGTAAGGTAATGGGCGAAATAAATGCTTTGGTAGCCTGTCAAACGACCTTGCTAGGAGAGGCAGAAAGGCAGAGGGGGGCTCGTTGGATAGGGGAGGGCAGGGCATATTCGCTAGTACCAGCCATGGCGAATATGGTTTCCCCAAATGGAAAAGCACGGTACTGCACCCGTTTAAAGGATCCCTCATTTACTCAAGCATTTATTTTGGCAGTTACCTGTACATAGCCCAGTAAACTCAAAAAGTAACACGGTTAATAAACACGTCTTAGTATATGCGGCTTAGATGAAAATACAGAAACGACACTAACATCCGCTGCACCTGGTTCTTCCTCCCCTGGTTTACAAACTGTCTGGACATCATTTGCGTGTTTGAGGTGGCAAAAATGTGCTTATGGCACAATGCACCTCCCGCTCGAGTATTTCAGTTTCCGAATGAGTGAGAAAAGAGAAGCTCTTGCAACCTCCCTCCTTGCTCTTTACAAGCCATGGCGCTTACACTTCATCAGACGTGATGAAATGACCAGTGTTAACGCATTGGTATTAAAGGGAAAAAAGCAGCTGATCTGATTGGCCATAATGAAATCAAACCCTCACCACACCCATGGGTAATGTATTCTGCTTAAACTGACCAATATTACTACTGTGCCACAGGTACACTTATCACAAAATGACCAGAATGGAGTTGGACATGCCTTCATTCATGAATTAACACTTTCACAATGCCTTTGCAGCCCTATGTTTTAGATTACGATTCAAATAAAAATATATATAACACATTTTAAAATCCGTACATTGTCTGTGAAATAATTAAGAAGCAAAAGGAGTAAATGGATATGAAATCAAAATAGTAATGAGCAACTTTGTTATAATCTCTCCTATCATTTCAAACCATATTTATAATTCCTCTCTATAAAAGGAATTTTGCCCACATTAGAATATATTCACTTTTTTATTCACCACTACACCACTGGCAATAAGGTCACATGATGAAAACTTTGCTTACAAATCAGGATAGCTCAACGTCTGTTTCTCATTGTTATCTTTGTTCTCTCTCCTGTACATTTTCCTGATTTGTCATAATCACATACTGACATACATACACATATGTTCAGTCACAATTTACCTTTATTTATCTCTAATGTATCCTATGAGGCATGCTGGGGCAATTCCTTTAAGAGTTCTATTAAGTGGTGATTTTATAAAATTTCATGAAATCCAACCTATTGTTTCTATTTTTATACTATTGATTTAAAATGTCCCACCCACTATTCCAAAATTACAAGTCAAATGAGTGTTTCATTTTGTTTCCCTATTACAACTACACAAAACCTAATCAAAATGAATAACCTTTGAATAAATCTTATCCTGTTTATTCTAACCCGGAAATAAAACAACAATTGTTGCCTTTGGGATTGTATTTGTTTTTCAGCGGGCTGATTTAATATGTCCAACAACTTCATTAAGCGCTAAAGCTAGCAGCTGTCTGCATTTCTTAAGCCTCCACAGAGCCTTGTATTTTTATTTCTTTGGTTTATATTATAATATATTTGCCATTTACTTGAAATTGACCCCCTCTTCCCTTCCAAAAATCCCTTTGTGGTCCTGTACCTTGTGGTGCCCATATGAGAAGGTTCAGATATTTAAACTGTTGCCATCCGAATGAATATTTACAATAATGGAATATGCACAAATACAATTTTACTTCAGATATTCGAACTAATATAAGCAGTGTGCATGTCTGTGTATGCATGTGGAGGAAGTCAGCAGTGGCCGAGGGAAAATAACGTATGATGATCTGGTTCTCTATGGTGAATACTTTAAACTACTTTGTGGCTTTCTGGTGGATAAAATACAGCTATGCAAAGTCTATAGGCAATAAACCCAGTAGATCTATGCTATGAGACAGAGAGTATAATTATTTATTAGGAAGTGATTCAGGACCTCAAAACAAAGACACCAAAGGCCACATGTGTGGCAATGCACACTTATTGAAATGTATCATATTCTTTTCAGCATTCTGTCTTTCAAAATGGCGTCTGCTCCCTGACCAGCAGGGGAATATCAGAGGCAAAGAGAGGGAACAGAGTGTGTGTCTGATTGCAGTTTTGTTTTTATTACTGTCTGGTTTTACAGTTTGAAGCAGTCTGGTGCCTCTTGCGATTTTTGCACGGCGTTAAAAATGTATCAATATAATACAGGAAATTCCTCAATTAATCCAGAATTAATGCATCAGTGTGAATGCCACATTATACTGCCACGTTGATTTCCCATAGCACTCTGTCGAATCTCACTTTTAAAATAGCCTGCCTTAAAAGTTTTTTAGAATTTTAACCTCTTATTTAACTTTTAAGAATTTAAGGAAGCTGAAAAAATGATCAAATTCAAGGAAGGACACATGTGAGCGCTACACACGGGTCAAGGTTAACCTTAAAAACTGATACCATGAAATACCAAAAACCTTGATATTGAGTAATACGATTACCATACCGTGAAATTTTCATTCTGTCACAGCCCTAATTCACATTCTGAATTGCACGAAGAATCATGGATAACTCATGGCAAACTCAAAGGACAGTTAAAATATCTAAATTGGAGCTAAACTCATAATGTGTGTACCAGGCATACAGTAGGTGTTGCCAGCTAACTAATAAAGCACTCCACGTGACAGTCACAGTTTTGTGCCATTTTCATTACAAGTTCCCATGGATACTTTTCTGTATATCTATTGTCCCCATTCAACAAAGGTTCTCCCCATGCACCTATCAGATGATAAGTGGAATTGCATTTTAAGAGCTTCATCAATAACAGCTAATAATAACAGCATCTTGTGACACAATATACATTTTCATCAGGGTCTTTGGTGGTTCTGCTGCAAATGCGGTAACGATAATCAGAATGCAGTTACGATGAATTATACTTGAATGTTCTCATTTAACATTCCACCCTGTCTGTCATAGTGTACATGCATTATGTGTACAGAATATTTTCCATGTGATTTATGCAATTCGTCTTTCCACTGTCACACTTGATGTTCTTGTCATTTTTGTGACATGTTATTGCCATGCATGTTGCCAACTCCTTGGTCAGCTGTTTTTGAGTGTCCTCTGAGAATGACCCTCTTAACATCAATTCTTCTTCTTGAGTTAAATTCCAATGGAAGTACTGCATACAATACTACTTGTTTGGTTGTGTTAAAAAAAGGTAGCACACAAAGTTTATAACTTGATCTGTTTAATGTATGGCTCTTTGCAGATTTATATACCATTTTAATTGCAAAATAGTTCACTCCTTGTAATTGTATGTTGAAATCAATTGAAATCATTCACTTTGCGAATTAAGCAACATTTTGCTGTATTGTGTTATCAGCTTATTGGATTTAGTACTATATTTAGCTACTCACTTTTTCAATTGTGGCATAACGTGAAGGATGGAATGAAAGGTTTGATGTGTTCCCTCCTCTGGCCATTACATGTTTCCCACATTCTCTACAGATGGGAGATTCGTTCTCAACAACAACACTCTTTTTTCTAAATCCAAAGTGAGTCCACATGGATGAACGAGTTCACTTTTTGGGGGGATATAATTCGTCATTACAGACCGCCTCGGCGTTGGAATCAGCGTCAGACATTGCAAGGGACTGCAAACAGAGATTTATGCTGTGGAGCTACCTAGCTAATACCAGCTACCTACCAGGGTTGGGAAATGTGAGGGAGCTGTTGTAAACAAAACAAAAGGCCAAAGAGGTGGGAATTGACAGCTATAGTAAAATAGACGTAAGAACCAAGCTGGAAATACATGCTGAACTGAAGCAGAAGATGGGAAATGTATTGAGCTGCAGTAAGAGCGTGAGGGTATATCTACAAACAGCTACCACTCCAAATGACAGAAGCACAGTAAGCGGAAGGCAATAGCCGGGCAGCTGGATAGAAACATTTGGTGACCTTGTGTGCACTCAAGTTGTGAGGTTATACATTTTAAGCGTTTTATAACCTTATAGGAAAGTGTGAGGTACCGAACAGGGACCCAGACGCAGACCAGGATAAGGCAGTAAAGGAACGTTTAATCAACAAGCAAGGTTCAAAAGCCGATAGTCAGAGTAAGGAAAAGTATAAAATCCAAATCCAAAAGAGTAGTCAAAAAGGCAATACAAAAGTCAAAACCAAATAATCAGAAAGGCAAACAAACAAAATCGGAAGGCAAAACTCGAAGTCAAACAGAAGGGGTGTCTCGGAAAATACAATAAACTCTGGCTTACAAACAATCAGCACAGTGAATAATGATCAACGTTCTGACAATGAATGAAAGCAAACACGGAACTTAAATACAAACGGGGAAGGGAATCACAATAGGAATCAGGTGTGACTGGGAGGAGAGAAGGGCAAGAACGCAGGTGAGAACGATAGGGATCACTAATACAATAACAAGGGGAGGAAAAAGACACAGACTGGGAAGCACATAAACACACTTGTGTTGAGTCAAAATGTGTTGAGTGTTAGCCCAGGCTCGCCCTGATTCTGCAGTCACCCGTTTTAAATGTGTGTACGGTTCACTGGTGGTACACTCCCTCGTGATTTTCAAGGATCATAGTATGCGTAGGAGTCTTTCACCCGCAGTCTGTTATATGATGTAATGGCTCCAAGGTAGTTTGACAGCATGTATATCCATATATGACTCTAGTCTGTAATTCATTAGTTATACCATGCAATACCACCAGTTATACCATACCAGGCAAAACATGTTTAAATTGGAATTTGCCAAAGGGGAGTAGCAGAAATGCTAGAGAGAAATGCCATTGAGTACCTGGGGCAGAACCTTTTCAGAGAAGGCTGGTCTCCCTTGCCCCTTGTTTGAAACAGCAGGATGAGGGGATAGGACCCGTGTGCCCCAGCATTGCGATGATTTGTGAATTGAATTCATTGTATTAAATCAATGGCAGGGAACTTGTGGATGTAGACATGCAGTGGCTGAATAGTACAGTATGTTTGAGCCCAATGTTTACTGATTGAACATGTGTCTGGGACACATGACTAGGGTGCAAGACTAGCTTCTAAAATAGTTGTTCTTTAGATTTTGTTCTAATCATGTGTCCTGCTCTTTAAGAGCGAAAATGTTACGATTGTTACATGGGCTGGACCCAAACGCAGGACACTGACACAGAGGATGAGATTAGGTGAGGGTATTTATTATATACAATGACTGGTGCAGGGGAACAATGGTGAGGGCAGACGAAGGAGGCAGGCAAGGAAGTGGGCAGGCTAGGAAGCGGGCAGGCCGGGAAGCTGGCTGGCAGACAGGCAAGCAGGGAAGCTGGCTTGTAGGCAGGCAAGCAGGGAAGCTGGCTTGTAGGCAGGCAAGCAGGGAAGCTGGCTTGTAGGCAGGCAAGCAGGGAAGCTGGCTTGTAGGCAGGCACGCAGGGAAGCTGGCTTGTAGGCAGGCACGCAGGGAAGCTGGATTGTAGGCAGGGCAGGGAAGCTGGCTTGGAGGCAGGTAAGCTGGCAGGCAAGGGAGTGGGCTGGCTGGTCCGTGAGCAGGCAGGATGGCAAATGAATAAACGAACAAGACAGACAGGCAAGAAGAAAACCACTGAAGCTGAGAGACAGAACGATCTGACCAGGAATGAAGGAGAAACCAGGGTTGATATACACTGCAGGGCTGATGATAATGATGGGAGGCTGGTGTGCCAGAACAGATGACGGAATTGGCAACAGGTGAGCATTATGGAGTAATGAGGGTTGATAATTGAATAATATAAAATAATAAAACAATTAACACAAACAATCAACAAGACAAAGGAAAAATGAGACAGGAACAAAGGGAATGTGACAGAAAATCCATAAGAGGCCATTGTTGCATTGCATTTTTCATGTGCAGGGTTTTTTACATTCAGAAATACATTTAATTAGATTAGATTAGATTAGATCCTTTATTGTCATTGTAACACGTACAACGAAATTGAAATGCCAACCATTTCATTAACCAACCAACCAACCAACCATTAATAAAGCTTCCAACAGTACGAGGTCTACCTTTGGTGAAAAGGAAACCTTCAGAATCATTGTGCAAAAGTAAAACTAGAAGCCTGTTGCATTTCCTTCAGGGGAGGTGCAAACATTAAAGGGGATTGAGGCAAATGCTTTGAAACATGAAATAGGCACTTTTGCCATAAGAATCTATGAAAAAATATGAAAGTTAAATGTTATTCCTATTATGTTGACTCTTGTTACTCTGTTATGTTGCAGAATCAGGAGGCAAGAGGCCAGGCAGTCACATTAATAGTAGTTAGCTTTACTTCAGAGCAAGAGCAGAACAGGGCATCCATTCATTCATTCTTCTCTGCATTTTCCCCGTCAGCACTACGTCACATCCTCACAGGATATTCAATACTAGAGGTAACCAGGAACTAACACAGTGACCTCTAGAGGTAAGTATGTATCACAGTATCATAGAACACAACATACTCCTACTGTAAAAAAAATTAAATGCATTAATGTATGAAATATCAATAACGCTGGAAAGACATTCCTGCACTGCTCTGTGTATGTGTGTGTGTGCGTGTTTGAGTATGTGTGTTTATCTGTACGTGAGCACGCACGTGTGTGTGTGTTTGTGTGTGTGTGTGTGTGCATGCATGTGTGTGTGCGTGTGGGTGTGTCTAATGATTCTGTATAGACCATCAGATGTGAGGGAAAGTCTCTGACCAATTAGATTAGTCAAGGATGTTTTGATCTGTAAAATTGACTGTAATAAGAGGATAAAAAGACAATGTACACTAATTCCATTCAGAAATACTGTTCACTAGTATTACTAGCTAGCTAGAAGCAGTTTGCTACAGGCTGTTGCACATAAATACTAGCTTTCCAAACCTACCAAAATAAAAATAACAGCACATTGACTTCGAGCACATTAGGGCCCCAGTCACCTTCCACTGTAGGCCCTTTTGAAAGGTGAAGCAGTGGGCTCAGCTAGAATTCAATGCAATCCCCACCACCACCAAAAACATTTAATAAATGTAGGAAAGCATGTATGCATTGTATCTGTAGCTAATATTAAATCTGTGAACAGCCTCTTTGCACTTTAACGTTATCTCACAAGGAAATTACTTTTCAAAACTGTATCTTCAAGCAAAGCAGCGGGTGATATCAAATGGAAGACCAAAACCCGACTTAAAGGACTTACATAGAAAATCACAAAAACTAGCATGATCGTTTCAGACTGACTACATTTTTACATTTTACATTTTAAGCATTTGGCAGACGCTCTTATCCAGAGCGACTTACAAGATGTGCATTAATACAAGGTAAGAACAATCATAGTTAGCGCACAAGATCAGTGCAGTAATACAGCAATAGACATTATTGCAGGCGTCTGCGTATCATACCTGTAACACTGGGAAAGAAAAGGTTAGTGGGTTTTTTTTTAGTGTTTTTTTGTTTTGTTTTTTTATAGTGTAGAACAAGTAAACAGTGGTGATGACAGATTGACTAGATCAGTGGTAGTGGAGTCTGAAGAGGTGGGTTTTGAGTCTCTTGCGGATGTGTATAATTGCCTATACATATGCATACAAAGTATATATTGGTAGCTCACAAATCATCACAGTGATTAATTATACTATCATTTAATAGGATGCAAGATCCTTTCAGGGGACATATTTGAGTGTCTTATAATATGGCAAATACAGTACACTCAAAAAGTTAATGTTGTATAGTTAGAGATAAAGGTAAGATAGGTCATTTGACTGCTGCTTTTAAAGCAGTATCAACATTCTTAAAATAAGTGAGGGATGGAACCTCTGACTGGGCATCAAACTGATTGTGCATCAAACTCAAGTGCTGCTGTTCAAATCTAAAGTTTGTTCCTGACAGAATTACCCGGTAAATAAGGTATTGAATCAGCAACAACAAAAAACAACTGGTCATACTGTATGGCAGATTTAGTGATAATTGTATCTATCAAAACATTTGTGTACTCCATGACTATTATGAAAGGTTTTGCATTATTCAGCTGTCTTGAAACATGTAATAATTAACTTTTTACAGCATCAGTCAGGACTACATATATACATTGACACCCCTCTCTGTGGTTGTTTGATAAATTTGAGGAAATGATCCTCACAATATGCACTAATAAACCTGGGAATACAAACCCACTGAAGCTGCTGATGTGTTCAATTTCTTACCTCCTGCTGGCAACGTGGTGATTGATGGCAATTTGGTTAGCAACCTGGTGTCAACAAAGTCTCTGTCAGCGGCAATGATTTATATGTGGAAATATAGATGCCGACTCTGAGTAACATTTTAATCGTTACTTTCAGAATAATTTATTCTTAAAACAGAAGTTTGCAGGCTAGACTTTGATTCCGTTCGGGAAACGAGAAACAGCCACTATAAGAATATGGCGGGGTGAAGAATAAATGAGCCAAAAATGAGTCCATCTTTGATTTATTCAACCGTGTTTAGCAAGCAATGATTAGATATTGGTTGCACAGTGTTTACATTCAAAATCCGAAAATCACCAGTCTTCTCCTGAATGAATATACTGTATATATAGAACTAATGGTAACAAACATGAAAATCGATAAGATTTTCAGACAATTGTATCCCACAGTAATAAAAAATGGGTGACTGTATCACACTCTCACTACCCTCCAATCAGGGGGGTAATCAGAAATGTATTATTACCACCCCCCAGCACACACACACACATGCACTATGCCAACATTAGCTAAGCAAGCTAGCTAGCTAGCTAGCAACCTGGTATCACGGCTAAATAAAGCTTGCTAACAGTAGCTAATGATATAGATGACTAGCATCATTTGTTCAACACGGTGTAAAATGAACCAGCTTCAGGAAGTGTAAGGACACCATGTTGTGTAGGTTGCGCAGAAGTATGTATTGCCAAGTGCTCTGCAACATGTTGCAAAGGAATGTCGCGTCGCTGTCACGGTTGTTCCCCAGATTCACCACCAGATGGCGGTGTTGCGCCTTTCCCTTGAGAGGCGCACAGCTGGTTCGAATGATCAATTATCTCCCTATAAATACTCGCACCTGACTTCTGATCGGGGCGAAATCGTAAGCCATCTTTACGATTTGTAGCCGGTAAGGTAGAATGTCTTTTTCAAGACGTTCACAAAGACTTCCTTTAGAAAATGACCATCTCCATTCAATCCTTTTTAAAACGAAAGAACTTATTTAGTTGTACCTTTTGTGGAAACCATTCTCTCTAATGGGGGTTTTCGTTTGGTTTTCGTTTGTCAGTCTGTTCGACTGCTTTGAGGTTACTAACTTGTTCTTTTGGCTCTCCTAGCCGTTTACGTTTTTGGGGAAAACTCTGTGTCTACCAAAGAACTTATTTAGTTTACCTTCATTTGGACCCTTTTAGTGATTACTGTGTTTTCAGTCAGCTTGACTTTTTTTAACTTTTTTTGGCTAACTGCCTTTCTTGTTTTGGACAATCAGAGTTTTGGTTTAAGGTCGTTTCATAACCTTTTGTTCCTACATTAGAAACTTCGCTCGTGGTTAGGAGCGTTTCTTAAGTTTCTTTTGTTCAGTCGTCTAGGCTGTTTACGGGTTCAATTTCATAACCATTTTTATTGTACCTATTTTAGAAACTTTGCTCGTGGTTAGGAGTGTTTTCGTAAGTTTCTTTTGTTCAGTCGCCAAGGCTGTTTACGAGTTACAATTTGGTTCTGGTGGCTCCCTCGTGGCCCCCTTAAGTTTTTTTGTTCAGCTCAGAACTTTTTCATAACCTTTTTTATTGTACCTTCATTAGAAACTTTGCTCGTGGTTAGGAGTGTTTTCGTAAGTTTCTTTTGTTCAGTCTGATAGGCTGTTTACGGGTTACAATTTGGTGGTTCTGGTGGCTTTTCTCCTTGTACCTTCATTAGCTCCCTGTTTCTTTTGTTCAGTCTGATAGGCTGTTTACGGGTTACAATATGGTTCTGGTGGCTCTCCTAGAACTTTTCATAACCATTTACTTTGTTCCTACATTAGAAACTTTTGCTCGTGGTTAGGAGCGTTTCGTTAAGTTTCTTTTATTCTGTCGCTTAGACTGGTTACAAGTTCTATGTGGTTCTGGTGGCTCTCCAAGCTCCTCCGCGTTTCCGGACGCTCAGATCTCTTGGTATAGGTTTTACTCTGTGGTTCTGTCGGTCCCCTTAACCGTTTAACCGTTTCAGATGTGGGTCTAGTTGTGCCCTGTTTGTCTGCCGATCCCCTCTAACTGTTTCAAGTTTTTGTGGATGTCAGATGTGGGTCAAGTTGTGCCCTGTTTGTCTGCCGATCCCCCCTAACTGTTTCAAGTTTTTGTGGATGTCAGATGTGGGTCAAGTTGTGCCCTGCTGTCTGCCGATCCCCCCTAACTGTTTCAAGTTTTTGCGGATGTCAGATGTGGGTCAAGTTGTGCCCTGCTGTTCTGTCGGTCCCCCCTAACCGTTTCGAGTTTTCGGACGTTCAGAACTTGTGGGTCAGGTCTTACCATGTTATTCTGTGGGCTCTCCAAGCTCTTCCGCGTTCTCGGAAGCTCAGAACTTTTGGTTATGTCCGGTCATAATAAATTATTTACTTGTCACTTACTAATAAAAACCTTTGCTCGCTATTAAGCGCTTTTCATTTGGTTTTCGTTTGTTCAGTTGTTTAGACTGTTTTTCGGTGACAACCTTGTTCTGTTGGCTCTCCTAGCCTTTCACGTTTTCGGAAGTTCAGAATTATTGGTTCTTAATACTTATTTAAATTGTACCTTCATTTGAAACCTTGCTCGTTTGTTATGGGCTTTTGTTGGGGTTCGTTTGTTCAGTCACTTCGACTGTTTCGGGTTGCAATGTGGTTCTGTGGCTCTCCTAGCTTTTCGCGTTTTTCGGACGCTCAGAACTTTTTGGTGTTATGTAAACAAAGGAACATGTGTAATTGTACCTACTTTAAGAACCCTTCTCGCTATTAAGCGCTTTTCGTTCGGGTTCCTGTTGTTCAGTCTGTTAGACTGTTTCCGGGTTACACCATGTTCTCTCGGCTCTCCTAGCCTTTATTGTTTTGGGAAACTTGTGTCTTAACTTACGAACTTATTTAGTTTGTACCTATTAAAAAGAACCTTGCCCGCTGGCCGGTGCTTTGACTCAGGTTGCTTTTGTTCAGTTCGGTTCGACTGGCTCAGGTTACAATCTGGTTCGTTTGGCTATCATAGCCTTTGTGTTTACAGACACTTGGAGTAACCACCCGTTGGGTGTGATTTTCCATTCCTCCCTGGTTATTATCTTCCCTATTTCTCTGTTTTGCAGAGCTAGTGGTTAGACTGGTTCAGTCTAACTTTTTGATCCCCTAGGGTTTCTGCGAGTGGCGCCTATCACCACCAACCCTTACAGTCGCAGTTGCGTTGCAGTCCCGTTGCTTACGCAGAAGCATGTAGAGGCCTTATCCCAGCAACAGTATATTGTTCAGTGAGCTTTGAGCCCTGGAGGATAGCACATGACGTGTATATGTCATTCCTGCCCCCTATCAGTGACTCACCATTCCTGCCCCCTGAGTTTCAGCAACTGTCACACACCTGTCACTCTACTAATGACTGTGCTGTAAGCCTAGGAAATATTTCTGCAGTCCTTTGGTAATCATCTATTAAATGCAGTGTGAGCACAAATGCGGTCATATCCAAAAACGTATATTTTTCTCAACATTTCGTTTTTTTTACTCAATTCAGGATATTCCAATTGTTGCAAATAGGATGTTCCAAATAAAGTTTGTTCCATCAGGTGGGTTATTGATGAGTAAAATGTGAATGAACTGTGCAGTGATTTTTGTTGTGTATTGAAGCACAGGCTGACCTCACAGCTCTGGGTCCCAGGGGTAAATCTACAGGCACCGGTAAATTCAGGTCGAAAATAATATATATGAAATTCAGGTCATGCTGGCACGTTGGTAGATCGATTACAGAAGGCAGGGGTGTTTGCTGATAAAATCACCTTTAAAATTCTTCCTCTGTGTTGCACTGCATCTTCCACAGGTGTTTTCTATATAAATGACCATACTTTTAAAAGTCGGAATGTCTCTGCACTCATTCCTAGATGGTGGAATGACCTTCTCCTTCTCAGGACAGCAGAATCTCTAGCTATCTTTCAAAAAAAGACTGAAATATCTCATCTCATCTCATCTCATTGTCTAAGCCGCTTATTCCTGGTCAGGGTCGCGGGGGGGCTGGAGCCTATCCCAGCATGCATAGGGGCAAGAGGCAGGAATAAACCCTGGACAGGTCGCCAATCCATCGCAGGGCACACACACCATTCACTCACACACTCATACCTACAGGCAATTTAGACTCTCCAATTAGGCTAACGTGCATGTCTTTGGACTGTGGGAGGAAACCGGAGTACCCGGAGGAAACCCACGCGGACACGGGGAGAACATGCAAACTCCACACAGAAAGGCCCCCGGTCTGGATTCGAACCCGAGACCTTCTTGCTGTGAGGCGACAGTGCTATCCACTGCACCACCGTGCCGCCCAGACTGAAATATATATATATATATATATATTATAAAATATATAATAACCTTTCTCTTCCCTTCGTACAACAGATTTTGTGGCATGAATGTCGGCAATGTCAATGATTAGACTGCAACTTACTGTTCGATAGCGCTAGCAATGATCTCTATCCATATTAATGGACTCTTGTAAGTCGCTTTTGATAAAACCATCTGCTAAATAACTCAATTGTGAATTGTAAATTCTATTGAGATCTGTCAAGAAAATAATGTGAGCATGCCTTTTAATCTGGATGTTGGAAATAGACAGATCACTTGGAATATGGGGCAAGTCACTACTGACCTTAAGTCATGTGAATGGTTAATCCTACGCAAGGACCCCACTACTGCATATAAACCAATCAACATTGATCTAGAAAACAAGACCATTTACTAACTACCGAATTAATGCAAGAGCTACTCCTGGGCTTAAAGGTATGCACACAAAAATGTGATAGCAGTGAGCACAGTCAAATCTATTTTTATCAGCCAATAGAAAGCAAAGCCGACTTAACCCTGGACTCCACCGTTTCTACTCATTTCTCGTCATCTTTCCCTTTTACATTTATTGTAAGTGGTTGTGCCCATGTGATCTGGCCTGCTCCTTTTTGGGGATGGTTCAGGCTTGACTTTGTCTTCCTTGAGTTGTAGGTTGGGTGAATGTCAATTGAGCAATGAGTTAGCAAAACAAGAATGAACAAAACATGAATTTTAAATACCCTTTGAGTTGCCATTTACTTTTAGCAAAATCTGACATGAATCTATTGTACGGTTTGGTTTATTTATTTATTTTTATTTTACAACAGGCCAAAGGCAGCCACTTTTGCTGAATTGAAATCCTCAGCCCACAGTGATGTATTGTAATACAGCTCAGGACTGTCACACTTAATCCATTATTTCACTGTCGGACTGCCAGCACAATACTGGTTCGGGCCACGTGCGTTTTTGTGATGTCTCCCATCTCTGTTATCGAAGATTAATTTACAAGACCAGTGTGCCATTTTTTTATGACACCGTTTTGTGCCGCTGCCATAGTTCACTTTTAAGTGATTCGAGTAATTAAAGTGGGGCCTCCTTCGGCTTCCTGAAATATGTTCCGTTGCTGGAAAAAGCCACTGTGGATCCCACTTATTAAAAGCTTTGTGAGCTGTCATGCTGAATGGGCACAGAGTTAAAATTGTGTGTGAATGTAAGTCCGCCTCCTATTAAACAAAAGGTTGCGATAGAGGCTGTGGGGTCAGAAAGCATGATGGGAAATATGCACTACAGTTTGCAGGTTAATATTAGTTTTTCTCAAATGCTGTGTGGAGGTAGGCCAGCTCCCATCTGTGCTTGAGTGAAGGTCAATAGAACCAATATCACTACTCCCATGGGGTAGAGAAGTGGAAGTGTGGGCCGTAGATGTCAAATGTGTGTGATCTGATTTCAATCATGTTATCAGAAGGTATCAGAAGTAATTTGTTTAACCATTTTGTCCACCATCCTAACCCCAAGAATTTGATTTGCTAATCTACTAACCAAATACAACTAATATTTAAATATAACCATAAAATGATTCTGATCTACTGTAATTGTCTGGATTTTGTGTTTAAGACAAACAGATTTGATTTTTAAGGTACTCATCCTGCAGTGATGACCAAATCCACCTGAAGGAGGGAACCCTTCCACGCTCCAAACTTCAACCTGATCTGAATCTCTCATTTTAGCTCATTTTAGCTGTCCAACTTTTCCCATGAAGAAACAGATTTGTGTGACCACACTTCAACCAAGATTACCAAAAACTGAGGCCACCTTTGAGCCCAGTTGCACCAAATTATCCACACGCACGCACACACATACACACACACACATGAGACATAGAGATCCGCATTTGGTCTTGTAGTATGTTAGCATGTTGTCCATCATCTTTATTGTAGTATCAATGCAATGATAAATTCAATTTGTTTTGCAAATATAAGAATTAAACAAAGCTAAAAACAAGGCATATTTCTCAGTAACTTCCTGTTCAACTTTAGGAAATACAATCTCCCGTAAATAATTTCTCTCACGTGCCTGCCACAGCAGAAAAAACATACATTGTAGTTTGGAAAAATTAGGTAGTGAGGGAAGTCATGTAAAATCTGTAAAATCTAACAAAATATTGATGTTGTGATTGGTTGAATCACCCTGTTGATGTGTAGGGTGGTGATTATATGTTTCTTATTTTAATCAGGCACTTTCTGATTAATGTGTGCCTGATTTTCACTTTCAATGTGTATACATGTTGTACAATATATCTAATCATTTTTATTTGCAGTAAAATCTTTTGTATCATACCTTCCATTTAATAAACTTAAGTCAACCTTTCTTATCCTACATTCTGTACAATAGTAGCCCTCTTATTCATGTCAATAAAGTAAAACGGAATGACTTTTCCTTATTAGAGAATATCAATTTTCATGGCCAAACATTACCATAGCTTCTCATACATAGATTATTACAAAGATATACACAGGTGCCAAAAGTGACCAGTGGCTGACCGAAGCATACCATCCCCTGCTGTCAGTGGGCAGCCTACTCATATTGATGATACATCATTCCTACAGATTGGTGATCTGAGTCGTGCGGTACATTTCAGAATGCTGGATTTTAAGGAAACGTGATAATACATGTAGTATAAAAAATTGCTACACTTAAACAGAATATGTTCAATCTCTCTTGTTAATTGCATGATAAAAAGTACCCCAAAATGTAATTACTTCTCCCAAGGTAATCTCTTTTACCGGCACAATAAAAATAAGGGCAGCCCAACTGGGAGATAATTATCCCCATCTGGCAACACCGACTCCAGGAAATTAAGATCCAATGGCTTTTAAAATCCATTTTCTCTTGTTATTTTACTGTTTAAATTCATAAGTAGAAAATTACATAACATAGCCCCCTGCCGACAAGTAATATTATAGTGAGAGGAACTTTCATATTAATTTCACACTCAAATAAAATCAATGTCCAACTCGCTTTTTATTCCACACAGCATGGTGTTATTATGGTAGCTTGCAAATTAGTAGAACAGTTAAATTGCAGTCCCAATAATTCTGTCACTCTCAGTTTCTCAATGAAGACTTATTGAGGGTAATCAACACCTATTAAATTACCTCAAAAGTTATGCAGCAACGAAAGAGGGAAATAGAGTTGTTTGCTTTCACAGTTTGTTTTACTTTCATGGTGGTGTCTAGTGCTTTTATGTAGTTAATGGATTTTAATTGTATGCTGCATTCAGATAATTTCTCTGCAATCTAACTCTATGCTACACACCAATGCTAGTATCCCATTTGCAGCCCCCCAAAAAATAAGAATATATAGGTGAATATATTGATGTTTAGTAATTCAGTCAAGCCACTAGAGTAATCTAACAGATGTGTATGGCCACACGTGTGCTGAAAACAATGATGCAAAACAGCAAATAAGTTAGGAGATATCTAGGAGGTAGGAGATGAAGCTCTTTAATTCTGAGGTGCTTCACACATAGGAACTGCTTTCATCCACCTGTCTGCCCGTGGCTCTTAGTAACAGAAATTGACCGAAGTGTGAGCATGTGGAAGAGAGCAGCACGGCCTTACATTTTCTATTGAAAGTCAAAATTCTCTTGGCCCCTGGGAAGAGATGAGAAAATATCACTCTGCATGATGGCCAGACTAAAAGAGAGCTGCCCTTTGTCACACTGCTTGCTCTTCATTAAAATCGTTAATACACATGTGCAGGACCTCTCTGTTCTGAATGGAGGGCCCCATTAGCAATCCTCTGTTTCTCTTAAGTTCTTCCATGCAGCTGGTGTTGTTGATGTCTTGCTGATCAAAAAATTCACAGTGAACCTCTTGTGGCAGTCTATAATACCATTAAAATAATAATGGATACCGGCCCCTCTTAGACACAGGGGTACAACAATAGTCTGACCTGCAGCAAGCAATTAAACCAGAGTAATGAATTAACATTTCCGAGTTGCCAGGAAATTGAACCCTGAGTGCTTCATGGTAAGGATGTCCTGTTTCAGCCAGACACAGATTATAGATAGGCTATTTCCACCCTCAACAAAAGGTGAAACTAATTAATCTTCTGTGAGAAGCAGCTGCATTTGTCTGTAGTGTCGGATTTTGATTGGCTGTCCATCCAATGTCGAGGGTGGTCTCTTTTTACCAGATAACAAACATAAGGAATTTCAGAGCAGCATTATTTCAGTACGTGTTATGAAACGCTATAGTTTTCCCCTTTACATATTCAAATATGGAATGTTTTGAATATGTCACACTTGTGATTCAAGATTGATCAAAAGATGACATTAGTCAAATAGCATAGCATGTTTTTAACTATAACTACATTTTTATTTCAGACATGATACATGCATGTATGTGACAGCTTTTCACCTAAAGCACAACCATGTCATCAGTTTTGTGATTTGTTAATGGTTCTGTTCCACAGGGCTGCTGTCTGAAAGATTTTTATAACTAAGGTGAGAATAACCATTTTAAATGGATGACAGGTGACTTCAAATGACTATGAGGCCCAGAAGGAATGATCAGTGACCATACACTGAGCCTGAGTTTATTTCAGTCACCATCATTATTGTGCTGTTAGTGTTCGTTAGTGAGCTTGAAGTAGCTCAACAATACTTGAATAGTAGTGATTTGCTAATTGTGACAAAAGTGTCACAAAAAAGGAAACCTATAAAATGTCCATTATCTGGTGTTCATTTTAACAACCTCATCATTATTCATTTGAGACCAATCCTGACCTGTGTTCCTGAAATGGTAAATAGTACTAACTTTTCTCTTCTAAACATCTGCTCACAAGACAGCACTGCTCATAAATTACTTAATTATGGAGCAAACGTCAATGTTATATGTTTAACGGAGACTTGGCAGCAACCTAATTAATTAATTTAGTTAAATCAAACTGTTCCTTCTGGTTTCTAGGAGCACTCTGTGGGTCGAGGTGGTGGTCTTATCTTCAACCTACCTGTTTTAGCAAAAGTAACATAACATTGCAACTTCATAATCATATGCTGTAAAATGACTTTTTCAAACCGTTCCAGTCTGGTAAAAAAACGAAACTGCTCTAACCAAAGTAGTTAATGATCAACTTGATTCTGGTGATGTAAATATACTGATTATTTTGGATTTTGGAGCACAGCTTTTGACACAGTCAGTCATAAACTAAACATGGACTAAGCATAAACTAAACATGAAGATCTCCCTGGGCATATGTGACCCAGAACTAGACAAGACTAGTTTAGGTCATATCTCTCAAACAGACAGAACTTTGTCACTCTTGGTACCCACAAGTCACAGGCAGCTCCTGTCACTCAAGGAGTCCCCCAGAGTTCAGTGCTTGGACCATTGCCTTTTATTATTTATATGCTCCCTCTGGTTGAGGTTATACATTTGCACAGTCATGGATACCACTGTTATGAAGATAATACCCATATCTATGTAAATGCAAATGCATACAATGCAATTTCTTTAAATTACATGGTGACAAAACCAAAGTCATGCTTGTGGCTAATAATGGATGATTTAAGTTTGGTTTTGTAGTCCCAGCCTCCATTGTCAGGGAGGTGCCTTTTGGTAACCCTGTGTAGGCAGACTGAGTGGGGCCATCATTGGCAGGGTTATTGCTCTGTGAGTGAAGCCCGAGCACTTGGGGTATGTAGCTGTGGTAAGCTGGTGCCACACCCCACAACTTCAGAGTTCTACCTATGAGTTGGAAATTATGGATCATGGAGAAATTAACTATGGCCTGCCAGATTAAAACGGAGGTTAACATGGTATGATTGGCCTCGCCACTTGGTAGCAATGCTCTTGAGCATATTATGCCTCTCCAAATATCAGCTCAACTAACATCTCGGTATAAACAAAGCTGGCTTCCCCAGGCCCTATTGATGTTTGATATTGCCACGATTCTCAACATGATAGGAGCATATAAATGGCAACCTTGAAAAGATATGTTGTGGTAGTAACTGACCCAAAACAAAAATATAAAAAGGGGGTCTGAACCTGGCCTGCGCTGTACCTTCCCCCAAATAATAAATTATGGGCTAAGAAGGGAGTGAGCCAACCCTCCTCTCCAAACACTTAAAGTGTGACCTGTTGGTGGCACGAGGCAGATTTTGGTGGAATTCTACAAGTTTCCTTTCCTGTTTCTCTTGGAAGATCTGGTTCCAGCTCACACCTCGGTTGTGTGTGTTTTGCATTTTTGGAGCGAGACAAGCTTGGTTTGGTATCATTTTCTTCCATTTCATCTCTTTTGTGATTGTTACATGTCGATTTTATGTCTAGGATTTAGTATTTGTTAAGGTAGTTGAACCTACACTACCAGTTTTAGAACACCCCCGTTTTCCAGTTTTTACTTAAATTTAAGCAGTTAAAGTCCAGTGAATAACCTGAAATGGTACAAAGGTAAGTAAAGGTAAACTGCCAGAGGTTTATGTTACCAAAAAAAGTTTAGGTTACAAAAAACTGAAAAATAATGTACATTTTTTAGCAGTGAGTAGTTTCCTACACCATCAAAAGGCACTTGGAAACTGGAGGAAACTCTGACAGGAAGAGGTCTGGCAGACCCAAAGCCACAACAAAATCAGAAGACAAGTTTCTGAGAGTCAACAGCTTGCGTGATAGGCGGCTCACAGGACAACAGCTTCAAGCACAGCTTAACACTGGTCGAAGTAAGGAAGTCTCAGTTTCAACTGTGAAGAGAAGACTTCGAGCTGCAGGTTTGCTGTTACCTTTGAATTGTGGCTACAGATTTACCTACAGGGTCCTAGTTTAACTATGTGGTTGCTCCTAGCACCCAGGAATTGTACTTCCCACTAGGGTGGCTTTCAGCTAAACTGTTCTTGACTACGGTTAACACTTTGTTGTACGTTGCTCTGGATAAGAATGTCTGCCAAATGCCTGTAATGTATTGTAATGGTTTGACAGGTCGTATGGCAGTAAGAAAGCCATTGCTAAGATGGCAAAATAAGAAAAAGAGGCTTGCCTGGGCCATGAAGCACCGCCAGTGGACTACTGAAGACTGGAAGAAGGTCTTATGGACCAATTAATCCAAATTTGAAATCTTGAAATTTGGAAAGGTTTTGTAGGCCATCGAGTAGGCGAAAGGATGGTTCCTCAGTGTGTGACACCAACTGTCAAACATGAGGAGGAAGCGTGATGGTCTGGGGCTCTTTTGCTGGATCCAGAGTCGGCGACTTGCACAAAGTGACTGTTAACCCACGTTAACTTAACTTAACTTAAACTTGTTTTATAACTCTGAAATTTACATTATAATTTAACCTCTGTCAGTTTAACGCTTACCTTTGTACCATTAACCAGCTGTTAATTTGAATTGAATTGTGAGTTGTATATTTTTTATGAAGGTTGATCCACCAGATTGCTCTGCCTATCAACAAATTCTGTGATTTAATTGATAATTGGTATCCTGTGTAGTAATTATTATATTAAATCAAATAAATATATTTTACATGATGGATAAGTGAGGGGTTTTAACACGTAATACCACTTGTGTTCAGTATTCAGAGTGCTGAACTTTAAACAAGAGCATTTGACTGTTAAGGCTACTGGATTCAGGGAATAGAACATTTTTATTCTAACGTCACTGTTCCGACATCATGGAAGTCAGGAATTTAGGAGATTCTTCTGGATTCTACATTATCTTTTGAAGCACATGTTAAGAACACTGTGAATGGTCATTTTTCCACCTGAGAAACATTGCTCACCTTAAGCTATCCCCATCTCAAACAGATTCAGAATTACTTGTACATGCTTTTATTACATCGGGGCTTGACTACTGCTATGCACTTCTATGGGAGGGCCCAGATAAAGTCTTGACAAAACTACAATACGTGCGAAATTCAGCTGGCAGAGTTCTTACTCACACCGGAGCACGGCAACACGTAACGATCATACTGCACAGGTTGCACTGGCTCCCCGTCCATTATTATTATTATTATTATTTTGGTTCTGCACTCTAGCACTTTGAGTTTGACAATGAGGTTGAAGTGCAGACTGTCAGCTTTAATTTGAGGGTATTTTCATCCATATCGGATGAACTGTTTAGAAATGACAGCACCTTT
Source organism: Aldrovandia affinis (assembly GCA_029706075.1). Lineage (NCBI taxonomy): Eukaryota > Metazoa > Chordata > Actinopteri > Notacanthiformes > Halosauridae > Aldrovandia > Aldrovandia affinis. The sequence goes on along the minus strand of JAINUG010000240.1, from coordinate 989,287 downwards.
TGTGCATGGTCCCCCCATTTTAAGGCACTACAAGTATTTGTTGAATTGGTTTCACAGATGTATTTCGTTAGGCAGGTGTATTCATTTGTGTCGTTAGTGAATGCAGAAGAGAGCTGTAGAAAAAACAACTGGTGAATTCAATTATGCCAAAAGACCCGGTAGAACGAGGAAGACCACTGTAGTGGATGACCGGAGAATACTCTCTATGGTGAAGAAACCCCCCCTGACAATGGCCCAACAGATCAAAAACACTCTCCTGGATGCAGGTGTAGATGTGTCAAAGTCTACCATAGATAGAAGACTACACCAGCAGGACTACAGAGGGTACACTACAAGACTACTGATAAGAACAGAAAGGTGAGATTACAGTTTGCTAAAAAGCACCTAAAAGATCCCCAAGAGTTCTGGAACAAAGTCTTGTGGACAGATGAGACAAAAATTAACATGTACCAGAGTGATGGAAAGAGGAAAGTGTGGAGAAAAAAAGGAAATGGCCATGATCCAAAGCATACCACCTCATCCGTGAAACATGGTGGAGGGGGTGTTATGGCTTGGGCCTGTATGGTTGCCAGTGGAACAGGCTCACTTGTCTTCATCAATGATGTGACTACAGACAGAAGTATAACAATGAATTCTGAAGTCTACAGAAATATTTTATCTTCATAATGCAACAAGACAATGACCCAAAACATACTGCTAGAGCAACGAAGGGGTTTTTGAAGGCCAAAAAGTGGAAAATCCTTGACTGGCCAAGTCAATCACTGGATCTGAATCCAATTGAACATGCATTTTACATGCTAAAGAGGAGACTGAAGGCAAAAAGTCCCCGAAACAAGCAGGAACTGAAGATGGCTGCAGTACAGGCCTGGCAGAGCATCACCAGGGAAGATACCCAGTGTCTGGTGATGTCTATGCATCGCAGACTTCAAGCAGTCATTGCATGCAAAGGATATGCGACCAAATATTAAAAATGATTACTTTATTCTACATTATGTTAACCCCCTGAGGTCGACGGGATCGCCGACAATCCCAGCAGCAATAAAAGTATATTACTAACGTCGCGAGATTTTATCATACACACGCGGCAAAAACATTGACAGAAACCTTAGAATCGTGACTTTCCGATTTGAGCACTGGCAAATAATATGAGATTTTTTAAATTAGGTTAATTAGACCAAAAGTAAACCTTGCCTTTTCCTCTCTTTTTTTTACCTGGAAGTACCGTCCCCCTTCTATTGACATGGTAACTAGGTGCTAGTCTCGGGGAGGGGCATGGGGCCATGTGTGAAATCACAGTGTAAACAATGTCCCGACATTATATCGCATCTTGTCTGTGTTTACGGTTGCGATCTGCCAGCAACTGTGTATGCTGATATTTATTTTATTTCCCATGTTTTCAAATACTCGTGAAAATATATGAATTCCGCGTCTTGTGACGCTATACGGAAATAATCAGAACCATTGCGAATAATTAATGGGGGGATATTTAACCAGCTGGCATTCTCTGTTTCGGCACTTGGACATTATCTAGCTTAGCTTGATAGTACCTATTGTGATTAATGTTTCTTGCCTCTCAAGAACCTCTTTTGTTCATGTGTGCTTATTGTTGTTTAGATTCCCAGTGTTTTGTTTATTCCGAGTTTTTGGATACGTTTTGGATTTACCGTTTTACTTTGTTCCTGATCGTTGGTTATTTTGGTTTGTTTATGTCTTTCCGTGTCTTCGCAGACATGGATTTTGCTTTTGTTTTCCTACAGATGTTTAAAGATAACGATAATAAATATCTTAAACCCAGAAAATGGGCTACTTTTGATCATGCGCCTGTGCCCACTGCCAAACAGACTCTGGATGTTGGCAAACTGGCTTCTGTTGGTCGCAAGAAATGCGTACTCTGCAAGATGTCGGGGAAACAACAGTGCACTCCATGGGAGTGCAAGGTTTGTGATGTTCCCTTGTGTCTACAGTTCACCAGAAACTGTTTTGAGAAGTGGCACCAAAGACTGTGAAAGAACAAATTGTCTCACCATGTTTTAATTTTGAATGTTTTTGTAGGCCTATATAGGCTAGTTTGTGTGATGTTTTCAATAAATCTTCCAAAATGAAAAAAACTTTTTTTTTCTGTCTTCTGCATGGCTCACTCAGTATTACTCACTCTGATGGCTTTTGTCTTTGTCTGATGGCCGTTGAGAGAGAGATGGCCCATCTGACAGATCTTACAGGTGTGGATCATGAATATTCAGGAAATTAGCATATAGCCCTCCCACAGCCTGAAATAAATGTGACGAGTTCTGATAAAAACAGGCTTTTAGCTATTTAGATCTCAGATGTGCTAAACTACATCCTTACATAACCAAGACCTTGATGAACAAACGCATATTGGCAAAACAATTCGTCACTATAGTTTAGTGTGTGCTTTCACAACTTTTGTGACGTCAGAAACATTTACTCTTTATAACTTGTGTGTTTGTAGATCTATTTACAAGCTGCATATGATACTGACCAAACTATTGATGGCATATAAATGTAGCTGTGATTGTCCTTCAAATAAAAATATCAAACACTTTGGAGTAAGTGTGTGTTAAGTTGATGAAATTGAGATAAATATCAGACCACGCCAAAATCACAAACCTTCTCTGAGCTAAGCACGGACCTCAGGGGGTTAAACTGATATGGATGAAAATACCATCGAATTAAAGCTGACAGTCTGCACTTCATTGTTATGAATCAGTATCCTTTCACTCTCAAGGTGCTAAAGTACAGAACCAAAATAACAAAAAATGTGTCACTGTCCAATGAACTATGGTGCTCATTGTATATATATGAAATTAATGAATATGAGCTTGCAGACTTTCAGCTTTAATTTGAGGGTATTTACATCCAAATCAGGTGAACGGTGTAGGAATTACAGCACTTTTTACATGTGGTCCCCCCCTTTTTAAGGGACCAAAAGTAATTGGACAATTGGCTGCTCAGCTGTTCCATGGCCAGGTGTGTGTTATTCCCTCATTATTTAATTTACAAGTAAGCAGATAAAAGGTCTAGAGTTGAGTGGTGCATTTGGAATCTGTTGCTGTTAACTCTCAATATGAAGTCCAAAGAGCTGTCACTGCCAGTGAAGCAAGCCATCATTAGGCAGAAAAATCTAAACAAACCCATCAGAGAGATTAGGTGTGGCCAAATCAACTATTTGGTACATTCTTGAAAAGAAAGAATGCATTGGTGAGCTCAGAAACACCAAAAGGCCCGGAAGACCACGGAAAACAACTGTGGTGGATGACAGAAGAATGCTTTCCCTGGTGAAGAAAAATCCTTTCACAACAGTTGGCCAGATCAAGAACACCCTCCAGGAGGTAGGCGTATCTGTGTCAAAGTCAACAATCAAGAGAAGACTTCACCAGAGTAAATACAGATGGTTTACCACAAGATGTAAACCATTGGTAAGCCTCAAAAACAGGAAGACCAGATTAGAGTTAAAAACATCTTAAAAAGCCTGTACAGTTCCTGAACAACATACTATGGACAGATGAAACAAAGATCAACTTGTACCAGAATGATGGGAAAAGAAGAGTATGGAGAAGGGAAGGAACTGCTCATGATCCAAAGCATACCACCTCATCTGTGAAGCATGGTGGAGGTAGTGTTATGGCGTGGGCATGTATGGCTGCCAATGGAACTGGTTCCCTTGTATTTATTGATGATGTGACTGCTGACAAAAGCAGCAGGATGAATTCTGAAGTGTATAGGGCTATAATATCTGCTCAGATTCAGCCAAATGCTTCAAAACCCATTGGACGGTGCTTCACAGTGCAGATGGACAATGGCCCGAAGCATACTGCGAAAGCAACCAAATACTTTTTTAAGGCAAAGAAGTGGAATGTTCTGCAATGGCCAAGTCAATCACCTGACCTGAATCCAATTGAGCATGCATTTCACTTGCTGAAGGCAAAACGCCCCAAGAACAAGCAGGAACTGATGACAGCGACAGTAAATGCCTGGCAGAGCATCACCAGGGAAGAAACCCAGTGTCTGGTGATGTCTATGGGTTCCAGACTTCAGGCAGTCATTGACTGCAAAGGATTTGCAACCAAGTATTAAAAATTAAATTTATGATTATGTTACTTTTGAGGCCCTAAAATGGGGGGGGGGCTATATATAAAAACGGTTGTAATTCCTACACGGTTCATATAATATTTTTGACAAAACCCTTAAATTAAAGCTGAAAGTGGGTTTTCAGCCTCTTATCTCTCACCATGCTATCTCAGTAATCTCCTCTAAATGTATGTTCCCTCTCAGAAAATCTGTTCTTTGGATGCTGGCTGCCTCCTTATGACACCAAATACGCAATGCCACAGCTTTGGTGATCAAGAAACTATTGGCATAAGATACATCTTTTCACACTTGCATGTAATTACTTTTATAAAAGCATATTCACGCTCCTCTAAACTCTACCCTGTTTTATCATGTCTCTGAATTCTATTTTATTAAATTTTTTAATAAAATGTGTTTCTATGTATAATGCCTGTCTCTTTTACACTGACACTCATTTTTTTTTATTTTATTGATTTGACACCATAGTGAGGCTTCATGAACCTCACAGTGGGTGTAACTACTATGTGGAAACAGTTATTCTCTCATTTGAACCAATCACCCTGTTTTAAATTCATAGTGGCACAAGCATGAGCTATGATTATTACTATACCACAGATGTCCCGGCCTAAGGAGATGCATAAGGCTCCATTTGGTCATACTATATCACACCATATTTCCAACTTCATTAAATAAATTAGACATGGCAAGCCATCTTATCAGGGACATAACCTGGTTAATCAGGTAATTAAAGACTGAGCAACTGAAAAAGATACCTTTCCCACCACTAAATAATATAATTGAATAACACTTTCCATCCCGCGGGTTCATTTGGGTAAATCCACGGCAATTGTTCATTCAAATACTATGTGATAGAAGTTACAAAAACAATATGTATTTATTAAATAAAATACTTTTAATAAATAATATTTGTAAGCCAACTACAGATTTTCATAGAGTAACTCTTGGTGCCATTAGACCAGTGTCACCAGTGCTGTGTCAAGCCATCTTTACAATGTGATTTTTACAATGTGATTGTTGTCATTTTTTGTAAAAGTTGTAGACCCTATCATTTCATATTCCCTTGTATTCATGGAAGCAGTTCAGCAACCTTGAAATCAACAGTTCCTCAGCCTCTATGTAACCCTGCCTTCAATATAAGTCATCCCAGCATTGTAGCCACCATTGCTTGGCCTTTCTAGGGATAGATAGGTGTAGATCAGTGTTTCTCAATCCATTCCTACAGGGCACACTGCCCTGTATGTTTTCATTCCAACCACCACTTAATCATACTAAAGTGATCATTAACAGACGACCGATGCAGATAATAGGTTGGGAGTAGAGGTTGGAATTAAATTTTTCTATGGCAGTGTGCTGTAGGAATGGACTGAGAAACACTGGTGTAAATGATAATAAACTTTATTCTGAATCGTTTCATTGCTCCTTTCTCCATGGGACCAGAAAAGTTAGTCATAAAAAACCCCACAACAGATGGTTGTGTTCTTTACAGAATACCCTCTGGTACCTACAGCTATTGAAAATGCATGATAGATCTCTATAGATTCAACAAGAGATTCATCTTCCTTTAGTGCACCAGGCGGGCATTAAAGTGTAGGCAATCACTCTCTCTGCCTTGTTAAAGTCTGGGAGTTATGCTTTTAGCCCAATCTCCCAATCTCAATAACCAGCTCATTTCTTATGGATAAACAGTTTCTCTCCCCCAGTACCGCCCACTCCCAATATACTGTACATCAGTGTAAATTTTAACGATTTATAATAAGATAAGGGCAATGCATTGGCTTTTATTATCACTATTCATTTACATTTATCATTTAATTTTAAGGCAAATGGGACAGTCATCCAATTACCTTTAATTCTGCACAAGGAGAGAGGAGAAAATGAGAGAGGAAAATAGAAAATAAACATCACAAATTGATGTTGTAACATCACATGCGTTGTAACTGTGTAAGAAGTTGCAGTGTTGACTCCCATGTACATCTATGTAATTGTATGTAAAATATAAAAATATTGCTACAAATAATATATCTAACGTTACACAGGAAGAGAGGTGAAAGCATCATTGTTATTGATCAGTTGTCCAATGAAATCCGGCCAATCAATTTGCCCTCCGCCCCCTTTTAAATGACTTTTGAAGTGACATATGGTTAGTATTAATGATATACAGCAACTTCAGCCAATCACTGTACTGGTGATAAAATTTGAGACAAAATAGTTGCTTGTCAGTGCAGGATTTAGACAGGGCATATTGGTGATTACAGAACGCTTCATCATTTTACCTCTCCTTTGTTTGCATCTCCGAGATGAGATTGAAAGTGGAAATCATTCTGGTTCTTTGGAGATTAACACAATTGTCACAGCACTTTCCAATTTGTCTTCTGATGCTGTTTTAATTTTGTAGGCTTCATGCTGCAACAAAACAGTGATTTGTTGAAGATGTCACTCCTTGACATCTATGATATGCCCTATGATATTTTATTTAGTGCCATGCTATAGTTTATTGTTCTGATGAATAATTGTTTTTCAGATAGATTTGATATATAGCTCATATTACAGCTTGATATATAATAATATATATAATGCTATTTGATATGCTGTCCACTGAACCCGATATATTAAAAAATGTAAATGTATTACCGCACTCCAATCATTAACAATAACAACATTATATCCCCAGAAAAGTCTAGGAATGACGTTCATATATTTATAATTCCTTTCAGATTGCCCTGGCCATACATGATTTATTTAGTACATTTACATTACATTTTAGGCATTTAGCAGACGCTCTTATCCAGAGTGACTTACACAGTTTACATTTCTTTACATACAATCCATTTATACATCTGGGCATTTTTACTGAAGCAATTCAGGTTAAGTACCTTGCTTAATTAAGGGCACAACGGCAGTGCCTGGGAATCAAACCAGCAACCTCTGAGTTACAAGTCCAGTTCCCTAACCATTACACTAGACTTTAGTGTAATCAGCATTGATATATTCAAATGATTTGTACTTTTGAAGTCTCCCTGAAGTCTATTTTTCATCACTTAAGGGGGCACCTTTGCTGTAGGGCACAGATCTCTATAGGTGCAAGCTACAGATAAAATTGAAGAGTGACCTCATTGCCTACAAGCTCCGCAATGCTTCACTCTCCATATAGTTTCATCAATGACATCTTCCTAAATTCCATATACAGTAGGTGTTAATGTATTTCTCTCTGCACAGTATTCACACCATGGTAGCTATATCAGCTTCTGCAATATTGATAGAATACATTAATATATTAAAAATCTATTTGTATTGGCTTCTTAGTTTATAACTTTGTGTGCTTTAGTGTACCACACCTTTGTGGAATTAAAATGGCTATGAAAAGTAAACCACACTTATGGCTATCAAAAGTAAACCAGACATGTTATGCAATTTCCAGCTGTGTCAAAAGTTTAATACTGTATTATCACCATTAGGGAACAAGTGTCTATGAAGCATGCTTTAAATTGATGAGTAATATTAGTTTCACATCGTTTTGTCTATTATGAACCATTACTCATAATAAAGGGAGGAGGAGCTCTAGATTCTTCTTTTAAAAGTGTTCACAGGGTTTTTACCAGTCTGTCAACGACAGGGTTGACCGGGTTTGAACTGAGGAGAAAATGTACAGTATTTGTGTATTTTTGCACCAAGAAATATAATTTATTTGGTGTATGTATTTGTTGGGGGGGGGCTTCTACAGTATTGAATAATTTTTCAACATTCTCACTATAAACATATCAATAAAACAAAAACATACCGAATAAAGCAGATATTACAGGTCAAAATTACAGGCCGTTTTCCACCACCATCAACAAAACATCAAATTATACAATGTCTCATGGAACAATGTGTGTTGCATCCCTCCAATAGAGTTCCATAAACTTGTAGAATCTATGCCATGGCGCATTGTAGCTATCTTGGTGGCTTGTGGTGGCCCAACGTCCTATTAAGACACTTTATGTTGGCTTTCCTTTATTTTGGCAGTTACCTGTATGTCAGTCCTCAGAAATGTAAAACAGCAATTGTGTTGCTTTGGACAGGTTCTGAGCTCTTAAATACCAGAAATCATATTAAGAATGAAGGCCTCACAGTAAATGCCTCTTCCTGCAATACTATTGCCGTGGATTAACCCAAAACCATTCCCTCCAGGCCAGAGGGAAAAGATTTAGGAGGCGTACACAGTGCTGCAGTAATCACTGTGCCCATTATTGCATGAGAAGAAGATGCAACTGTTGCAACCTAGCTGAATCGGGCGATAAGAAACTCTTCTGGATGTCCAGTGGCAAGAATCATTTTTCATCGCGTTTGCCACGACACAAACCAGAGCCTGTCTGCAGCAGGTCAGCGCATGGGGGCTTGAGGGGAAATTCCTGCAAACCTTTCATCTGATTCCATGAAACTCAGGTATTAAGTCAGTGCGCGGGCAGCATAAGGCAGGGCCGAGGGCAAAGAATTACCAACAGGTAACAGGGCAGGCAACAGGGCGAAAAACCAATAGAGTTGCATGTGGGAAATGAAGAATGAGAATTCTAAACAGCCATTTCCCTTGGTCTTCCGTCTATTCCCCCATTTGCCCATATGAGTCCTCTTAACCTTTTTTTTTTATTCAGAGAACCAAAGAATGAGGACATTTTCATATCAGGAAAAGGTCATCTGGCCTATTAGTTCTTGTATTTTCCTTGATGTAACTGCAATACAATCTTCCGTGATTCAAAAGTTATCTGGCCTTACCATTTCCATTTGCTTCAGATGAACAAAGTTTTCTTTCATGCAGCAGCCGAGAAGGCAGGTGACTTGTGCAGTGGGATGAGTTATAGTGCGGGATCGGGGCTGTCGGAGGGAGGTTCTATACAAACACCTTTGTCTGTTATCCTAGGATCAGTTTCATGATTACACACATTGCACACCTTTGAAAAGTACACGCTGGACTGTACAGAGGTACACTTCATTCCAAAATGATACCAGGTTTACTTGATATAAAACTGGTAAAGATGATCCACAAAATCAAAATCTTTTGTATTGAAGAAATTATCCCTACGGTTGAAAAAAGGCTGTACATATTTCCTTGCATTCATTATGATGGTGAGTATTTATATAATGAGATGGGGATTTCAAGTATAGCTTTACTTAATTGAAACAAACTTATACAATATAAAAAGTGACATTCACATGTCGGTCATCAGCTGAGGGTTATTTAACACATCAGACTGGCACATATTTCCCAGTTGAGTAATGCGATTGAATTCAGTTTTAAAATAAACTCTGGACAAAATATGTTCTGGAACAATCCTTTTTTTAATTTGAGTAACTAAAAGGAGGAGAATAAATTAATGACATTTCTGTATTGATTCAGGGGTCACAGATATAAAGCCTCTCACAAAGTAAGAGATTTTGAGCTTCCTTTCATCTAGATGGTAAATCCTACACCAACTCAAGGGAGGAACTGTGTCAAATTGTGTGAATGTGTTGCAATTCATTTTACAGTATTCAGTCATAAGAGAAGTAACAATAGAAAAGTGTATGTGCTTTAACTGGGCTGTACGTGGTGGGTTGCAGGTGGAGGAGAAAGTTAACACATAGACTAGTGAAGAACAAACAATTTAAGCACCAAACCAAAGCATGTAATGGCTCAGCACTGGTCATTATGTATACCAAGCTGTCACATCTTACCAGACATATATATTTTTTATTTTATTTTATTTGTTTCAGATTTTTCTTTTTCTCCCAATTTAGTGGCCAATTATACCCTCTATTTATTTTGATTAGCCCTCCCAACACGAACTCGCCGCCCATCTCTACGAGGCAAGCTAATTCTCCGATGGCAGCGAACTCTGCTTCCTCTGAGATGGAATTTGCCCACCCACGTTCTGGAGACACCCATACGTGCTTCTCAGCTAGTTGGTGCAGGCTCACCCTCCCTCCTCCCCCTGGGGTGGACAGCCAAACACCGCCCCCGATCGGGGCTCCCCGCCAGGGCCGGTCTGGTTTCTAACCATGACCGTGATAGGCAGCTCACACTTGTAAACAAGTGCGTTAGACCACTTTGCTAATGTAGGTCCCAACTCCAGACATTTGTTTTCTAGTTTTTTTTGTTTCAGATTTTTTCAAACTTTTCTCCCAAATTAGTGGCCAATTATACCCTCTATTTATTCCAATTTGCCCTCCCCACATGAGTTCGCCGCTCGTCTCTACGAGGCAAGCTAATTCTCAGAGGGCAGTGAACTCCATTTCCTTTGAGATGGAATTTGCCAACCCACACTCTGGAGACACCCCTACGTGCTTCATGGTAACCTCGAGCCGGCTCACCCTCCCCCCTCCCCATGGACAGCCAAACACTGGCCAGGGCCAGTCTGGCAGAGACGGGTTTCGAACCGTGTCCCTGATAGGCAGCGCACACTCGTATCATACCAGCTAAGACTAGCTACGCTATCCGCCGCCCCCCAGACATATTTTAATGTTGGTGAATGTTGCAACCATCTCTTTTTTTGCTCATGAATTCAGAAAGCATTATTAACATCCTTGAATAAGATATGGTCCCGAATCTCTCATTTTATGGGCAGGAAGTGTCACAGTTATATTTGACATTTTTTTCTGTTTTTGGTTGATTTGTCACAATGTTTTTTTAGCTGTAAGAGAATCGTGTTTAAAATGTTGTTAGGGGGGCGAGCTTTGACACTTGTGTCAGTGATAATATAGGAAACCTTGTTCTCTTATCTCATACTCAAACTCAAACTCATGGCCTTAGTCATAGTTTTAATGATTTTCCTTTTCTGTTCTTACTGTAAGACAGGAGTGAAGTGAATAAGATGTAACATCAGCACCTTCTTTTTACGTCTTTTACAAAACATTATTCATCATAATTTGTATGGTAACCAATTACAAACAACAATATAAACCTCTCCACATATATATATCCTTATATTCATATATAAGGAATTCATTACATTCAACTCATCAAATTTTATGTATGTACTGTATTTATTTACTTTCATTTTAAACTAACTTTACTTTACTCACCTATCCAGAGGACATTACAATGCCATCATGGTATGATACATTACATTCTTATTATAGGAAACACATGAACAGCAAGAACATGTAAAAAGAAAGCAGTAACTGCATATTAAATATTATACTATATACCGGGGGTATTCAAAGCCAGGCCTCGAGGTCCGCAGTATCTGCAGGTATTTGCTCCAACCACGCACTACACCACCTGATTTCGAATAATTAGTTTACCCCCTTGGTCCAGGAAGCAAGCTAATTAGTGAAATCAGGTGGTGTAGTGCGTGGTTGGAGCAAATACCTGCAGACACTGTGGACCTCGAGGCCTGGATTTGAATACCCCTGCTAATACATATTAAAATGTATTTAACAGCAAGAGGCCCTGAAAACACATTACATGACACCTCTTTTCCAGAATATTCATTGAGGAAATCTGATGTGCCCAGTATTATTGCAGACGAAAGAGTTCCATTTCATAAATCCTACATAAAGAAGGTGCAATGGATACCGTATGTTTGTGTCGTACCAACAAATGGTAAACAGGGTCTAATGGCACACGGTCTGCACACAGCAGTCCATCGACATGAGGATAAAAGAGTTGGGCAGGTGTGGATTGTTCTCCTAACCTGACTCTGATTGCTTTCAAAAGGCGTTCTGTACAGGCATCAAGGCTTCCAATTATCATATAATTGCATCATAATCAGAAATGCTACTTTGCATGATTTCGCATTCTGAATTGGGAGAGACAGCAAAGATCAGAGTTAAAAAATAAAAAATACATTGAATTGGTTAAAAATAAATAAATAAATGTTGATTTACATTGATGCTATCAGTGCAGATATGTGCATTATAACTTTTAAGGTGGATGGAGCTGCTTTTGAAAGACGCGCTGAAAAGAATGGATTCCCATTAACTCCATGGAGGCAAGCTGAGACACAGAACCGCAGCATGATAAGTGATACTAACACAGTAGGTTTGTGAGTCTTTCATTTAGCTCTTAAAACAACGGCGCTTAAGTAACATTTACCGCTTTATCCAGCTCACCACCTTCAACACTTCTGCCAATGCATTTTTACATTGCATTACATTACAGGCAATTAGCAGAAGCTCTTATCCAGAGCGACTTACACAGATTACATTTATTTACATACAATGCATTTATACAGCTGGATACTTACTAAAGCAATTCAGCTTAAGTATGTAGTGTGGCAGCCCAAGGGGCTGGGCACAAGGAAATGGCTGCCTGGCCTACAACACATGGAAGCCTGAAAACACTACATTTCCCAGCAGGCCACAGGAACACCTGAACGAAGTCAAGGCAACGGGACTAACGACCAGCTGAAGGCCATTTCAAGGCCTATTTAAAGGTCTGAATCCCATTATACTTGGAAAGGAGTAGGAAAGGAGTAGGAAAGGAGTAGGAAAGGAGTGGGAACGTGAGTGGGAACGTGAGTGGGAACGTGAGTGGGAACGTGAGTGGGAACGTGTTGCTGTGTGAGTTTGGAGAGTAAGAAACTGTGAAGTCGATTGACCAGCCAGTATTTGGAGAGAGAGAGTATTGTTGGAGTGTGTTTTGTGTATGAAATTGGATTGTTTGAGGACCCCCCTTTGGATTTTGATTACGGACTGGATTGTGGACTTTATGTGTTTGTATTCCCTTGAAGACCCCACCTTTTGTTTTATGTTTGTAAGTAGTCGTTTAATAAATTATCATTTTGTTTATATTACTGCCTCCTCTGTGTTCTTGCACTTGCCTACGCCCTCTGCAAGGTCTGTGAGTGTCGCCCAACCCCTGGGGACACCACAGTAGACAAGGGTACAAATGCAGTGCCCCACCTGTGAGTCAAACCTGCAATCTGTGTGTTACAAGCCTAGTTCCTTAACCACTATACTATTTATGCCACATTTTCATTTGGCAGTGTGTCTTTAAAGAGCACGGAACAAGATGCCGATCACTCCCCCTGCATAGGTGACAGGGGAGGGGGATGGGGGTTCGGATCAATGACACGTTCCTGAAATTATGATTGATGGAATTCCCGATGTCGGCTTCCTGTCCCGGGGCCCTGACCTGTTGTGGTGGCCAGAGAGTTTCCTGCAGGCGGCAGAAGCCTTGCAAATTTCACCCACGTGACGACGGCCACAGCCTGAAAGCACTGATTACAGGTCGAATTAAATCTATTGCTCAAACAAGTGATTTTCTTTTTTTTTAATCTGAAATCCATGGGAATGTCTTTGGCATCGTGAAAGGGAGAGGGAGAGAAAGGGGGGAAGAAGGAGAAAAAAAACATGTCTTGTCTTCACCTTGGCCGTGCGCATGTTTGTTAAAACTGAGGGGGTTCACTTAAGGCATACTCGCAGAAAACAATAAAAGAGCCACAAGGGCTAGGGTGATCTTATTACCTGATGCTGCACTGGTAACACTGTCACCTTTGCATGCTGGGTATTGGGAATTTGTATTCTTGTGCTGCCCTCTCGCTGTGTGGTGCAGTGCACAAACCCACGGCAATGGCTCACACCTGGGTCAGGCCCGAATATTTTGCTACACTAAATCCAGTTCTTGCCAAGCGAGGCCATTACTGCTGACACATTTCAAGCGTCCAGTTTAGGCACATTGATTGTGTTAAGAGGGGAGGTCTTGTCAACGCATGTTTTCTGGAGTGACGCCACCGTTGACCTCCAGCAAACACGACATTTCTAATCAGACAAGAAAAACTCACCAGGAAATGACTGAAAAGACGGGGGTGGTTTCTAAATACTGATATGGAGTCATAGCTGACATTTCTGCCAGCCAAGGCTTCTGATGTTCTGTTTGACTTGTGGTTGTGTGGATGCAACAGCTAAATAGATTTTTTTACATCATAACGCATGCAGGGCTGGACTGGGACAAAAAATAGGCCCTGCCATTTGGCTCAGACCGGCCCATCCAGTGGCGCCCCATTTTCTGTCGACGGGGTGCAACGCGAAAAAAGCTGAGACCAGGTTGTTTATTTCGCGGACCGGGGGTCCGCTATCATTGTTTCTGTTTCATTAGCCTTTATCATGGCAGCTAGCCCAGAACAGGGATGGACTGGAACAAAAGCCTGCACACCCAGTAGATCTTGGGGACCGATCCCAGGCACCCCTGGACATGAGAAAGGTTGTTTAATATGATAGGAATAGGAATAGGAATATACTTTATTAGCCATGTCACACAAGGTAATTGGAATTTGTGTTTTCGCATATCTGTCCTAGATGCACACACACACATAGACATAGACCACTATACATATGTATTCCATCAGAGAAGTCCGAGCACAGGGTCAGCCATAGTACAGCGCCCCTGGAGCAGTCAGGGGTTCAATGCCTTGCTCAAGGGCACTTCGGCAGTGCCCCAGGAAGTGAACTAGCCTCCCTCCGGTTTCCAGTTTGTTGTTTTTTTCTTTGGCCTTCCTGGGATTCAAACCAGCAACCACTTGCCAGTCCGTCTTGCTAACCATTGAGCCACTGCAGCCCCTCATGATGAAGACCATGATAATTAACGGTATCTTACTTCTATTAATCTGGGTAGGTTAACTGAGATTTAAATTATCATTTGCAGTGACAACCTGGGGTCTCAAAGTGGTAGGGATCGCAAGGGATTGTGTAGCCAATCAGATGTAGGGAGAATGATTTGGTGGCCAGATGTGGACAGACACTTTTTCGGGGCTTTGACCAGCACACCAGGTTTAACACTGCTATTCTTTCGAGAAGTGCTATGGAAGCTTTAATGACAACAGTGATCACTGTGCTGGGGCATTGGATTTTTATTATTATTTGGTCCAGAGGGAAGAGTGCCCCCTACTGGCCCACCAACATCTCTTCCAGAATCAACATATTTTTCCCAGGAGGTCTCCCTCATTGAGAAGAGTATTTTGGGAAGAAGATTTTATGGCTGCTGGCAGTGCTACAAGCAATAGTAACCCTTGTCATCACCACTTCAAAATATAAAACAAAGCAGGACATTAAACATATTTATGAGTCATATATAAATTAGTCAAACTAAGGTATGGCTTTACATAAATTCTTTAAGTTTAAACATTCAGTAGCAACATGCTATTTATTTCAATAGTATCCACAGCATGGTTGTGATTTGTATAGGTGTGCTAGTAGTATTACCTTGCACTTATTGTGGGATTACTAAAGTTCACATCAGAAACAAATTACATTACATTACATTTTACATTTACATTTTAAGCTTTTGGCAGACGTTCTTATCCAAAGATGTGCATTAATACATGGTAAGATCAATCATTGTTTGCGCAAGAGATCAGTGGAGTAATACAGCAATAGACATCAATTGTTGGCAGCTGCATACCATACCTGTAACACCAGGAAGGAAAATATTTTTTAATTTTTGTTTGAGAAAGTTTTAAACAAGGATACATATACAAACATCAGTATTAAATATGTAAGCAGTGGTGATGACAATTAGTTAGATGTACAGATTTCAGTGGTAATGGAGTCTGAAGAGGTTCCTGATTACTTCTCACCCTATGTTGCTGATGTGTGCTACGATCCCACCTGCTCTTACAAAGAGGACCTGTGTGGCTCAGTAGGTAGAGTATAGCGCTGATGACACTTAAGTTGTGGGTTCAATTAACACTGGGACCACATACACTGAAAAAATGTAGGCAATCACTACTACAAGTCATTTTGGATAAAAGCATCAGCTAAACGACATATATCAGGTCATGTTAGTACATAAAATCAGATAATAACCAGGTGGGTTTTTAGGTGGTACCTACTGAATAGGCATTATGACATATTGATTCACAATACAGAAGCCAAGAAATCTTAACACTGATATTTATAAAACAATTATTTTATATTTGGGCTTCCACTATGAAAGATGATGGAAATTTTTTGGTTCTTGATTTATGGAGGCAGTTCTTATCCTACCCAACAGACCACTGAGTGTTCTGCAAACCGCCGCTTGTTCAATTTAATGGTATCCTGCAAGGAGCCTGTTGAAACCGCCTGAAGAATGAAGATTTGATCGCAGCGGTATTCAAATCCACAGGAGCTTCCTTTGAAAAGCCCTATATCCTGTTCGCTTGTCTTGACTGAAGAGTGAAATCTGCGGGTTCAGATATTTAAAGAAAGAATTTGTATCACATGAGGGGCAAGTTCATTTGAAAAATGAAAGCCCTTTCTAGCGCTCTCCATTAGACATAATATCCACAAGTGCATTACAATATTAGAAGATTAACATGTAGTATTGTTAATTTAAATCTAAATAAAATGTTGAAGTATAGACCTGCATTATCTATTAAAGTGTTTAGTGTTGTCAGTGCACAATGAACATTTGTTGTGATAAGAAATACACATGTTCATAAATAAAGAAAATAACCACTATTAACATTCAGGGCAGTCAAGACAGGTTATCTTCTGTTATTTCATAATTGAATAAATCCTTTATATAAACTGCATTGACCTGCTCACCTGTCTGTGCATTAAGCTGTCTGTGCTTATGCTTTCAAAGATGTTACATACGTATGTACAGGATGCATTTCTGAATGTAGTGATTGTTGAAAATACATTGATACAAATGTGGTGAAAGACAGGGAATGCAATTCACATATTTCTCTTTTCATGTGATTGCGTACACCTACTCTATTTTTTCTATACAAACTTGCACATGGAATTCACAGCTATTCAGAATCATAATTCAGAATCCAACATTCATAGACGAGGGTCACAGGATATGCAAGGCATCATGGTCTAAGACAAGTAGAAGAAGTTGAAGTCTCTTTTAGTCATCGGTTATGAAACTTCATGGGATGAAAAGGCTTTTATTAATGCTGACTGATAATGCCCAATGCCCACGTGGACCTAAACTGACATAGACCTTGATAATAAAGACCACCTAAAGTTAAGAGCCTCTGAAGAGGTAGCTATGAAACAAACTCAACATAGAGACAGAAAAGATCCGATTTATTGTTCTGCCTTGAAGGTCTTCAGTGTCAGACAGTGTAACTTTGTGGTGCTCAGTAAATTGAAATATCTCCCTGGGAGCCGTGTGCTCTGAACACAACCTGTCAGGGCACTACAGACTAAATGGCAACAGCTCTAAATAGCCAGGTATTGCTGGTGGAGACAACAGGGCCTTGACAGCAGGACTGGCACAGAGAAGGAAATTGTCAGTTATTTTAGAGTGCATTCCCCTGTTGACAAATGTGTTTGTGGTCTGGCAGACCATGATTTACTGCACTGTGCTCCACTACAAAGTGAAGACATAGTATATGAGATAGAGCCTTTAAAAAAAAAGAACTTCACACAGTTTTTAACTTTCAGTGGTCTGATAGTTCATCATTTAATTAGATAAATTTGTTGCGAGGTTAGAATGTTACATACATATGTATTTTTTAGGAACTCATCCACCCTTTTTTAAACAATTAAATGTATTCTCTTCCCTTTTGTGGTTTCTTCTGCGACTTCATGGCTTCTGACAGGAAGCTTTTGAATCGTTGTTGAATGGTGCTCATCTTGTTGAAGGTCATCCTCCCAGCCTCCATGGAATGCAATTGTTGAACATTTCTAAAGCAAATCCACTCATAAACCATTTAAATTCCACCACTCTTACCCGGTAGACCGATCACCAAGGGCAACAGCTTTTTATTAGGAATTGTCCTCGGTGTGACAATTGTGGCACTTTTTTTCTTCTTCTTTTTACATAATTCTCAATGCCAAACATAACTGACTGTGTTTGCAGTGTCCTCCTTTTCCCTGTACTTTTATCAACTTTTTGTTTATTTAAGATAGAAGTTAAATTATGTGAACATGGGCAAGCAAGATCAAGAACTAGTACTGTTGAAGGGGGAACTACTTATTTTTTTGGTTTGTTAGTTTTTTCATCTAGTGGAAAGATGAAGATACTGTTAAAATGAAGGAGCTGGGGTGGCGGATGGCGTAGCAGTCTAACGCGCCACATTTTGGTGTGGTGTGCGCTGCCTGTCAGGGACGCGGTTCGAAACCCACGTCTCTACCAGACCGGCCCTGGTCATCAGCCCCGATCGGAGGTGGCATTTGGCTGTCCACCTCCGGGGGAGGGCGGAGGGTGAGCCGGCACGAGTCCGTCGAGGAGAAGGTAAAAGGCGTCCATGGAAGAATTTCCATCTCGGAAGAGGCAGGAACAATCGGCCCGGAAATAGTGTCTCACCCTGGAGGAGGGGCGGCGGACTCGTGGGGGTGGGGAATTGAAATAAATAGAGGGTCTAATTGGCAACCAAATTGGGAGAAAAATGGGGAAAAATTAGAAATAAATTTAAAAAATGAAGGAGCTTACAATGATTGTTTACTTTGCCAGTGACTGGATGAGGCACATAGGACTACTGACCTAAGACAACTACACTTACAAAAGACATTATCCTACATTTGGTATTCAAAGTCACATAGAGATTGCACTTGTGTTTTTCAAATTCCAAATTCCACGTTCAACTTACTTGTAATATATATGATAAAAACAATGAAAATGCCATCTAAATATAAGACTGTCAACAAGCAGCCCACCATTAAATACAGCCTAAATTGTAATCACCAATACATTTTCCTTATTCATTGCCTATTCAAGTCTACCAAGGATCAAATGTCTTAAAAATAAAGTCATCAGAGTAGAACAGTTGTTTTCAATAAATACTATCATTATTTTGTTTCCTTGATGGTTTTGGAACAAATTATACTTTTGAAAAGCTGACAGTTGACAATGAAAAGATTTTAAAATGTCACATCATCTTGGTGCCTAATGTAACTTTGGTTCAGTATTAATTGTGCAGTTTTCAAGGCAACCAAAATCATGAAAAAAATGTCTTTGTTTGCTTTGAAAAAACGAATACTTGCATTTATTTGTCAGTCAAGGCCCATTCACACTGCGGCAGATAACTATAGTGATAGATATAACAGGATTCTAGTTAATCTGAATGGCAGTGTCCACACTAAATATGGTAGCTATAAACTTGAGGTAGACATATCATGATAGATATCATTGTGATCATTTCCAGAGTGATTTCTTTAATGTTTGTCTAACAATAAAGTATTTCAAACAACCAAAATAGAAAAGAAAGTGCTCAGAATTGCATAAGTGCAAAGAAGTAGTGTTTGCTGGTTAATTTCCCCAATTTAACTAGATGTTGTGCCATGCTGAGCGTGAGACGAAGGTATAGCTTGAGTGTGCTCTTAGTTGCCGAATAGATAACATTAATTTGGCTGTTTATTTTGAACACAGCAGCCTGGTTTTAACAGAATACCAGCAATTGAAATAACAACAACAACAATTGAATTAGCTTTTGTGTATTTGCAAAGATGTATTTTCTTCCCACTGATTAAAAATATTACTTACGCAAAAAACTTTCCTTGTATTTCCCTCTAAAGTATTTTTTTAATCCCAATTTTTGGGGTCCAACTGAACCAGAGAAAATTAGCTTTCATATTTTTGTTGCCTTACTTAGTTCTGAACCAACAAAATGCCATTGCCTCATGGCATGGTTACAATTACATTTAAATTCCATTTTAAAAGACCTGTCCCAATTTAATCATGGAACAGTATGTACATTACTTATCTATTGTGACAAGCAATTTCTGTTGCAAACTACACAAATTAATATCTTGAAATGCTGAATAAGCACGCTTTCTGCTCACTTTGTGTGGTACAATTCAAGCTTATAAAGGAACCGGAATAGAGTTGGTATTCTATTCCTTTAGCCACTTTCATTAAGAAAGTGCTATATGGAGGACAGGTTGTTGACATAGAGACTAGACCTTTCCTTCCCAAAGAGAGAACCGACCTCAACAAATATTAGCAATATTGATCTTTCAACAGACATCTGTATATCAAAACCCCACTGGAACTGAGCAATATCCTTCTGGCTTTTCTCTTGTTAAACACAATTGAGACAACATACAAGATGATAACAGCAGAAAATATATGAAACTCAACCAACCGGGCTATGTTGTTTACTAATCTGATTTATTAAAGCATTGATCAACAGCATATTAACAATCTGCAACAATGACTTCATGACAAAACAGGAAGCAATGCACCAAAATGCAATATTTTGCATCCCTAAGTAAAATTATAAAGAATAAATCTCTACGTGCATAAACAGAAAGTAAAAATAACAGCTGTTTTCATTTGTTTTAATGATGTTATATATTTCTAAGAACCAAAATCTATCTTTGTCAAAGATTGTTTTTTTCTGGAAAAATAGCTGATACAGTACATGCAATTATTGTAACTGATAGAATAAATAATTTTTCATTTTGAATTGAATGAGTCGACATTTGCAAGTGCTCTATGAGACATAAAAAGCAAGATTGCTGTTTGTTACACTATTACATTTTTGTTTGAATGCGAAATAAAAATAGATTTACAGGGCAGAAAACAACTGTAAAAGTGAAAATCTCTCATTAAGATAATGCATCCATAAAGAGCGGCTCGCAAATAATATCCTGATGGCATATTATGAAACCTTCTGAGATGTAAAAGATCTGCACTTAATTTTCCATGGAAGAGGGCAAGGTGAACACTAGCTGCTATATATCACTGCCTGCACTTGCGCGAGGGCAAAGCTTCCCTTTAAATCACACACATTATTTCCTTGTTACGATCACCCTCCTGTCAGCATTTAATCAGATGCCAGTTGTGAGGCTAGCATGTCTGATTGTTCATGTCTTGTATCTCTGCAATTATTTTTATCCTCTTTTTCTACAACGTTCTCAAATCCTCTGCTGATGAAACACGATCATCATTCCCAATGACATGTCCTGAATGACTCACCGGCACATGCCGTTCACCAACAGACCTGATTTACAAGGGCAGGAAACGCATTCTGTGAATGAATATGGGATACGGTCTATCCCCCCTGCGCAAAGAAATAGCATGGACAGAACTGTGACGTTCTGAGCGAAGAGACTTTGTGACGTGGGTCGCAACCTACTGGTGGGTCACAGGAGGGGTTGAAGTTAGTCCTGAAATACACATGAAAAAAAGATCTGACTATACAATATATAATTCACTTTCCAGTGACATTCACACTGATATTCAGATTGCATTGCACTAGTGACGGTGTACATGCAGTTGTTTTGTATATATGCTTAAACATGTTTAAAAACCCTTCTAATTCCATGTTTGAAACATATGTCAGACTAAATAGTGGGATGGGTAACAGAAAATATATTTGGTCATTAAATGGCCATAGGCACAGAATGTTGGGAACCACTGCTATAGAAAAACCTATTCTGAGCTACATAGCTATTTTTGAGTCTGCTTTATGTCGGCTTGTTTTTAAAAATAATTGTGCTTTTACCCTTCTTTCTCCCAATTTGGAATGCCCAATTGTATTCTAAGCCACACTCGCTGCAACCTCGTCTGTCAATTCTGGAGAGCCTAGACAAGCACGCGCTCTCCTACGAAACACATGATGTCAGCCCCTGGTTCTGTTCACGCCACAGTCTACAAGTTAAGCTTGCACAGACATGAGTCAGAGGAAGACACTTCGTGCTCAGCTTTATACCGGCAGACTGTGGGCGCCTGATTGACCAGCGGGGGTTGCTCATTCGCGATAAGACACGGACAACTCGGTCAACTGAATCTTTCCCTCCCTGGGCGGCACTACCGCCAAGAATGTGCTGCTGGCCACAGTCGTCACTAGCAGCATGGACTGGATTCGATACCGTGGGGCTCATCCACACACTATAACATGATGCAGACCTTGGGGCTCATCCACACACTAGAACAGTGCCTTAACAGGATGAGTAACCCACTGCTGGCTTGCCTTTGACTAGTTATCTGCAGTCTCTCACTTCATTTGTAATTATTGGTCAGTGTCACAATATGTATGTTTCATATTATGTCTCGGCCATTCCCATTTGCAAATATATCTACCATGGCATATTTCTCAGTGGCTGAAATCTGTTCGTCCCCAACATCTCATCTAGCCAGTCTGAGAAAACTGTACACCTGGTCGATAAAAAGCCCCAGTATACATTAAAAAAGAAAATTTGATGCAAGTCATTTAAAAGGGATTACCTTAAAATGGCGGAAAGCACTTACATTTTCGTGCAAGGTTTTTTTCTTTGGGTCAGGAAGACAAGAGGCATCTTTGTAAATTTCATCCAGGGCATTACTTGAAATTGGCATTTTGTCTCCCCTGCTTCAGCCTCAGTGGTTGACCAGCCCGATTGATTTTCCGTAAACCCATGGCTAAATCTTATTTCAGGTTTCCGGTATATCTGTCTTCCTTTATTGCAGTGTAATCTTGAGGGCAAATATCATTGCTCAGCTGAGCAGCACGGCTGTGGTGTATTGACCCTGAGGTACAGTGAGGGGGAGAGAGGTATCAACACACTCCCACATGCCATACAGTTCTTTTTCAGCAAAGTGAGTAATCTTAATTAGTGGTCGCACAGAATCCGCCTAGTAAGAATTCAATGGTTTTGTTTTTTTTAAACAAATGATTGATAGCTTGTGAGAAAGTTGCAAAGTTAGAGTCATTCATCACTCTTTGTTTTCCTCCTGTTTTCATCTCATTCTGTTTTTGGCGTGGCTCCTTATGGTCAGCTTCATTCGTAAGGTTTCATTCTTACTCCTACAGGCCATGAACTAGTCACACAGTTTAGAAAGTCGTGGAGCACTTCACATATTGCTTTTTACACACAGAAACCAGAACCATGACCCAGCGGCGGATCTCAGGCAGGGTTCTGATATTGGTTTTTCCACTTTCCAGGGCTTTCCTTCCAACAGTCCCTGAGGGATCTTACCACAGACGCTGGCTGTGCTATGTGCTGTTAATAGAGAGGTCAAAGTTTTGATTTAATCCAGACCTTGGATGTTATCCAGTGCCTCATGAAAATATTGCGACCCTCTTAAACTGAGGGATATTTTTTAAACAGGGTTTTGAAGTGTATGTATCACAATGTCTCATGGTGCTGAGAAAAAAATATACGGTATGTTTTTATATTATATATATATATATATATATACAATGGAGGAAATAAGTATTGAACACATCAACATTTTGTCCAGTAAATGTATTTCCAATGAGCCTATTCAAGTGAAATTTGCACCAGACTTTGGTATTAACTAAAAAAATCCAGACAAAAAATATAAACATTAAAGTCCATATGTAAATAAAGTTATGTGTAATAAAGTGGAATGAAACAGGAAAAAAGTATTGAACACACTAAGAAAAAGCAGTACACCACAGCAAGGAAAGGCAAGGAACCAGCTGAAAACCATAACTAATTAGGAGGCAACTCTACCTCCAATCTGTGCTAATTAATGTCAGCTGGGTTAGAATATATTGATGGGCTATAAAAGTTTTTTTTTTGTTACCAAGGTGCCACACAAGAAACATCTAATGATGGGTAAAAGCAAAGAGCTCTCTCAAGACCTTCACAACCAGATTGTTGCAAAACATGAAAATGGAATTGGCTACAGACGTATTTCACAACTTCTGAATCTTCCAGTAAGCACCATTGGGGGCATTATCCGTAAGTGGAAGCAGCATCACTCCACCATCAACCGGCCACGCACAGGAGCTCCTCGCAAGATTTCTGATCAGGGAGTCAGAAGGATACTTAGAAGAGTAGCCAAAGAGCCAAGGACCACTAAGAAAGGGCTCCAGAAAGACTTGGAGGCAGCAGGTACAACTGTGACAGAAAGGACAGTAGGCAATGCACTCCACCGCCATGGCCTCTGTGCACGCTCAGCCCGCAAGACTCCACTACTGAAAAAAAGACATGTTGAAGCTCGTTTAAAGTTTGCCAAACAACATTTGGACAAGCCAGTGAACTACTGGGAGCATGTACTCTGGTCAGATGAGACCAAAATTGAACTTTTCGGCTGTCACACAACACACCATGTTTGGAGGAGAAATGGCACTGCACATCACCCGAATAACACTATACCAATAGTGAAGTTTGGAGGTGGAAGTATCATGATGTGGGGCTGTTTCTGGAGCCCTTTCTCCTCTCGTGGTACTGGCAGACTTCATATCATTGAAGGAACAATGAATGGAGCCATGTACAGAGAGATTCTTGAGATGAACCTGCTGCCATCCACCAGGATGCTGAGGATGAAACATGGATGGACCTTCCAGCAGGACAACGATCCAAAGCATACAGCAAAGGAAACTCGCAATTGGTTTCAGAGAAAGAAAATCAAGTTGTTCGGAATCCCTAGTCAATCACCTGACTTAAACCCAATTGAACATTTGTGGAAGCATCTGAAGATCCAGATTCACAAGAGGGCCCCCCGCAATCTTCAAGATTTAAAGACAATCTGTGTAGAGGAATGGGCCAAAATCACACCTGAATACTGCGGGCGATTAATTACTTCATACAGAAAGCGCCTTGAAGCTGTCATTACAAACAAAGGCTTCTCCACTAAGTATTGAATTAATTTCAGTTAGTGTGTTCAATAAAACCTATGTCATTCCAATTTATTACACATAACTTTATTTACATATGAACTTCAATGTTTAGATTTTTTGTCTGGATTTCTTGAGTTAATACCAAAGTCTGGTGCAAATTTCACTTGAATGGCCTCATTGGAAATAAATTTACTGGGAAAAATGTTGACGTGTTCAATACTTATTTCCCCCATTGTATATATATATAGTCAACTCCAAGATTATTCACACACTTGATAAAGATGAGCATAAAAGGATGTATAAAATAAACAATACAGGTAATGAGGTATATTTTTTATGTATGGAAATGGAAATATTGGCACTGGAACTCCAATTGGAACCAGGTGTTATGGACAAATGAGACCAAATTTGAACTTTTTGCCCATGTACACAAGCAGTGCATATATTGATAATAAGTTATACTTACAGTGAAATATGGTGGTGGATCTTTTATATTATTGGGTTGTTTTGCTTCTAAAAGGTCAATGAAATCATAAGCTCCAGCAAGTACTAAGATATTTTGACCAAAACCCTGGTTCCCCCTGCCAGCTGAAACCAGCTGACTGCAACTGGATCTTATATATATATTCATGATCTTATATATACTGTATATATATTCATGATATAATGGAAAAATATTCTGAAAAAAGGCATTTTAGGGGCTGGAAACAAATGAATTTATCCTTTACAAAAAAAACTACTAGCCCTGCAATATTTATTATTACACAGTTTATGTGAATGCAGCTGGCCCCAAATTATGAGAAATTATGAGATGCTGTCTTGAATGAGGAACTTGAGTTACACATAGAAGTGGCTTGCACCCTGAGATAATCCCTGAAGCTACATTATTTCTGACGTGCAGTGACTGCTGCTTGACTGTGCTTTCCCATGAACGGCTAACAAAGGCTTCACAGGCTCCGAGATCTGGTCAAAGGAGATCCGCAAATCATATCCCTGCCAATCCCAGCAGAGGTCATCTCCCCAGATGTCATGATCTCAGCCAAAATGATGCATCTCTCAGAAATGTAATCTTTTTTCACGCTTTTGTTTTGAAGCTCCCTTTTCAGGAAAATGTCACGATGCTGCCGTGTGAAGGTCCCAGGACCCGAGAATATGCGCTCAAATATCGACGCCAAGTGTGACAGGGTTCGCTGTGAAGTGTCAGGTTATTCATCATCCTCCTTTTGGCAACGGCAAGAGCAGTCGTGATGCAGTTCCCCGCGCTCTCTCCACATGCCAATTAAGAGAGTCGCGGGGCACCCGTGTCTGTGCCCATCCTCAATCGCCAAAAGCAAAGTGCAAACCCCACCTGAGTTTTACTCAGTACTGTCACAGTGAAAAACCTCTCCTCTCCAAATTGGACGTCCACATGAGGCTCATCTAAAACTCCTGCAATTCCTCAACTCTTTAATTCCCTTTTAGGGAAAATGTATTGTTATGAGGGGGGGAAAAAATGTTTGACGGACATTGTGAAAATGAAGCCCACCCCATCAACTTTTAGGTTGGTGATAGTCGGTAGGAGACCACAGTGCAAAACACTAGTCCATCCATGTTTTTTGTGAGCAGCAGCACTGTTGGCAGGACCCGGCTTGCCTCTGGGGATGGGAGACTGCCAAAAATGACAGGAGGACAGGGCAGAGCCGCAGGTTGGAGGAAATAATTATTTCACCTTTCACCGATTCATCCTCAGCTCATCTGAGATATCGACTGCAGAGGGTTGCCGGTTTCCTGGCATTTGTCAAGTCGAAGGCTTTGAGTTCCCACCTTCGAGTTGAGCTCTCCGCGTCCTCGTATTTCCCTCTCCGTCTCAGGAGATATGCTGTCATTCCCGTTCACTTTCACAAAGTGCAGTTCTGATCCCGATCCCGCTGATTGTTAGTCACGCACGCATTTCTGCTCATTTTGTGCGTGGCGTCTCATTATCGACAGGCTTACATCCGTATTGTCAGGGCAGACCCCAACGGTCAGTGATGACAGCGAGTAAATTCCAGACAAATCTATTTGCCTGTACTTTTTTTTTTGCTTTTGCCTCAAGTATTCCCCAAATCCTTCCCATTACCTCCAGCTTTCCTTAAGTTGGATCTTTCTGTTTCTGAGAGTGCTTTCTCAATTGCTTGTTAACTTCATTCCATGGTCTTCCACAAGACCTTTTCATTAAATGCAGAAAGATTTTGTTACACATGATTCGATTGTTGATTAAAACTGTCTCCTTGGTAACAGGAAATCAAGTAAGCTCTAGATCTGCAGCTTGTGTCGTTACTCCACTAGCTCCACACAAAGGACATACCTAGTGCTTTCTTTAACTCCCATTCCAGTTTGCTTGGAGAGGGAAATATCAGGCAAAGAATTTTCCTTTAACGATGAAAGTGAAACCCATTTTGTTCCTAACCCTGTAGATCTGGGACATGCACCCTGTCCTCCTTTCAAGCTTAGAACTCCAGGGAAAGAGAGAATCTTGTATCACGGATCAGTCAGTACTAAATAATGGCTTCAAGTGTTATTCTTTTTTAATTTGAGTAATGACAAAATTCATGATATTATGCAAGAATCGAAAATACATTTGCTCAGATTCTTTACTCTAGGTTAAGGACAAAGCCCATTGCAGTAAAACTGAATTAGGCCCAAAGTGTACTGGCAGAGACTCATAAACAATTGTGATTATTTATCATGGATTAGTCTTGAATTAATTTCGAGCTGACTATAATTACAGAACAATTATAATTTGTTCTGCAGAAAATAGCACATTGTTTGAATCTCAAAGGAATGAGCTATGACAGGCTAACCTTGGTCCAAATGCCCACAAGCTAAATTTGGATCATTAAAATGCACAGTAAGATCATTAATTGAAGCCTCCTTGAAAAATCTTTCTACTAAAAGTGTAGCTGCTATACAGAACATTTTTTGTTATTCTATTCTTAGTCTACATTTACATTAAGTTTGCTGAGCCATGAGAGTTTCGCTTTCCAACACATTTCATTATTTATAAGTACAGATAACTTCAAGTTGAAGAGATCTTGATGTGGTTTTAAGCAGGTTCATTATTGAGTAGGGGAATTTGTAGTGTGCTATTTTTAAATGCTGACAATTTATGGATGTGGTGTATAAAATACTGGTCAATCTGTAGCCAATTGGCCTTTCTATGTCAACTACCCCCCCCTCGTACTATGAGCTTTCCACCGCAGTTCTGGGACCGGCAGCAACAAAGGCGATGAACCGTCTCCTCCGAGATGGAATCCACTGAGCTGTCGACCATAATTCCAGTACACACAAAGTCACTCTTATACGTGGTGAGTTTATGCCGGCTTCCCTATATATCCCTATAATTTCATAACCATTTTAACATTTACCTACAACAGGGGTGTCCAATCTTATCCGAGAAGGGCCTGTGTGGGTGCAGGCCTTTTTTCCTAACTCAGCACTAAAATCACCTGATTCAACTAACCAAGGTCTTGATTTCAGACAATGATTAGTTGTTTCATTGAATGAGGTGTGTTAGTGCTGGACAGCAACAAAAGCCTGCACCCACACTGGCCCTTCTTGGATAAAATTGGACACCTCTGCCCTACAGTGTCTAAGTGAAACTTGGCACAGATATTACATTTCTTGGACTGAAAAAGGGGAAAATTAAGAACAAAGCACAAAATTGCATGGGTTATGGTTTGATTGATTTACTGGCCCTTTCAGCCATTTTTCTTTCTTTTCTCACTTCTGACAGGGTGCCAAACATTTCAGGGCTTATTCACAGTCTTGTCACATGTGTGGTCACTTGCCTTGAATCAATTTTAAGGGTTATCCTCACAACACCCATTGAATGCAAATTTCATATTACTACTCAAGAAACGATTGTAGGTATCTAACTTTTTAGTTGATACAATTATCGTGAAAAATGAATCTCATTCGGAGATGCTTAATGTCCAAAATACCGATAGCTGATGAATGCTTTCGTTGATTTCTTCCACCAACAAATCTATTCATCATTCCGGTCATAGTAATTGAATTTCACGAACAATGGAGGAGCGCATTCTCTTAATATACCGACAGTGGTGGCTGCTTTGCGGTAATCAACTTGCGGAGGGTCCTGAGGCCACCTCTGTCTCCCAGAGCTCAGTGTTAAACAGGTCTTCCGTAACTTTCTGTGACAAGACATTAATAACGCTTGTAGCAGCCCTCTAATTTCCGAGGCTTCAATCTGATTGCGCGTAACTCCTGCCAGAATGTGGCGGACCCACGGATGTCAGAATTGAACCCTGGGCCACGCCGGCATCACAAGCTCATCCGACACTGCGGCAGTAACCCCTTGGATTTAAGATCTCCTCCTCTCAGCATCCTGCCTGCAGCGACCCGTGGGTTTGCCCACGCCACAGCTTGATTCACCCCTTCGGTCGGTCGGTGTACTCCTCTTCCCAGCCCACTTGCGTTCCGTGCATTTCAAGGAGTCAAAGCCCTGCACCAGCTGAGAGATACAGCATATATCGAGATTGATTTTGTCCCTTTAAAAAATCTTTATAAAAGTAAATCTCATCTGTACATTTTTTCATACTCGCAGGGGAAATATTCTCTCATTTGTACCGTGTTTCTAAGTAGCAATAAAATTGATTTTTTCTCAGGCATTAAATGAAAACATATGAACGTGGCAACCATTAGGCCCTTTAATGGCTTTTCCCACATTTCCTTCAGTGCAAAATAAGTGCCATTTAAAGTTAGCGATGTTGAAGCACTTCCAGGAAAAACATTAGAGGAAATTACAGAAGTCATTAAAGTTATTTGGTGCGGTGTGTTGACACAACTGAGCAATGTTCTCTGGAGGTAATTTAACTCACATTTAAAAGCAGAGGAATCCCTTATGTCCTTAGGAAATACTGTATTTTACAAAACCCATGCTGGCGGAAAACTCTAGAAATGGAGGTGACAGCGAAGCAGCTACAATAGTTTTCTCTGGTGAAAGATACATTTTTAATGACATTCATGTAGCTTTCTTGTCCTTCATTTTCTGTTAATTATGGGCTGTATGCAGGTACAGCAAACTCCAAAATTATTCACACCCTTGATAAAGATGAGCAAATGAGGCTGTATAAAATAAACAATACAGGTAATGAGCTACAGGTAACTGCCAAAATAAAAGAGACACCAGCATAAAGTATCTTAATAGGGCGTTGGGCCACCACAAGCCAGAACAGCTTCAACGCACCTTGGCATAGATTATAAAAGTGTCTGGAACTCTTATAGAATTGGAAGGATGCAACACCATTCTTCCACAAGAAATTCCATCAATTGGTGTTTTGTTGATGGTGGAAGAAAACGCTGTCTCGGGCCAGGGCCATCTCAAGGGGTGGGCGGGGCCTAGGGCGAGTCAACCTATGCGGGGCCCAGCTGTTAATGTGATGACATCATAGACTTAGCAACTGTTTAGCAACCATTGTTTATAATAGCCAACCTGTTTCAAACATCTTCTCAGGAAAATTCTTAATGAGCGGAATCAATTTGTCTCGGTCTCTGCTGTTTGAGCTTGCCATTTTGCCGCCTGACTCTTCAAGCTATTTTGCCGCCTGTAACTTCAAGCTAATTAGAATAACAGCTACAGACTAAATGCATGTATGCAGCATTGGGACGCAGTCACTTTCCATATAACGTCAACTTGCCAAAACGCCATTTAGGCTATATAAATGTATTCGCATGTCTGGGTGTGTTTCACAAACATAGCCTATATATTGATTTAAATAATAATAATTAAAAAAGAATTTAAGAAATTATTATTATTATTTAAATGAATTGTTCCCATCTCACCGCGAGGCCCCTTGAAGGGCAGGGCCTGGGGTGGTCGCACCGGTTGCCCCCCCCAAAAGACGGCCCTGTCTCGGGCGCCGCACCAGGATCTCCCATAAGTGTTCAATTAGGTTGAGATCTGGAGACTGAGACAGCCATGGTATATGATTTACATTGTTTTTATGCTCAACAAACCATTCAGTGACATGCCCTGTGGATTGGGGCATTGTTAGCCTGGAAGATACCACTTTGATCAGGGTAGCAATGCTTCACCATAGGATGAAGGGGATCACTCAAAACGCTTTGTATTTAGAGAGCTTTACTCAAGTGTCCAGCTCTACAATCCCCCCCCACCCCCCTTTGGCAGCGACTCGCACTGCCAACCCGCCATTAATTGTGCAAGAGACATGGTGGCCAGAGAAGAGATGTGTCATAGAGCTCCTTTCCCTCAGCAGGCAGACTGGCGCTCATGTGGAGGACAGGTTGGTGGGGAGAGAGAGAGAGAGAGTCTGCAGAAGTCCTTGTCCTGAAGCTCCGTTCTGGGGCATGGAGGGACGGTGACAGGGACTGACCGTCCATTTGAGCCAGGCAGCACATGGCAGGAAGGCCTAATTGCTGCGGTGACATCAGGGAAGGCAGTAAATTGGGTGCCGCGCTTTGGAGAGCATGCCGTCAGAGCTAAGGGGTGGGCCGGGAGGAGGCAGTGGAGGGAGCAACACAGACATGAGAGAGGACGGGAGACAGTCCAGGGCTCTTTACTCTAGTTAATGAGCAGCCTCAGAAGAGTGAGGATGAGTAATGTTCTGTTTCTTTCATCCCTTTTTTCTCCACTTTCTTTTTTTTCCCTGCAGGAAGAACTCTTGTAGACTTCCGTCAAGCTGTTTTTTGGAGATGCATCAAAAGGCTGCATCATTCAGTGTGCACTTCTTTCCACTGCTTTTATCCCCCACATACATCCTCCATCTGGCCAGCGATTCAGTGGCATGTGCCCTTACACTCCAGCTTTACATCGCATGTGATGCACCCTTAAGTCTAACTCAAGTACACCTTAAGTCTACCTTTAGTATACCTTAAGTATACCGATTCCCCTCTACTACTGCTCCTCGTTATAGGAAGGCAGTAACCTGGATGGAGGTAATAGGCACTCGCTTTGCAAAAACCTAAATATTCATTCAATTTAATATGCTTTTGTGTCTTACTTATTAAGTTGTCCTTTTTATTTTCAATGGACAATTGAGAAAAGTGAAATCTGTATTCCTCTGGATTCTGTATAGGGAAACCACAATCTTGTATGTAATTAAAATTGTATGTTGTTTTTTTATACCATAGCTCAAGTATCCACCAGTTCTCTTTTTACTCTCCAGGGTAGGAAACAATGCTAGATATAGAAATTTCTAGAAATAGCAATGAACAGTGGGTGGTGTACTCATCCATGTCTTCTATCCTAATCGTAGGTGTAGCTTAGCTATTCTAACAGATTGCTTGGCTCAAAGTTATTTGTGATGCAAGAGCTTGGCAACACACAGAGAAGATGGTTGAATTATCACTCAGAACAAAATAAAAACATTATCAGGGTGTTCCCAAAACAACTACACACTTCGTACGGCAATCTGCTAAATGTTATGGACTTATAAGTTGATGTTGTTGTGCCATGCTACCCAAACTTAACATCATCAAAACCAAATCATGTGTTTGCGTTTTTGTGTGTGTGTGTGTGTGTGTGTGTGTGTGTGTGTGTGAGAGAGAGAGAGAGAGAGAGATATTTAAGCCATTCCTCAAAAATACATGTAAAATTAGTCAAGCTCTGTGCCCAAACCCTTTGTCATAGAACAAGCTTAGTAGCATGCTTGTGGAAACAGCTATGTTGGTGACTGTTGTTGAATTCCAGTCACTGGCTCTGCATTTGCCTTATACAACAATCTCAGAGAAAAGAAAAGAAACTTGCAGTGCATAAGCTGTTTTATCTCCAAGAAGTGAACTTACTTTTAAATGGTCATCATGAAGGCCTCTTTCAAAAGTGCACTTTCACGCTATTAGTTTTTATATTGACAATAAAAACACATATTTGTGTGCATGAAACTGTATGTGTGTGCATGTGGTGTGTGCACCAACAGTAGCATCTTTAGAAAGTGCGAAAAAATAAATGTGTGCATCTCAACGCGATGCCATCCATAGGTTTGATGCACACATTTGTTGGAAAACATTTGAACCAGTGAACATTTTCAAATGAAAGATATATTTTTTTTTTAAGTCAAGGCTGAGGAAGGTACATTTCAATGGCTTCATCTACGTTTCCGTGGGAACACATTTTCTTTTCAATCAGTACATACAATGGATGGCTCTGCAACAGTGGAGAAATCCTTGGTTGCGTGGCTTGCTTTTGTCACATAGCAGAGCACTTTTACCATGCTTTGCAGTCTCACACCCGCTGTTTCTTGATAAAAAGGAAGGGGCTTATTCCAACATTGCCGCTATACTGAGTCAAATCAATATGGTCCTCAATACTAGAAATCATGCATTACCATTATAAATCATATCTGTACTCATAATGGCAACTTAGGAAAACAAGATACCTCATGAAAGGTGTAATAAGGAGGATGACATTCATGAGACAAAGGGATGGGAATGTCATTAACAGGACCACCCTGAAAGATCTACTGTATGTAGGCCAAACATATCAGCAAATAATCCATGGCAATTTAAAGTTTACATGAATATTGCATGAGCTCAGCGTGTCTGGCGCACAGGCTCAGTAGAATTACAAAGGAAAAAGCCAGGATGGTTTATTGAGCCATTAAGTGGTGTGTGGCAGATCAGACTCGGTGGGCGATCGCATTGCGGTATGTTTGTTCTTAGGGGCTTGAGCTGAGCATTTTAATGATTGGCTGATCAATTAGACATTGGCTGGCGGGCCGCTGTCACAGGGATGCAGAGAGCGGCGAGGTTCTGGCACTGGTATGGGAGGGAACAGCCGTTCGGCTGGTTGCCATTTTATACGGTTTTCTCCTCAAGATATTAAACCGGGTCCAGTCCAAACGAGAGCTTGTGCTGATTGTGCTATTCATATTTATGAGCTGGCGGAAGCACGTGCTAAACGTGGGCCACTGTAGGAGGTCTTTGTACTTTGTACTGAAGTTTTCAGTCTTGTTTTGGACTACTTTTGCTTGTTTACCCTTACAGTCAACTCACTTGTTGTCATTAAAATATTGGCTGTCCCTGCAAGAGCAAAATGAGGAAAGTCTAGTGACTCTAACAGACAGCTATAGATGTACGGACTACGCAAGATGCTTTCATCTGCAAATTGAGGCTGTGCGATGACGTATGATCTGTCCCCTCCCTGTACCGATTACTTGCAATTATCTATGGAAATGCGCAATAACGACCCTGTTCTGGGAATGAGTAAAGGGTAAAGGGTAAAGGGGGGGGAATAGACAATCCCTTCACTCGCCATTTAATTGAATTGTCAGACTTTTTTTTTTTCAACATTATCGTGCAACCCAAGCTCTGTTTACAGTAATGCGGGGGAACACATTAACCACACGCTCTCCAGCAGAAAGGCGAACAGTCCCACAGGGTGCTGTCACTACCGTCTGCCACCGTTTCCGGAATAACTCAACGCTTATTGTATTTGGGGGGCGCTCACAGGCTATATTGATCTTTGAAGCATCGTGCCAACATCAGAATGATGTTCTTAGTGTGCGAGGGCTGTAATGGGTTTCCTTGCCTCTTATTTCTCATCTTCTTCACTTCTGTGGCTTTTAATGTCATCCAGACTGATTCCAACATTTCCTGGTACGTCACAGCACACATTCATTGGCTCTTTAATGAGAATATACAGCACCCTCCAAAATTATTCACCCCTTTTATAAAGACGAGCAAAGAAGGCAGTACATAAGAAATGATACAGGTAATAAGCTGTGTTGTATACTCTCCTTGCTTGCCACAGGGGCTGGCTCCGCAATGTTCAATGGAGAAGTCAAACTTTTAATTTAATTCAGGCCTTGGATGTTATCCAGTGCCTCGTGAAAAGATCATGGCCCTCTTAAACTGAGGGATATTTCTTTATACAGAGTTTGGCAATGGGTAGCTTTCCACAAAGTGTGTGTATCACAATGCCTCATGGTGCTGAGAAACTATATACAGTATTCTCCAAGATTATTCACACCATTGATAAAGCTGCACAAAGAAAGCTGTATGAAATAAACAATACATGTAAGTTACATTATACGCTCAAAAAATTGGGAAATTATAATATTTTGTACTAATACAATTGGTGAGAAAAACATATTTGTTTAACAAGTGATATTTTTTTCCCCAAAAAAGTGTTACAATTATTCGCATCCCTGTTTTCAGTACTCTGGGCACCCTCCCCTCGCAAGTATAACACTACTGAGCCATCTTCTATAGTGTTTTATGAGATTGGTGAACATATTGGGGGTAACCATTCCACAATACTAAATCTTTCAAGATCCTTCAGATCCTTTGGTCTGCGGTTGTGAACTGCCCTCTTCAATTCATACCACAAATTTTAGTCTGGAAACTGAGATGGCCATTGCTAAACAGTAGTTATGTGGTGAGTTAACCATTTCTTGGTTGATTTTGAGGTATGCTTGGGATCATTGTTTGGCTGAAAGATCCATTTGCAACCAGGTTTCTTTTTCTTGGCAGAGGGAACCAGGTTTTTGACTAAAATGTCTTGCTACTTGCTTGAGTTCATGATATCATTGACCTTAACAAGAGCCCCAGGATCAGTCCTTGCAAAACAACCACATAGCACCAAAGCTCCACCATATTTTACCATAGGTATTATGTTCTTTTGAAAATGTGTCCTTCTTCCGATGCCAAACCCACTGCTGGTGTACATGGCTAAGAAGCACCATTTCGGTCTCATCAGACCATAATATCCAGTCCCAATCAGAGTTCCAATGCCGTTTGCAAACATATTTTTGTTGATCGCCCTTAATAGAGGCTTTTTCCTGGCAATTCTTTGAAAACACATGGAGGTGGTGTCTGATAGTACATTTGGAAACTTTGTGTTCCCAAGATGCAACTGAGTTTTGTAGATCTCCAACTGTGGCCCATTGTTCTTTGCCTCCCAAACCACCTGCCTCACTGTGTGTGGATGCACTTGTGTCCTCTGCCAGGCAGGTTTACCATTGTTCCAGTGGCTTTAAACTTCTTAATTATTGACCTAATAGTGGAATGTGGTATCTTTCCTTTTTTATTTGTTTGTAACCATCTTCTGACTTGTGAAGGTCAACAACCCTTTGTTTTGTTTTATCAAAGAGTTCTTTGCCTTTCCCGATGATGATGGATGACAAATGGATTTTATATGTGTGAGGTACGGGATAAGGACCCAGACACAGATCAGGATCAGGCAGAAAGGAACGTTTAATTCAGGCAAGGATCAAAACCAGTAGACAGAGTAGCGAAGACACAAAATCGAAATCCAAGAGAGTAGTCAAAAACAATCCAAAAGTCAAAACCAAGAAATCAGAAAAGGCAAACAAAACAGAATCGGCAGGCAAACTCGAAGTGAAACGGAAGGGGTGTCTCGGGAAAATACAACAGACTCTGGCTTACTGATAATCGGCACAGGGAATGAGGATCAACATTCTGACAAAGAGTGAACGTAAACACGGAACTTATATACAAGCAGGGAAGGGAAACACAATAGGAATCAGGTGTGACTGGGAGGAGAGAAGGGCAGGAACACAGGTGAGAACGATAGGATTCACTAATGCAATAATGAGGGGAAACAAAAGACACGGACTGGGAATCACATGAAACATGGAAAGTAGGGTGAATACGTTTCATGGTGGGAGGTCATTTTAATCAAACTGCAGTGGGACTGATGATTTTAATGATGGGGAAAGGTCCAATAAAACGGGGGGCAAGCTTATGGTGGTCCATTTTAAGGGGAATGTCCCTGGTGGTCAGCCAGACACATTGTCCCAAACGATAATGGGGAGCCTCGGAATGTCTCTTGTCTGCAATCTCCTTCATACGGGAACTGGCACGGAGAAGGTTGCGACGAGTAAGTCTCCAGGTGCGATGACACCGATGGACGAAGGCCTTGGCAGAGGGAACTCCCACCTCCTTCTCCTGGCTAGGGAACAAAGGTGGTTGGTAACCAAGGGAACATTCAAAGGGGGACATCTGGGATGAAGAAGAGGTCTGGGAGTTAATAGCATACTCTACCCAGGGCAGCTGTTGGCTCCATGAAGAAGGATTCTGGGAACATAGGCAGCGAAGAACAGTCTCGATAACTTGATTAGCCCGCTCTGTCTGGCCATTGGATTGGGGATGAAAACCTGAGGATAAACTGACTGATGAACTGATGAGTAAACAAAAAGCTTTCCAAAATCTAGCGATAAACTGGGGACCTCTGTCAGAAACAATATTAGTGGGGATACCGCGTAATCTGAAAACGTGTTGGATGATGAGAGTGGCGGTTTCTTTAGCAGAGGGAAGTTTAGGCAAAGGAATGAAGTGCACAGCTTTAGAAAATCGATTAATCACAGTAAAAATGGTGGTGTTGTTGTTGGAGGGGGGTAAACCAGTGATGAAATCTAGGGCTATGTGGGACCAAGGGCGGTGAGGGATGGGTAGGGGTTGTAACAGACCAGAAGGATGCTGATGGGATGTTTTGTTCTGGGCACAGACAGAGCAGGCAGAGACAAAGTCCTTGATATCTTGGGTCATGGCTGGCCACCAGAAAGGTATTTGGATAAAGGTGATGGTCCTGTTGATGCCAGGGTGACAGGACAGGAGAGAAGAGTGACCCCACTGCAGTACCTGGGAACGAACAGATTCCGGAACGAAGAGACGGTTGGAGGGGCAGCGACTGGGACCAACCTCCCCATCCAGGGCGGAGCGAACAGTGGATTCAATGTTGAGTTGAAGACCGTTGATGGAGCAGTGTTGAGGCAGAATGGTGTCAGGAACGGAGGACTTGGAGATGGGGTCGAATTGGCGGGAGAGGGTGTCAGGTTTGGTGTTCTTGGAGCCCGGTCGATAAGAGAGACTAAAATTAAATCTGGAGAAGAACAGGGACCAACGAGCCTGACGGGAATTAAGTCTCTTGGCGGTTTGTAAGTATTCCAAGTTCTTGTGGTCAGTCCAAACCAGGAAAGGGAATTCAGCGCCCTCCAGCCAGTGCCTCCACTCCTCCAAAGCAAGTTTAACAGCGAGTAATTCTCTATTACCGATGTCGTAGTTCTGTTCTGTGGGGCTGAGACGGTGAGAATAAAAAGCGCATGGGTGTACCTTATTATCCTTGGAAGAGCGTTGTGATAGAATGGCCCCCACTCCGATGTTGGATGCATCGACCTCGACGATAAACTGGGCGGTGGGATCAGGATGAATAAGGATGGGATCGGAAGTGAAGCATTGTTTGAGAGCATGGAAGGCTTCTTCTGCTTGGGGGTTCCAGTGAAAACGGATCTTGATGGATGTGAGAGCTGTAAAAGTTAGCAAAACCCCAAAACCGTTGTAGCTCTTTACGATTCTCTGGCCGGGGCCAGTCCAAAACGGCCTTGATTTTCCGAGGGTCCATCTGGATGATGTAGCCCAGGAAGGTGGTAGTGACAATGGAACTCGCATTTCTCCGGTTTAACGAAGAGTCTGTTCTCCAGAAGATGCTGGAGAACTCTGCGGACGTGAGTGACATGTTCATCATAGTCTTTAGAAAAAATGAGAATATCGTCGAGATATACAAATACAAACGTATTAATAAAGTCTCTTAAAACATCATTAATTAAGGCTTGAAATACTGCAGGGGCATTGGTTAACCCGAAAGGCATCACCAGGTACTCCCAGTGGCCAGTCGGGGTATTGAAAGCTGTCTTCCACTCGTCCCCCTCACAAATGCGCACCTGGTGGTAGGCGTTGCGCAGATCAAACTTGGTAAAGACGGTGGCCCCTTAAAGTTGTTCAAATGCTGATGTCATGAGGGGGAGAGGGTAACGATTCCTAATGGTGATGTCATTAAGTGCTTGATAGTCAATGCAAGGGCGTAAGGAGCCGTCCTTCTTGCCCACGAAGAAAAAACCTGCTCCAGCGGGTGAAGATGAAGGTCGAATGATGCCAGCAGCCAGTGACTCCTGATATTTGTTCATGGTGTCAATCTCGGGATGGGATAAGGAGAACAGGCGCCTCCTAGGAGGGGTGGTAACGGGTAGGAGTTTGATGGCGCAATCATAGGGGCGATGAGGAGGCAGGCAGGTGGCTCGGTACTTACTGAAGACCTCCTTGAGATCCAGGTACTCGGAAGGGAAGACAGACAGGTCAGGGTTCTTCTCGGGAGACAGGGGACTCAGAACAGAAGAGTGGGCTTGATGCAGGCACTGAGACAGACATTGTGGGCTCCAACCCACAATCTTGTGACTGCTCCACTCCAGGGAAGGGTTATGTTTTACTAGCCAGTGATGGCCAAGGACAATGGGTGCGTGAGGAGACTCGATGACGTGCAGCTTTATCCTCTCCTGATGGTTGCCGGAGATGCGCAAAGTCAAGGGAGAGCTGGTATGGGTTATGTGGGCAATTCTTTGCCCGTTGAGTGAGTTAGCCACTAGGGGGCGTGAAAGCCTGGAAGCCGGAATGCCCCACTTGGTAACCACACCAGCATCAATGAAGCTCTCCTCGGCGCCTGAGTCTATAACAGCGGTGGCCTCTCGTCTCTGACCCTCCCACTCGATGGTAACAGGCAGGCAGGTGTGTTGTTTAGAGGAGCATTCAACCGGAATGACGCCCACTAGTGCTCCTCTACTCACTAGTGGGCGTTGGCTTTTAACGGACAGGTTGAAATAAAATGTCCCGGTTGACCGCAGTAAAGACAGGACCTGGTAGCCATCCTCCAATCGCGTTCCTGGCGGGAAAGCCGAGCACGATCCAACTGCATAGGTTCCGGTTCTGACATAGGTGAAGACGCCGCTTTAGGATGGGTGACGAGTGTGGCAGGAATCCTGAACCTCTGGCCCATGAAAAACCCTGGGATTCCGGAAACGTTGACGCTCCTGCAGCCTGGAATTGACACGAAGTGCCAAGCTGATGAGGTCGTCGAAGGATTCAGGTAGGTCGCGGGTCAGGATCTCATCCTTAAGCTGTTCGGATAATCCGAAGATGAAGGTGTCATAGAGCGCCTTCCTCCCCCATCCACTGGAGTTAGCCAACGTCTGGAAATTGATGGCGTAATCCGAAACAGATCTTCCTCCCTGGCGCAAGTAAAGCATCTCCCTAGCTGCTACGTGACCATGTTTAGAACGGTCGAAGACCTTCTTCATCTCCTCGGAAAACAAGTTGAAGCTCCGGCAGTAGGGAAATGACTCCTCCCACGCAGTGGTTCCCCAGGTCTTGGCTCGACCGGTCAGCTGGGTGATGACGTAAGCCACCTTGGAAAGCTCACTGGGGAATGTCAATGGCTGTAGCTGGAAGATCAGTTGACACTGCGTAAGAAATGCGCGACAGCCGCCAGGTTCCCCCGGCGTACTTCTCCGGGGGAGGCAGACGGGGTTCACGCACCGGCGCTGAAGGAAAACCGGGATGGGATGGTTCAGCGGGTTGCTGGGGTGTGGGGCTGGGTGCAGGAACTCGCAGCGTCATCGTGAGTTCCGCCAAACTGGAGGTAAGGGTCTGAAGGTGATGGGTGACCGTCTCCAGGTGGGTCTGATGACGCCCGAGCATGGCCCCCTGCTGCTCGAGAGGGAAGCGTAGATGGTCAGGGTCTGCTGGGTCCATCGTGGACAGAACGTACTGTGAGGTACGGGATAAGGACCCAGACAGATCAGGCAGAAAGGAACGTTTAATTCAGGCAAGGATCAAAACCAGTAGACAGAGTAGGGAAGACACAAAATCGAAATCCAAGAGAGTAATCAAAAAACTATCCAAAAAGTCAAAAACCAAGAAATCAGAAAAGGCAAACAAAACAGAATCGGCAGGCAAACTCAAAGTGAAATGGAAGGGGTGTCTCGGGAAAATACAACAGACTCTGGCTTACTGATAATCGGCACAGGGAATGAGGATCAACGTTCTGACAAAGAGTGAACGTAAACACGGAACTTATATAGCTACAAGCAGGGAAGGGAAACACAATAGGAATCAGGTGTGACTGGGAGGAGAGAAGGGCAGGAACACAGGTGAGAACAATAGGATTCACTAATACAATAATGAGGGGAAACGAAAGACACGGACTGGGAATCACATAGACACATTGACAATATACGACCTGGAAGAGCAGGCAGACACGTGCACAGTTTGAAGGGGAGGAACGCATAGAGAGAATCTGCATACAGATAAAGCTAAACGTGAGAAGCGTACAGGGATAGGACAACGAGAGAGAATGATAGCAACAGATAGAAGCGTGAGATAATTAATTATTAGTAATGTTAGTAACTTAATCTAAATCCCTAATGTTAGTAGATTAGTAGGTTAGTACTATATACATCTAACTAATATATACAAAGTGTTTCAGAAAGAAAGAAGGAAGTAAACGAGATAAGAAACCAAGATAGACAAACCGTAAAGTTGAATTTCCGTAGTGCAAATGACAAAGACAAGTGCAAATGACAAAGACAATAAAGGTGAATGATGGATCTCAAATATAAACAAAGAAAAACAAACCGAACAGACATTTGAAAACATAACAATAACAGAAACGGAAGAATAAAGTTCCTTAAGATTGAGATGAAATGATGAGATTTATTTTTGTTGAATTTTATTTAAAATAATATTTGAGGTATAAATAATTGTGACACATATATATTTTGTTTATTACAAAAACAAACCGAACAGACATTGCAAAACATCAAGGGTGTGAATAATTTTGGAGGGTACTGTGCAGATGGCAATTGCACATATCTCATGTGCTCAGGTTTAGCATGCAAATCCCAGACTTCTCCAGGTTACCTGTGAGTTTAGGTGTGTCGGAACAGTGAAGTTTGAATAAATAAATAAATAGTATATTCCCTGAATCCAGTATTCTTTAACAGTCACATGCCCTTGTTTAAAGTTCAGCCCTCTGAATACTTAATATAAGTGGTATTACATGTTAAAACCCCTCGCTTATCCTACATGTAAAAATAATTATTTTATATAATATAATAATTACTACACAGGATAACTAATATTATATTAAGTCAGCAAATAAGGCAGATAAATCTGGTGGATCAACCTTCATCAAAATATACAACTCACAATTGAATTAAAATTAAGAGTTTGTTTATTAAGTTACAACACAAAGACAAAGACAAAATATTAAATGTCCAATCTACAGAGTTCAGGTTCAGCTACCTTAAGAAATACTAAATCCTAGACATAAAAACATGTAACAATCACAAAAGAGATGAAATGGAAGAAAATGATACCAAACCAAGTTTTTGTTTTGGGCCACTTACTACCACAAGATGTATTTTCAAGGTCTCCATTGATATGATCATCTTATGGTTAGATTTGTGGTGACACCAAACATTGATAGGGCCTGGGGAAGACAGCTTGGTTTATACAGAGATGTTGGTTGAGCTGATATTTGGAGAAACATAATATGCTCAGGCAAAGAATATTGCTACCATGTGACAAGGCCAATCATACCATGTTGACCTCCACTTTCCATCTGGTGGGCCTACATTCTTGGTTCATAGGTAGAACCCCAAAATTGTGGTGTGTGTGGCATAGGCTTGTAAGTCTGGTGTGCTGATCTAATATGGACTGCGCTGGCTGCCAAAGCCACATACCATAGTGCCTTGGTTCCATTCACAGAGTAATAAACCTGTCAATGATGGCACCATGCTTGTTTATGAGCATTTAGGTTGGTCTGGGCCATATTCTGTTTGCCTGCGCAGGATGAACAAAATGCACCTCCCCGACAGGTGACTATCGTCAGCATCTTCTACAAGATTTGGATATTTTTTCATTTGAAATCCCACTGTCAGTTTCAGTTGAGGAAACATAGAGGAAACATGCAAACTCCACACAGAAAGGCCCCCGGCCTGGTTAAATCCACTGCACCACCGCACAAGATTTGGATATTTTTTCATTTGAAATCCCACTGTCAGTTTCAGTTGACATAGACATGTCCATGGTTAAAAGAGCTTCACTCTTTTCTCTTTCTCCATTTTATTTTATTTTCAACAAGTAAAAATGCACATGGTATTCTATTGGGGGGCATACAATAGTTGCTGCTTCCATATTAAATTAACCCTTAACATCTATTATTGATGCAACCTTTCTCATCAGTGTCTCCAGGATTACAAATGACCCTTTAATGTTTATGAGAAACGCATCGCATCGGATAGCCGTGCCGTACCTTTGTTAAAGAAAGGCTCGTGTGGACTCATGTTTTCTGCCAGAACGGAACAGAGCTTTGTTTTGCTTTGACTGCCGCCTATGACAAATGTTAAAAATGATTTTTGAACCGTTAAGGTTTGGTGATTACTGTATATACAGCGTATATCCAAGCATGCCAGCTAAGCCTTTTTGACGGCACAAAGGCTTTAGTGGAGTTTACTCTTGAAATGATGGACTCACAGTTGCACTATGACACAAAAACAAACAGGAGAGAATTCCAATCAATGCGTTTTTACAAAGATCCTGATTATTTGCCTGTTTGTCGTAATGCAAAGTCGCATAGTGGATCCAGGCCCAAAGTCATACAGTGTATGATAGTGTAATGCCAGCATTAAATGCTTTACATTCAGTTGTTCTCTTGTGGATAGTTATAGGATAATTAAGGATAGTTCATCTTAGTAAACTGAACTCACACATCTACGAAATACAGATTTACATAAGATGTCTCCTAGTAACTAGTTTACCCGTGCATTCGTAATGCATGCGCATTTACCATGTATTAATGCACATGTTGTAAGTCGCTCTGGATAAGAGCGTCTGCTAAATGCTTAAAATGTAAAAATGTAATATGCAAGCAAATTAAACTTCTTTAAACGAATGCTGCAAAAATATGCACACTTCCCCCGCGATGTGGTGCAGGTGGAAGTCGGGGCCTTGAAGCGTTCACACAGCAAGTGAGGTTCAGACAGGTGTTCTTCTAGAAAAAAGGTGAAGGGAACTGCCGTGCCATTCCTCTCCTCCATATTCATCCTACAGACGTGGGCCAGTCTAATAGAGATGAGCCTCCTTCCACCGAGTTTCATTTTGGAACAGAATATACATGAGTCACATAAGAACCATTTATCAAGTGACTTTGCTTTCCAGTACACTAGCTCTATAGTTTTGCCCAGGCATAATTTCCTACAGTCCCAGGTGCATTTCCACATACATATTTTTGCATTACTTAAAAAGCCTCTTCAGGAAGCTTATTTTGGGGTTCTTAAGCTGTTAACCAGTTTGATTTAATTCAGCAATTAGGGCAGCACCATTCACATGGCTGTGCCAAGATATATTTATATGAAAATTACAGTTGTTCCTTTGCCATACACCATCTAGAATTGCAATTTTAGTGTGCATTAACATTTTGGAAATAAAAAGTTGTCTGTAACTTTAATTGTGTCATTTAAAGGTTATTGCTGCTGCACCACCAATCATAACTGATGTTTCTTGTGAACCCTTACACACACCCCACTTTCAAATAAATACAGATGCGCAAGCCCCACAGAAATTATCACAGAACCTTTTTACTGGGTAATATATGGTTACATTCCACATCCATCCGTTTAAAGGCATTACATCATCCACTATCATACCTTACCATACTCAGCTGGGTATTACTAAATCATAATTTGTATATATCATTTTAATTACACATGAGCTTCATGTACACTTACACAGTATGAGCAATGTCAGGGGGCTGGGGATGGGGTT
Organism: Aldrovandia affinis; assembly: GCA_029706075.1. Taxonomy (NCBI): domain Eukaryota; kingdom Metazoa; phylum Chordata; class Actinopteri; order Notacanthiformes; family Halosauridae; genus Aldrovandia; species Aldrovandia affinis. The sequence continues at coordinate 945,152 of JAINUG010000240.1, read as the reverse complement.
TATTTGTTGAAATGGGGCTTGGTTTTCAAATGTATTGCTTTTATTTGAGTTCCCCTCCCAGTAATTTCCAAGGACCTAACATTCCCTGCAATTAGACCACTCTCGGGTAACAGAGAATAAATCAATTATGTTCCACCTGGAGAGCTGTATAATCAGAATTGGTCTATGATTTTTAATGAGATCAGTGGTTCAATGCCTCACATAATTCTGCCTCCTTACACAAACATGAGAAACACATTACAATAAACCAAGCCCCTTTCCTGTTTTATTCCTTGCTTTATTTAAATTATTATTTATTTTTTTGCTCCTGAAGTGACGTCTGGAAAAACGAGCATGGTAAGGAACGCCTAAAATGTTTAACGCAGAATTATCCGGCAACTGCCCTGTCCCGGATTCATTAATTTGAGATTGCTCTGCAGTGAATGTAATTCATTCTCATAGGGCTTTGTGACATCTTTCCTGAGAGAGTCATGAAATTCTCATTAGATCAGAAGAGGCAGACATGGAGAGGGGAGAAGGAGGGGTATGTGGTGGGGGGTGAGGGGTGGAGGGAAAGGAAGTGGCGGGTTGCAGTCTTGAGGATGGGGGGTTCTGCAGAATAGTTTATCTGCTTCATCAGGGCCATTTAAAAAGCAACCAAATTGTTTGTCTATCTGTGACCGAAGGCATTTAAAATGCCATGGAAGAGATGGTGAGCCTGGGGGACAGTGGTATGTGTGAGGCGACACGTACCGTTAGCACGTCACTGGGAGCACTGGGCTGCAAGTGGCAGGCAGGCTCTCGTTCTCTGGCAGCCGGGGGCAAGCTCTGATCACTCGCAGTGCTCCTTCCTTAGGGTCACTTCCTGTCACCACACAGTGTGACGCACTGTCTTACATATCCATCACACCTGTAGTACTGTACCGCAAAATCACGTCCACACCGGCAGGGTATGAACGGGAGACACAGAGGTATCCTGGCATCCATCAGTAATCAAGCAGGAGAGGTTGCCGATGCCCATTTCTGACAGTAAGTGGTCAAATGTGGAAGAGAAAAGGAAAAAATATGCTAAACATGTAACAATTCAATTCAGCAGCCGTGTGTGAAGCATGACACCATTTTGCTTTCAGTATATTAATAATCCACTAATTTGTGTTGTATTGCATGTCGTAAGATAGGTTCCAAGTAGAATATGCTTTTGAATATGAACACTGGCAAGAAAGACAACTGAAGAATGTCACAAGCAGTGTCATTTCATTCGGAGAATATTTGTTGCAGCACTATCTGTAACCATACTGTAGTTTTGCATCATACTTGTTGCACATCCTGTTGGTTCCTTTTATATACCCTACAACTATGAAACAACATGAAAACCCAGGGAAGTGTTCCTGCTTGCACTGATTCAATGATTCAACTCTACAGTATTTTTTTTCAATGATGTATGAGCTCTAGTCAACAAAAATATGCCTTATATGTATTTTTGGCATTATGGTAGCGGTAGGGATTGGAAACATTGGATAGATTCAGCCATACATGTTTAAATCTGAATCTGATTCTTATCCCAAAGAGAACAATAGAGCCCAATTTTCCAAAACCGTGTACATAGATGTATTGCAATGATCTTATTATAAAGTTTACTTCAGAGAATTACATAATTCAGGCAAGGGTTTGTTTTCAATATGCACCAAGTAGGAAAGCCTTATGTGTTTGTCCGGCAAGTAAAATGAACATTGCTAGAGGGTCTCCAAAGTAGGTAGACGCAATGAAAAAGTAGCTCGGTTGGCAACACTGCTCACTATCGTTAAGTCAGCCCTAATGCCATATTATAACAATGGGCGGACAACACGGTGGGTGCTCTTTGCAATGATGGTTCAATAAAATGAGAATGAATGATAAAACCAGTGCTTAAGCCCACCTCTCAAATCCTGCTGTCAATGGAGGTTTAGAATTCATATGCAGATTTGACATTTTGCATTTTAACAGGTATGCATAAACACCATTACGAGAACTTCATCAATTATGATTTTGACTGGAGGGGTTCTTTAAGTCATGTCTTATAACAATATTAGAATGCATGCTATTAATCTCTAACTCTTGTCAAAGGTTGAGAGAAACTTGGCACAGTGACAGCCTTTTACTCATGCATTACACATGATAGCATAGATATCTTTATTGGACAAGAACTGAAAGTACAAAATCTTTTTTACAAACCTCATATCAGTAAAAGTTTCAGAAACCAATAAAATCAACTATTATCATATACCTAAATATTTTTAAAAAACACTTTTCCACCGTTTCCGGCGTGATGAATTCAGACCAGATGACAGACTCCTCTATTTCTCAATCTAACAAAAATGATGATTTAAAAGGAACAGACTTGTGTATTCAAACAGCAATGTAAGAGCCAGTTCTAAACATAGCCTGCTAACTTGGGGCCCCCTGTGGATATAAAACACGATCTCTGACCAAACATCTCTTCATGCTTCAGTCTTTCATCTCTGATTCACTGGCTTTCCGTATGGTACGGTCGATTATATATATATATACTGTATATATATATATGAGTATGGGGATCAAAGGAGATTTATCAGGCTCTTTAAACTTTTTTAAAACAAATTGGGATTTTCATCTCATACACCTTGATCCTACATGGTTTACATCCGTGGCTGAACTCCCGCTCATTAGTTTTCGACAGAGGTGGCTTCAGAGGGGATTTCAGAGTGAGGGGGGAGCCTGTGCGGGCTGGGCGACGTGGGAAGGGGCTCCACATCGAAGTAACTCAGATGCTGGAACTTGATGACTTCATTCCCCCAGCTGGTCCACCCTGGCTGTAGGTTGCGAGCGAACAGCTCCAGGCACTTAGCATCGGGAGCGAGATACTCTTTCAGTACCTCTATAGTGGGGGGTGGAGGAACAGAAAGAGAAGAGAGTCAGTCTGGACACTTCCATTGTGAGCCATGTGGGAGGTCGAAAATTGTTTTTAAAAGTGCCATTAAAGATCTCGCAGAGAAAATTTATTTGAAATAATCTCAATCACGGATGTTTTTTTGGGGTTTCATTCTAATCAACGGCGTAGGGGGGAGGAGGAGGAGGATTGTACGTCCTTGAGGCGAAGAACAATACCTCCACAGGCTTTAATGGCCCTGACGGATTGGTTTCATTTAGAGGCTGGGAGTGGAGGCCTTGTCGCCCACTGCCTTTTCACCATCCTTGCATGCGCGCACACATCCTGCTCACGCTTACATTTCTAAACATCTGGAGCTGCCTTGTGCTTGCTCGCCCCCTCCCCTCCCCTCTCTCTCTCTGCTCGCATCAGCTTCTCCACACTTTCTGGAGGCCACACAAATGAGGGAGGGGAGAAGCCAAACACTTGCCTGAGTGGTCCAGGGTGACTCAACTTTCAAAGTTTGAGTGAAAGAGTAAAAAGTCTTAAACGTCTGTTAAATACAGCCCTCAAGAGAGGAGCCATGCTCCGCACTTGGGCCTTTAGTGCAGGGGGACGGAAAAGATGTCACGACAGAGAGAATTATTTGATATTGTAATCCAGGAGTTAGTCATGAGGTCACGACTGTTCTTATACACAAGATCGCAAATGTCTTCACAGGGGCTCTGGCCTCTATAAACCGATGCGTCGAGCATGTGCTGAGAAATGTGGGGGAGACGAGAACTCCCCATTAAAACACGGGCCAACCTAAAATCAGCAGGAAAAGTGAGCGCTTACTAAAAGGGTCAAAAACCCACAAGGGTTCTATGGCTTGCTCTCGCAGGTAATCTTCCGCCGGACGACAGCTTGAGATCACGGATCGAGAACTCTGCGACAAACTACTGCTGGCATGTGCTTTTGAAACACGCAAAGTACAACGCCAGCCGTTGTTCTCCCACGACCCATCTGGATCATTTGTAGCGCTTAATATTTAAAGCCATTACTTCCTGCTGATGTGAATCCACTTCCAGCTTGGCTTAGGTTCTGGTTTAGGCTTAGGTTAGGCTTCTCTTAGTATAGAACATCTTCTGTAAGCTGCACATGAGGATTATTCACCTGCAGACAACACCCCCACCCTCCACCCACGCTCAATTTGGACTCATTAGCATTTGAGGCGAAGAGCCAGCCAAAGGTGCAATTAAGATTTCATGAGTAAGGCAATACACTTGTAATGACCATACAACACGCATATTCATTAAATTACACTGCACCAACTATGTGTGTGTGTTTGGACTCTGAATTGTGAAAATAGGTTTTTAGGCACCTGTTTTTCAGATTTTCAAACACATGTACCCCTCGACAGACAAACAGCACATTTGGTCATCCCAAATACTGCAGTTTCCAGTGTTTATCTTGTCTGTCTGTCTGAGGAGAAAGAGAAGAAAGAGGAAAAAAAGGAAAAAAAAAGAAAAGATTGAATTAATGGAAATCAGGAGGTCAAAAGGAGGATTACACCAATTAGTGACTTATTACAGCAGAATGCTGAGCAGGAGACCTATATAATTACTGAAGTCATTTTGTTGCCTCAATTAAAACATTCAACTTGCACCCTGTGCATCTACACGGCACCTTTTGTACAGTTTGGTCAACTGGCAAATAGAAAGGGAATAAAGGCATACTGTGTGGAGTAGGGAAGCTCGTGTCCCGGCGCCTGATGTTCCCCTCGAGATGATTGGCAGCGAGGGTGCAGGCGTCACCGTCTCACACGTTCCCAGTCTCCACCGCACGGGTGAGCTAGCTCATTACGGAGGCCCCGAGGTGAGGCCAGACCCGGCGCGGTGTCTCTGCACGCCGTGGAGAGAGGCACACTCGGCATTGGCCGCTGCAGCAGCGCCTCTTGCTTACAGGACTCACTTTGACAAAGTTCCTTGCATGTGTGTGCCCTTGAGGGTGAGGTACTATAACACCGGTGTGTGCGTCTCGCTTCGTCTCCAGCTGACCTGTCAACAGTCCTCAGATATGGCTCAGACCCCGCTGGAAGCATATGGCTTCTTAGCAGTCTTGCTTGTGGTTATGCGCGAAGGAGAGAGTGAGCAGCCCCCCTGTTGCCTGCAATTTGGGTGCTAACGCGTGATGGCATCTCCCCTGGGTCATTCTCCAGGAGGTCCCAACAACCTCCTCTGACATTTAAGCTCTACTGCTTCATCTTCCCAACACCTCCTCTGTCGAGCCGTCTCGGTTACCAAGGGTTAGTGATACAATTGTCTTGGCTATAATTTTTCTATATACAGATTCAAGTTTTAAAGTTTTAAATTCAAAAACAAATCATAAACCAAAATATGAGAACTTCTAAAACAAAATTAATCGGGTTGGGTTAGTGATATAAACCGATACATTTTGGAGACAGTGGTGACATTTGGAGGCTGCGGAGCTCTATAAGCCATGTTTGAGCCACACTGAGCCAAGCTACTGCAGACTCCATGGCTGCAGACTCATGTGTGTGGGCATGCTGTTGGTTACAGCTTTCATTGGTCTCGGTTGTTCATCATGCATGCTCCCCTCTTTCAGGGACCAGAGACAGACTTATGAATGCTTGATACATGCTTTACAGGGCAGCACTCAAAAGTTACAGCAATTTGTTGTTTATATAAATTATAAATGATCATTTATAACTTTAATGTTTAAAAAATAAAATAACAAATTATTTCAACCACAGCTTAAAAGTTGTCTGCAGTTGTGTCCTATATTCAAGAAAGATTTTACAGCAAGAAATTTTGTGAAAAGCAAAAGTTAATATTGTAGGCGTTTCATAAACTGATGGGACCGATCAAGGCAGTTGGTCAGGACGAAAGCCAGTAAGCTACACGTGCCACCTTATAGGAATCAACTTTGGCACTCTTGATGATTCAGACAATGTTAGTATGTGGAGGTCTTTCCGAAAGGGCAAATATAATATCGACAACAGCGTCGATGAGGTCACTGCACCTGTACAAACATGGCCTAATGGCAAATAAGCATGTAATGAGAATACGAAGTATATACCAAACAGTTTCTCGGTGATGTCAGACAAATTATTTGTTTGTTTATAAATTGTAGACCAGGAAAAAATGTATCCTGTTTTCAAATATTTGATGTAGCATGAACGAATGTGCATTGATGAATTGCTAAGAGCAAGATGAAAGATGCATTTTTGCTGTTTAAGCACAATGGAAGGTTGAATTCATTTGCATTTTAACTTATGGGTATTGGTCTTTGTTCGTTTTTGTTTGCACTTATTATACAACAATTTCATTCGGATAAATGGGCTATGAGACGATAAGGTCCAAGTCTAATGTTCCAAGTGCATAAGAATGTGTGGGTTTAATAACAGGAAGACGAGCTTTGATGCAGTGTCTGAACAGATTGCAGTTATTTACAGTAATGTGACCAGACGAGATGAGGGAACGGAGGCAATCTGTTGTTCGTATTCTACATTTTAATAATAAAATGTTTTCTTTTGCTTGCCACAGGACAGCACATGAATTGAAAATAGCCTGAGAAAACCGAAGCAAGATTTCACGTTGCTCCACTGCCCTCTAATGGTGGATGTACACTGCACATGGTATGTGGTCGATTGATTTTTTCCTTTTTTTAAAACAAATTCTGAAAATGTTTTCCACAAAACTTTTATTGGGGTTATTTTTATTGCCGGATATAACTACTTCTCCATTGACCATAATATATCTCATTAGATACTAACTTCTGACATTCACCCTAATTTATCACATCACAAATTAAATAGTTTAGTCATTACGATGCTCTAAATAGAACTTTTAATCTACACACATCATTTTATTCTGCACGATTGTGATCACGATTATATTATTTATTTAGTAGTAAAAGCTGAGAAATATTGAAGGCAATGCTATTTAGTCACCGGAAAAGACTTACCCAAGAAAACGAATGCATCCATCGTGAGCAACTAGGACTACTCATAGCAACAACAAATAATAACCTACATAAAACCACAGATGTAATGTTCTAGCAGTATAATATTCCTCCTGAGGAAGCAGGGACAGGTACAAGGCTATGTTTTGATGTCATCTACTGTCTCCTCCATGTGGTATTTAGTACCTTGCATCAAAAAAGGTCCTATTTCCAAGTACTGAAGCAGAATGGGCAGAAACATCGCTTTTTCACTGCCTTACCCTGCTGTCCTAGTCCGACTGTAGTTATGTGCTGAGCGTACGATAGTTTACCTGTAATTAGCACAGCTAGCAGCGCCACTGTGTTACTGACCTGAAAGGTTGGGTTTGGTCAAAGTTTTCAAACCACGACAACGCTGTACACGGACCCTGACTGAGCCCATCGAAAGACACCATGTTTATCCCACTCTTGCTAACCTCTTCTCTTCCCTCTCCTCCTTCACTTTTTTGGTTCTGCCATTTCTTGAGCCTTCTCATTTCATTGGGAGAATAATGAAAGGAATTGGAACGCTATAATTAAAGCTAGGCCTGACCTAGACCCCTTGTTAACGTTTGATATTACCTCTATTAAGAATTCAGGGTCATCTCGTAAAAATGTCCCTAACCTTTATCATGAAACGAGAAGAACGAACTTACCGCTTATACATAACAGGACTTCCAATTACTGCAAATGAAACTGAAATGAATTGGGGGGGTGGGGGCATTTACCTGCGAGGGAAGGCTTGTGAGAGTGAAGGACTGAAGGAACGCTGACGATCAGCTGCCGGTCCGGGAGAACAGGTTCTGAGATGTCAGAAGAGCTGGTCAAAAAGAAATGAGGACGGGAAGAGGTGTTTCTCAGACTGTCTGATGGACCTCAACATGTCTGAGCCTGCAGTGAGGCTTTACCTGAAAGAATCTGATGTTTTCCCACGCCATCTCCCCAGCACCAACATCTCATACGGCTTCTTGTGCGGAGAATCGATGGGAAAGACAAATTCTCCCGACCTGGTTACCTAAAGAAGCGGGGCATGGAATATGGTGACACAGAGCCTTGGGGACAAATACAAAATATAAAGCTGGTCAGCTCAGATGAATGTCCCCTCCGAGTGCTAGGTTAAATTTCTAGTAGGTTCCTACAGTTTTGCTGAAGTTTACTGATATACAGGCAACTGCCAAAATAAAGGAAACAACAACTTAGTGTCTTAATAGGGCGTTAGGCCATCACAAGCTGCCAGAACAGCTGGAATGCACCTTGGCAAGGATTCTACAAGTGTTCACCATCGGATGAATGTGATCACACAAAATGGCTTTCTATTTATTGGCGTTTGCCTTGCCCTCTAAGAGTGGACCAAAGCCATGCCAGGAAAATGGCCCCCACACCATAACAGAACCGTCACAGCCCGTCATTTACTTAAGTGTTTCCTTTCATTTGGCGGTTACCAGTATTTGGAACGACGACACTAAATGTGCCAAACGGCCTTCTCTTCTTCGTGCGGTCGGGATGACCACGGCTCACCTTGACCCACAGCCACTCAGCCAGCACCTCCACGCCCCAGTGCGGGTACAGCTCGTCCCTCACGAACCGCAGGTGCTTCTGTCGGTTGGTGACCCAAGTGGCCACCACGCAGCCCGGGGCGCACAGGAGCGGGACAGGAAGCTGCCTGAGCTGCGACGAGGGCAGGAAGCCGTACCTACGGATCACAGCCAGGTCACAGCCCAGCGGGGCGGCCATGTTTCAGTCAACACCGTTCCACCGGCTGCTCCTCGACCACATCTTTCTGAGCCCATCTTTCAGTTGTTTTTCACCATTTGTTTGATATCTACTGTTCAATTCGCAACTGATACATACAATGCATGCAATGGGATATGACAATATTGGATAAACTGTAAATACACAAATGCCAACAGTCTTAAAAAGGAAAAGGACAAAAATGTATCGACGATTCGCCCAAGTGTCCACACCAGTGAGATTCTCTCATTTAGAGGTTTTGTTGACCATTTGTTTTAATGTTCAGTAGTAGTTTGCGTGAATTTCCTCCACAACAGATGTCGTACTAAGCTGGATTTCCTTTACATCTCTTCTAATAAATCAATGTATGCATTTCATTACATAAACACGCTAGCATGGAGAAGGCATCATATTGTGCATTATTAACAAAAGTACCCTTTTTTGTCTTTGTAAAATTAAGAAGTGGAGGCTGTAAGTGGTGCTTTGTGATATATTAATGTAGGAAATGAATTGTCGGAAATTATTCTAATTCATTCTGGGAATATGTCACGTTTGATGTTACAAAGGAGACTATGCTGGAAATTAGAAAGACGGTTCCGCTAACCTGTTGCTTCTTTTGACAGATTTGTTTTCCCACGGTGGGTCCAGGACAATGGCTTCAAACATTTTTCCATCTGCAAATAAAACATTAAGAAAGACGATCAGGGCAACGTGAAGTACCGATATCCTCATAACAAGACAACAGCCAGGCTACATAAGATCTTATTCAAATATATTTTTCATCTCCAGCGCTCCATTGGGTGCCGGGCAAGTACACAAACTTTTTTCCACTTATTATTGTTAAGAATGTGAGGTCCAAAATAAATGCTACATTGAACTACTTTGTTGCTTTGTACTTCTATATATTGGTGGAAAGTGGGCATCATTTTAAAATGAAACAGGTCTATTATAAAGATTTAAACTGAAGACATGTTAAGTCTATATGATTCCCTATGTCTGTCCCCGGCAGAAAGATATTTCCCAAAGTTTAACCACAAGATGGCAGTAATTTCAAAGAAATTAAATGGCCATTTGTCAAATGTTTCTATTGTCATTTTCCATTCTGAAAAATGGTAATTTCTTGTTACATCCATTAATGCTGTACCATGTCAGCAATCGAGCATGAATGGATAATTTTATTTTTGAAACATGAATTAAATTACTTTAAATGCATAAAGCCTATGACACATTAGGAGAGCAACACAAGGCGAGTATGATTTCCAGCTGGGAACAGCCATTGAAGCTTTGAGCAAGATATTGTACTTGACTCGAATTCCTTCCATAATTCAGCTGTATAAACAGATATTTGCCAAAGAACTAAGCCACAAGTTTCCCAGTGCCAGCTGAATAAATAATATCACAATGCACTGGACAGTTAACCTCATAAAATGTCCTGAAGGCATTTTTTCAAAGCAGTGGTTCTTCTTTGGGCAGACCTCTTCTGAATTAAGGGAAACCTCAATGGAGGTGAGACTCTTACATAAAATGATACATTCCCTTCACACCTACTCAAATTAAGTCTGATATATCCATCACTAATTTAATAAAGATCATTTTGTTAATTCAACTTTTTCCACAACTTGACTGGAGCCTCTGGATGCCATGGACATTAACGACCAGTTGTCCATGGAAAAAAGTCTGAGAACAGCTCTGTTAAATTAATATGTCAATGTCCCATTCAATTACATACTGACGAGGTACAATCCCCTCTAGTAGCACAGCTCTGACACACAAACGACTAGTGTGACTCACAGTTCACGAGGGGCTGCATTCTGGTAATGTCCGAAAGCAAGAAGCTGCAACGTGGTGGAAGTAGATATGTCTCTGCCATCAGCAAAACTTCTATTGCATGGTTTACGGGGTTTTCTGTAACTCGTGTGAACAAATCCAGTTGCTCCATCCGGTGCTCATCATCACCATCAATAACCTGCACAGGTTTCTGCTCACTGTCATCCAGTAGAGGGAGCTGTTTGGCCATGTCACACAGGTCTGCCAAACGACCGTCGTCAGTTGGCAAAGGCAGTTCTCCCTCAATTTCAGCTTGACTCAGGAAGCCGTTGGAAAGACCCTCTTTTACTATGAGTGCAGTTCCCTCCAAAATAATTATCTTTACCTACGTTCACCAGGCGAAAAAAGAAATATCGTGATTAAAATTCCAAGACAACTATAAATAAATGCAAACGTAAATGTAGTGAAAAAGAACTATGCCATTGAATCTAATCGAAGACACCTTTTTATGGTAAACCTGCGAGTCAATTTCTCCTTGGTTCAACTCCACGTGTTTTCGTTTCCGTTTCTAGAATCCGACAGAAATGAATTATGTAATTAGCATAATGTTGAATTATTCATTTAATTTTCTAATCAATGTATATGTATTGATAGGGGAGGGATTCTCAGTAGCAGATATTGTTGTAATATGTAAAATAATAATGTAAAATATAATTTTTAAATGTAAATCTCATTTTTAATTTAAAAGCAAATGATATCACAGTCGAAATAAAAGGACACATCAAACGTTAAAACCGGCCATTACTGTTAGAAAGATACAGGTCCCTTTTGAATAAGAATGTCATGTTACACTACCTTTTTCTGCGTCGTTTTTTCCGAAGTTTGCAATTTTGCAACAATTCCATTTGTATCATTACCAATAGTTTGTGGACTGCAGGCAATGATACATCCAGCAGCGGTGTCGGGTTTTAGAATAATATGAGGCTTGGAAATATCAAAATAATGCTTTTTGAAGCAACACTTAAAGTACTGCTTTTGGTCTGTTTTTCCATGTCCAAAACAGCATTGGTAACTTTCGTTGACATAAGAGCAATGATCGAGCAACCAGCCATTGATATTTCTGAACACAATGGACATTTTCTTCAGCAAGCTATCGTTACTGGTAATCAACTTAGCTAACTTCTGGTGGGCGAATATTTCATGAACATTTCTTTGGTGTATTTTTAAGATGAAGAATATCTACTAGTCTGCTAATCCCGGGTAACGTTAAGTCTAATTATTATTATTTTCCGAACATTCGTTTACTAGTTTACCGTTACCTAGCTTACGTTAACATTTTTTAAGTGATATAACCAGACATTTGAAATGATATCCCTGATATAACGTTAGCTAGCTTATCATACTTGATCGCTAAATAGCTACACTGTTTTATTTCAAGGAGCAAACATGACACGATTTATAGCGTAACCATTAACCCTTGATAGGTAGCCACTGCTTCCAATTAGTTCATACTATTACTTATTCTCCTTAAATAACCGTACATCGCTAGACCGCTTGGCTACTTGCTGGCATGATCGGGATCTCTGTATTCAATTCTTTAATTCACAGGACGCCGCCATGTTGCTTTCACTGTACGCGTGCGCAGTCACACAACACGCGCACAAATTTACCGTGGGTTGCCAAATACCTAAATTTATAATATCCCCCGATTGCGTAAATGTAACGTGAACAACATTTCATATCCTGCCAACAACCCGGAGCCAATCTTATGCTATGCACAGGGGTGCACACAAGTGGTACGCCGGTACGCATTCGCGTCCTCAAACGTGAATTGCGTATCAAGCAAGACGACAAACTATAGAAACATATGCGACGTTAAGTTTGATCAGTCCATCACTGGTAAGATAATTAACTCAGTTAGTTAGTTAATCAAACTTAAAGTCGCGTACGTTTCAAAAGTTTGTCGTTACGTTAAAAACGTAAAGAAGTTTGTCGCCTCGCTTGGTACGTAATTAACGTTTGAGGACGGGAATGCGTACTGGCTTACCACTTATGTGTACCCCTGTCTATGCACCTATCTACTATTCCCATTAATGTAGGTTATTAGGAAAGGTCTTTAGGAAATACCCGAAAAATAAAAGTATGGCACATATTGTTCAGGCGAGTTTCTTCGGAAATTTGGTAGAATGTGAATTCACAGTTTTTAACATTAGTGAATATTTTATCTTAGGCTGTAATGTACTTTGAAAGCGAACCTACGAGCGGGGTGAACAACGGAGAAGCATTACAGAGAGAGAGAGAGAGAGTATGTGTTTTAGACTATGGCAAATCCAACAAATAGAGGAGAGATGGCTCCAAGAGAGATGGCTTTTTGTCTCATGTCTGTGGTATTGCAGAGCTGGCAGTGTGTTTGGAAATAAGCTCCCTTGAAAGCTACTTTGTGAAACTCATATTCATTTTGGAGACAGAAATGACAGAACTATAAGTTAAAAAAAGAGATGTAATGTGAAGCATTTGCAGCTCTTATTCCATGGCTACTGTATCTGGAAAACGTTTCATTTTACTCAGATCGCGTTAATGTTTTCGACCACAATTATAAAGAAAATTATCAAAACACTCCTTTACAAGACGTATCTAAATTACTACCTCGAGACCTGTGTTTGCGAAACAATACATACAATCTTCACTAATGACGTCTCTCCAACACCATTTATTTTCTTTGTAAGAGTCCGTGTACATTTTCACAGTGGCAACCTTGCACGCTGCAACCAAGCTTGTTTTGTGTAAAAAAAAAAAAAAAACATGCACGTGGTACAGTATTCGTGACGTATGGCCTCGAGGGTTTGGTTGAGTTTAACGGCGGGTAAAATCTATATTACACTGTTTTTTGCCTTACGTGGAAAGTGTTATCCTTGCTATGAAAAATTAAAACTAATCGCGTGGGTACATTTGTATTCAGTTCACGTTGTCACGATTAGCTAGAATGTTTCGCTAGCTACAAAACACTGTATGTTTTTGTACGCGTGACTTGCTTTGGACTTCAGGAACATGGCCGACTCCTACACCCTGAGCGTCGCGCTGCCGGTGCAAACAGAACCTCACGATACAGATGTTGCACATGCATCCAACAAAATACCGATAAAAGTAGTGATATTTGACTGTCGTTTGGACAACGAAGACGCCACAGATAAAGTCATAGATATCCAGGGCCTGGACTATAGTGCATTTCTGAAGACTGTCACAAAGGTAACGATAGTTATGTGTTGTTGTTTTCTGGTGATGGGCCACACATGCTTGTTTCCAATTGGCTTTATTCTGTCTAAAGAAATGTCCAGCTGAAATCCATGTTGGCTAGTTAATGGGAATTAGATCGGTACTAATTTTTGTTTAAAAATATCCAGCTACTATTAACGTTACTGTTTTCGGCTACTTAACTACAGTATAAAGCACATTTACCCAGTTAAGTCGAGGGGAGCTGATTGTAATAAAAATAATAATAACAAAGGTTTGCATGCTGCTAATTGACATTACTATGGATGAGATAGAGATATGACTAATTGGTCATTTCAGCCGTGCATAGAATGACGTGACCCCAGTAGCGGCTTGTGAGCGACAGATGGGAGAAGATAATTTCAGTTTTCAATTTAAATAAGGTTCTAAGATTTGAAGGTGATTCTTCAATTTGTTGTAATTAGAATTATTTCATTTGTTATAATATTTGTTGCAATCTTTTAATATTTGATGGGCACAAAGCTTGGTTTTAGACAACTAACGTAAAAATAAAAATAAAGGTTTTCCTTGGATGGGTGATTCTTACCTAAATTATTAAGCTTTTTAGTTATGACAAACTGACTGAACGGATTTGGGACAATTGTCCCAGCTCTATCCTAGTTCTGCCTCCCCTGTAAAGTTAAAAGACCCTATAAAACAACGTTTAAATTATTGTATTTAATGTGACATATTTTTTGCCAAAATAATGGCTTACTTTGCTAATCTTGTTCAAGATTGATGGTATTTAAACATGGATTCTTAATATATATGGACCTGATAGGTTCATGAACAGGGTGAAGGTCATGAAGTCCCTTGGACTTGGACTTCAAGTGGGCCAAAGGAAGGATGCACATCTAGCATGCATCACCCAATGGCCCTCATCCTTTATAGATCCAAGATGGTGGTGCAAGGTCTTGAATCTTGCTACTCCAAGGAGGTCTGATAGCATGGGGGAAAATGACAAGTATATTAACAAGGGCGTGAGCAGGAGAATAACCAAGCTGTATACAGTTGTACGTGTGGACAGGAGTGAAAAGATGACTGACACAAATTATACCTGTTTTGATAGTGTTTAATAAGATTTGTTCATAATTCATTGATAAAGCTGCAGATGTTTACTGAAGAAGCTGAATCTATTCACAGGATTCCAAATCATAGTTCCCAGGCCAGTATGACACAATGCTGTCCTGTTTTTCTACAAAAAGTGTAAATTGCATTTATTTCAAAAATCCTTGGTTAGACAGAGCGTAATGGTACAGGACTGTGCTTTTCTTTCTGCTTTGACACTTTTTTTTACATTTATTTTGTTTTTAGGAGTTTTCCACTTCTTCAGAGGAAACGTTTGTCCTGTCAACAACAGATAGGAAGGAAGTTAATGAAGATCGTTTTAGTGAGTATTTAATCTCTGTGAGTTTTGAGAGCAGACTTTGGTGGAGGATCCTCATTCTGGAGAACTCCAGTTTATGCTGGTTTTCCCTACATTCTCTGCTGGTATTACAAATATAATGATTTTAAGATCTCATGCTGTGCTTTCTGCTTCCTTTAAATGAATACATTCATACAGGTAACTGCCAAATGAAGGGAACACAAGTAAATGAGGGATGCAAGGTATATTGAAAGCAGGGGTGTCCACACAGGTGTGGTTCCTGAATTAATTAAGCAATTAACAACGCATCATGCTTAGGGTCATATATGAAAATTCTGGGCAGGCCCAGTTGTCAAGGCGCATTGAAGCTGTTCTGGTGGATCGTGGTGCAGCCCTATTAAGACAATTTATGTTGGTGTTTCCATTACTTTAGCAGTTCTCTATGTGTATTTATTGCACAGGCTGCAACACAATAATCAGTTTATAGTTTAATATCACAATATAAAAAAGGCCTGAAACCAAAAACATGATATTAACTAAACATGAGACTTCCATATTTCTAAATACTACTCATTGCTCAGTCCAAAGGAACATCACAAATAACAAAGATCTGTCCATCAATGCATTAGACACATCCCATTGAGGGCGCAAACTAATTGGGAGTGCAATGCATTGAGTCTGATTGGATAAAAACGTGTTCATACTTTAAGTTAATATGGAGAAACATGAATTATTACATCTGCTGTCGATTGTTATTGGAGTTATTGTAAGAAAGGGTAATTTACGGCTGGGTTCATACAAACCTTTTGTTACGTGTGCAAAGTTAGCTGTGTCTTTCACATGTTTAGATGGGGACAGGATCATGGTTTAACTTCAGAATTGGGGACGGTGTAATCAGGTGTGTTTGTGGTTCTGTGCGGCTCGGTAGGTAGAGTGTGGCGTTGGCAACGCTTAGGTTGTGGGTTCGATTCCCACTGGGACCACATACACGGAAATATGTATGCATTCACTACTGTAAGTCGCTTTGGATAAAAGCGTCTGCTAAATGGCGTACATATATGGGTACATATATATGTTTGTTAAATGGCTTGGCCTTCCTGTTCTTGTAGGGGAGTAAGCACCTAACCATGTCTTTCTTCTGGCTTGTGCTTTCAGTGATTAATCCTCTGTCAATAATTACACTTTTAATTAGCGTTTATGTTCAGACGTCCTCATGCAAGGATTTGGACCCATTTCTCTTTCCCTGTTTTGTAGATGATTCATTTTTGAATGAGATTGTTTTTGCATTAATACAGGAAATGGCCAGAGTGAGTTTCTCCTGATGTGTGGTGCTGTGTTTGATGCTTGAATTATATGAGCATTGTTTCACTGTTGGTTTCGGCTCTGATGACTAGGGGAGGGAAGAACATAATTAACTACCTGATCTATATATATACACCACCGGTCAAAAGTTTTAGAACACTCCCATTTTCCAGTTTTTACTGAAATTTAAGCAGTTCAATTCCAGTGAATAACCTGAAATGATACAAAGGTAAGAAAACTGCCAGATGTTTAAAAAAAGTTTAGGTTACCAAAAACTGAAAAATAATGTAAATCTTTCCTACGCCATCAAAAGGCACTTGGAAACTGACAGGAAGAGGTCTGGCAGACCCAAAGCCACAACAAAATCAGAAGACAAGTTTCTGAGAGTCAACTGCGTGATAGGCGGCTCACAGGACAACAGCTTCAAGCACAGCTTAACACTGGCCGAAGTAAGGAAGTCTCAGTTTCAACTGTGAAGAGAAGACTTTGAGCTGCAGGTTTGACAGGTCGATTGGCTGTCACGGTTTTACCTTGCTCAGCCGCTGGAGGGCGCTTGACCATGTGATGGCCTGTTTTCTTTGGTTTTGTGTGAGGAATCATTGTTATAGCCACCTTCCTTATATGGTCTTTTGTCAGTGTGTTTTCCGATCACGTCCAGCTGTGGATTATCAGTGTTCATTCCGCCTCCTATTTAAGTTCTGCGTTTTCCTCATACAAACGCTTCTGTGTAAACCATTATTACGCTCTAGCCGGTACTTCTAACTAAGGGTTCGTTTTCCACTCTGTGGTCTCTCAGTTAAAGAGAGAGGGTACTTCGTATTATTCCAAACAAAGGGCTAGCTTACCACTCTGTGGTTCTCTCAGTTAAAGAGAGAAGAGTCTTATTTAGTTATCTCTACTCTTTGTTTGTCGGGGCTATTGTTCCCCAGAGCTAAAGTCTACAGCTATTTGTTTTCCACGCACCTTGTTGAGGAGCGCCCGCCCTTCTAGGGTTGTTTCTGTTGGGTTTATTCCAGTGGAGTTTTTCCCGGGGTTTTCTTTTGTTTCCCCGCTCCCTAGTCTTTTTTCGGATTTAGTGGCTGGTCGCTTGCGTCCAGCTTTTAGATACCCGTGATTGTTTGCTATGGAAAGCTCTATGAGAGAATTAGTGGAGAGCTGTTCCCGACTAGCTAACGCGCAAACCCCCGTTGCTTCCCATATTCAGGTTACCGAGGATCATACAGTTTCACAAGCACTTCTCCCCCCTCGTGAACCTAAAATCCAACTTCCTCCACGTTATGACAGAGAGTCGGGCAAGTGTCAAGGTTTTATTTCACAATGCCTGATTGTTTATAGGGCTCAACCCTCTTCTTACCAGTCCGAGAATTCGCGAGTCGCTCTTATTTTATCTCTCCTGACCGGTGCTGCACTCGAGTGGGCTATTCTGCTCATACGATCGCAGGCACCGATTTTAGACGATTCCACGAAACTTATGAAGGAGATGGAGGTGGTGCTTGATCATGAAATCTCGGGGAAAGAGGCAGCTATGAGACTGGCGCGGATTCGTCAGGGTTCGCTTAGCGTAGCGGAGTTTTCTATCCGATTCAGGTCACTGGCAGGTGAGACCGGCTGGCCGGAGGGTCCGCTCAGTACGCTATTCACTAACGCTTTATCGGAGCCAGTTAAAGACGCGTTGGCGGCTCTTGGTTCACCAGATATGCTTGATGCCTTGGTTTCTACCGCGATAAGGATTGACAACCGCATTCGAGAACGGGAGAAAGATAGGCATGACAAACTGAATCGTTCCACGTCTAAGGGCGTCTGGTTTTCCCAGCCCACTGTAGTTGCCGAAACATCGCCGAGCTCTCTGGATGGGCTCGATGAACCCATGCAAGTAGGCAGCTGGTCTATACAGGACTTGAAAGGGGTCAACTCTCGCTCAGAATGGTGTCGCTGTTGTAGACGAAAGGGTCACTAAATTGAATTGTCCTAAACTTGCAGGAAAACGGTCAGTCCCGCTAGTGGGTCGAAAGACACTAGCGAGACACCATACTACATCCCTTCGAACATTTTTGCCTGTAGAGTTGTTATGGAATAAACAATCCACTAAAATCAACGCCTTTTTGGATTCAGGGGCGGTGGATTGCTTTATGGATGCCAGGTGGGCTCGGGACGCACGGTTACCGGTGCGTTCTCTTTCTCAGCCCCGCTGTATTACGGCACTCGACGGTCGCTCACTGGGTACAGGGATTATTAAAGAAAGGACTGAAAATGTGTGTATGCGTGTTTCTTATAAGGGTCACTTTGAACTAATTAGATTCTTCTTAGTTGACTCGCCTACATATCCCCTTATATTGGGTCATTCATGGCTTAGTCAACATAAGCCACATATCAATTGGGGAGAGAAGAGAGAAGTGACCAGTCAGTGGGGTCCTTAGTGTACCCACCATTGTCGGCAGGACTTCTCTTCTTTTTACAGTCGGGGCACTGAGAGTGAAATTAGTTAGCTCGCGGATGAGGCAGACGTGTCCTTTGGATCGGGACACGCCCTCCCAAATATCAGAGTTTGATCGCTCTCCGGAGCTCTGTTTACTTGCTGCCGAATATATCCCACCCCTTGACAGGTGCCATTGTAATGAGATGATCAGTGTTATTCACTTCACCTGTCAGTGGTTTTAATGTTGTGGCTGATCGGTGTATATATACAGTCGTGGCCAATAATATTGGCACCCTTATACGTTTTGAAGTGCGTTTTGGGTCATTATGCTGCTGGAAGACCCATGACCTCCGACAGAGATGCAGCTTTTTTGAACATTGCGCTACAAAATGGCTTGGTAATCTCCTGATTTCATGATGCTATGCAAAGATTCAAGGCACCCAGTGCCAGAGGCAGTAAAGCAACCCCAAAGCATCAGTGAACCTCCTCCATGTTTGACTGTTGGGACAGTGTTCTTTTCTCTGAAGGCTTCATAACATAGAGTTGATGTGATTTACCAAAAAGCTAATCTAATTGGTCTTTTGGTCTAATATGTCCACAGGAAGAATTTTGGCTTGTTCAGGTGTGTTTTGGCAAACTCCAGCCAGGCTTTCATGTGTGTCTCTCTCAGCAGTGGGGTCCTCCTGGGTCTCCTACCATAGAACCCCCTTTCATGGATTTGGCGACAGATGGTGTGAGTTGAAACAGTTGTACCTTGTGTCTGAAGGTCAGCTTGAATCTGTTTTGCAGTTGTCCAAGGTTCTTTCTCCGCCATTCAAACAATCCTTCGCTGCAATATTTGATCAAATTTTCTCTTGCGGCCATGTACAGGGAGGTTGGCTACAGTTTCATGGGCCTTAAAGGTCTTGATAACATTGTGCCCAGTGGACACAGGAACATGAAGGTCTCGGGAGATGGGCTTGTAGCCTGAGATTGTCCATGTTTGGCTGCTATCTTCTGTCTGAGCTCCTCAGACAATTCTCTGCTTTTCTTTCTTTTCACCATGCTCAGTGTGGTACACGCAGTGACACAAAACAGCAGAATGAGTACTTTTCTCCATTCAAACTGGTTGAATGAGTGATTATTAGATTGCAGGCACCTGTGACTTACCACAGGCGAGTTCAATGACTAATTAAAGGAGAATCGGGGCTGGCGGATGGCCCAGCGGTCTAGTGCACCGCGCTTTGGAGCGGTGTGCGCTGCCCGTCAGAGACGCGGATCGAAACCCGCGTTTCTACCAGACCGGCCCTGGTCGTCAGCCCGATCGGAGGGCGGCATTTGGCTGTCCGCCTCCGGGGGAGGGGGAGGGAGAGCCGGCACGAGTCCGCCGAGGAGAAGGTTAATGGAGTCCGTGGAAGATCTCCGTCTCGAAAGAAGGCGGGAAATAGGTCAGGAATACGAATCTCGTTCCCGGAGGACGGGCGGCGGACTCGTGAGGGTGGGGAATTGAAAATAAAATAGAGGGTATAATTGGCTACTAAATTGGGAGAAAAACGGGGGAAAAATCAGAAATAAATTAAAGAAGAAAAAAAAAGGAGAATCACCTGCTCGAAATCCAATTATGTCTTACAAGTTCTAGAAGGTGCCAATAATATTGTCCAGGCCATTTTAGGATTTCTGTGTGTAATAAGCTAAGATTCAGCTTCTCTGTTTTTGTTTTGTTCCACTGCAAACCAAAGAAGTACATATGTGGATACCAAAAGATGTTTTAATTTCAACAATTACCTGGAAGAAATGTTGCATTTTTTGAAAATGTGTCTGTGTGTGTGTGAGAGAATCTATAAGGGTAGACAAAATAATGGAATGCAAAATGAAAAAGGGCTCATATTTTGAAGTAAATTTAAATTTAAATTGTTTCATATGTTTCATATTAATATCAAAATGTAATACTAATTACCAATGTTTCTGCTATGAACAATGTTTTAAAATCATAATTTTAATATGTACGTTTCTAACGCAACATGAGAGATCTAACTGATTTTGAAAGAGGTAAAATAGTTGGTACCTGAATTTCAGGTACGTCAGACACAGAAACCGCTAAATTATTTAATGTGTCAAGGGGAACAGTGTAAAATCATGACAGCATACGCCCAAACAAGGAAACACTGCATTAAGAATTAGGAACAATAGTTCCACATCAATGGACAAACTCTTTATCAGCATAGTTGTTAACAACCACAAAACAACGGACTCAAAAATAGAGAACTGAATCTACACCTCCATGACCCAGTCAAAACAAAAACTACTTTGTGAGCTTCACAAAACTTATATCTATGGGAAGTTCTGGAATGAGTGCAGAGTAGAGTTTTCTTTTTTTCAAATATTCATATATTCCCCATACATCCCTATGACAGCCAGAGACTGTCAGAAAGACCGCTATATTTAAACCATTTAAATGTGTTGCTTGTGGGCGCAGTCTAGATTTGATCAAGGTTACCCGGTGCATCACTGCACTTGGCACAAGAGCCTTCACTGGGTGCTCTACTTGGGAGTCCAATGTCTGTGTGTTTTTAACGTCCTTAATCATCGTCAGTTTAGAAATGTATTGTCCACTTAAGTATTGCAATTGTCTTTTATATTGTTACATATGTAAAGGATTTTCTGATGACCATGAAAGGTCCTGTATAACTAAAAATCTTTTTTATTTTTTATTTTTTATTATTCACCCTTTTGCAGAAGAGCTAAAAGATGGAAACACTTTGCACCTGCTTCAGTCCATTGATCAAGCCTTGTCAGTGTCAACAAAGGAACACATCCTGTTTCTCCCGCATTATGATACCCTCGTTAAAAGTGGCATGTACGAGTACTATGCCAGTGAAGGGCAGAAATCGTTACGTAAGTACACCGGTCATCCCTGCTCTCTTCCAGCTACATTTCTGCCACAGTCACGACCCAAACCTATCCAAACTTGTATTTCTAAGGGACGTTTCATATCTACAAAACATTATTTAATTCATTTACAGCTTATGCCTTTGCTGAACTTATCGACAATGCACTGTCAGCAACTTCGAATAACGTTGGGGTTAGGACAATAGACATTCGATTGGTGAGTTGACTCCGATTTTTTCCCCCCGCTCTCTAAACCAGAAACGTAAATATGTATTGAGTATTTTCATCTTTTTTTTGTTTGTTTGTTTGTTTGTTTGTTTGTTTTTTTCCCCGCCATAGATGTTTGATGAGACTCAGGGAAGGCCTGCAGTGGTTGTCTTGGACAACGGTTCTGGAATGACGTCAAAGCAGCTGAATAACTGGGCTGTCTACAGGCTGTCAAAGTTCACCAGGGAAAGCAGTGAATTTGAAAGGTTCATTTTGCTCCATATACTGATTATGGATTCTTTTAAATTAAAGGCTTACATGAAAAGATGATCATTCTCCACATGGACGGTAAATGGAAGTGGAAGTAACCTTCAGGGCCCTATTTTGGTGAATTAGGACGGTGTCAGTAACGCAGACGCAAAGCGAAGACGGTGGCGCTTTAGGGCATGTCTAACGCAATTTCAGTAATTTTGTGACTTAGGACGATAGCGCACCTCCGGGGCAGTTGTAAAAGAGGTTGGATTGGCCAATCAGAACACCTATTTTCTATCCCTTTAAATACCAGTGCACTAACGCTATAGCAAATTGGCAATTTCCTCACATGGATGACAGTTTTGCGCGGCTGCGCCAGGAGCGCTTATCAAAAGAGGAGAGCGAGGAGGTGTGGAAAAGTTGGCGCGCAAATCAGAGGGGGAAAACAAGTCGCACATTAATTTGTTATTTTCATGATTTGAGTTTATATTTTGAGACCTACATTGTTAAAAGAAAGTGTTTTATTTTACCATCTCTTTTTTTCCTTATTTGTAGGCTTTCCAACTTAAAAAACAACGTTTCTTTTCTTCTAACTTAATGTAATTGTTAAATGGAAAGCAATATATAAAAACACTCAACTGCAACTAGGCCTGTTTCATTTATGTTCGTCATGCAGTAGGCCTACATGCGTCACCCTGGAGTGTGGATCACAAACCACCTGGATATTAATGGAGTGGACCCCCTCCTGATTCACATAAATGATACCGTGATCAGATGGTGCGGGCAACTGCACATGTGTGCAGGGAATCCACATTGCGTATAAAAATGCTGTTTAGTTCTCTGCTGGCTGTCGGGTGTAATAAACTAATTTGCATGTTGGACAAGACTGGAAGAAACTGCATGTACAGCCGAACTGATAGCCATCTGGCCAACACCGACTACCAAACCCAGGATATCGCTCACAGTATCACCTTCGGCGTCCAATTATGTACTCCATTTTCTGTAGTGCAAATGCATACAAACATATATGTAGTCTTTCATGTCCGTGCATTGAATAACCACAAGCTGTGGTGAAATAGTTTTTAGCTTAATTGATTACGCTTGCAAGTTACCCATGGATTGGACGATTTGCCTCAACGTGGGGGGAAATTCACAATATTCACAAAACATTCTCGTGATTTCAGATTACCTTACGTTCATATGTGCACATCAATAAAGTCACCAAATTGCACAGAGCGCCAGCGTTTGCGCTAAGAGGTGGTCTAGTTGGACCTTAATGCAACTCATTATTTGACACCAACCTTGCATAGCGCTGACTGTTTTCATTGTCACACTGCCCAACCCATAGTCGTGCAAACGCCTTCATTGCGCACCATGAAATTGCCAAACTCGGCGGAGACGGGAAATATTCAGTTTGCGACAGACGAAACTGGCAATTCGCCAGTGCTAGGGCATAACGCCGCTTAGCGCCGGCACAAAAATAGGGCCCTCAGTCTTTCATCTGCCTTTAAACGATGCATTCACTTTTTTAAGTTCAGTCACTTGCATTCACGATGCATTCACCTTTTTGATCGAAACCCTGATCTCCCTGTTTTATAACAGTGTGGTCCAGAGCGTCCTTACTTTCGGTCTCATTTGTGCATACGGCAACATGCGTGTCATAGATGGAAGCAAGCTCGAGAGAGCTGGCAGAATCATTGGCTATCAAGTGGTTGTAGTCGAACTCTACTCCAACTTGATGGCATACAAAACAAAGCAGATCATGGGACATGAGTCACCCACTCCACGGAACTCTCTGTAGACATAGCAGGAGGGGCAGCAACTGCCTCCTCCAACACAAAATCAAGACAAAGAGATGGGGTAATTATTTTATCCCAGCTGTCATCAAACTGTATAACAGTTCTGTTTAGTTGTAATAAATGCACTTTGGCACTTTTAATGCCCTAAATGTACCGTAACAATGGAATTTGCCCTGAATGTACGAGATGCCTTTTTATAATATGTGCCATTTTTATCCTTTTTTTATTTTATCTTATTTTTTTTAAATGTTTATGTCTTAATGTGTATTGAAGCTGCCAAACGAATTTCCCTCTTTTGGGATAATAAAGGTCTTCTAATATTTAATATCTAAGTTAACCGTGTCAAAAGGAAACTTAAATAAAGTATGGGTAGGTATATGTATCTAACCTCGGAAACAAAATCTTTCAGTAGTTTATTTTTGTAGCGCTTCTTGAAATTGTCTGAAAAGATGTAAGGCCTGTGGCAGTGTATGGGTGTTGACTGTTGACCATGTGGAAATTAACTGCTTCCCTTGTCCACGTTGGGCTGTGTCTGCTGTATGTTGTAAATGGCCTTCTGCTTTCTCTGCTCTTCTGATGCAGCGATCATACAGGCTACGTTCGACCTGCTCCAGTCCCTCGAAGTCTGAACAGCGACATCTCTTACTTTGGAGTTGGAGGAAAGCAGGCCGTTTTCTACATAGGACATACGACCAGGGTAGGCACAGAGCCAATGGTGTCTGTTTAAAATTAGATGATCCTTGTTGTGTCACTGGTGAGAAGCTGAAGCTGCAAAGCGACTGTTATCCCTTACAGTTGTCATGACCATTTTGGTGCTGATTATTCCTTGCCTTACTTCTATCTTCCACTGGCATCTATTACTGGCACACTGTCCGAGTGCATGTCCTCGTCCTTATCTTTAGTGCTTTTGAGAATTGGACTATTCTCTTCATTAGCTTTTCGGTGGTGGAGTGAGTAAATGTATGTCGTGTAATGCAATGTTTGACCCTTGAAGTAAGTTATTTATTTTATGTTACATTTGTATCAGTTGTATTTCTTGCTACATCTTTACTATTAGTCTCAACTTTTCTTTAGTCTAAATTTTATTGTAATCTGTTATTGTAATTGTATGGTAAGGTGAATGTGTATTTCATATTGCTGTTCTGTATTAATTTTTTATTATTTAAATATTAACCATCCCATATCCATTTGTTTTTGGCAAGATGATCACCAAGCCAGCGGGATTAATGGATGTTCATGAGTTGCTTCTCTCAAAAGACGAGTTTGAAAAAAAGGAGAAGAATAAAGAAGACATTTACAAG
Source organism: Aldrovandia affinis (assembly GCA_029706075.1). Taxonomy (NCBI): domain Eukaryota; kingdom Metazoa; phylum Chordata; class Actinopteri; order Notacanthiformes; family Halosauridae; genus Aldrovandia; species Aldrovandia affinis. Next base: position 920,026 of record JAINUG010000240.1, on the reverse strand, counting down.
GGTTTCATTCTGAACAGAAAGGTGAATGTTCATTTGTAAAAATCTGGGTAAAAAGCTGAAATAATCTTGCCATATTGAACAGTGAAGTATATGCTTTATATGACAAGTCAGGGTTGACTTTTGGATTTTGCAGTGCAGTTACATAAATTATGACATATACATTTCAAGGTCAGTTAGACAATTCAATTACTCCTTATTTGGGTACTGCTACATTTTCTACATTTTAGGCATTTACGCTATTATACAGAGCGACTTACAATAAGTGCATTTCAAATAAATGGCAAGTAGTACTACTGATACTGACTCTGTAGTACTACTGCACTTTTGTTTTATTTATATAGATATATATATATATATAAACTGACGCTCATTTAAAATGCGGTTGTACTGAAGCGGCCAATTTGACCTTTCCAGCCAGGGGACTCCTCCCACATTACCAATGAGGATGAGCGCTTCTTGCACAGTCTCATATCTGAGGAGGTGAGGCACGACCACTTCACTGCCGTGGTGGTGACGGGAGTCCAGCCGGAGCACATTGCCTTCCTGAGGGCCGACTTCCACCTGTGGACCAGAGAGCTGGCGTGAGTTAACATCCAGGGAAGGGCCTTCCCTAAGCTGCTGTATCTTCAGGCTTTTGCTCCAGCCGGGCGATTCATTAGCCACCCTCTTTGATAAGTCATGACCTTGATCGAGACCTTTCCCTCTAAGATTCTCTCTGCAGCATTCCACCTCTCCAGTACCTGGATTGAGAAGCCCTGACCTGTGATCCTCTGGACATTATATCTGTGTCAACCAGGGCTCTTGACTTGTTTAAACTCATGTTTTTTTCTACTTGTCATTCATTTGTCTTTTCACATCTGTGTTTCAGGCATGTGTATCATTATTATGTTCACGGTATCCATGGAAATGACATGCGGTCGTCTAAAAGAAACGTGGATCACATGACCAACATTGATATTCAGGTAAGGGGAAATTTTGAGAGGATGCAGTTGGGTTTTAAATGTTGCTCAAATTGTAGTGCTTTCATATTTTCTTCTGTTGTCTTGAAGATCATTGAGTGCATATTCTGTTTATGAAATGTAATTGTTGGAAAGGGCATCTTGTTAGTTGTTCTTTAATAACTTCTGAATACTCATATCATACTGTATGCTGTTGTGAGCTGCCTTCATAATTTGCAACAAATTGCTCTACTAAATCAGAGGTCTCAGTAAGGCATGTTACGTTATGGCTAACATAATTTCTTGAATTTCTTTTAATAATCGAATTGCTGTAACTGCTATCAAATCTTATGTTTAATTTTTATTTTCAGTTGCCTGTTGCATAGGCTCCCAGGTTTTAAAGGCGCATTGTAGCTAGAGACATGGTAATTTAGTCTGTGTGGTGTTTTGTTTGCTTAAATGCACAGATCTGCCAAGGTGTGCTTTGGCACGTGTAAAACTATTTTGATAATCCAATTCTCTTCATATTTGTCATGGATTAAAGGGTGAACAATATTTATAAAAACTCATGCTGACAGAAATGCATTCATTTCTTCGCTTTTTTTTCTGTAAATATTGAACCTCGTCCCTTGCACACCCAGATCTCCTTGCTGGAGAAGTTGAAGATACCGAGAACAGTGAACCTTCGAGAGATTGATAAAGACATGCAGACACTGTACATCAATTCCTCAGTGGATGCTTTTGAGTTCAAGGCTCAAGTGGGAGAGGACGGCTATGTGGAAGGCATCATTCGATATCACCCCTTCCTTTACGATAGGGAGACCTACCCAGAGGATCCGTACGCCATACCAAGTAAGCCTAAAGTTTTATATTGGTGGAAGCATAGGGTTCTTTGTCTGTTTTGTCTGCCTGCGTCTGTGTGCGTCTGTGCATCTGTGTGTCTATCTGTTTCTGTCTGTGCGTCTGTGCATCTGTGTCTATCTGTGTCTCTGTGCATCTGTGTCTGTGTGTCTGTCTGTGTGCATCTATGCATGTGTGTGTCTATGTGTATTCTTTTTTTCAGTCTGTCTGGGTGCGTGTACATATGTCAAATGGTTCTGCATCAATTGTCATGAAAATAAAACGTTTTGTTCCTTTTAATTAGCTTTGTCGGGTGAAGATGAGGAGGACTGTGTCATCATTAACCAAGAAGGCCGGGGGAAGAAGCCCATATTTGAGTGTTTCTGGAATGGACGGCTGATCCCTTACACCACTGTGGCAGAGTAAGGAGTGCCTCTCCATGACAGTTAAATACGATTGGCTTCAGTGGGCACCTCGCTGCTGTTCTGACTCCCCTGACATGTCCTTTCAGGTTTGACTGGTGTGCATGTCACAAGAAGTCAGGACCCGTGCCTGCAGAGTGTTTCAGACGGATCTCGGGTGTCCTTTTCACCAACGATAAGTTCCAGGTCAGCACCAACAAGCTCACCTTCATGGATCTGGAGCTGCAGCTCAAGAGCAAGGAGACCATCTTCACACGGGTCGTCAACGGACAGGTACCTCAGGAAACAACTGCCCACCACTTCAAACACGTCTTTCAAACTTTGATTTGTCAGGCTTCTAAAGTCATGGTATTTACTTTAAAGGAGAAAACTCCCAACTATTTAAATATCTTTGTAGTATGCTACAGTTTGGGGGATTTTTGCATTGCTCTCATAGCTTCTCAAGTAGCCAGAACTGTTTTGATTTTGCATCCAGAACTTCCTCTGTAGTCTACATCAGAAATTCCCTGTGAATGTGTGGGCTATTCTCACTTCCCTGAGAATGATTGAAATACGATCTAATTAAAGAAATGGACACCTTGAAGGCATGTATTTTCTGACACTCTTAACAGTTGTGAGTCATGAAGCGTATACAATGTTCATTAAAATACTGGATCAAAAATAAGAAATGGATATTTCAGAAATATTGTTTGTTTCAGACAGAGGAGGTCTCAATAGTGCGCAAGCATCAGTAAGAGTGCCACTTTGAGAGAGAGAGAGAGAGAGAGAGAGAGAGAGAGAGATAACACTTATAAAGCATTTTTCATGAACTCAAAGGTGCTATACAGAGTAACCAATGAAAACATATACACTACCAGTCAAAAGTTTTAGAACACTCCCATTTTCCATTTTTTTGTCCAGTGAATAACCTGAAATGGTACAAAGGTACGCAGTAAACTGCCAGAGGTAAAAAAAATAAAAATAAGTTTAGGTTACCAAAAACTGAAAAATAATGTACATTTTTTGGCAGTGAGTAGTTTCCTACACCATGCATTTAGATTTTACATTTTAAGCATTTAGCAGACGTTCTTATCCAGAGCGACTTACAAGATGTGCATTAATACATGGTAGGAACAATCAGTTCGCGCAAGAGATCAGTGCAGTAATACAATGATGGACATCGTTGTAGGCAGCTGCATACTATACCTGTAACACTGGGAAGGAAAAGTAAAGGTTATTAAATAAAGTAAATTTTTGTTTTTTATTAAATGAGTAGGCAGGGATACATATACAAGAAGTGTTGAGCAGGTAGGCAGTAGTGATGACAATTGGGTAGATGTACAGAGTTAAGACCATCAAAAGGCACTTGGAAACTGGTGGTCTGGAGCTCTTTTGCTGGATCCAGAGTCAGCGACTTGCACAGAGTGACTGTTAACCCATGTTAATCCATTACTTGTTCCCTGAAAAGGGCCTTTTTTATAACTCTGAAATGTACCTTATTTTTCAGTTTTTGGTAACCTAAACTTACATACTCAGACTAACAGAGCTGCTGAAGCACTTTACCTCCTCTAGTGCATTCCTCCATGAGCAAGTGGCTAGTTTCCATGCTATCAGATGCACAGCGTACTACAGGACAGCTAGTGACCATCAAAGGAGAGTCGCATCTCTCACTGACACCAACTGGTAGCATCTGGTCACTAGCCAGAGGGCGCTTGTGTCGTAGCCTAGGGAGCCGTCCCTGACTTAAGCCCAGCATGCCCTGCAAGATCAAGCCATATCCCAGCGTCATTGCTAGTGACACAGCCAAGATTAGAACTCACAATACTTAGTTTTGTATGGCTCAGCCTGCACCCATGATGAGTGCCTTTACCAACTGAGCTACTTGGGAGTCCCTTAAGCTACTATATAAAGTTGGTCATTTGAAGCCCAGTAAGCTCGCCTGAGAACGATCCCGACTCCTATTGCACATCAACTGCATCGCAACACTAATCCTTTGGTTAAATCTGTCATAAATTGTGTGAGCTAATTAAATGGGGAATTGTTCCCTGAAAACCCCACATTGCTGGGAGTGGTAAAAAAAAAAACTAGGATAATTTAGTTTTTTGCTATTAATGTATTATGTAAAAATAGCTTCATCTGAGGTTGGTTCCCAGAGATATTTGTCCATGCTTGTCTAGGACATTCTTCAAAACTTCAAAAGAGTTTCAATCTGTTTACTACAGGAACAGAGAGTGAAGATTCACAAAGAGTTCATCCAGTGGCTAAAGGACTGTCATGGGAAGTGGGACAAGCAAATTATGTTTTCAGGATTTAATGGCATCATGACTCGGACGGATGTCACGACGAAGAAAATGCAGAGTCCGTGGGCGAGGTTTACCATCATCGAGTGGGATGGAAAAACGTACAAAGCTGGTCAATATGTGAGTCTCTCCCAATGTTTTAACCTCTCCAGTAAAGGTTTTCACTTGAATCTGACAATGATGGCACTGGCAATTGACAAAACTGATCATTTGTTTGGGTGTTCTACAATGTATAGCAAGATAATTCTACATTTGTTTCATATCTTGTATTCATATTTTACTTTAAACATGTATTACTTTCTCTTCCCCCAGGTGAAATCTGTAAAAACCCATCCCATTCTGTTTGGCAAAATTGTCCAGTTTCTCCTGTATGGTGATCATGACGGAGATGTGTACTCAACTGGGGGGCAGGTCCAGGTGGCTTTGGTATGACTTGATGATGGATGATTAAGGGTTAACTGCATATTTCCACACAATATAGCTGATATTTATGATATAAATATATACAGTATCAATATTACAGCTAGGACACCTTGGAGGACCTTTCTTCTTGCAGCCCTGTTTTACTCTTTGCTTCTGGAGTGAATATTAGCACCAGATAGCATTGTGTTTGGGGTAGTGTTTCTCATTCTCGGTCCTGGTGTGTGAGTTTTTCCTCCAACATGTCTCCGTTATATAAGTTTGATCTGTTCTTTGTTAGAAATGTATTATAAGTGATACATTTCTGATCACACAAACTTTTGCTATGAAAACAATTTAATCTCAAACTAACTTAAGCAACATAATTGTTATACTTTTACCTATCTGCTTTCTTTGAATACTGGCTTTGTGTGTGTAGGAACCCAAGGCCATTTTTGATGAAGTGAGGACAATTCCGATCTCAAAGATCGACAGAGGAGCCACTCTGGCAGCCATCAGGAAGTACATTGATGATGAATTGGCAAAGTGAGTTGTTAGCATCCTTTTCCTTTTCATTTAGTGAGGCAATTTAAGCAGGGTTCTTACCAATGTTGCCAAATGCACAACAGCTATTGTATTTGTATGGTAATTTGACCCTCTGAACGATCAATGATATCAAAATGTATACAAATAAATTGTTCTAGGATTGTCCCGCCTTACCCCCTGTGCAAAGTTGTCTCCGAAAATAAAAAAGGGCCCTGCTGATTATTTTGTTGGATGGCCTGAGATCGAGAGGGGAAAACTGGAGCTTCCTATTCCGTGTCCCAGTGTGACTGCTAGTGGTAAATGACCAACTAGAAATATCAAGGTGGTAAATGACCTAAGAGTCAACACTGACTCAAATAAGATCTCTGTTCTTGTGCTCCTTGACCTATGTGGAGCATTTGACACCGTTGACCACGAAAGTCTGATAGACAGAATCCAGAAGTGGGTTGGTCTTTCTGGTCCAGTTCTTAACTGGTTTAGGACATATCTGACAGGGAGACATTTTTACGTTGCACTTGGTGACTTTACCTCTAACAAAGTTCATATATCTTGTGGTGTTCCCCGGGGGTCTATTCTTGGGCCTTTACTTTTTAATCTGTGTATGCTACCGCTGGGACATGTTATTGGGAAGCACAACATCAACTTTCATAACTATGCTGATGATACTCAGCTTTATATTTCATTAACACCTGGAGACTTCAGTCCTGTGAGCTCTTTAATTGTATCAAGGATATAAATCTGTGGATGTCCCTTTCCTACACCTTAACAAAGAAAAAACTGAGATCCTAGTCTTAGGAACAAAGGCCAAGTAAAAAAACTAATTTTAGACTCCGATGTGCGTTTTCATGACCTTGAGATCTCCACTATAGAACTTTCAAGCTCATTTTTAACTTGTTAGTAATTATGGATGCAAATTTGGGCTATTTCTTCTAACCGATAGTCGACCCTCATTAATCGGTTATTATCGGTTAACCGATAAGCTTCCCGTCGACTTCCCCTCTCCTCAAAAATGAACAAAATAGATCAACACACACAAGCCTTTGTAATAAATTATAAATCGGACATGGCTTGTGGATGTTTATTGCGTATGTGATACTGCATTGTAGTAGTGCTGCTGCAAAATTTTAAGACAGCATCGTACATTTTGCAGCACACTTCATCGTCGTTTTTAACGAAATGGTCCCAAACCGAACTCCGTTTTGCTCGCTTCATTTTGTTCTCTGACTCTGTGAGAGCTAACGTTGCCTACAAGTAACATAGCCATGTGAAAGCTAAGGAAACAAAACTTAGGCATCTGAAAGTTAACGAAACATAGGCATCTGAAGGTTAACGAAACAAAACCTAACAAACCGAACCAGGTTAGGTGGCACCCTATCAGGTTTTAAGTTGCACCCTCTTGTGTTGGATTTAAATTGAATTATGATAAATTCACTGTTTAAGATTAATTAATTGGTTAAAATGTTTATTGTCGGTTAACGGTTAGTCGGTTAACCATTAACATCCCTATTAGTATTATTACGAAATCAGCATTTTATCATTTCATAAACATTTCTAAAATGCAGCGTTTGATTTCACAAACTGACTCAGAGAAACTTGTGCACACTTTCATTACAAGTAGATTGGTGTTTTCTCTGGTCTTCCAATAAAAACAGTCGGTTGTCTGCAGCTCATATAGAATGCCGCAGCAGGAGTTCTAACCAGGACAAGAAAGGCTGAGCACATTATCCCTGTTTTAAAATCCCTGCACTGGCTCCCAGTTAGCGCAATAATTGATTTTAGAATTATCTTACTGTCCAAATTAAAGTCTAAATGGCCTAGCACCAAAATGCATATCAGACATGCTTGTAAATGATGAACCCACAAGGTCCCAGATCAGTGGTCCCTCTCCTCAGGGACCCCCAGCCAGTCCATGTATTTGTTGAATTCCACCACCAGCACACCTGATTCAACTCATTACTACTTAACAAGCATTGATTAGTTGAATCAGGTGTGCTGGTGGTGGAATTTAACAAATACATGAACCGGCTGGGGGTCCCCGAGGAGAGGAGCCACTGCCTTAGATCATCAGGAACTGGCCTCTTAGCTGTAGAGTAAGAACAAGGGAAACAGAGTTTAGTTTTTATGTTCTTTGCCACTGGAATAACCTGCCTTTGTATCTGAGAAATACAGTAACATTGAATGGTTTTAAGAAAAAAATTAAAGCATACATTTTCAGTGCTGCATATGAATAATGTTTTTCACTCATATCTATAACTACTGTTATGCACTTTATATATTTTCTTGAAGGCCTATATTTTATTAAGTTTTACTGTTTTATTTATTTTATTATGTATATTTGTCTGTGTACATGTATACATATATGTATGTTTGTACACTTTCAAATCTTTTGCATCTTGCATCTTTTGTGTGTAAAGCACACTATATACATAAGATTTGATTTGATTTGATTTGATTCATGTTCGGGTGAAGGGTATAGAGTGGGATCATGCATAAAGATTGTTTGTGCCCTTGCAGTACAGCACTATGTCATTTGCGCCGACCATTTTTAATTTACTTTAGTTTCTCAGGCACATGCGGCCTTCGATTGTAACCCCAGGCTTTTATCTTTAAAACAAACGTTCATTACCATGCATTAATTTTTATCACATTGTTAAATTTGGAAAAATCTAAACTCGCTGATCTCATTATGGTTTACATTGTTGTTGGCATGTTCTTGTAGCACTGCCATGCCCAACTGTCATTAAAAAGTCACAGAAATGTTTTTCTGTTTTGAGTGGGAATCATGTTAACATTTTCTCCTGCTTCCACCCCAGGCTCCCAGACAGACTGAAGGTGACATGGCCAGAGGGGAATGAGTGGCCCCAGAGGGAAACGCGTCCAGCTGGGACTCCTTTCGGTAACTTTCCCCTGGACTCAAGGGCCTGCTGCTCCAGCCACCTCTGTTTGAGAGTAGTCTGACTGCGTTCCTGACTAGACGGGTGGATGATGAAATGACGTTTATTTTTCAAACTTCTTTTGTGTTAACTGAAATGGAGGAATGTGTTTCTTTTGTGAATGTGAGCCTGACCATTTGAATTGTAAGAAGTTTTTACAAGTGTGCTTGGTTGCATATGTGATTGTTGGTATTTTCTGTTTTGTCCAAAGGCCCAATCCAAGTTGAGATCATGAACAAGAAGGGAGAATCAATGACGAGGATGCCTGGAACCAACCACAGTGCATCAAAGAAACTTCTCATTGAATTAACGGTCATTTGGCAATGTAAGTATGTCCTAATGTGAAATAGCAGGCCTAAAAGAGTGAGGATTAGTGGTAAGAGTAAGAATCAGAAAATATTTTCTTATTTAATTCCAGGATAATTCAGGCCTATTTCTATTTTTACTGTATCTCAGTCTTTAAAAGGCACCTTGGATTGTTCTCTGAAATAAACCTCAGGGATAATGTGTTTTTGGATGACAAAGCAAGTATGAAAAAAATGGGGCTGTTCACGTGGCCTATCACGTTGTGAAAAAGGAAAACTAACAGTGTTTTTACGCCCTTCTGCACACAGCTCCCACTGGCGACGTTGAAACAAACTCTCACACCTGTCAACATGGTGGGAAATGGGCGTATTGGTTTAAAACAATGGGTACTTTTTCCTCAAGATTATTACCAAATACTTGTGATGTTCCTGCATCCTTTTACGATGTCTCTATTTGAGATTTTTAGTGCCTGGAACTCCTGCTGTTTGCTCTGAAGGCCTGTGCGCTCATGGTCAACGTGCTCTTCTCCCACGCAGAAAACCTCAACAAGCTCGGGAAATACACGCTGCATCTGCAGACGGTGCTCAACGAGAGCCGCGCCAGCGTTTGCACAGCAGAGCAGCTGCCGTCCTGGAAACTGGAGTTCTCCATACGCGGTAACTGTCTGTTAACAGTCGTGAGTTTATTAGTTCAACGCTCACTGCCATGTCTCGGTATTTAGAGCAAAGATTAAAAAGCGGTGATCACCACTTCTGTCAATTAGAGCTCAAATCTCATATATATATATATATATAATTTTTTTTTTTTTTTTCATTCTTCAGGTCTCATGATGCTCAAGATTTTCTCCTATCTCTGAAAGACTGTGTGACTGTGTTGGGTCCTGCTATATTGTTAACATTTGATTGACATTCAATTTTCAATATAATTTTCTTGAACATTTCTTTGATGTGATATTTTAAAGGTAAAAAAGCATGCAGTAAAAATGATGACGTCTTCTCTTGCAACCCTCAGAGGATACATTTGATTGACATGGTTGATATGGTAAAAGCATGCAGTAAAGATTTCTAGTGGGTGCGGTTTGCACCTCCTTCCGAGTATGCGAGCCGTTCAGCATCTCACTGGAGCTTCTGGACAGTTTTGGGAACCCCGCCCTACCCCCTTCTGACCTTAAGCCTGTTCTGGAGTGCAGGTGGGTAAAGAAGGAGGGCCTCAGAGCCAGTGTGGGTGCAGCACTGCATCCACCACAGTAAAGTACAGTGTTGACCATGTCAGCATGGTTTATATTTTTAGCAAAAAATACTATGAGTATTCATGTTCTGAGTGTATGAGATGATCCCACTGTACACAGAAATGTGCTTAACGTTGTTTAACTTGATCTGCCAAAGTAATTACAAGTAAGTAGATAGACTGATGAGTATTATGTTTGTGCTCATGTGCACTTTCACAAATGGCCATCAATCTCTGTACATTAATTGCAGGAATGACTAACATACACACGTATGTTATTATCATGCTCGGCTGTATCATGGTGTTCAAAAAAAGCATCCGTAAATTGAGCTCTTGTCATTCATGTTAGTGTTCAAATAAAGCATCCAGGGGGCGCATGTGAAATTGAAGCTCTTGTCATTCATGTTAAACGTTTCAGCTGATGTATATTTTCTTTTAAGTGATGTATATTTTCTTCCTTGTAAATGGAGCCCCATGATTGAGTTTGGATCATCTATGTTAGAAAGGAGTAATTTATGTATCTGTCAAACCAAAATTGAATTGTATGTATGTGTTTGAATACAGCCATCATTTATTTTAATTGTATTTATGTATATAGTCTCAGCAGCATTTAACATCTCAACCCAGTTACTGTTTCCCCGGTTTTTTGTCTTTAAACAATGCAAGGTCGCTATAACACAATAACCCAGAACACATGGCACAAACGCTCTTTGATGACTCATTCCTTTCCACGTTTGGTTAATTTTCCCAAGATGTACTACCCAAACATACATTTTGTCAAGAAGACCAGAATATACATTGTTGTCACCTTTGTTATATATAACGTTGGGTGCCTGTCTCTGTTTCAGTGCACTGGAATTGAGTTATGAGGAAGCCAAACCGAGTGGAACCACTTTTATCATTAAAGGTGTCAAAGCCAAAGGCCCCGTGAAGAACTGTCTGGGAAAGGTTAGTGACCCATCAAACAGGCCTCCAGGGGAAACCTGAGAGTGCTCTGCTCGGTGTGAAAGAGTTACTGTAGCCGCTTTTAACCGCATTTCCAAGATCAGAATATCGCTATAAATCTCTGCTTTATTACAAATTCGGTGACTCCTCGCTAATCTACTTGGGGAATTGAGTAGTACATTTGTGATTCAGTACTTCAGGAAATGTACATTGTTATCTGTGCAGAATCTCATGCATATTTATTTTATTCACAATGTAGCTGAACAAATTCATCTCAGTTTTACAAAGGGTCTTTCAGAAGTACTTTTTGACAGAAATACTGTCAGCGAGCTTCTCATGTTTTAAACAAGTGCTCAAATATGTTTTACCTGTTTCACCCAGTCACACTGTATACTGCTGGCATGACAGCTTGGTGGTAGTAGTCTGTCTTTTTGTTAGTTAGCATCAGATAGTTGGCTAATGTTGGCTGCAAGCAATTCCTAGCTAGTCAGTTAATATTAACATTAACAACAGACATAGTCATGTTTTTCTAAATTGCTTTATAAAAGGTTTACTAACAAAAGTGCACTGACTGTAAATCAACGTCCTAGCTATTTAACTTGCTAGTGAGGAAGCTAATGTTTTTTCACATACAAGTGTAGTCTATTTTGGGGGTTTTTTTTAACGATTTAAAAATCTGGGAACTGCCCAACCCTATAGGCCTCGCAATTCCCCAGATCCAGTCTTTGAGACATTCCGATTATTTCAAACCTGTTTGATTATTGGCTTTTTGCCACATCGCCAAGTGTGCGCAGTACTACGATGGCAAGACAGGCGATTTCAGGAGAAATTATTGTTAAATGTGAGAGGCTCCCTGATGTTGGAATCCTATAGCATATGGAAAATTATGTAGTGTATAGCCAGCATTATAGGAGTATTATACAGTTGGCAATTTATAAAAGTGTGAGAAATAGAGGAAAGGGGGGGCGGATATCATTTTAGAAATAACCTGCAGAAACACTGGATTAAATTTTCTTACAAATAAGAGATGTAATGAAAGCTCTGACCTCAAGGAACTGTTGATCTCCAAAATGTTTAATCTATGAACGTGTGATTTAGAATGCCATTTTCCTATAAAGTCATAAGGCATGTAATCAAGCAGTAGGATTTACCAAGTGTATTAAAATGGGATATTTGATCGGAAATGATTCAACCATGCTTCAATAATTTGCTTAATCGGGATTGCCGTCAAAACATTTAATATTCAAGCATCTTTAAAGGTGCCTTCTAGCACGTCTCTGTTTTCTGCAGGCCTTTAATGTGAAGATTACCCTGCCGGGCCTGAAACGGAGCTCCCAGACACTGAAGATAAGCCTCCTGCCTGGTAAGATTTATGTCGCTTACTATTTGAAAAACCTTTGAAAATCTCATTCTTCTTGATTACAGTCATCTTTTGACTGGGTCAAATTTGGCATCTTTTCCCCTAAAGGCAAAAATGTCCATGTTTTAACACTTCACAAAAAGTATGGGTTTGACCTGTTTTCTGATGTACTTCATATATCATGTTGGAGGTTTTTGTGTGTGTTTTTAAAAAAAAAAATTTTTAACGTATTTATGAAATCCAGGAAATCAGAGATGTTTTTGAGGAAAGCTCATTACTTATGTCCCAATGTGCGGGGTAGAGTTGATTTACGTTGGCGGGAGACTTTTTACACAGCAGTATATTGTGCTTGGGCCTTGCTCTGGCTCATGGCTTCTGAACCTTCTCCCGTGTGTGCAGTTTGTGCCATTTTGTAGGTCCAGCAAACATTCCACACACACACACACACATACACACACACACAAACTCACGCACACACAAACACACACACACACACACACACACACACACATGCAAATGTAAGAGATCTTTGGCTCAAGACCTGGGCTTTATGTTGCGTGAAATGTTGTCATGGGGACCTCATGTGCCTTGTATTAAGAGCAATGCATAAAATGATCATAGTAACAGATATGATATGGTAGCATATTTTGGGGAATGGATAGAAAGTTTGATGGTTGATGTTGGAAATACCTTTCCATTCTGTTTGTAATGGAGGCTGTATATTTGTTTTAGATGGTGGGATGTTTCTTCACATGGGTTACTGCAACGCTACATTATTATATCTTATAGGTTTTCATAGGTTTGTGCCCATTTGCTCCAGTCTGCTTTTTACAAGTAAATCATTTTTACTTACAAAATGATCTAACTTCTGTCTCCTTACGCAGAAAGAAATGTCTATTTTCAGGGAGCAGACGCTGCTGTGGGATTTATTTTTTTAAATGAGCTGCTTCGGATCTGTCTGAAGCCCAGATGCTGCCCAGCTGCCCGTGTGATTATTATCACGGGTGCACTGTTAAGCCGAGCGGAGGTCCGTCTGTAAAACCTACCTGCGCAGGCTAAAATCTACGTCTGGGTTCCTCTAGCACAGCGGGCTCCGTGATGTTAAACCTAAATAACTGAAGGAAGTGTTGAGGGCTGTGGAATTCCTTTGTGTCGTGCTATTTCCTGCGTGCTGCGGGGGGGGAGGTTTCATCCAAGTTGTGGCAGAACGTCTAGCCAGCTCTTGTTTTGTACCCCTCACATTGTGAATATCCTCAGACCAGTTCCCTTTTTTTTTTTTTCAGGTCACCCTCATTCTCTGAGAGTGAAACCCGACTCTGGCGACATATCAGTTGAGAACGGAACAGCCGCGATGTTCCAGGTGGAGGTGCAAGACGAAGCAGGAAACATTACGACTCACCCAAAACTCATTGTGCGGTGCCAGGTAGCCAGTCAATCACTTTGTATACAGCTGCACAGACTCCTGTGCCATTAACATTGAGCTCATTTGATGTTGATCCGGTTCGGGGCAGTAATTGTTCCTAAATTTGTTTTGAATGCTCACAGTGCCTTTTAGATGACTAGCACAAAACATTTATAATATCCATATAGAAATAGAAAATATTTGTTACATCTTATTAATATCGTTAACTCTGAGATGAATAATGGTTTTTAATTACTCTGGGGAGAGACCATGCTTGAACGGCAACGCGGTCGTATTAAAACTTCTCTCCAGAATGGCATCATGGTTGGCCTTGTTGTTTTGCGGAGGCTTTCGTTTTCCTTTCCAAGTTGTTTTCAGCAGTTTAATGGAAAACATCAGCTCAATCAAAGGCTGCAGCGCTCGTCATTGGAGAATGATGGTGAGGCGAGGCGAGGGGGGGGAGGGGGTTCATTTTGTTTGCCAGGGCAGTATTTCAAACTGTTTTGGTTGAGCAAGACGCCCTTGCACAATGTTTTATTTCTCCGTGTGGAAGAAACGCCCGTTATGTGTGAGATTCTCTACATTTTTCTGTGCGTTTTTGGCCGCCGTGACAGATTTGCAGCGCTGCCTTTGGAAGCTTGCCGTTCCCGCAGTGCGCGGCGCTCCAGGTCACGAGCAGCGGCGTGTAGTGCACTCCGTCCGGGTGAATCTGGCACACGCAGAACGCACGCCCTCTGGGCCAGCTCTGGCACCCGTACTAAGCGCTGTCCCGTGGAGCCTCCTGTGGAAAATCAACAGCAGCCCCCCCCACAGCCAACAGGACAGCGCGGAGCGTGAACATGTTTGACTAAAATCGTCTTGATCCTCGGCTGTCTGAAATAAACAATATCATCCGTAATTCCCGGCTAACTTTCAGTAGTGAGCATGTGTTTTTTGTCAAGGGAAAAAAAAAAAGGTAGCAAATTGGTATTTATAGTGATGTCATTTCTTCATCTCACAAAATGTCTGACCCACAATGGAACGCGAGAGTGAACAAAAAGCCAGCGCTTGGTTTAGGAAGGTTACATCTGGAGGTAATTTTTCTCAGGAATATGACATGGGTGTTTGTTCGAGTAGCTCGGCTAATGTGAATACCGTTCGAACCTTCAGCGAGTGCATGCATGTTAGTCAGCGTTGTCTTCAGATCTGCGGTGCTTTGGCCGGATAACAGAAAGGGGCTCTCCAGAAATCATTCTTCAAAAATTCTCGCATCCCCCCCCCTCCCTTCTGATACGGTAGTCCCTGCTCACTTGGAATCTGACGGGATAGCTGGAGGCCTCCCCAGTGAAACAGAGGTCACTGTTGGTAATCATATCTTCAGCGGGGCCGACCCGTCTCTGTGGACCAGACTAACCCAACTGTGGTGCTACCTTTTTCTTTGAGCTATATAAAGCCAAGCAGAGGTCTGGGCTGTCCATTCAGAAGTCGGCCCCCCAGATCGGTTTTGTTTGTGAAACGATAAACATGGTTTTCAAAAGGGTTTATTCTGCCTGACTGTTGAAGTGCTCTCACCCATGTCTGTGGGGCTGGACTGCGTGTGCTCACCAGTGACGTGCAGCAATGTGTTCTTTTGCAGTTGCACGGTGCTCCTAATTTGCCCATGGCGGCAGTCGACTGCAGTAACACTGGAACAGGACTGCTATTGGACAAGCTGTTGTACATTAAAAACATCCAGAAAGATCAGACCATAACAGCAAAATTTGATATCCCGGTAAGTTGTGGCTTAGTATTCGGTATTTGCTGATTGGATTCATATTTATCATGTCTGGTTTTTTTTTTTTTTAAAAGTGAAACCTCTTATTCCAAAGCATAATCACAGACCACCTGGTGAACCATTTCATAGTTAAATTTTTTTTAAAGGAGATGGATACATACATCCTAGACATTTTTCTTCATTCTTGCTGCATTGTGTTTAGTGCATTGGTTTCATAGAGGAACTATTGTGTTCTTCATCAATGTCGTGTGTTTCAGAGTCTGAAAAACGTCAATGTGGTGGAGAGGCTGGTAAGGATCACTCCTAGCCGTTGGGTTGCCAGGTTGGAGATATTCTTCCGGGAGGGTGAAAATTCCATTGTTCTCAGAGACAAGGAGAAGATTAGCTGGACCGCAGGGGATGTCCTGGACCTCCACTATCGACTGTTCGACGAAGGGAACCGGAGCGTCCCCATCACGGCTTGCCTTGCGAAGAATATCAAGGTAGGAAAAGAGGCAGTGCTTAACGTTATTCAGTACTTTCTCTGCGGGCCCACAGTTGTGCGAGCATGTCGAAAAGCCCGAAAACGCAGACCAAGCTGACAGCGAAGACAGGACCAGCAAGTTCACATTCACATCCCACATGCAGAATGATGGGAAACGCACCACAGTCTGAGCGCTGAGCGCCTGCCGCTCCCAGAGGAAACGCTGTAAATTCCACCATGTCAAAGCGAAGGCACGTGACTTTGTTGTTGTTGTGTATATCAACACGTTTCAGGTGAACTGGAGGGCAGATGTCAATATTGAGGACCTGCAGCAAGGACAACTGCCCAGCGTGCCAATCCCTAATTTGGTGAAAGACGAACGTTTCTACCAAGTTTCATTTCAGGATGAAAATGTGTCTGTGGAGTGTTCTTTCACAATTGAGTAGGTTGGATGTCTTTTCTATACGTTGTATTTTAAGTCATATCGGTGCACCTAATAGTGACCATTTCCCTAGTCCACTTGTTGACTTGTCTGTGTGGGAGATTTTCGTGTTTGTAGTTATTTATGAATTTGTACCGGTGCTAAATAAGTTACGTCCTTCCTAATTAGTGATTGCTCATATGCATTTAATTCATTTTGAAATAGTCAAGCAGTTGTTAATGGTTACTTGATTCCTCCAATCTGAGCCCGTGGTGTTCCCCGTTGTTTCAGGCCTCGTCCGGACGAGGCAAAGCGCATGAAGGCCACGCTCAAGTGCGGGACGTCCGTGAGGATGGGGGAGGTGCTACCCGGGGAGATCTGTGAGTCCGCTTCCCAAAACGCTTTTTCCCCGCTTTTCTGATCCTTATACTGATGACCGTGTGCAGAGCACATTGACAAGTGAGAGAGAAACTGAAGGGATGCTTTTATTTTAAACAGAGATGTGATATCTTACATCGTAACAAAAAAGGTGCCCTTTGGTGGAAGGGTATTTTTAGTACCAGAAAGAATAACCAAAAATGGTTGAGAAAATCATTAAAAAGTGGTTATTGAAAGACCTTTTATCCACTTTTTAATAAAGGCTTAATTAACTTCTCACAAAGTGACTACTACTAACTACTGTAAACACTGTGGTTCCATTTCACCTGTTTTTTTACTTTATTGCGAAGTGTTATGCCAGCAGTCTTTCAGTATTTCTAACCCATTTTCCAACACTGTAGCTTTGGAGGTGGTGGACCAGTACGGGAATAAAACACAAACCTTGACGTCTGCTTGTGTGAATAAGTTTGGGGTGTCAGCGGAAGGCCTCGATAAATCAAGCTTAAAAATCTTATGGCAGGTATGGCGTGAAAGAGGCCCTCCCTGTGTCATTGAGTTCTGTGTCAAAGAGCTCTATATTGCAGCTCTTTTCCCCTCATGTCCTCTCCGTCCTCTCCCTGAATTGCTATTTCACTTTGTGTTTTCTTTCTTTTCCCTTCACAACCTTAATGTATTTATGTCAATACATTCTTATTGTGTATGCATATACTTTTTCATCTTAAAATATTTTACTAACTCAAAACTATTAGGGGTTCAGTGCATGCAGTGCTTTGTGCTCAGGAAGTATTTGAAATGAACAGCATGTGAAATGGAGTCAGAAATCCATATGACTGCCAACCAACAGAACTCTTTTTTTGGTTGCTCTTTGTTCTTTTTTTAAGCACTTAAGGCCACTTTGAGCATTCATTCTTTCAAGTAATTGTCATTATATCATATCAGCATTCTGTTACTTTTGTTGTGATCACATTTTCAACTGTTTAAGAACTCTGATCATGTTGAGCGTTCTAGATCACGGGTGATGTGTTGTTCTGCCTCACAAACTCAGGAGAGCACGGAAGTGATCGTCGTCCAAGGAGTCACGTTCGTCCCTGGAGCCCCTGGGCCCAGAGAGCTGTGCTTCGCCTGGAGAGACTTTGTGGAGTACACCCGGATAACGCTGTCGCCTGGGCCGCCGGCGAAGCTCCAGCTTGTGGACGGGCCTGAGGAGGTAACCTGCTCCTCATTTTTAGTTTAGCCTAGAATCTTAGCACCATATGCCGTAGGTGTGAGTCGTTTTCCTCCTCAAACGCTTGTTGCGTTTGTCTCCAGACGGTCATTCGGTTTAGGGACAGTGCATTGGAGCGCTTGTTATGGAAAAAACACCCCCGCAGTTCAAATTCAGGCACTCCGGTTAGCAAAAACAAAAGGAAAAAGAGAACAGGAACTGTGGAGGGTTTGCATGGAATTCCTCTGCAATGAGATTTAAAACCTTTTGGACATTTAGGCCTCGGATGTTGCCAGAAGAAGAACAAATGCCTTTTGTGTGCTCGCAGCCTTTGCAGGTCTTCAGCGGGAAAGGCATTGAGAAGCCCTTCACCGTTCAGCTGCACGACGAGTGGGGCAATCCTTCCCCCGACCAAGGAGTCGTCGTTTCGCTGAAGCCCTCGGCCGCAGAGTTAAAGGTGGGGCACACAGTCCTCCCATGTGTCCGAAGAGATGTGCTTTCAATTATGAGACTTAATTTACATGTGGTCTTTCTATTACTTATTAAATGGTCATTCTGCTATAACATGCTATTATGTCAGCGGTCCGCCAGGTTCCATTAAAAATGTATAGCCTGTGGGTATTTCGTGGGGAAGCCATGTGCAATGCACTGTGTCTATGTATATGACTGTGTAGATGTTTTTAGTGGTGTTATTCAGGTTTGTTATTGTCGTGGAGAAACACTTCTCAGTCATATGCAGGGCGTTTAAAGCAATAATTAGAATGTCTTCAGGACAGTGAAATGGCAAAAAATGGCATTGACATTTACGCAAAATAAATCTGGCACAGCCTGTTGTTCATAATGCATAATAATTGTAACCGATCGCTTCTGGATACTACATTTCCATTGCCTTTGTTTTCAGATTAAACACTCGCCAACATCGCAGCCAGCAGACGTGGACGGAAAAGCGAGCTTCACCGTGTCACAAGTGATGGCACCCAAGTGAGTAACGCCCTGCAGAGTGGATGGAAACGAGAAACGGTAGCTAACGGCCTACTTCAGGCTTCCAGAAAGCAGCTGTGATGCTCATCCCTTCTCCGTACGCAAGACTGTTTTTTTTGTTTGTTTGTTTGTTATTTTCCTCTCCCCCCCTCAGATTTTTCCCAGTTTTTCTCCCCAATTTGGAAGCCAGTTATACCCTTTATTTATTTTGATTAACCCTCCCCCACAAACTTGCTGCCCGTCTCTACGGGGCAAGCTACTCTCCGAGGCGGGCGATGATCCGCCTCCTTCAAGATGGAACTCACCGACCCCCTTTCTGGAGACACGCTTACGTGCTTCACAGTGAGTTTGCGCCGACCACCCTCCCCCCCCCCCTCCCTCAGGAGCAGACAGCCAAATGCCGCCCCCAATCTGGGCTAACGGCCAGGGTCGGTCTGGCAGAGACAGTTTTTGAACCTGATAGGCAGCTCACACTCATACAGGACCAGCCAAATATGGGTGCGTTAGACCACTACACTGTCCACTAGCCCCCTTGCAAGACTGTTTTAACAGGAGGCATCACGGTGGCATGCTGTCAGTGGCATTTGGAATGTGTCCCTGAGGTCGATGTTTGGATAGCGTTCGTCACACACTGTGTTGCAGGGGAGAGTATGGCCTGGAGTTCAAAGCCTCGTTCAACAAGCAGTCCATACCTGGGCCTGTGGTGAGACTGAAAGTGGTGCCTGATCCTAACAAACCAGTCAAGCTTTCTGTTTTTCCATTTATTTATATATATACACTGCCTGGCCAAAAAAAGTCACCACCTGGATTTAACACAAATAGGTAAGAGCAACTCTGTGTTTTAGCCAAGAAGTGCTGGGGAGTTCATTTCTTAAACAACCATGGTATGTCTTAATCTGTTTCAGAAGGGTCAAATTTTGGTCAAGCAAAGAAAACTATGTTTTTAAGAACTGTCATTATTTAAACCTTTATAATGATATATACAAATGTTTGGTGAAATCTGCAACTGGCCAAAAAAGTCACCACCTGGATTTAACTAAACAGTTGTGTAGCAAAAAACCACTTGTTAGGTAAGAAAAAAGCCTTCCATTGGGTCTGATAATTACTGCAGTGATTAATATTATCATGCCTAGTGCCTATATTAATAAGTTGGTCATATTCAACCCCAAAGAATTGAGAATCTTTGGGATTTTTTCTTCCCTGTGCTGGACAATGAAGACTTTGGTTCAGGGAGCATGAGACATCATTTTCACACATGGATTGGTCCACAGAGTCCAGACCTTAACCCCATTGAGAATCCTGAGAAGACATCATCAATACAAGATCTTGGCGAAAAATTAATGCAACTCTGGACGGAAATAAATTTTGTGACATTACAGAAGCTTATCGAAACGATGCCACGGCGAATGCGTGCCGTAATCATAGCTAAAGGCGGTCCAGCCTTATTAGAGTGTGTGACTTTTTTTTTGGGACGGGCAGTGTATATATATACACACACACACACACACACACACATACATACATACAGTAACTGGCAAAATAAAGGCAACACCTTGGTAACCAGGTGGGATCACTCAAGCGGCCCTGCCCCAGCCTAGGAGAGTCCCTGTTTGGCAGGGGGTGTTGGAGAGGGTAGGGCTGGGGCTATCCGCCGGTGCA
Source organism: Aldrovandia affinis (assembly GCA_029706075.1). Lineage (NCBI taxonomy): Eukaryota > Metazoa > Chordata > Actinopteri > Notacanthiformes > Halosauridae > Aldrovandia > Aldrovandia affinis. The sequence goes on along the minus strand of JAINUG010000240.1, from coordinate 899,570 downwards.
TATGCATGAGCATATTTTAAGGTTGTCATGGTTATTTTGGTAATTTTCAGTATTGTGATGGGTTAGGCAGGGTCATAACAGTATGCATTTCCTTATGTTTTCCATGGCAGAGTAAATAAAATATTGTCTAGAAGCTTGGTAAAAACGATATTGACGTCAAACGCTGTAAATGAAACATAATTATTTTCCCGTGAAATGGCAGTGTTCGAAGTGACGGTGGTGTCAGAGGACGGCGGAGCCATAAAGAACCTGAGCCCGGCCTCCATGTCCATGATGATGTGGAAGGGCGAGTCTTCAGGGCCCAGGCCTCCGCAAAGTGTGAGTATCTCACAGGGCGTGCTTTTAGGGATGTGCTTTTTTTATATTTGGAAAAGGCAAAATGAGTTTCGGGATGTGTAAAATCTCCTATTCTTCAGTCGTATTCAGAAAATGTATTTGCACATCTGTGGTTTTGTCAGTGTTTAAAAAATTTTAAAAAATATATATATATATATATATATATTATTATTTTTACATATTCGTACTTTGTACTTAGGTATACTTGTCTGTCCGCCTACTTGCCTGTGTAAAATGAGTCTTAAAATGCAAGATGATAATTTTAAATAATATGTTTTTGCCTTTCTTTATATCTGTTTAGTTTTTTCCTGTATCATAATCATTGTTGTGTATTTTTAGGCTGCCACCCTCAAGTGCAGTAAACCTAAGGACACTGAAAAGCTTGACTGTTTTTACTTCAGGTATGTTTTCGGCCCATATCCTCTTAATGATGTGAGGAGAACTGGCCTGACTGTCAGATGGGCTTGTACCTAGCATGCTCCGCACCCTGCCTTTATGTCAATACATGGGGTGTAGCAGCCCCGGGGTGGGGGTGGGGTCATCGGGGCTTCCAGCACAAGACAACATGTTTTCATCAAGTCCCAAACACTTCACCGGCTAGGAGGTTGTAAATCACAAAAGGAAAAGCAAGGAGGGGCAAAGAAACTGTACATTTTACAGTTCTCGCTCTGCTCAAAACCTCAGTCCTGCTGTTTGAATCTTTATTTTCCCGCTTAGTAAAGAGATATTTGCTCTCAGATTCCATATTTAAGTCAGTTGAACTGTGTGGCATAATCCAAGCTACTATAAACCCTGTATTTCAGGTTACTTATGGATGTTTGCACTTACATCCTGTGGACAGAAGTCAAATGGGACACTACGTTTCGGGTTGTCCTTTTGTACTGCTGTCTTTCAGTCCTTTTATGGTTCAGACAATTGAATCAAGTGATTTCCATGGTCTGACGTTTCCTATCATGCAAGTGTGTTGATGAAACTTGCAAAAAAATTCACTTGACTGCGTCCCCAGAACCCTACAGATTTTCAGGTCACACGGTCAAAGGGCAAGGTCACGGTCACCTAAGCCCTTGAGTGGTTTTATCTTTCTCTCCTTTAACTTGGCCAGTTAAAGGTAGATTTTGATGAAGCCTTCCACAAATGTTGTCCTCAAGGTTCCCCAGAACCCTAGAAAACACGGTCTGATGTCTAGGTTACAGAGGCTCCTGATACATTTCAGGTCTATTTTTACTTATTAATAGTTTGCATTTACAATTCTTCCTGTCTATTATGTATTCTTTTAACTTTACGTAACCGATGACCGCATTAGTTATCCACTTCAGTGCTAATAAAACTGCAGGTATCCACTTACCGTTTCTCTGTATTATATGAATTGGACATGAATTGCATATTATGTCCTTAAAGTCACAGTCCTGTTTCCCATTTTATACTTTTCATTCAGGTGGGTTTCCACCCACCCAGCAAGGACTGCCTCATATATAATATGTTCACTTTGGCAGGCCAGTATCATTCACCTAATCCTCTCATTGAATCCCTTGTCATAGGATCCTGTGTACTGTGAACAATGTCCTTGTTTTTTTTCTGCCCAGCAACTAGGATATTAGCAGGCCATATTTATGTCCTATACATCATACACAGCATAGCTTGCATCCAACTATGTCCAAAGTTTTACCTTATACACTTTAGCCTACCAACACGTGCATTTCCAATGCAGTTATTGTTTAGTGTCCTGTGGAATTCTATTGAGTATTGTTCGGTCGTTCATATTTTGCAATTAAGTATTCATGTACATTTGTTTCTTTGTCTCTTTCTTTGTTCACCCCTCAGAGACAAAATAATCCCTGAGCGTGTTGGGAAGTACACAATTCAGTTTGTGCTGTGTGTCGAGAAAAATAAGTGTCTGTGGAGCCATCAGGTTGGATTTCACTTAAATCTTTTAGATTATTTTAACTTTTGGGGGCGATTGTGGGGCCTGGAATAGCTGGTTTAATATTTTACTGTGTAGATATTCTGTTATTTTGAATAAAGCGCAGTGAACTTTTTCCATATTTTACCCTCACTGTGGATTTACTTGCGCAGTAATGTTTGTACGTAGTTTGAAAATGATGTTCTTGGTTAAGTGTGGTAATCGTCTTGAGAGACCGGTGGGGTTTTTGCCATTCTGTTCAGCCACATGTCGAGGTAGTAGCTCATTTGCCCTGTTCTCTTTTCCGAGTATGCAGTGATCCTTTACACTTTTCTTTTCTTTCAGTATGTAATAAATGTGGTGCCAAACGACCCAGTGAAATTGATGCCAGATTCCCAGCCACCGACTCCAGTTGTTTCCAATATCCACGCCATCACCAGTCGGAGCCTAGTTGAGAGCTTGCCTCTTAAGATCATGGTAAGAAATGCTCTTCCAACCCCCACCCCCCCTTTTTCCTTGCCACTGTTGCCCTAGGCTTGCCTTTGTGAGGGTTTAGTCCGGGGTTTACTGTAAAGCGTACTGTGACAAGTATTTTGTGAAATGCGCTGTACAAATATATCTGATTTGATATTTCAGCGTTTTGTGTTTTTCCCTATTCAGCAACATAATTTTCCTTTAAATTGATAACATTTGCCGATTGGCATGTGCACGGCTCAGTGTATGTGACACAAGAGATTTTGTGATTCGTGGCAGGATGAGTATGACAACCCCGCGGGCACGGACCTGGACGGGAAGGTGGTGGTCTCCATAAAGAGCTCCAACAGCAGCGAGAAAGACCTCCCGCTGTTCGACGGGAAGACTAAAACCATGCAGTTCACCCTCTCCGAGGGCGAAGCCCAGATATCGGTGGGTCGCTCGCTCGTCATGGTTTTCTCGATACAAATCCTCCCATTTAAAAGAAAAATAAATTAAAACCAGATTAAAAAAATTTAAAAAAGGTTTGCATGTATGAATTTGATAAATGGATACATTTTTACATTAGCGAATGAAAATTCATTTTAAAAAGACAAAATTTAAATCTCCCCTCATCTATATTATGGAAGCACTTCTCTTTCAAATGAGCACCACAAATAACACATTAGATAGCTTGCTACCTGGCTAATTTTTCCTTTCTGATAACATAGTCATACATCTTTTTTGAAGCTTGGTGGTGTCATTTCACTGCTCATCTTGTGTTGAGATAGCATAACGTTAGCCAGCTAACTTAGCTAGACATACACTACTGGTCAAAAGTTTTAGAACACCCCCATTTTCCAGTTTTTACTGAAGTTTAAGCAGTTCAAGTCCAGTGAATAACCTGAAATGGTACAAAGGTAAGAGGTTTAGGTTACCAAAAACTGAAAAATAATGTACATTTTTGGGCAGTGAGTAGTTTTCTACACCATCAAAAGGCACTTGGAAACTGGAGGAAACTCTGACAGGAAGAGGTCTGGCAGACCCAAATCAGAAGACAAGTTTCTGAGAGTTAACAGCTTGCATGATAGGCGGCTCACAGGACAACAGCTTTAAGCACAGCTTAACAATGGTCAAAGTAAGGAAGTCTCAGTTTCAACTGTGAAGAGAAGACTGAGCTGCAGGTTTGACAGGTGGAGAGGCAATAAGAAAGCCATTGCTAAGATGGCTAAATAAGAAAAAGAGGCTTGCCTGGGCCATGAAGCACCGCCAGTGGACTACTGAAGACTAGAAGAAGGTCTTGTCTAGAAGAATTAGAAATCTTAAAATTTTGAAAGGTTTTTGTAGGCCATCGAGTAGGCAAAAGGATGGTTCCTCAGTGTGTGACACCAACTGTCAAACATGGAGGAGGAAGCATGATGGTCTGGGGCTCTTTTGCTGGATCCAGAGTCGGCGCAAGTGACTGTTGACCCACGTTAACCCATTACTTGTTCCCTGAAAAGGCCCTTTTTTTATAACTCTGTAATTACATTATTTTTCAGTTTTTGGTAACCTAAATTATTTATTATTTTTACGTCTGGCAGTTTACCGCTTACCTTTGTATGATTTCAGGTTATTCACGTATATGTAACGAATACATCATATGTATAACACTTTGATATTGTTCAAGTGTGTTGCAACTAGCGTCTTTCATTTGAACACGTACCAATGTGTCCAATGTGCTGTGACCTCCTCTCCAGAATCTTGCAGTCATGGAAAACTGCCCTGGTACTGATGGAACAGAGTACATCCTGCACTTCAAGCCTGTCATCCCTGCTTTCAAACCAGAAACCCCTTTGAGACCATTTGAGCTTCCCTTTCTGTTTTATAATGGTGAGCAGTGGAATCGTTTAGCATGAGCCAAGGGAAAAGATTATCTCATGAACTTTGTGTCGAACCTATTGGTTCTTGTTCTTGTGATGAGCATTGTGGTCTGCCCTAATATTACCATCACACAATTTGTCTTCATCGTTTTGTGCCCGACAGATTCCAAGAATCAACAGCAAATGGTGGCTTTGACAAAAAAAAAGGATAGACTCTCCCAATCCCTCATTGCATACAGAAGTTTGTTTGACACAAACAGTCAGCTGATCTCAGAGTTGAAAGGTAGGCTCTCCATTTGTGAATAAACATGAGAAAATACTACATTCAGTCTGATTTCCTGATTCACCTGATTCAGTAAGTTTATTAACTCAACAAATTAGGATTTGCAGAAAGGTCTGTTGCTTTAAGGTCACTCCCCCCCCCCCCTTCTCTCATACAGATCAGCTTCAAGATTCCACCAACAAGGAGACCCATCTGAAATCTGAGCTCAGGAAAAGTCATATAAATATCACACAACTGGGAACTGTGAGTGTTGCCTGACATTTTGTCTCTGCGATTTCATTTACGTTTGATGAAAAACTGTTACACGTTCAGTAGAAGTGGCGATTTAGTGCGTTTGTGATTCGACGCGCTTGTCATTTTGATCGATGGCTTGTCGTAGTGTCACAGCTTGCGGTGGTAGCGGTATTGAAAATGGTTCTCGCCGCAGATGGAAGCAATCGATGGACTAATCAGAGAGAAGGGGGCCGAGCAGGAGAGGATACGGAGGCAACCTCGAAGGACGTGTATGATCCCCGACATTTTCAAAAGCAACCCAGATGTCCTTGGAAAGGTAACGCCGGAAAAGTGAGAGCGCTCGCTTCCTCAAAACGTGCCTAAACTGTGAATACAGATGGCACGGAATCCATCCCGAGTTCAGGAGACAAAGGGCAAACGTTAATGATCTGCACTGGAGACAACGCTGACGCACATCACGGCGGCTCTTTGATAAGAGTGCATTTGGGGAGATTTTGGCTCCTCCTCAGGGGGTCTGAGTTTGACACCCCGGTCCTTTAGCTGTAATAATGTTACTCTGTAGGACATAATTGCATGGGAGAAGCAACGGTATGCCATGTTAATTTGACTTGTGGTCGCACCCGAGCTGCAAATCAATCAGTGTAAGACACTTCAATTACAGGCTAGCCTCCTTGCTAGACACTAGCGTGACCCGTCGACCATGACAAGCCAGGCCGAGCAAGGTTTTCATTGGCGAAGGTCAAGGAACAGCAGCTACTGGTTAGTTGTGAAACATCTGTTCCCCCCCAGCGAGTCACAACTCATACTGTTTAAATGGCCCCAACTCGCTCTACGCCTCGTCTTTAGGGTTCCGTAATCCACAAGGAGGGAAAAGGTCATGGATGAGCAAATAAATCAAAACTTGTACTTTCTTCAAAAATCGCAGAGGGAAACTCTGTTACCACTAGTTATTAACAACAATTTAAACTTTTGACTGTTATTACTGTAATGTGATTTATTGTCAAAGACGTTGAGGGATCTGATTAGCCCAATATGTTCAGCAAATGGAATATGCAGTTCTCACTATCCTTGAAGGTAGAAATGTTGTTTTAAAAGTACATGTGGTTCAGCATGGCTGTATGCATGTAAAGAGGCAATGAAATAATTAACGGTGGTGTGCATCTTGTTGAAATTAGCCCAAGTGTATGTTTCTCTTAAATGCTAGCGTATGAGCCATGTTTCAGTCCTGAATAGAAAATAATTTGCTTTAAGTGACCCAGAAAGTACATGCCACCCCCCACCCCCTCCTCCCCACTGGCCTTTGCAGAAGATTGATTACAAATAACTGAAAAAGAGAAAAGGCCAAAGCAAAGACAAGAGCTCTTTCGGAAATCCAAATCAGGAGACCCTCTGGGTACTATTTTATAATGCTACATTCGGCACGTTCTGAAACACTGCACACAGCAATTAAAGCAATTTACCCTCTGCGATTTTGAGCGAGTTTATCCGAAAAGAACAGAATGCTCGCCGTCATCTCCACTCCTGCTGTAGCCATAACCACAGCTACTTTGCTGGATGCAGATGCCTTTACCTGTTGTTTGAAACTATTTACCTTCAGTTATAAGTGTTAACGTGGATGCTTAGCAGATGCCTTTTTCCAGGGTGATTTGCATAGTTTTTATGGCCTTTTTTATGCTACCCATTTATACAGCATGAACTCCGTTGAGGCAATTCAGGTTAAGTACCTTGCCCAAGGGTACAACAGTGGGGCCTTGCCTGGGATTTTAACCTGGGGCCAAATGTTCACAAGCCTTAAGCCAGTACTCCACAGTGCTGCCCCAGTCTGTCCGTCCATACTGACTGTTTGCCTCTGCTCATTACTAGGGGTGGGCAACAGTGACCGTTTACCCAATCACCCCCAAGAGTATGCATTGCTCCAATACTAAGATTACTGCTTGATCATGGGCAACCGGCATATTAAATAGGTTGCACATAAGATTTCTGTTTCTTGGAACCACAGTTGGATTCATAGTTGGCATTTACACATAGACAGGCTATGTTTTGGACAAATTTTGAATGTACTTTCTTATCAAATAAAAGCCATCGCTGGTGTTAAAATTAGTACGACGTGTTAAACAAATGTTAATACAAAATTATATTTACATACCGGGGGAATTTGGTGAAATTATTTCACTCACTCATTTTCTACAGCTTGTAGAAAATGTGGTATTGGCACAAAACAACTACCGAATGCTTTAATATACCCTTAATGTGGATTAGAAACGTATTGTTTTTTAATGATATTTCAGTTGAATGTAGTGAAATTAAATGGCAGTAAAATGAGTAGAAATGCCCACCTGTTCTCCTTACTGGAAAGGCCTTCCCTGCACCCTCAGGTTGCCCACCTGGCGCAGGTGGAGGACAACGACGCAGCGAGGGTCATCTCCTGGCACCTGTCCGGGGACATGGACTGCGTGGTGTCACTGACGACGGCAGCCGCACGGCAGATCTATGACGACACCCAGGGCCGGCAGCAGGTGATGCCCTTGGACACGGTCTTCTGGAGGAGTACCAACAGGTGGGTGATGACATCTCATGTTGATTATTACCCATTTGTGGCAGATCTCCCACCACCACTTTATTTGGGAAGTAACCTGTACTGGATTTTACTGGTGAAAACCAGTGTCCAGGTATCCCCCTCCCTCAACAATACCCCCTGTCTGGACAGTCCCCCCCCACAAACCCCCAAGTGATGCCCCTCTCTGGACTATTGTTTTAGATCGTGTCAGTGCCATACTGTGCTGTAATTCATAATGTTTCACTCTTGACAAATGTTACTACTGACTCGTATTATGTACCACGTTTCCCTTTGTGTGTGACCTGCTTTAGACCCCATAGTGGCAGAGGTCACTCCTGGTCAACAGTGAGGTGATTATTGGTTTCTAAATATGCAGTCCCAGTGTGTAAAGTCTTTCCCTCATGACACAGGCCCCTGCCTCATGTAAGGAATGGATTGAGCAGCTTTCCACCAGTAGGAAACCCCATTTTTGTTCGTGACCTTCTGATTTTCCCAAAACATGCTGAAAGCTGTCAGATAGGTGAGTGCATATCACAAATTGTATTTGTCAGGGATGATGAGCTTTGGACCTACGGTGAAATTTGCTTGCTTTTTTTTTTTCCCCCTCATGCTTTTCAGCTTGTTGTGATTGGGGAAGGTTTTTGTGTTTTTTCACTTGGCCGTGTGCTCAGGATTTAGTGTAAATGGTTCCAGACAGAATTTTTGTTTGCATCTCCCCAAGGTCTGTAATGACCTTGTTCCAGTATGAGTTCTGCTAGCACTCTTGAGAGTGATCTGTTACCAGTTGAGTCCTTAAAAACATAAATTAGACATATTATTCTGTTGTTTGCGGTGAATGTATTGTTCCCATTTCAGCGTGTTTTATGTGTTTTTTGTGTTTATTTATTTTTCTTTCTAGTGAAAAGCTGTTATTCATAATACAGTTGTCAGCTTTCTCTAATTCCAGAGGACTGCTGCACATTTTTTGTTGTCATACAGTTGTGTTATTCTTTAATGGCTGCACGCTTCCTGCTGATGCTTTTCAGTCTTTGGAAATCTTCTGGGAGACACCATTTTGGTGGACAACTTGGATGCTGCTAACCACTATCGGAAGGGGGTGAGTGGGCTGTCTTGCCTGCCTGTTTATCAGTACTCCATACTCAGTGCTCAGATGTGCATTTTTAAACAATTTTTTTCCATTTACTAACAATGGCACATTTATGACTGTGCTGCACATGCCAAAACTGGCAGCTGATTTTAAAAAGTGCCTTCTACACTGTAGCCTCCCTTTAGCTAATTTAGCTAGCTAGCTTTGTAGCTGTAAAACTGTAATAATCTGGAGCAGAGCTAACATTAACAGGAATACAGCTACTGTTAATTTTGTTTGTTAGCTTGCATAGCTATACCTTCGTTAGTTGGGCAGGCCAACGTTATTTTGTGCTGCATTCAAAATGCGAAATTAGCCAATGGAAGCTATGCTTCAGTTTTTTGGCTGTTTTACAACTGCCTAGTTAACGTAGTTCTAGGTGAAAACTGGTTTATAGCCCATCCTTCCAACTGGAGAATGTACACTCAGTTTGCTCTCATAGATTGCAGTTCTGCCAGAATGACTGTTGAGAATTCAAATATGTTCAACTTTGACCTGCGCTGGTGTTCCATAAAACTAGTCTCTCCATGCAACAAAGCACATTTTATTGTTTTAGAAAGCTCTGCATACCAGCCAGTTAGCTTTCCAGCGATTACAGTACACAGAGGAGCATACAGAGAAATGTGCATGCAGAGCAACAAATCTACTTCTCTCTCTCGTTATACAAATAGTGTTCGATTTTTTTCACTGCAGAGTGATCATTCTGCAAATTGTGATTTGCCTAATGGGTTTACTGTCATCCACCTGCTGATGGTAATCATTTCTATATGTATCACTGAGCTGCACCAGAGACTTCAAAATGAGGGGAGAATGAGATGCAACTGTGCAAAATTCTGAAAGTTTTTAATGCTTTGGGAAGTGTTCCTGGGTCAGGGAGTGTACAAGACGAGTCACTGTGCTCTATGATTATAACAGTTTTCTATTTTCTATTACATTAGCTATTGGTAGCATCAGGCCAACATTAATGGAGGCTGCTCATATCCCTTCTTAGTTAATTTGCTTTTTGTGGAATTTATTAGATTTTTCATCCCCTATGATTTTCAGAAAGTGTTTGGTTTGAGATCTAAAGGTCAATTATAGACCTTTTTCTTGTAGCCACACAACTTTGCTGTATGTGTTAGTTTTTAGGTTTTTTTGTGATTTATGGTCATTCATTCTGTACACTGTGAAATGTCTTTTGTAGGTGGTTCAAAATAAAATGCAGTGCCCCACTCTGCTGACCAGACAAGGCGAGCGAGTGCGCAGTAATGGGAAGTTTGGAGGCTTGCAAAACAAGGCTCCATCCATTGAAAAACTGCGAGGACAAGTGTTCGGGGCACCCTTTCCAGAACAGTATTACGTACTCCACACGCAAATCGGTCAGTAGATCTAAAATATTTGGAATGCCTCTGCTTTTAGTCACAGGAAATTGGCATTTGAATGCTAAAAGAAAGCCAGTTTCTGTGCTGTGTTTTTGTTTTAAAGGAAAGTAAAATATATTTAATTTGGCAATCCAAATAATCCTCTAGGGAACAAGTGCAAAATTTGTTGAACAAAAAAATGTACTAAAATGGAATGCACTCTGCAATCTTAAAACATGTAGTGAGATTCAAAAAAGATGTGGATCATCAAAGCCATTTTAGTAAACCAATATAGCTAGCTAACATATTGATTCTGGACTAGGTATCATGAAAGCACTCTAACAAGCCTTTTTTTGAGCTTTTCAGATTTGGAGGTAGCCAGCAGTGGCTAGCTCGCTGGCTCACTAATGCGATCTAAAGACTAAACCTAAAATCAGTAGTTTACAAGACCTTAGTGTGAAATTATCTCTCTAACAATCTACTTTTTAGATGCATGACACCATTAACTAATCAAATAAGGTCTGCTGATGGAACTCACTCGCCTTTATTTGTGCTGCGCCTTCACTACAGATCTTCTCCAGCAGTACCGTGTTGCCATGGCAAAGTGCAGACAGGTGAGGGAGGACTATGAGGTGCACATGCAATACATGAAGTCTCCAGAAATGGTGGAAAAGGAGGATGAGATGAAGATGCAGGAGGTGCAGCTCAAAGACATTGAGGCCAAACTCGGTAAGGCTGCCAACCCCCTCAACCAGGCTTCTACTTTGTGACCAGCATGCTACTATCAACCACCTGCCGCAACTCCACACTAATGAATGAATGTGTTGGATAATAGGGTAATGGTGTGCCTCACAATTTTTCAGGGGCGGGAAAGGTCAGAGACTAGGGCAGGTTGGACTGTGTTCATTTTCCCCCTTAACTCATTTTCAGCTATTTCCACAATTAATACATTTGTTTTGCCTGTTGATAAATGTGATTGTGAATTTGTGAATTTGTTCCTTACGGAAGCCTATAATGTTTTTGTTCTGTTTTTGCATTCAGGCGTGACCCCGGGGAAGAAGCCCGATAGTTCTGCAAGGAAGCGGGCGACGGAGCCCGCGCAACCCTCTGGAGTCATTGCAAAAAGAGCCCGTCGTGGGGAGAGGACATCGCCGTACGTATCCCATGCCTGACGTTGGTTTTCAAAATGTATCAGCATCCCCATGGCGGATTGGCCTTCTCCACTCGGTCAGGACAGAAGAATCTTTAGCCATCTTCTGAAAAAGACCTTCAGACTCACCTTCTGACTTCACCTCAATATATTTTAAATATATATAATAACCTTTCTCTTCCCTTTGTATTTTGTATGTTTTGCAGCATGAACGTTGGCAATTTCAATGATTAGACTAACTTACTGTTCGATAGCTCTAGAGATGATCTCTAGCCATATTAATGCACTCTTGTAATTTCGCTTTGGATAAAAGCATCTGCGCCAAATAACTACACTGTAAATTGCATATGTTATGGAGTGTAAAGTCTTTCTCTTTTTTTCTTTTCTCTCCAGCTCGGAAGGTACAGCAAGTCCTGGCATGGTGACCAGGAACAGGATGTCATAATACTTTATGCATTGACTGTTTTATTTGATACATTTGCTTGGAGTGTCGATACATTCTATACAATTACAATTTATAATACATCTTCTGGACAGGACTCACACATTCTAGTTTTCCTGTTGTTGTTTTTTTGTAAATATACATTTTACTATTATGTTACTTTTTGACTTCATGTTGTTTATATACCATACCATTTTAGACATGTTTTTTTGTTCATATATTAATTATAAAGAAAGGGAAAGAGAAAAGCAGCCTCGTGTTGCTTATTTTTTCATTTTGTTTTGATGAAGTTACTGGTAACTGAGCAACTTTAAATATTTTCTACATTTTTAATGTTGAAATTCCCAAGTAATTAGAAATAAACCAATTGGAGCTTTATCATTTGTGTCATGTTACTTTTAGACTGTGTGATCTTTAATGGTAGGGATCTTTCAATAAATACCAAACAGGTCTGCGCTCCAAAATGTTTTTCAAGAGTTATTTTCAGTTCCAGCTTCTTTAAGGCAACAGGTTTCGGCGGTTAAGCTATTGTCAGTGACTCTTTCAACCCAAAACACACGTTGAAACCACCAGACATCTTTACTTGTACTGTAAGGTACTTTTCTGTCATTGTGCTTTTAGCCGCAGCCACCCCGTCCCAGTGTGAGTTGTATCGTTCCTCTGAGGAGATGGCTAGCAAGGCTTCTAGGTTAAACAGTCTGAAAATCCACTACTAGGAATACAGCAATGCAGGAACCAGACATGGGACCAAGTCCCTCTTATCCAAGTCACAATTAAGTCTCAAGTTATTTTTTCTTGGGCAAGTCAAGTCAAAGGTTATGTCAAGTCAAGTCGAGTCCTTAGTTAAGTCCCCCCCCCCAAGATTTATAAAGTCTTTATAAAGAGAAAAGACAAGGTATTAGTACCTGTCTTAATAATGATATTATTGGCCAATCTATCTAACCTGTTCAAAAAGTATGACAATGAATTTAATTTGTATTATAATTATTGATATTCAGTTAAATAAAAACAAAAAACGATTAACTTTATAAACATCTAACAAAATTCAGAAATTTGTGTTTGGTAGATTATTTCTCTGTTGTAACAATGCCTCTTGGCAATACATTTTATACCGTTGGAAAGCCTGTTTATTTCCCAGAGAAAATGTGGCAAATTTTTCATCGGCGCAACCCACATACTCAGCTGTGCTGCTCATCCCACAAATGCATGTTCCTTACAAATGGGGCACCATTTAAAAGGGAAATAAACAGGCTTTCCAATGATATACAATTTATTGCCAAGAAGCATTGTTCCAACAGAGAAATAATCTACCAAACACAAATTTCCAAACTTTTTGTTCGATGTTTAAAAGCTTATTTCTTAATTTCTTCTGAATCAAACTTTAAATAATGTATAAAATCACCAAACTTTCTTGTGCCAGGAACTGTCAGGTAACAGAACAATAACAGATTTAACCCAATTTTGGCTCAAATTGGAACTCTTATAAATTACGTAATTAAAGGAGTGTTTCAGCGATTTAGTGAAACACTGCCAATGATTTCCTTACCTCAGAAATCATGTCTCATATGCTCGTGAAGGCAGATAAGTGTCACAAAAGTGACAAAAGTGGCGTATGCGCGGTACTGGCCCGCACTGCGCATGTGTGCCAGACTATTCTCGTCTGGCACACATGCGCAGTGGGCCAGTACCGTTCTACGGCACACACAAAAAAACCTCCGAAGGATTTCTGAGGTAAGGAAAGTGTAACCATGGCCAAATTCGTAAACATTTCCTTTTTACAACTTGTTGCATTTACAAAATGTGAGATTTGAAAGGGTCTTGTCTCTGAGTCGAGCTGACCTGCTCCACGACGAACTCGTGCGGGCCCCACTCCCCCGCCCTCGGGAGCGGACAGCCAAATGCCACTCCCGATCGGGGCTGACGACCAGGGTCGGTCTGGTAAAACGAGTTTCAAACCGCGTCCCTGACAGGCAACGCACATCGTATAGGACCAGCCAAGATGCGATGTGTTAGACCGCATAAATGCATGATCACTTACTAAGCCTGGTGTTAGCAAGCAACTAGCAACAATAGGGGACTGCCCATTGGTCCGAAGGCCCATTATTCCGAAACCCCAATAGATTAGTCCGACGGCCCGTTATATATATTTTTGTATATAGATATTTGCCCTTAGTGTATTTTGACATGCAAACGCGAGGATACCGTTTACAAAATGCTTGCTTTTTAGTGTGCCCATTGGCTAAGAATGTCAAGGCTTTAAAAATAGGTTAATTTCACAAAATACACAGCGTGACACTTACCCATTGAAATTCCTAAACGTGAGAAATTCCTGGGATTTCGGAATAATGGGCCGTCGATAATCAATATCCGTCAACGCTAAACGTTAGCTAGCTAACTAAATTTTCCCATTTGGAACTTCAGAAATATTTTTGAATATCTGTGCGTGACGTGTTTGTTACGAAATAAAAAATAAAAATAGTTCCAGTTAGCCAATAAAAAAATATATATCCTAAATTCACAGTCATCAGCAGGACGATCACTTCGAAATCAAAGGTCGTCCTTAATGTTTTAGTCGTCGAGACGATAGGACGACTGCGAATCTGTGCCCCAGGCTAGCTAGACATTCTGCGCAGATTTAGCTAACATCAGCCCTCACAGACACTTACTGATCCGAATGAGTCTTCAAATGACAAACAAAGTTTGATGTTGTAGTCTGTCTGTCAGAAATCTTTGATGAGCAGGTCTTGCATTCAGCAGTTCTCCTTTTTCCTTCACATGTGAAATGTTTGAAGCCGAAAGTGATGACTCTTGGCACATCGCGGCCGCCATGATGATCTGACCTGATCTGATCATATTGTGTGTGTGTAACCAGAAATAGTTTAGAGCGGGAGGGTTGAAAATGTATTTCTCGTTGAAATAAAATAACGTCAGGTAGCGAGGAGCTTGACTGACAGGGTAGTTATCCAATCATGACAATGCCATTCCCAGCGTGCACTCGCATACCGGGTAACGTTACACTGATACTTGTAATGTGAACATTGATAACGTTGAACATTTAAATATATTATATTTAATATAATATTTAAACTGAAAACATAAAATGAACACAAACAAATCATTCGAGTCATCATGTCTCAAGTCAAGTGAGGAGTCTTTAACTTCCAAGTCTAAGTCGAGTCTCAAGTCATTTATTTTCTGTCAAGTCAAGTCGTAAGTCATCAAAATAGTGACTCGAGGCCTCCCGCGTGGTCTAGTGGTTACAACGTCAGACGCTGGCCACGGAACCGGGGTTCAATGGGGGTTATGCGCAATGGACTTCCGTGTTTTGCTAAACGTTACTGGCTATTTCCGGTAGATGAGATAATGGCGTTGTTCTATACAAGATGCTTACAGGAGCTGCCCAAAATTAGTATATCCGATGTGCATCGGATATGCAAGTCGACATCTACGGCTCCTACGAGCAAAATGGACAAAGGGTTTAAGCTATGCTTCCTCCTATATCCATGATTATGAGGGTACTAACGACATATTTTTTAAAGTAGCCTACCTGTGTGTAAAGTACTTAGCGTTAGCGTTAGTGTTAGCTAGCTAGTACTAACAACATTTTTTAAGTACCTGTGCCTGCTGTCTATTACCTAGCGTTAGCGTTAGCTGGTCGGTTGCTCAATAACAGTTACCTATGTAGATTTTTCACCAGTGTCAAACAGACAGGATGACTGCCGATGTTCGCATCAGGGCAGCCTGTCACAGGTTATCACCCCACAGCCTGAGAGTAGGGATGGTTAGCATAACAGTTCGCGTTCACCATCAGTTTCAGTTCAAGGATGAACTGTCAAACTTCTCAAGGTATAAAGGCTAATCTGGCATCAGGACCCTCTTGACTATCTAATCTATCTAATCGTCATGATTTAAAAGGCACGATTTATACCAGCATTCCCATTTTGAGAAGTTTGATAAAGGCATCAGTCCAAAATAACAGCTGTTCAAGTTCAGTGTTGTTGGTTCGGTCTAATACATTTCAGCTGAAAAACGAGTATAGGCAAGGTTATTGGGGCAACGGTATTATAGTTTCTTGTAAATCATTGATTATCTAGTGGCATAATAGTATGTTATTCATCAGGTCTCTCAAAATAAAATTGATCACTATAAGGTAGGCTACAGTATTAACAACCCGTGCTATTGTTTTTATTTAATTATCACATTGACCTTGTTGATGGTCAATGTGTCCGTTGCTTGGCGGGTGCCGTCTCGGAGGAGGCATTGCTTCGCCTTTGTCACTACCGCAGGACTACGGCAGCGAACTCTTATTACTAGGGGGGGATTGACATTTAAAAAAATAGCGGGTCTAATTGGCTAGAAAATTGGGAGAAAATTAGAAACAAAAATGTTAAAAAAATAATAGCGACTCGAGTCCACATCTCTGGCAGGAACAAATTTTTTATGATTTCCTTATATTCTCAAATTATTGATTTAGTAAGGGTCTTCCATCAGTATAGATCTGCATACACTGTGTTCATGTGACTCAGGCTATCTGTGCAGTCGTAAGCTAGTTTTACGATTATTGTTTCATGTCATTTGTGCAGACTAATGGCACCGAAGGTGCACTTTGATTGCTAAACAAAAATCACATCATTCCTGCTGTTACTATCACTTTTAATGATTTACATTTTACGATGGAATTCTTGGCCCCCTCATGTACATTCCACCTGAGAAAACAGGCTCATCACTTCCATATATTGCATTCAGATGTACGGAATGGTCTGCTAGCTGTCCACCTGGATTCACACGCTGAAAATTGAATTTCAGGGTACAATGGACAGGCCCACAAAAACACAAGTGTGTCATAATTATGTTAATTGTTTTGTTCTGCAGGAATGTATACTTCCTTAAAATGGTCTGTTGTAACACATTTATATTTGAAAATATGTCATGGCCATGTATTTGTAATATGCATTTCCATATTTTTAATTAAATGTGTTGGTGAACGAATCCAAACTAACGGAAACACGTATTTTCATGCATATATTCTCATGGGTATGGCTAACTGAGTCCCAGCAGAGTACCAGTTGGTCTGACTCGAATTACATAGGCTATTTTAACATATTTAACACAGTGCAAATGTGGTTCATTACCATTTGCTTTGTCTTTGAATACTTTCCTTTAATGGTTTAGTTTCAATGACTAAGTGTCCATACTTTACAGCATTTGGGACTTCACTGATTTAAATAATTAAATTCATAGCTCTACAGCTCTTGACAGAGCACATTTCAGAAAATGAAATCATTCGTTGTCTGAGAACCCTTTTGTCATATTCTAATTTATTTCTGACGTAACGTCTGTATAACAACTGTCAGTTTGACATAAATGCATGAGTTCATCCTTAGTTCACGTGTTGCGGGGTGAAGTTGCTGGAAGCTCCTTAACCCCTGCGCATACCTGTAATTCTGTAATAGACCCTCGGGTGCGGTAAGCGCGACGCGTGATGTTGGGTCTGCACCTTCAAAATAAAGGCTGTATCATCGCGTCGCTAGTATTCATACCTGCATGATATGCAATTGTCATCTGGAAAGTGTGCTGCCAAGGACCCGCTTGACTCGACTTCCTGAGATATGTTCCACTGTTACTCTGCCTTATTTATTTTTCAAATATATATTTCAATAGCCTATATGTAGAAGCGCGAATTCACACATCACGTATGCGTATTTGACGGTTGGTGCTTATATAGTGCTAACAATGTTTTTATTAATTGCAGAATGTCCCTCTAGGGTGGCTTTCAGCTAAACTGTTCTTTACTACGGTTAACACTTTGTTGTACGTCACTCTGGATAAGAGCGTCTGCAAAATGCCTGTAATGTAATGTCCTGAACCCTTATCATTTTGGTTTCTTCAAGGAGTCGGTCTCCCACTGAATAATTTATATCGCGATGTAACGGTATTCCTGAATGATTCATTATAGCAATATTTACGACACCCTTTCAAATCACTTTCCCTCGATTTTCTCCCCCTAACAACGGCTGTTGTTTCAACACAGTCATGCAAGTCATGCATAAAACTGCTTGTGAGCTAAAAGCGCTTTTTCTGCTGCAGTCAGTAGTTGGGGGTTGAGGCCCCCTGTGGACCACAAACGTCACATTTCAAAAGCCAATACTGCTCCAGATTTGTCCGAAAGTTAGTCAGCTTTGTGGCAAGGAGAGGGCTAGATCAATTCAACTTGATACACACGGCTGTTTGAAACATTGTTTTAAATGCATATTTAACCACTTTAATCATATTTCTAAAATGAAGTGCATTCTTGCTGACTCTAGATTGGAATTTACTATTTTTTCTCTCTTGCTCACTTTACCATTGATTTATGGAACCGCATCGAAATACAACATGTTTCAGGGTAGCGCATACTCTGGGACGGCACATAGACCGAGGAATAAGTAAGTAGCCTGCACTAACGGGTTGTTGTTTTGTTGAGTTTGTGATTGTTTTTCGTTTGGTTTCATGAGTCAAGGGGTAGGTTGGGACATTCGTTTAATGTTTCATAAAATAAGTTGTAATTATGCCGTATTTTTACTTTATGAAAGTTAAATGAATTTAGACAAGGTGGGGGTTCCAGTGTTTAGTTAATTGTTGTCTCTCTTGTAACTTAAAACTAGTAAATACTGCCACTAAAATGATAAGTCTAACGATAACAAGACGCTATAGAATGATGACATGTTAATGTTTAAGTGCTGAATAATGAAAAGTGAATTTCTAACACGATGCAAGTTCATTTCACTTAACCACCGTTAAATGTTTTCAGTTTTTGAGGTGTATTTTAGGTTTTGAATATGAATTACCAGTAAGTATTTCAGACTATTGTTGTTGCTATTATTATTTGTATTTAACAGTTTCGTGTCTTTCATGAAAACTATTTATCTGCAGAAACTGGTGTGCATATGTTGTGCACAAGAACGTGACTTGCGCCGTCCTAGGATCCACGGAAAGTTTTGTGGAGCCAGAGTTCGCGCCGTGTCCAATGCATCTGCCTGACTGCGCGCAACAAGTGATGTAAGTGTCCCGGGAGATGAGGGTGGATTGAGAGCTAATGTTTTTATTGGTCCGTAGAACAGTGATGCAGTTGTCTCATCACCGCCGTAGGTTGTAAGAATAATTAAATAAAGGCGTATAGAATGCATACTTATTACTTCGAAAATTCAAAGTTACTGTATATTGACTTGCGAAGTTATACTATTACCATGTGCTGATTGAGGACTGCGAATGTTCATTTGAGGAATGGGCTTTGTCCTAATTGCGTCAGTAAATGTCAACGTGTATGAATGGGCAATGTGATATAAGCTAATGTATGTTGTATGTGTTGGCACCACAAAGTCTGTATGTAATATACTGGAGTATCAAATGGGGTTGGGTGCTTGGTGCATGTGCACACACGTTTTCTCTTCTTGAACCTCTATGTGTGTCTTGTGTGAGAGCAAAGAGTATTTAAGGTACATCCTTGAGGAAATGTGAAAGGGGCAAGCAAAGTTGATAGATCACCCCCTTTCTCTCTTTGACAATTTCTGAAAAGAGGGACACTTGTCTTTATACTTATCAAGCACATTGTCAGGGGAAAAAAGGTCATCTTAGGTCATCGTGGAACTGAGACAGAGACAGGCTCTTTCTGTCCAGCTTCAACTTTAGAACCACACTTAAAATACAGAGCATGATTTCCAATTATCCATTTTCCCTAAGAATAGCCTAGCCAGGTCGCAAAATATATAAAGCTTAAGATCAAGCATCTTGTAGGTCGCTCTGGATAAGAGCATCTGCTAAATGTAAAATGTAAAATGTAATTCTGTAATTCTATTTACAATTTTGACAAATTTCCTCAAGGACAGAGGGTGTCTTCCTACCCACCCAAGATTTGAACCTTCTGATCTCAAGCAAAGCTCCCAGAACTGTTTCACTCTGCTTGTAAATGATGTGTAAACAGTGTGCAAACCGTTTTGTGGCTTTAGCTTTGTGTACCAAATGACTCTGGATCAGGCACTCACAAAAAACTTTCTATTGCTTGTGCTTCTTTCCGTCCCTCCAGCTGTCGCATTAAATTAGCATTTGTATGTAATATGCACATGCTCTGCATTTGCATTACAAGATTAGGCCACCCTGTAAGCAATTAAGAGAGCACTTCTCTTTCAGAGTTGTTGTTTTATTTGTGTCTATGAATGAAGAATCCATTGGGCGACACCAGGGCGGCCGTACTAATGGGAGAGAGCCATTGTCTGTCGTCAGCGCTCTGTATGACTGGGCGTAAATTGTGGAGGCTGGATTTGAAAGTGGATATAATTAATAGGCACATGACAAGGATCCTCATCTGGATTTTGTTGTGATAAACAGCATCAATCTGCTGGGATTCCAAACTCTCCAATGTTCTTCTGAGAGGGGTTATTGTGTAGGCTGTGTTATGTGGCAACACACAAGTTTTTTAGATTCAGGAGAAATAAAGGGCCTTTGACTAGAGTTCTCCAGATAAAAAAAAAAAAAAAACGAGCACATTTTACTGTAGGGATATTTCTGTGTGCATGCCCCGCAGCTCAACTTGTGATCCCACATCCATGTCTTTTTGATCGTATTGTGTACATTGAGTTCTTGCTACATGAGCGTCTTATTATTTTTCCCAATGAATATGTGTAAAAAGCCATTGGTTTTTTTTGGCTTGGTGGTTATACATCTTCAGAGAGTCTCAAGGAAAAAACAGAGGCAGCTTGCCCCAGGATTTAGCTGCAATATGACACCGCACAGTTTGTTGTTCCTGTCACACTGTGGTCAGGCTTTTAGAGGGGTGAGTTTCCTCCCGACCGCGACAGAGGGAAGAGCAGAAATACTCATTTCAGTGTCTGAGCTGTCATGCACTTCTGTGTCTTGCATTTGACAGCTCTGTAAGAACATATAAGCCTTCCAGGAAGGATTTAAGTATTGCTGAATATGAGCCATGGGCTTTGATAGCCAGGTTCACCTCTAAACAAAGAAATTGGGCTCACCATTTATTTTCTGAGATTCACATATAAATGGATTCCTTTGTGTATTTTTTCTTTCACATTCCTTTTAAAATATTTTCAGCATATATCCACTAGAAGAATGCACTCAGTCTGCATAATCTTCTATACATTTCAATGAAGATATTGCACTTCGCTCTGTTTGTTCATAGTAATATATACTGTAGTGACTCATTTCTTTTATATAAACTCTGCAAGGATATTTTTCACAGAATTGCATAAAATAAGCTTCATTCTTGTCAGGAAGACTGGAACATGTTTAGAAACTGAATGTAGTACATTAGGTTGCTTTCTTGCTGTTCACATATAAGATGATTGATCGATTTTCATAAACTGAGAACCTCAATTGGAAATAATTTGACCTCTATTATGTATTCATGTCATGTCTCACTCTCCAAACATGTCTTGGATTGGAAAAATGGGACGCATATTGTATTTTTAAAAGTGTGGATACATGTTAATTCCCTTCTCCAGGTATCGGACACGGTTCCGGCCCACCTACAAAATTGGGTACAAGATGGTGACTGAGCTGGAGTGGAGGTGCTGCCCAGCGTTCCAGGGCCCAGACTGCAGGGAGCTCAAAGATGCCCCACCAAAACAGACCACAATGCTGGGACCCCTCACACATCCCCTTACAGGCCCAGGGCTGCCCCAGCAAACACAGAGTAAGAATTTACTAATACAAACTATTAACCCCCTCTCTATTGTATCAACTTCACTCTTGCAGAATTATCTGAGCAAAAAACATCCAGGCTTCTCAGATTGGAGAGAAATGTAATACCATTTTTAACATTTTAAATGTTTTCTATTTTCTTTTTAGGTCTATAATAACGATGCACATTTTCATAACATGTATAACAACAACAAGGGAATACGAGATTGATAGTTATAATTCTAGTCCCAGATGCCAATGGTTTAGTTCCCAAGGAACAGATGTTCTTAATCTACAACTTTGTGAAGATGGAGGCACAATGAAACTTTCATTAAAATGTGGATCACGTTAATAGCAGCAGACCTGCAAACAAATGGCATTCAATATGCATCTTCTTTGAGGACAGTGGAGTAATTTAAACATGAATTTAAAAATGTAAATGTGGTTGCTTTTGACAGTGCCAGAGCCTGTAGAGAGCGGTCAGGTTCAGCAACAGCAGACCGGAGAGAAGGTGCGTCAGCTGGAGGAGGAGGTTCAGCGGCTCTCACAGACCGTGCTGGATATGCAGGCGGCCATGACAGGCATGAATGCCAACCTGCGGGTGGACATCCAGGAGGACACCAGCAAGATGCTGGTAACGCTGCTCAACAACATGCGGCCTCCCAACAGCGCACTGGCCGGGGCCACCGACAGCATCCACCTGCAGGAGCACGGGCTGGTCCAGGACCCCAGGGTCATGGAGGAGGTGATGGCCAGGCTCAACGATGTCACAGACACCCTGAAGAACAAGAGCGACATCCTGGAGGAGTTGCAGGGCACGGTGTCCGGCCACGACGGCCAACTGCGGCTCCTGCTGGAGGCTGCCCAGGGTCCTCTGGCCGCCGCCCCCGCCCCAGAGCCCCTCAAAGCCTTGCAGGCCTACGTTGATGGCAAGTTCACCGCCTTGAGGCTGGAGATGATGGAGGGGATTGAGATCAAGATGGCCGACCTGAAAAACACCTGCGAATACAAAATCTTGTCAGTGCAGGAGATGTGTGAGGAGCATGAGTCCAGCTATCTCAGCCTGGCAGAGCTTCTGGACTCCAAGGAGGCTGACCTCAGGAAGGAGATCCAAGAGCTCAAGCTCTCCCTCAATGGCGAGGAGGGAACAGGTGAGCGGCTGCCCGGTGGCCTCCAGAGGGAGGTGGCGCGCATTGCTGAGGCCCACCAAGCCCTTAATGCCAGGCTTGACGGCGAGCTGGAGAGCCTTGCCATGCTGCAGACCGGGGACGTTGCCGGCCAGCGACTGGACGACCTGGAGGCCCGGTTCAATGTGACCGAGAAGAACTGCGAGGAGCACTGCGTCTACATAGAGGACAAGATGAACCGGCAGATCACAGACGAAGTTCTGGGGCTGAGGAAGCAGATAGAGGAGAGGCTCCATGCCATGGAGGACCAATTCACCACCATGCTGGTTGAGATGAACAACAGCACTCTGTCCGGGGTCAACAGCGAGATGGTGGACACTTTACAGAGTGAGGTGAACTCCAACAAGCACTTCATCCAGGGTCTGGAGGAAAAGCTGAACGCTCTGGGCAAAGTGTGCTCCAAAGAGTGCAGCTCCAGCCAAAAAGCATTGACAATATTATGCTGGATCTCCGGTTTTGCAGGAACGAGCTGGATGTGATGCACACGGACGTGGGCGGCAATTCGGTGAAGCTCAGAGAACTCGAGGACCTCATTCAGGGGCACGAGCAGATGGGGCAGGAGAGCAGGAAGAACTTTGGGGATCTGCGGAGCGGACTCAACTCTTTGAAGGATGACGTCGGGGGCTTAGGAGGCACTGTCACG
Organism: Aldrovandia affinis; assembly: GCA_029706075.1. Lineage (NCBI taxonomy): Eukaryota > Metazoa > Chordata > Actinopteri > Notacanthiformes > Halosauridae > Aldrovandia > Aldrovandia affinis. The sequence goes on along the minus strand of JAINUG010000240.1, from coordinate 876,382 downwards.
AGGCTGGCCGAGTCCCTGAGCAAGTACTCGCAGGATCTGCACCACGTTAACTACACTTGTTGCGAGATGAGCGCAGCCTGCCAGAGGGAGGCTATGGAGACGCGGGAGCTCCTGGATAGTCGCCTGGCTGGTGCTGATGTCGATGCCGACAAGGTGGAGGAGCTGAAGGCAGACCTGGTCCAGCTCAGCAGCCAGGTCAGGGCACAGCTCAGCCAGTGCAAAGAGAGCACCGAGGGGGTCAAGAAGGACTTGTCCAGCGTGGACGGCCGGGTGGCCAATGTGGAGAGCGTATGCGGCAAGCTGGACGCCATGTCCGGCAGCCTGCAGAGAATCAGGGAGGGCTTGAACAAGCACGTGACCAGCCTGTGGACCTGTATCGACCACATCAACGCCACCCTGAGAGTCCACTCCACAGACATTGGCGGGCTCAAGGGCTCGGTCCAGAACTTCCACACCCAACTCTCAGGGATCGCTAAGGACTTTCAGGACCTGGCGGCAAGCACCCCTACCAAACAAGGTGAGTCACGCATCGGGACCATACGTAGCCACACATAGTATAGATCGTCATTCACGATCAGGCTTAAATTATTCATTATTTTGTGTTTAAGAATGCATTTAAAAGGGTAGCGGTAGCGGTAGCTGATTGATTGATTGATTGATTTTATTCGACAAATTAAAAAAATACAATACACAAATGTGCATACAGTACTAAAAAATTTGTCAGGATATCGCAATAAAGTCACATGACTTATTTCCATTGCGGTCCTGGAGTCTGGGCTAGGAGGCAAGCAGGAAAAGGAAATGCATGTGTATGCTACTAATATCTAACTACATTAGCTACACTAAAACACCTAATAAAAACATAAATATTATACACTTATCATAGAAGCTATCTGCTTGAAATATTTAGTCCTCATAGCCTCCTGACTTACTTTGTGAAAGGACTGTGATTTACAGAATTCATAACTCTTCAGCAGTTAAAGTCTTGACTTTCCTGCCTCATGCTTCATGTCAATTTTGAAATGACAAATGTAGATGTAGTAGTAATAGAAAGTGATTATCACCAAATAGTGACAATCGTGTTTTCAGCTGAAGAAATACATTGTGGGTGTAGTGGAGTGGCTACAGTGGAAATAAAGTGTAATGGCTGAATCATAACTTCCTACAGTTATGTATCACACTTCTACAGAGAAAAAAAAACTGATTATCAAAGATCTTTCTGATGCCATGCACATATGGCTTTTTAACCACCCTAGCTACATTTGTGTTGTGCAATTCTTGGACTTCAAAGGGGTCTTAAGAGTGAGTGCGTGGGCACATAGGGAAATTGTCTTTTGCATCAGTAAGTCTATTCTGTATTTTGGGATTGTGTTAAGACAGTCCCTGTTGCTATATCAAATTCTATACTTGTCCCGTGATACAGCGGGTGAGGCAATATTCACATAAAAGTAATGGCAACGAGGCAATGTGCTCTAGCTTATCATCCAAAGGGAATAAGACCTGGAAGGAAATCTTAATGTTCATGTGGCCTCTTATTTTGGGCCAACTTTATATGGCTCACATGGCAACAGATTGCATTAGAGTTTTCTTGCTATTAAATCAAGAGGGTAGTCAGGGGAGTGTGTTGGATGTGGGTCACTGTGTTTGAGATGCCTGTGTGTAGTGTGCAGTAACTCACCAGCTCCACTGTGCACTTTGAAAACACTTAGTATTACTATTCGGAAAACATTTCCCCTTTATCCCCATCCCCCCTAGTATGACAACACTCTGTTTTGTTTCAGATGTTATAAATCTATGACTTGTTTTGATAACTCAGTGGTCCTCATTATGGAAGGAGTCGCCACGATCACATTAATAACAGCGGCTTGCATTTAGATAGTGTTTTTCATTCGAGGGTCAGTGAGGGGGCAGATTGCCTCGTTCACCACCAATCATGCTCTGTCAATAGTTTGGTCACCTGAAGCAGTAAATTGATTTGTTGTAGAGAGCAATCTCTCATGGTTGGTTTCAAATTTAACGGCGATCGACAGCGTGTGGTGGCTCCAAGGAATTACCAGCGCCGGTCCCGACACTGATAATCTGTGGCGCAGTGTTTCACGCTGTTGGTCCTCCATGGACCTGAGCTGTGTGGTCTGGGTGGCATCTCTCACTCGTCGTTTCCCCATGTTCCCGCACGGCCCTGGTTCCGCCGTGCCTTGAGTAAACACACAGCGTCTCGGGGCTGTGCTCCGGCTCTGGTCTTCATTAATGCATTGGCGCAGTCAGAAGGGAGCCCCACCCTCCAGTCCAACCCCCCCAACCCCCCACTCCCCCCTACGGGCTGTGTGGCAGAGCAGTGAGAGGGGTATACAACACCCCCTCCACAGATGTGCTGCTGTATACAATGATGTCATGCGAGCACCCGTTCCCGCTGAGAATCTCCCGCAGTGACGGGCAACGAAAGAGAGACAGAGACAGAGAGGAAGGTCAAGACACCCAGAACTTTAATTTTCTTCTCCTCGCCCTGCAGATCAGTCATTCTTACTCCAGGGTGACAGCGTTATCTCTGCCTGCACTACTTACTGTTTTTTAAGGAGCCCAATTAATTCCTTCTTGGGCTCTCTGCTCCCTCTTCTACTTTTTTCATAAGCTGAAACTATGAAAGGGGCAATGGCATCTGTTTCAGCTGTCATCTTTGCGTGGAGCAGTGACTTGGGGCAGCACCAGTATGAAACTGCAAACAGATTCAGCGAGAAATGGTTGTAGCACAAGTTTTCTGCTGGTTTTCTGCCTGACATTTTCATCTAAAACAACTTGCACATTATGGAACTAATTTATCCTGCTGGCTCCAGCGAAAAAGGGGGTGGGGGGACTTTAAATCAATTAGCTTTAACAATTTTCATGTTCAACCACATATTTTTTTCTCCAAACGACCTAGCTAATGAGAACTCCTACGGTCTTTGAAGGGATTTTTTATAGTGTGCAGTTACTGTATGTAATGTGCACCTTTACATCAAAGCCACAAGTCTCCAGTCCTGTGCCACTGATCTTTCCCTGTGCAAGGCTCAATGTGCAGTTTGCCTAGAAGCCTTATCACCTCTTCACCCTCCAGCAGAGCTTCCTGAAGATAAGATCTCTACCCAAAAGGCAGCAGGGAAACGCCAAAATACATCTTCCTCTGGGTCTGTGTGTGAGGAGTAGCACGTCCCCTTTTATGGCGTGGATTAAGGGGCCAGGGGCTCTGGTTGCTTTCTTAAAACACCCCTAGAAAGCTACTGGGAGAATCGAGGGGACCAGGAAGCGATAAGCAGGCCTGTCTATCCACCAGAAAGATGTAAGCTACAGTAGCTGTCTCTTCTCCCTGCTTTGGTGACCCACGGAAGAAGGGTTCTGTGTAAACTAGCACTATTTCTGGGAATGGCATTGAAGCAGAAAGAAATGAAGCTAATGACAATTTTGAGCTTTGCTTTTCTGAGGCCAATATAGAAGGGCTCTATTTATGTGACTTTGTCTTATCATACATATTTTTGAAGTAGCCCTTGTCATGTGTGATATGTAATACCCTCATATCTGCACTGTGCTGCTAAGTATAGAGTAGTGAGACTGGATAATATTCTGGTGAAGTCAGAGAAACCTCCTTGAATGAAAGGTATTGGGTTACATGCTCTTTTCTGAGAGATCCCTCTGGTGCTAAAAACGGCCATTAAAGACCTGCTTCCTGCAAGCTGCATTTTCTCCACCCGGTGCTAAATGCACTGTGTTTACACAGCCTTGATCCTCGAGCGCCAGCTGGTATTGAGAGTAAATTTAAGTCTGAGACACTGAATTTTAAAAGCACAGTCAACTTCTGGGTGTACAATGTCTTATGATGATGGCGACAGGAAGGGTCCTCCACCTCCAAAACCGCACAGATCTCCTGACTAGTAAACTGTCGGAGGAAGGTCCTGAGGGGCACAGTCGCCTAACGCGTGGGCCGTGGGGACGCCGGCGGGCGCCTGCTGTAGCTGTTTAGAGATTGTCGCTTTAATCATGGTGGTGGAAGGAGGGACAGAGATTGCTGTGCAATTGAGTAAGGCTCAGGGGGGCAGGGGCCTGATATTTCTATTCACATTTCCTACTGGAGAGGAGTTTTACAGAGTTTTTAAGCTCCGTGGGTTATTTTCAGTGACCCCTTATTTTCAGTGATCCCTTGCGCCTCTGACCTGAAGTTTTGTTGCCTGTGTGGCCATACCCATATGCTTTTCATTACAGCTCGCTCTCAGTGGGGGGAAGGGACCCCTCTAAGTAACCTTATTCGTACTTCCTAAATCATTGTCCGGAGAAAGTGAAGCTATGAACCTGAGGGGTAAGACAAAACTGATAAACACGCCAGTCCAAAAAAACATCTGAAATCGCACTTGAGACGCGTGCTCCGACAATTTACTTTTGTGATTGACAATTTAGGTCTGGTGCGGTGTGGATCTGAAGGCCTTCAATGTCTCCTTTCAGCTCCCTAATTACAGGGCCTACTAATCACTAACTACATTTCACTTAAATGACAGAGTTGCCAGAGAGTCCCTTTCAGACTTATTGTTGTAATGACCACTGTCTATGGATACTGAAAGTGTGCATGTCAGGTATACGATAGGTTAACATGCCAAAAACCTGCAAGGAAAAATGAAATAAAGCAAATAACCAGGTAACAGGGAACATGCAGTTGTGGAAAAATGCAAGAACCCAGTTAGAGGGCAGTGCTCAGGCCCATAAAAGCCAAAAGGTTGTTTATTGCACAGGAATGTGTAGGTGTTCCCATAAGGACCCTGGCCCTCATCTGGAAGTCCTCAGCTCACACGGGATCATAGAAATTACCTATCATCAATTTGGCAGCAGGCAGAAAGTTTGTTTCTATTCATGACACTGACAAAGCATGTCTCTCATGTTTACCCCCCCGGCACAACCATCCCCAGATATCACAATTAACTCTAGACATGGCTTCCAGAATACCCCTATTCAGATTTCAGCCACACACATCAGCAGTTAGACAATCAAGTGATTCTCCAAATCATATTTTCCATGGCAGCATACAGAAAATTAACCAAAATGATTCACAGTGCAAACTCATTCATAACCCCCACCGCTTGTGGTCCGTTTGTGCCAGGCTGACTCATTCGTTTGTCCAGCCCACCGCAAGTGACTCAAGTCTTGGTTACCTCCCCAACATCTGTTTGTTGGTGGGACTCCTTGTCAAGGGAACAGGCTTTCTCCAAGTAAATTTCCTGTTAGTTAAACCAAGGCTAAATCCAGACGTGGAAAAGGGGATTAGGTTATAATCCTTGGCACGGGAAGCCCACTGCTCAATGTGGTAGCCTGCGTGGAAACAGATGTTTTGTGTTGAGTGTGTGATATCAGGGCAGATTATGGCACACCTGGAGTGGGCAAACATGTGACTGAACGCGTCAGCAATCAGGAGGACTGCTTTTACAAGGAAGAGCCCTTTTACCCAGGTCTTGCGGAGAGAGGACACTGGTATGTTGAAGAGTTCAAAGAAGTCTCTGGGTCGTGAGTGCTTTGTGATGTCATTAGACATGCACTGATTTCCCTTCACAAAGATTACAGAGCAGTGTCACATCAATATCACAATAATATCAACTATAACAAATACCCAAATTCAATTACCACAGAAACAATAAAGCGGCTGGAATAACAAGCAGTTTGTGGTTGATTTGTAAATGTAAACTGCATATAGGGTTTATATCCATTTTCACCCGCTATATCCAGTTTTTCTTTTTTGTATTGTCAAAGTATTGTCAAGGAGTACTACCGTTCTTTCAGGATATTTCATAGTTTCCTTGTGTGCTGAACAATTTGGCTCCAGGCCCCCCACAGATAATGTTCAAATTTCAAGTTCCTGTGTTCTCAGGCAAACCTATGGAGTAGGTTTTTCCATGAAGTGGTTGACCCCCTTTGAACCAGGCTACTGTAATCAGTGGATCTGACTTTGCAGCTGTGCTGGCGCTAGCAGTTCCTGCTCTGCCGATGGGTGGGGGTGGGGTGTTCTCGTCTGGACTGGTAAAAGGGCCGGGGGGTTGCCATCAGTGGGGTGGCACTGAGGGAAGGTGTGGGTCTCTCAGCTGTTTGCACTTGTCTGTCAAGGAGCCCCCCTCCTCTTCCCCCCAATTAAAACAAACAGAGAGGGTTACACACTGACACATATGCAACCGCTGGACAGACTTTGAAAACTAAACTATCTTAGTGAAACATAGGAATGCGTGGAATATAAAATGCGGGTACGGTCTGCTAACATCCTTAATTTGCTCTGCTTCTCTCTTTCTCTCTCTTCTCTCTCTCTGCTTCTCTCTCTCTCTCTGTAGGTGGGAAAGTCAAACAGGAGAAACCCAAACCCCTCAGCGAGATGAGAACCTCATCTGCCCACAAACCTCGGGAGGCCCATGTCCCCCAGATCCACATCCCCATCATCATCCCCCAGAGGACACCCCCCATGACAACCCACCATCGCCAGCCAACCACACGCCGCCAAGCCCCACAGCAGGCCAGCCCCCTGCAGCCTGTGATGGAGACGGGTGAGGCAGGGCCCCCGGGCACCAGACGAAGGACCCTCCTGAAGCTGCCCCAGAGCGACGGTGCAATGACGCCCTTCACAGGGGTCGCTGGGGCACCAGGTGAGACACGGTCTCATATAGTCTACGTCAGGGTTCCTCAAACTGGCCCACGCATCCAAATTCGGTCCTGGTTTTCCTTTCTCTCAGGTAGTTAATTGAGTTTCTTCACACCTGACTCCCAGGCAAAGGAAGGGTGGAAAAACAGCAGTGCTCGCCTATGAGGACCGTGATTTGAGGAACCCTGCTCTAGGGAAAAGCACTATGGGGTGGCTATACACAGCCTCATGTACTCCAGGGCAGTGGTTCCCAACCCTGTCCTCGTGAACCGCCAGACGGTCCATTTATCTGTTAAATTCCACCACCAGCACACCTGATTCAAGTAGTTAACTACTTAATGAGTGTACATGGACCCCGGCTGGGGGTTTGCAAAGAGAGGATTGGGAACCACTGGCCTAAGGAAAAGCATTATGGGGCGGCTATACTCAGTTTATCTTGGCTTAATTATTTATTTAATTGTGTTTTATTTTTTAATTAAAAATGTGTATTACCGAGTACCGACAGTAGTTGCACGTACTCACAGTTTGCGTCTGTATATCTTATTTTAGGCTAAGCATTTGCTTGCTTCCACAGGTTACCCCCCTCATTCTCCTGTGTCCTTTAAGCCAGAAATCTTTCCAGGTAAATGTTTTGCCAATTTTTTTTGCCTTTATTTTTATATTATTGAATGCTGCTACAAAATATCTGTACCCTAAAGTAACAATGCCCTCTTTCTCTTTTCCCCTCTCTTGATAGTTGCCCACACACCAAAGAAGCCACTGTCAAAGACTGTTGTGGCTCGAGGTAAAAATTCATTTAAAAAAACAGACCTACAAAATGGCGGTATTTTGATACCGTTTCTCACAGTAAACTTCTTAATTATTGAGTGTGCAGACAGATGTGGTCTGTAAGTATTTGTTTTATGTGTGGCCTCTCAGGAGCCAGAGACCATATACTGAGGGATCCCTTCTCCTTTTCGGCCGGAATCAACCACCTGCCCTTCTCAGGGAGGCTGGTGTTATCCGCTTCAGCAAGGTGCTGGTGAACGACGGAGGACACTATGACCCCCACACAGGTGTGCCACCTACACTCTCCTCCATGCAGCACAAACTGTTAGAGCACTTTGAAACTGGACATAATGACGGGAATCAAGCGTTTAAAGTAGGTTGAGAGATTGTTTTCACTGGAATGCGTTCAGCAGCTACGTTTCAAGTAGCATGAACTTCAGAACATCGATTCACAATTTAGTTTGACTTGCCAAATGGGCAAGAGCATTGTGAGTTTTATAGCAAATTTGATATGTAACTGGTCCAAATGCACATTATTGCAACTATTCTAACATGTGATTAATTACGTAATCACTGACTGCATTAGGCCGGGCTTGCTCAAATGACATGATACTACTTTTACTTATTTGGAAACTGGTGGCTGCTTTGGATATTGTAATTAAAAATGTAAGTTAAAAGCAAATGTTTGTAGCAAATTGACAAAGTACTTTGTAGCACTGACAAAGGACCAGCTACTCTACCAAACTCCTCACCTTGACCGTTAGGAATTAAAATGCAAAATTGACCTCAGACCAGAACCAGAAATGGGCAACTTACACCTACATCAGGGATAAGAAACCCTGGTCCTGGAGAGCAGCAAGGTTTTTGTTTCCACATTGAAATCAGCAACCAATTTAGACCCAGGAATCCAGGTGAGGTTGCGTTAACTGTGTAATCACCCGCTTTAATTGATCAATTGAGTAACTATGGAAACCAGCAGACCCTGCAGCCTACCCCTGACCTACACCAATAAAAATGTAGCTACTGCCTGATGTACCGAGATTCTGAGTTCCCGTCTGTGCGCCGTCCTTCTACAGGGGTGTTCAGTGTGCCGGTGGACGGGCGCTACTTGGTCAGTGCGGTGCTGGCGGCCCAGAGGGGCGAGCGTGTGCAGGCGGTGCTCTCCGTGTCCAACCGCAGCGTGCAGAGACTAGACTCCTGGGGCTACCGGCGTGAGCCCATTGCGTCCGCCCGGCCCACCCAGGAGAACTGCAGCTGTGGCGGCTCCGCCTCCTTCAGCCTGGTCCTCGGTCTGAAGCGCGGCGACCGGGTCAGCCTGGTCATGACCGCCGGCAGGTTGGCCGTCACCGAATCCAGCGAGCTCCTCTCCACCTTCAGCGCCGTATTCCTCTACTCTGCCCCCAAAAGCACATAGCCCCCTAAAGGCCACGGTCACACCCAATACAGTGAGTGAGTGAGAACCATTGACGCGCAGGAAAATAACGCTATACAATTTTGTGATACGGAGCTTTAATATATTTTGTCACAACCTATATTTGTAAGAATTTTTTTCTCCTAAAATGTAAAGAAAAGTAGTTTGTTTACAATATTTGTGTTTCTTATATGAAACTATGTAAAATGATTTTGTATTTGTACTGTCTGTGAGACAACAGATTGTAAACAGCCTCATTTCAGAGGATCTACTGTAATAAGAAATGCTGTACACTATTCCTCCAAGTAGGAACACATGAAGGTCACAAAAATGGTTCTGACTGCTTCCAAAATACAAAATGTTCTCAAATTAGATTTTATGAATAAAAAGGGTTCTAGCAAACCCCTGAAAATGTCGCAATGTACCAACTCTACATGTTTGTGCCATTCCTTTTTATCGATTTTCGAAAGTAATTTTTTCTAACGCTACATTAACCAATATCCAGCTATTCATATACCAGTGTTTTAAGCTTAAAGAATCAAATCTTTTTCACCCCCAGTCCATTACACTGAAAGGCTTAAACTGTTTGTGGGTGTCTAGAAAACCCTCTCTCATCCCAGAAAACCAGCATTCATAAAGACAGGAAGAGGCGCAATTCCCTCCGGTCACAGCCTCGGCTGGTTACCGTCATGGTCAATAAACATTTCTGATCAAACACTGAATCTCTCGTGTCATTTGTAGCAACATTTGCAGCCTCCAATGGGAACACTTCAGCTGATTAGGGTCACAAACCAGTCCACACATACTCTCCCTGACCAAATACTGAGAAGCTGCCAATACACTCCAGCTCCATTCTTGTTCTATAGGAATGGCTTACTTCAAGAAAAGATCTGCATTCTTGTCAGTGTTGACTGACATCGCATTCCTCCAGGTGATAAAGCTACTATGCTAATTTTTATTTATACAAACTAAAGCACAGCCAGAAATTTAAGATATTTTCAAATGGTGATTATTAAGGAGTGCACCTTTAATATTAAGGTGCACTGTGCTCAAATATTAAAAAGTATCACAATTATTTTGTTCCAGAATAGGGGTGGTGAAATGTAATAGGATGGTTTCTCCAGTCAGGTAGTACAGCTCAAAACCTTGATTTGAAAATCATCTCATTTATTATGAGTATTATGAGTACGAAATGCATTTCATAAATTTAGTAGATGCTCTCATCCAGAGTGACTAACTGTCAGAGGAAAGCTTTCATTTTTTATTTTCTGTGGACCTCATTCTAGATGTTAGATTTACCATGACATGTCAGAGGTGTCAACCAATATGTTTAACTCCAACTATGGCCAACCTAAATTGCAATCCTGACCCCAATCTTGATGGCATTCCTAGATTTGAGATACAATATATAGTCTCTAATCTTTTTGGGCAAGTTGCCAGCCGTAAAACTGTAATGACACTCCACTTTCACTGGGGGAAAAAAAAAAATAAAAACTTTCAAAAACTGTTTTTTCCCCAATGATCAACTGTGAGAGGCAATTCATAATGGGACTAAAAGAATAAACAGGGTTTTGGTGGTTTCATCATTTATAATTTTTATTATAGATTTTTCTGTTTGTAAACATATTCCTCTTAAACAGCGCTGTCAATATACATATTGATACTGCAAATATTAATTTAAATATAATTGCGCTGGTACAATGCAATCAAGTAGTAAGCTTTACATTGAAAATAACATTTTAACAGAAACGTATTTCCGCATAATAAACCATATTTAAGAAATAAACCAAGTAAAAGAAAAAGCCATTTAAGATTGAAGGGACACAAATGAAAATGAATTAAAGCCTACAGCATTAAGGACTACGACAGTAGTCTCAAAAAGAATATTAATATCTATACTACAAATACCATGTTTTAAGACAAGTGTGGGTTTTTTCACACAAATATATTACTTTCATAGAAAGAATGAAATCACTCAATAAGAAATGCTGTGATACACTTTCTTCAGCTCAGATTTTCGTAAAATACTGACAAAGGGGTGCCCCAATATAATTGATAACAAGAAATACTACAAATTCAAACCATAACGGTAGAAACACTTCACACGGAGCTACTTTTCACATGGAGCGCACACAAATGTTTCAAACCAAAAAGATTGATATTAAGAATGCCAGTCAATGTGAAACATGATTGTGCTTTGTCGTTTACGGGCTGTGTGCGTGAGCGCAAGGGAAGTCTTGCCCGGCGCGGGAACGCTGTCGACTCCTCAGCTAGCTAAATCCCAAAGAGACAAACAGTTTTATAGCAGCTTCCTGAATCCACCAAGTGCTTCCTGAATCCACCCTTGTCAAACGCAACGTCTTCTTCACACACGCACGTGTACAAGTTCAATTCAATTGAACTGTAGTGGCCAATTTGATTTCAGAAAAAGCTACATTAGCTTAAAGAAAAATGAAAAAAAAGAACTAAGTCTGTCCTGTAAAGTATGCGCTACTTTATCTTCATAATCGCCATGAATGGAACTGGCCGCTACCCAAGTGCAAAACTGCATGTTTCCTAGTTAAAGCAGGTAGGTTGAGTAAGGCATTTAAAAACAGCTGGGTGTTTCAACAGTGGCAAATAAATATAGATTTTTCTCATGCACAGCAAATACCAGTACGCCATTAACAGACTCGAGTACTCAAACAAGACAATTCTTATCATTAACAACTTAAGTAGAAATACTCACTTCGCACTAAATTACTGAGCAGAGATTGCCTCTGTGTGATCTAATCGCTGCAAAACTGTCTTTTTCGTTGGTGCTTCCGTGTACTCACTGGGACAATGACATCGCTCTTTCGGAGATCAGCGAGTGTACAATAAATCGAAGTAAGGGGACGTGAGCATATTTCACCTAATTTAGTTCCTTAATTAGGGGAACAAATACTGGAGTACATCATCAGCATCCATCAAATTCTATTATGTTACATCTGCTAGGATGGACAACAGTGGGGAATGTTCTGAAATACACACTGTAAACAAAAAGGTGTCGCTGACAGCAGTTCCAAAGGCAGTGCAAATAATAGAATGGTCTTCAACAACATAATGCCAATGCTTGTTACTCGTGTCGACTAAATAATAAACTCCATTTCAAGTCAAGTGCTTTTTTTTTTTTTTTTTTTTTTCTTCACAAAGAAACACAGGAAATCCAAACAAAAAAAACAACAGGTTATCCTTTGCAAAAAAAAAAACCAAAAACATTGCCACTGCTTTCTTTTTTCTTATCGTCAAAGAAAATGTGACATAAGGAGCAACGTCTAGAGAAAGTGCTGATGTTACAACTCTGACACCTTCGAGGTCTCGTCTGAAAGTGGCATTCCGGAGTGACGGGCCCCTGGCCCCTGGGCCCTGGGCTCGGGCGCAGCTCGGCTCCTCACAGCAGGTCCTCCAGCCGGACCTCGGGGATGGGGAGCCTCCAGAAGCAGAAGGAGCTGAACTCCGGGAAGCTGAAGGCTGAACTCTGCTGCTTGTTGAGCAGGGGGAAGACGTGCTCCACCAGCTCACTCAGCCGACTGTACCTGCCCGTACGTGCAGTGCAGAGACAGGAGGCACGCTGGTCACACAACGCAGGCTACCCCATTCAACACAACTGCCATGCACTTTGTCCTACGGCTGCCACATCAAATTCAAAAGTCTAATCTGATTCGGAATCTGAATTCCAAAACCTGTGCTGTGCTGTGGACTTACGAGGACTTGTTTCCTTTCGTCTGCTCCTGTATTAGCTCGCCCTTAGGGTTGACTGTAAATATTCTGCAGACAGGCACGCCCACTTGCTTGTATGCAAACACATCCTGCAGACGTCGCAAAAGAGAGGAGTAGAGGTCAGTGTTCAGAGCTGGAGATACACAAGCAAACTAAAAAAAGTATAAAATGCAACCTTTAATCTCTTCGTAAACATAAACACATACACAGCAAGTTCCTTTATTTGTGTCTTTGTTTACTTCTGAAATGTCCCTCTTGCTACTCAACCCCTTTAATTTGGAGTCACTGTTGATGCAATTCTGCTAATGCGGCCGACAGCGTATGGTATCGTTTTTTAAATTTTTTGTTTTGATTCACTGGGGCCGTGTGTTTATTCTTGTGATGATGGCCAGCCTAGCGAATGCCCCATTGCAGACAGAGATATGTAGAGGAAATTGCAGTCAGAGAGACTGTATAAACTAGCAGAACACTGAGGTATCACAACTTTAATTTATTCCCAGGAGTAGGGGGGGGGGGAGGGGGGGGGGGCGGCAGCTGTATTTTGGCTTTGTGAAAAGCTATGCAATCTTGAAGCAAGAGGATGCTCAATTCCTTTCTTCAGATGAATCAGCACCAGGGTGGTGGGGGCAGTATGCAGTCAACATCTCAAACCCAAATATGAGGAGCTTAAAAAGCCAAAGAATCCCCTTGTTTCTGTCTGCAGAGGTCATGGCTAGAGAGAATTATTGATTTCTGTACCCCTACTTTTGCAGGACTGAAAGTATCCACAACCCACACTGGTGGAGGATAACAAATGAGAAAGTCTTAATGAAATATGTCTAACTGTGAGTTTGGAAAAAACACCTGATTGGCACCTGGGAAGTGGAACTGCAAGGGCTGACACAAGCTAGCATGAGGCGAACTTGCGTATTGCCACCCTGGGCGAGTTAGCTGGGTCAGGTTCATCTTGCTGTTGCTTCAAGCTCTATTTACTATGATATAGCAGTTTAGGACATAAATGGTGATAAGAATGGTTGCCCTTACGTTAGGTCGGTTTCCGAAAGCAGCATAGAATGGTTGTTGATTGGGAAGGAACAGGTTCTTGATGTCGGTAAGGCATTCGATTTTGAAGGCCTCTGGCTTTTTCTCAATGACCTCCCTGGAAATGGCGGTGGGGGACAAAGGAGATGAAAGGCTCATGCAACGACTCTCACGTTAGTGGCAGCTGCTTCAATAATGTGACCTTATTAAGCAAAGCTCATAACCCAAAAGCTGAAGCATAATCTCTTCAAACCGGTGAGACATGAGTGTGTGAGTGTGGGAGGTCTGTACTTCCCAAGCAAATCAAAGAGCAGGGTAAGGGACAGCCGAGCCTAGTCACAAATGGCGCTCATCACGAGTGCAGGCTGAGCCTGGTCCAATATCACGGCCACGTCAACCACAACAGCGATAGGGAGTCTGGAGTGGCTGGACACAACTGGCCATGTCCCGCCAGACGTAGGGTGGGTTTAAGACAGCCTGGGTTCCTCAGATTACTGCTACATCAGTTTGTCCCAACGACACACCAGGCACCAACAGGCTACCAGTTGTCAGCAGCGAGAGAAGTGCCTCTCCTCCGACCTCGCTCTCTCGTGCAATGCCGTGTGGACTGTAGGGTGTAAAATATTCTGTGGCTTGTATACTAGCCCTTTGAGGAGTGAGGTTTTTGAGGGTTCCAGTTCTTCACTAGTAATTCACAGTGTGCCACTCTGGAATTTACAGTTCTTTGAGGATGCCATGAGCAGCCCTTTACGATGTCATGAATCAGAATGTTACGGTATGTTCTAGAATAAACGCCATAGTGTGACGGTACTGCTCGAAGGGTTAATGCATCGGAGGAGCGCTCTAGCTTGAGCTGCAGGGCTCCTTGTGTGGGTGTGGGTGGCATAGCGGTAACTATGAGAGGCATAATTGGTGATTCCAAATTGGAGAGGGGGGAAAACAAAAGAATTGCTGGCTGAGCAGTATCTTTGTGTATTTTGGCCAGGCCGGATGGCGGAGTGTGTTTGTACGTGTGTGCCAGTGGGCCAGGCCGGGTAGCGTACCTGTGGAAGGCAGAGAAGAGGCTGCTGGGAGACAGCATGAGGGGCCCTCGGGGTAGGATGGTGCCCCTGTCATTCACCCAGTGCAGGTAGCCCCTCGTCATGTCAGCCATGCCGATGGCACGTGCCGAGCAGTACAGGAACTTGTACCCGTTCCTGAAAGGAATGTGAAAAAGCACACAAGGGATGAACGTTCACCAAAAACCTGACTGCGGCCTGGACCCAATTACAACACAACTTTTTAGTTTCACGTTTAGCAGAGGCGATTACTCGCAGAAAACACATGGACACTGTAAACACTGAAGGTCTCAGACAAAGCAAATATCATGGTGCACATGGTTTAGATTTTGCAATTAAATAGGTGAGCATTTTGTTGCAATCCAGGCTGTGCACCAAAACGAATATGAAGCAGGTTCCTCAATAAATAGAAGTGCTATTGTTGTAAACAGGCTTTAAATGTTTAATTTATGGCCCAGGCACAGCTCCCAGGCACATGTGATCAAGGAACTAATTAAGGCTTTTCTTTTTTTCTTTTCTTATATAATTGAATATTATCCATCTCTGCAGACAAAAGTAATAAATCTGTAAGTCCTGAAGCTCAACGTTACTGACAAGACTTCATTTAAGCTGTTGTACTGGTAGCCCACCAATAAACTCCAAATGTGATTGTGACAGGATAATAGCATTCTGACTTTTATTACACAATAATGGATGCATGTTCTGCATGGGCAATGTGTTTACCGTGATGCCGAATTCAAGGGACCTTAACACAGGTGCCAGAACCACACGGATGAGGAAGGATGCAAACACAGGAAGGGAACATACAGGTGGGCACGGCTCACTCAGAACAACGCTTCCATGCCAATGCCCCCTAAAACACAGGTCCCATGGTTTATTATCGAATCCAGGCTGTGACAGTGTCGACTGTGGCCAGCAGCCCTGCGGGGCGATGCATAATTGGCAGTAGCGCCGCCGAGGGAGGGATTCCGTCATCCAGGATGTCTCATTGCACACCAGCGACCCCCACTGGTTAATCAGGCGCCCACAGTCTGCGGGTATAACGCTGCATATAAAGCGTCTTCCTCCGACTGATATCAGTGCAAGCTTTACCTGTAGACTGTGATGTGAAAACAATCAGCGGCTGACATCATGTGTTTCGGAGGCGAGCACATGCCCGTCTACGCTCTCCCGAATTGACAGCAGAAGTTGCAGTGAGCACGGCTTAGAATACGACTGGGCATGATTTATTTCCCAATATCAAGACACGTGGCTCTATCAAAGTAATAAAGAAAGACGACCACTATCCGCTTAATTTAAACCCAGCCCGTTTCCTTGATTAGCTTTTATCCGCTTTTCACTCAAGCTGAAAACAGGGATACACAGTTACCCCATTGCTACCTCCCATTAGCCAATGATTCCCGTGATTCCAAAAACCATTTATTCCAACAATAACATTCAGTACTCACTGAGGCCTTTTTCATTAAGACTGGCGCTGCCATTGATTCGGTGCCCGAGGCAATTAAGCGCACGCTATTACAACAAACTTAATCTCCAAAGAGACCTCTTCCCGCCACTCTTCCTACTCCATTTGTGGGCGAGTCAATTCATTTATTGGTAAAGTGCAACGAGGCAAAGAGACTGTAAAAACATTGACTGGATTTTCTTCCTGGAGAAAACACAACGAGCTGCGTTTACGTCCATGCAAGCATGGAAATACGCTACAGATGTAGAACTGCATTAGCTGCATACACACGGTGTCTGAGATGAAACAATGGCAATATCATACAGTAAGGGTCCCTCTGTGTATAGTGTATGGACAGCCATCGAGGGCTGCCCCGTTTCTGCACTTTGGTGGGCAGGAAGTGGACTGCTTTATCAACCACTGTGTGAATAAACCAGCGTCCATCTTAGGAGCAACACTGCATGTTGATGGAATCCTGCTGGTCTCCCGCAAGTGGACCGACCTAAAACACGTGTGTGAGACAACTCTGAGCAGACACAGGAACAGGATGGCAAACGGTGTGTGTGTGTGTGACCTCACAGAGACACCAAGCAATCCCCCATGACTCCCTGAATGAACTCAGGTCACCAACTGGCTTGACCAAATGAAAAAATGTAGCAAAACAAGCACTTTTTTCTCCTTGCCATTACATATTTCAGACCATAAATAAAAGCTCCCTGTGAAAAAGCCTCCCCCTGAGTATGGCACGGCCCTTTGACTAACCGAAACAGACCCCCACAGCGTCCACTTTCTGCAAATAGGCGAGTCAGCGTTTCCCTATCCTGACAGACGGCCCTCTCCAACCACAGGATCCAGGTGTGCCTGGAGTCTGCTCATGGCTATTAACCCACACACAACTGAGGATCGCCCATCCGTTTGTCAATGGGGTACTTGCACAAGGACCCCCAGCTCCCTTTCTGGCATGAGTCTGAACCACCACTTGGAGTGATGCACAGAGGCGCATCACCTTCACACACACGCCTCAAAGGGCCTACTTTCCAGCACCGCTGAAAAACCTGAGCTGCGGTGTATTGAAACTTGCCGCTCAGCTCTGGAAACACACAGCTACTATCCCCTTCATTCTATGAGGACTCCACCCCCAGGAAATCGACTCAACGATGTCCCTGCTACTTCCCCTTCAAAAACCTCCTCGGTACCTCTGCCGCTATGCTCCCAGGCCCATCCTCCATTCCCAGAGTCGTAAGCGCTCTGTCCATCTGTGGAGCCAGCAGCAAGGCACTCTTTGTCCGCCGCCTGCTTCTTTTGCGGGTACGCAATTCTGTGTCTGACTTTTTCACACCCAAAGCAGCACAGGCTATCAGTACTCGCAAAGGCCATGTGGAATGCGAGAAGATCTTTGGAAGACGAGTTCATCAACGAACACTTGTCTACATCACGTTTTAGCGCTACGTTTTTACATCCAAGGGGTATCATTTTTACTGCGCTCGCAAATTTCCCAAATCGCAACCGCTCCTTTTTAATTGCCTCACTCTCAATAAACGGTGGCGGATTCAAAATGGTCACCTTCATAGCCGAAGGTGCTGATGGCATCATCGGGACAAAAGTGTCCTTAACCCAAATTCCGCTTTAAATCAAATTAATCAACATGACTCTCCTTCTCAAGAAACACGACGGCTGCCTTGTTCATCCGTAAAGTGGAATCCTCTGGCCCAACAGCTACGGCCTGGAGGACATCCTCAATCGTAGCACTAGGATCTGGGATGCAACGAATGCCGTTCCTCGACGAGTGCAGCAGGGGTCCTATACATATATCCTTTACACCACTAATACATATCCTTTACACCACTAATAAACCACGTTTCCGAAAAACCAATCGCCATTAGAAATGTCAAAGAAAATAAAGTGAGTTTCCCTATGAAACTTCAGAGAGCATCCAGCTTTACACCACTAAACTTTGTGACCACTAATACGTATCCAGCTCTATCCTTTACACACAATACCCTCACATCCACCCAAGCCCAGCAAAGAAAATAGAGTGTAAAGTTTCACTAGAGAGATCGAGAGAGAAAGAAACAGAAAGAAGAGAGAGAGAGAGAGAGAGATAAAGAGAAAGAGAAGGACTTACTCATGCACTGAGTGGTAGAGCTTGGCGATGCCTTGGTGGGTCCAGTCTTTGCCGAGCTGGGGAAGGATCTGGCCGAATACATCAGACCTGAAAAAGCAGAGACAGTTACTCAAACATGAGGTAGGTCACGGTTTAGAAAATCTTCTAGAGCACAGGTGTCAAACTCATTCCATCGAGGGCCGAGTGTGTGCAGGTTTCTGTTGCAACCAATGCACTACACCAGGTGATTTCACTAATTAGCTCACTTCTTCAACTAAGGAGGGAACCTAATTGAAATCACCTGGTGTAATGCATTGGTTACAACAGAAACCTGCATACACTCGCCCTCGATGGAATGAGTTTGACACCCCTGTTCTAGAGGGTCTATACATTTGCTGCTGATCACTAATAAGCATCAGAACAGGAGTTGGAAATATACTGCAAAAACATGCAAAAATACTGGGAAAACCATGCAAAAACACACTGGGGTATTTGTGTGCTAATAAAATGGTCGTATACAACATCCATTACAGCCGTAATGACAGTCGGAGCTGGCGTTCCGTACTTGGTGATGGTGCCGTCGATGTCGGAGATGACGACTTTGTCGTCCCAGTTCCACAGGTAGATGGTGCCCTCGCAGCGGCAGGTGCCCTGATACTGTGTGGTGATGCTGAAGGTGACGTCGTTCGGCCCCTCCTTCAGCTTCAGGCTGGCCTGCGTGCACACAGAGAAGCCTGAGTGACCGTCTGTAGCGTGGCGTCAACGGTTCCAGAGAGCAGGATGTGATCTCACAAATCTCTGCTCTGTAGGCCTTAGTTTCACATTCGAAACCACATAAGTACAATTAGATCCTCCCCCCCCCGATTAAAGATCAGTCTTTCTGCCTTTTCGTGCATCTTTGTCTGCATCTGTGTTTGAGCGCATTTCCCCAGACTGGCAGTGCATGTACAATCTGGGACTCATTATTGTCAAATAAATATCTCAAACATGGTGAGCTGTAGTCTACCACTGCCCAAATGACACATTCCGGCTTATTCACTGCCCCAGCACAACACATTCTAAACAGACACACCCTGTGGTTTTCACAGATCCACATTAAATGATTCACTTCTGTTTGGGCATACATCTCCGAAACGCAGGATGCATAAGTCACTTCCCGCTCAGGCAAAAATAGTTGCACCTCCTTTAAGCGGACAAGCTAGTATGCATGCTAGAGCACGTGACTGCGAGACTGCGGTGTGTGAAGAGATGGACTCTTACAATCTGGTCGGAGGAGAGGCGCAGGGACTTCTTATAGGAATGGGTGCTGGTTTGGGCTGGGCCCTCTGTCAGCGCAGCAGCACTGATCTCCTTGGACTCGTCGTCGGTGGATGAGTCCCCGCCCTTCAGCCTGAGGGAAACATAAATCCACACGTCACGCTTCCTACTAAATTCATGCATCTAACAAATCGGATGATGTCGGGAGGGGCCCGGACAGATCTGGTGACAAAGACGGAAGAGGAATGAGTTGCAGACTCTCCCCAGACAAACAAACTATTTTAAAAAGCCAGTTGTATCTCTGAATAACTATCCGAATATTTGATTTCCTATTGTGGCTTGGTTTAGATCCCCAACACAATTGCTGGGGGAGTGGGACATTTGTACTCTGTTGTGGGCGGGTGGTCAGACATCAAGAGTGTAGGGTAATTCCATTCCAAATCATGTTTATTAAAATATCTCATTAAAATAATCTGGGAATTTTTAATGAACTTGTTCATGCAAGGAAAGACAGAACCGGTCTGCTTACGTACAGCATGCATCACAAATCCAAATTCTGCTTAATCAGTCTGACTGACACACAAACCAAGCAAGCATTGTGTTTGGTCACCATTCATTTTCTTGTCCATCCAAATGACAAATAACTTTTTGTTTTATTCTGTCAAAGCATCTACAATTCAGTAAATGAAAGGGAGCCCAATTTAAATTGGTCAGAATTCATTTTGATTAATCAATTAAAGGTCAATTAAAACACTTCTACATACATATGTTTTCTTAATATGAAGCCTATATTTATACATCAAATATTCGTCCCTGCAGGTTATTAAAACTTAAATTATAAGAAGAAAAAAAACTGCCTGTGGCCAGTAACAGGCAAGACATGAATAGAAAACAATGGTGCAGGCAGAAGTGGTCAGAATCTCCTGCGGGAGCAGGACTGATAAAACAGTCCCACGCAGGGCGCTAACCTGATACTCTGCGGGAGAATTGCACACAAAGCAACAGTTTCACCTATGGTCAGCAGGGGGCAGTATTACAACAAGATAGGGGCCATATTAAAGCCAGTGCTATTCAAGTCTAATAAAATGTCCTTTAAATACTTTACATTTAGCTGAAGGAAATTTCTTATGTACTCAGAAATGCATTTTTTGAAGTCAGAGAATATAATTCTGTCCTAATTGAGTCAAAATGACCATTTAAAATAAATGTTATTTATTACATTTATTAGTACATTTATTCAATTACATGTCTTATGTGCATAAAAACTAAAAATAAGAATTTATACAATTCTTTAGAATATTGAAGTGTGGGCTTTTTTTGTACAAAGTGAACATATTCCCATGTAATCTAGTATCAGTGTGTAATGCCCATCACTGACACATACTTAGAATGTTGGCTGGACCCATGTGGCCATGGAGACTTGTGACATCACAGTCTGACAAAAGGCTATTTTTGAGTCTAGATGCATTTGGGAAATAAGAGGGCCTATATGACTAATGGTGGGATGGACTGGGGAGGGCCCAACCGGGCTGTGACTCACTGATGGGCAGGGTTTTCCTGGGGGAGGGAGTTGCCTCCATCATGTGACTCCTGTGTCTCCAACTTAGTTTCCGACTGCATACAGGAAACAATGGAAACACAAATCAAATCAACATGCGATGTATTTATCAATGGGTTCAGTACACACATTATTGCACCCAACCAGACCAGACATACATAGAACACAGGTCATTAATGTTACATACAAATATTTTATCAACATCAACAATTTGCCATTTTTCAATAATTCGTCATGCGTGTTTCACAATGTGGATGATCCTTGAGTATGGAATAAACACTTCAAATAAGATGTACCTGCATTTTCAAGATAGGCCATTGTGATTACCACACTGAGAACATGGAGTCCTGAACTTTTCATTAATTCATTCATTTATTTAACGGTGTGCAAATCACGTTGATTCCTTAAAGAGCTGAAAGTAATATCCAATCAAAGGAGGATGCTACAGGAAATAACAACTTTCCCAGATGGCTTTAGGGAAGATTACGCTGTGATCCTGCAGGGTTAGGAGAAATGAAATGAAGCTAAAGCAACCTGCCGTTCGCGGCTGGGAGTGAAAAACTCAGTGACCGTTGCCACGGCTACTGTACCTGCTTGACCGCGCTGTCGGCTCTCTTGCGCCAGAACCACCAGCGGCCCGATTTCTTTGGCATTTTCTCCTTGACCCAGGCCTCCTCTGTGGTCTGTGACATGAGGAAAGTTACTGAGTTTGTATGGGGGACGCACAGCAGTCAAAAGTAGATGTACATTTACATGTAACGGACTACAGTGTATGCACACCCACAAAGAGGCTGAGGCCTACCTTAGGCAAGTTCTTCTGAAATGCTTGCAAACTCAGTATGAACGGTGCAGCCAACGTCCAGTTGTAATATCTGTAAAATACAAAACATATTGATGACTACCCAATAAACTAAAATTCTAGCTGTATTTGCACATTAATTTTAAGAAATGCTAAAATGTAAAGATATATAGATGCGTGTGTATATATATATATATATATATACACACACAGACACGCACACGCACAATTTTCGAAATGCATTATATACCACTTACCTATTTGCAATCTTTACAACCAAGTTGGGATTGTCAATAATGGCTGGATTTTCCGCAAATTCATGATACGTGATGATATGCTGCATGAATTTTTCTGTAAAACAAACAAACAAGCAAAAAATCACTTGCTTCATTATGACCATTATGGAGATCCACACTAATTAGTGTAGCAAACCCTGTGCTTTTAACCTCAACTCTTCTCTCTGGTAGAAGGTAGGAAAAGCAGATCTGGAACCTGCTGTTCCAGATCTCTGTCCATACAAGACCAGCCCCGTCTCTGCCCCCACAGCAAGGATGTGCTTTTAAGTAAGTAACAGACTCGTAGCCACCCCATACAAATTCCAAAACTTCTGGGAGGAGGAATTTGATATTCCGATTCCCTGGAGGCAGGTTTACAGCTTGTTCAAAATAACACCAGACTCGAATGTTTCAGTGGAAGATTTAGTACAAAACTTTGCCTGCAAGGAAAATGCATTATAGATTCTCACTGGTGTTGTTTATGTTTCTGATTTATTACATCTTTTTTGGTCCTGTCCTTTAGTGGCAGTGTTTTGGTCCAATGTACAAGAATGTGTACATCCTGATTTACACCACTTTGATATATCTCGACAAATATTATTACTGGGAGACTTAAGAAATGGATGAAACATTCTTCACAATATATTCATCCTTTTGGGTAAGCTTCTTATCTTCAGAACAGAAGTTAAATTAAATTTAAAGCTAAATTTGATCTTCTTCAAAATAACAGTGAAACATTATTATACACTGGAAGAAATGATTGCTACAGGAAATGGAAGGTGGAATGAATTTGTTGAGAAAAGGGAATGAGTGAGCGGACAGGATGGTTGGGCACACGATACACCATGAAAAAATAGAAAATAGGGGATTAGTTGATTTCGAGTGACATGGTACTTTATTTATTTTGTTTTGTTTGTTGTTTTGTATTCATGGTAGATTGCATTTTTGGTGGTGATGTTTATTGATCGTTGAATGCTGCCTTTTTTGTCTGGATTAGTCATAATTTAGGAGGAAGCTCCTTAGCAATGTTCCTGACACAGAACCAGACCATAGCCATATAGCCCAGGTCAACTTCGGCCTCCCAAATTACTCTAAACAGAGGTAGGTGCTGGATCCCTTTCAGCAAAGTATGTGGACAGCATTACAAACAGTACAAACTGTACTTTGAATTGCAAAACACTTGAGAAAAACAAGTGGCTCCATGGCTGCACAGATGAACCTCTTCGCGCTCCGCGTGAGCAGGCCAGCCTCCTCACCTTTGGAGATGTCCGAGTTCTCGCTCAGGCCCCCGCAGAGGGACAGGGTGACGTCAGGCAGGTCGCTGGCGGAGTCGGACAGGCACTGAGATAGTCCC
The DNA here is from genome assembly GCA_029706075.1 of Aldrovandia affinis. Lineage (NCBI taxonomy): Eukaryota > Metazoa > Chordata > Actinopteri > Notacanthiformes > Halosauridae > Aldrovandia > Aldrovandia affinis. Next base: position 852,959 of record JAINUG010000240.1, on the reverse strand, counting down.
GCTGTCTGCACTGTGCAAAAAGGTCAACCACGCCCACGGACTGTGCAAAAAGGGACTGGGACCAATCTGCACAGTAGTTCCGCCTCCATCCAGTGTTTGGGCACGGGGTCCGATTCACTGCAACACACAACCAGGCACGGTCTGCACTGTGCATGGAGCCTGCACACTGCACTGAGATAGAGCTCAACCACGCTAACCATCTGCACTGTGCAAAAAGGTCAACCACGCTAACAATCTGCACTGTGTTAATGGTCAACCAGGCTAACAATCTGCACTGAGTTAATGGTCAACCAGGCTAATGGTCTGCACTGAGATAGAGCTCAACTGGGCCAATAGTCCACACTGTGCAAAAAGGTCAAATAGGCTAACAATCACTAGGCTAACAATCTGCACTGAGCTAGTGGTCAACCAGGCTAACGGTCTGCACTGAGCTAGTGGTCAACCAGGCTAACAATCTGCAGGTTATACGAAGTGTCATTGCTGCTATACTGCACCTTCCAAAACAAAACTGTGCACACGATACAAACAATGGCCATGAGAAAATCTAAACCAACATCAATTATTGGCCTTTTTGGGGAAAGATTTTATCAGCAGCAGTGACAAGACAGTGGTGGGGCTTCCTTCATTGCGTGGTGTTAAATTCCTGGCTGTGGCGCAAGGAATGATGGGTACCTCTTAGGAAAGTAGCGTGCAACAACTTCAGGTTCAAGTTGAGTCAGATCGTCAAGGTAGATATCCTCAGGGCCCTGGTGCTGACTCCTCTTCTGAACTCCTACAATGGGGGTCAGAAAAACTATTTTTTTAATTGCTGAAAATACACAAGACTGCATGCATTCCTCCATCTCATCAGTTTGCTATCGCACGACCAGCTTCAGCAAATAAACTCAAAAGACAAAGGAAACGCTAACATGAAAGAAAAACATAAACATACTGAAGACGCACAGAAAAGGCTAAATATGGTTCTCAGAAGCGAGTGAGAATTTCCCTGGCCATGATCCCACTTCCTTCCTGTCAACATCCTTCACCAACCGCCTCTCTTACTTCCTTCTCAATGTATTCTCAAAATTACCTGAAGACACATTTTCTCACTACTGCCTGCATTCATGCTTCAGGTGGGGGAACATACGATTCCACATTCAGAAGCAGACTGGAATCAACTCAAACCGATTCTTGAAGCTCATGTGCATTACGAACTTGCTGCTGTCGGCAAACATCTGAGGAGGAGAGCGTCAGCCGCCATCTACACCACATTTGCAGTGAGCCATTGTGAGCAGGGCTGCAAGTGCGCTTTAACCTCATCTGTCCTTATCACGCATCGTTTCTGCCCTGACAAATGAACGAGGTAGACACTACGCCGCGTAGCGAGAGGTTGGATCTGAGTGAGAGAGGGGGCGCCGCCGCAGGGCCTGTCCCACCTTTCTTCTTGGAGGGGAGTCGGTCTTGGAGCAGGGCTTCGTCTCCACACAGGCCTCGCCCACATCCTCGGGTATGTGGGCCACAGCAGCAATGGGATCGGGGGCGGAGTCGGTGGGGGTGGAGGTGGCCATGGGGGGGGGCAGGCTGGCCACGGGGGACACGGGGTGCGGGGCTCCGGCTTGACAATGGCGCAGACGGGATCCACGGCCGGTGGCCCCTCCGAGCCTGTTTCCATGGCGTCGGAGCTGAGGATGACACGGAAGTGCGTGCTCTCTGTGGGGGTGATGGTCACCGTCTTCGGCAGCTCCGGCTTCTCCTTCTTGGCGACCTGAGGAGAGGCGTGGCCGATGGTTTTTACAAGCAGGGACGCAGCAATGCAGCGATTTTGATCACCTTTCCCTTGTAATCCTTGACATTATTATTTAGAATAAATCATCTCGTTACTTTTTTTTTTTCGTTTTCATTTATTATATCCTCTGAAGCGTCAATTTTTTTTTTCTCCCACAGATCCTTATTTTTAATAATTCTCTTTTTGCTATGGTGAAGTAAGTAGACAGTGTGGACATAATTCCTCACCCTGGTGGATTCTGGGAACTCGCCCCAGGTCCACTGCATGTGAGATTCGTTCCTAAGCAGGTTCTCGGAGGGCTTCACCACCAGCTCTGAGTCACTCTTTGGAGAGAGGGGCTGTGACAGGGCTCGGCTGGAAAGGGCGACAGAACACACACCGACACCAATCAGCGGACAGGGCAGCTTCTTGTGACCAGCACCACGGCTTCTTGATTAATGACATTTAGGCTCTCTTGTTTGCCAGCAACAGCCGAGGCTAGAGGTACCTGTAAATTTGCAACACTGCATGATATTTGTGCCGATATAGCCATAGCGGATAGGTTTTTTTTGCTTTTTCACAAGGACTGTTACACAATAATCACTCGTAACCTAACTCTAATAAATGTGAGGTTAACATAACATGCTTCCGTTGTGGTCACCAAAAATGTGTAGCATCAAACCACGTGTCGATATTATAGCTGATGACGATGGACAGAGCCGCACCTGTCTGAAGGGGACCAGTCTCCATCAGAAAAGGGGTAACTGTCCAGGGGGTGGAGGATGGGGTGCTGTTTGTATTCGGCCTCCTTCACTGCCGTGAACGAAGATGCCCTGAAACGAGAGCGACGAGGCGCGGTCAGTAACCGTGGACCCGACCCGCTTTCCTCAGTGGCCCGATCGGCCCCTCCGCTCACCGTGCATTGTGCGCGGCGTGCTCCTCGTCGGAGCTGAGGTCCATCTCGAAGATCTCCTCACTGCCAGCAGTGGGGGTCTGCTCCTCCCTGCGGGGGTCCGCCTTGTGCTTCTTCCTCCTCCTCTTCTTCTTCTTCACCGACACGGTGCTGGGCGGCGGGCTGGCGGCGTCGCCCGAGCCCTGGGCCTGCCCGTGCTCCATGCCTGTGTGCCACGGGTCTCGGCCCCAGAACATCGTCTCCTCTGTGGGGATGGGAGAGGTGGCCAGGTGGGCCGGGACGATCTCCTGGATGACCAACAAACAAAGAGATTTAGCCACCGACACTCCCAACACCAGCCATCCCTGTGGCACTGTACTCTGACCCAGGACCTTTTTATAGACAACATGCGTCTATCCCAAAATGTGCACAATATTCAACACGGACAACATTGACACACACGTACACATGCAAGCACGTGCACACAAACGCATGCATCCTGACGCCTTTTCATAGACAGCATGCGTACACAAGATTCAATACTGACAACGTTGACACACACGTACACGTGCATGCACGCATGTATCCTGGAACTTTTTTATTGACAACGTGCGTCCATCCCAAAATATGCACAATATTCAACACTCTCACATGTGGAAATGTCAGGGGGGAGGCTGTGCTGCTAAGAGGGCATTCAGCAGTTGAGCAGTTGTGACTAAGGTAAACAATCCTTTGAAAGTCATGATGGAAACCGAGGGCAAAGTACATGCATGTACACACAAGCGCACACGCACATAGAATTTTTCCCAAATTACATTACGCATCTCTCGTTCTCCATCTCTATAAATACACACACATTATATAACAGCATTGTGCCACTGCTGCTGCAGGCTGCCCATAAGGCACAAATTATTAAAGTCTGAAAATACTCACAGTAAACTGTATAAAAGGCAGAGTGCATGCTGGTACATCAGCGTGAGAGCATATGTGTGTATTATATAAACAGTGCGCTGCCATTGCCTGTAGACGTTTATGAGAACATGAGTTACTCTGCTGTGGTGCCGCTCCTCGCAGCCGCACCACTGAGCTCCGTGTGGCCCAGGACCCGGACATCGGTCTGTCCTGGCCAATACGGCCGTCAGTCTGCAGTGTGTACATTGATAGCTAGAGTGGCTATAAAAAAGTATTCACACCCCCTCCCCCGCGAAAACACAAGCTTTTAAAAATTGATTACAAATAGACAATAATTGATTGCACAAGTATTCACCCCCTAACACACGCCTAAATAAACTCTGGCGTAATCAATTGTCTTCAGGGGTCACACAAGATTAGATTGGAGTCCACTTCTGTAATAACTGTGTGTGGAAGTGCTGTTTATCAGCGATCCCCGTCCAACATGATGGAGCTCGAGCAAAGAAGAATGGAAGAAAATCACAATGTCCAGATGTGCAAAGCTGGTAGAGTTTTAAATAAAAGCTGTAATTGCACCTAAAGGTGCTTCTATTAAGTATTAAGTCAAGTGGGTGAACACTTCAACCAATCAATTCTTGTGTTTTTTTATTTGTAATTAAGAAAAATCTTTTAAAAAATCTTAATGCTTATTTTTTTGTATATTTGGAATTTTCCCAGACATAAAAATACTAATTTGGATGAACACATTGTACAGATTTATATCCTATTTATATTTGTACACTAGTTCCTGACTGGATACCTAAGCTTTGTCACAGACATTGAACACTGCCACCTGCTGCTGCTTTTGAGTTCTCTCCTTATTTTGAACAAATAAAATAGAACAGGGACACTTTCTCAACACATTTAAAAACAAGAGCCTCACTGGCACCACTGGTGAGTGAAAACAAACTGGTCAGGACCCAGGTCCGATTGGAGGAGGCTGTGTGAACGCTCACATTTTGCTCGCCGGTCTCCTGGACGAAGAAGGCCTCTCCGTTGTCGCCCAGCTTCATGTGCAGCTCCACTTGCTCCCCGTTGATCTCGATATCAATCTGAGGGGGCAGGAGAGGAAACGTTGATGAAACAGTCCTGTGTGATTCACGGGCGTGACCACTCGAGTGAGAAACGGAAACCCTGCAGTCGACTACTACAATTACCGTCAACGGGTTTAATGACTCAGACCAAAGGGCTGTGGCAGTCTGTCATTTTGTTGTTCATTAGCCTTTGTAAAAAATGCAAAATTAAAAATTCAAAGCACTGTTTTCTTTCATTCGATCTTCCTGCCACTGACCCCGTTTGGTTACCGTGATTCATGGCCTTCCTGACGCTCACCATTAGGTAAACGGTTAAAGCTAGAAGACATGAGAGGAACCTTGCCAATGCGATCCTCTGACACGGCAGCGGTGCCAAGTCACGCGGGCTGAATGTGACCCAAGCCAAGGCCTTCCTCTAAGTGTGACAGCGTTTGACAATTGTTACCGCAAGTGTTTATGAATCTCACACCCTTTCACTCTAAAATGAATAGCGATGCAAGCTTCTCTTCCAGCGCGAGGGCGGATCACACCGTCCTCACCCTCACCCAGATGGTCTTAAAGGAACATAGCAATTTAGTCACTACACACAGGTTTTTTTTCCATCTCCTCTCTGACTGCGATACCTTTATTCCAGCAATGGTGCAGCTTCAATATCCCCCTCGTAGTAGCACTCGTTCCGCTCGGCACACTTAAAACTACACTGACGATTCCTTTCCATAATGAGGGAGACTTCAGTTAAGAGAAGAGATTAACGACAGGCAGTGTGCGACCAAGAGAACCAAGAGGGAGCAGATTTTGCCGTCTGCGCTGCTCTCCGTTTCCTAGGTTAGGCATCACGTTGACAACTTAATCGAGCAAATGCACGTCACAGATAGCAGCCGGCCTGTGCGAGGTGAACCTTTCCAATCCGCCGTTGAACAGAAAGGCGGCTAAATTGAATGGCTGAAACCAACCAATCTCTCAGGGGGAACGCCTCTGCGTGTGAGAACACATGCCTCGAATAACTCCCGTTTCTTCAGTACGTTTTTGTGCTTTTTCGATCACTGAATCACTGGGATACCTTTATTTCCCAGTTGCTGGGTCTTTTATTGCCGCCAAGGCCACATGAAAGTGAAATGACCCGGTGCACAGCAAATCACTCAGAGAGGCCCCTTCAAACAGATGTCTCACCCTAAAGAATTCTGCTAAACAAATAAATCAGCTCCAGCCACGTGGCATGCCACTGACAATGGGAGCTGTAGGTCTAGAGAAGGGACGGACAATTCAGCTGAAATATGGCCCAATTCAGAACATGATGCCCACCGTCTAACAGCAGCAGTGTGGTATAATGGTTAGGGCACTGGGCTCGTAACGCAAAGGTTGCAGGTTCGGTTCCCAAGGTGAGGCACTGCCATTGTACCCTTGAGCATAGGTACTTAATCTGAATTGCTTCAGTAAATATTCAGCTGTATAAATAGATTGTATGTAAAAGAAATGTAAACTGTGCAAGTCGCTCTGGATAAGGGTGTCTGCTAAACACCTGCAGTGTAACGTAATAAAACATTAGTATCGAGACTTTTCCCCTTCATCTTCAACTGTTCAAAATCATGTTATATTTTTTTTTTATTAGGATGGTGAAGGATTTCATTACGTTTGTACGGTGTTTGAGCTGTGGCTCCATTTCAGCTCAGAAACTTTGTTTCTAAAGTGGAAGAAAAATATCTAGCCCATTACTATAATAAAAAATTAATACCCATAGATTTGTTACCCAAATCATTAGAAAATTTGGGTATCACAAGCAGGAATAGATTTCCATAACAGTTTCTTCAAAGCATTCAAACTGGTTCTTGGCAGTGGTCTGATATGCCCGGCCCACATTTCTCCACACGGAGCAGACTTCAGGTCTGAACATCCGAGCCGACGTGTCCTCCAGAAAGATGCAGCATTGTCAACATGTGCGAGGTGTCCATTTCCCTTTCCCAATCCCCCGGGTTTGAGGATTTCTATTAATAGCGGTGCAGGAAGCTCTGTCCGCTGATCGAGACATGACGGCGCCGCCTCTCGGCCCGTTCAGAGCAGGGACACGCGTAACCGCCACACTGCGAGTGGGGACATGCATCGAGGAGCCTCTCTTCATTCAGCCTCTTGCCCAGTTCTATTTGATATCATATGCAAAGGCATTCTTGAGCAGTGCAAGCCTCCTACATAAATCCCCCCTTACCTAACCTACTACTGTTCCACCTTTTTTATGTGCAGACAAATGGAGATGTGTGTTGCCATAGAGACCCAGGGTTCTCGTGGATGGCGAGATGTACTCCATCCCCCCACAGCCCCACCGCCACCCCCCTCCGCAGCGAAGACGTTAGAATATTGAAAATACTGGCTATCCTCATACCCTTATAATTACTCTCATTAGGAGGGGACAGAGGCAAGCCATGCCACGTCCTCAGAGTGGTAAATATGGAAAAATAACTCTCTCTCACACACACACACACACGCACGCACACGCACACACACAGTGAGTGTGTTTGCATGTGTACGGTACACATGCACATTTAAAACGTCAGACCGTTAAGTGGTTAAGTGGTTAAGTGGTGACATTATGGGCAGTGTTAGTTGAACAGAGATTAGAGGCGTTCAACTGTTAAAATGAGAAAATATGTTACAAACATAAGGGGGGGTTAGATCACTCACCAGGGAGGGAAATGAGGGGGTTGAAGATAGATATAAAATAGATAAATTGTTGTTGATAGTAAAATCTGTTTATAATGCAGAATTGACAACATACTTGGATGTATGTGCATATATTATGATCTACTTGGTGATTTCTCGTGTACATAAGTGACCTCTGAGTGAGTGTGCAGGTGTGAGTTTGTATGTGTAGATGTTTAAGCATGAGTGTGCGTGTTATGGAAGGACAAATGCAAGTATATATGGATGTAGGCCTATGTGCAGTGTACATATAACATAGACATGCTTACCAATGTGTATATGCATAACATGCTATGAATGAATTAAACATCTAAATGAGTTTGAGACTAATGTACACTATTGCTGCCATGTATCAACCAGTAACTGCAAATATGTATGTATGTATGTATGCATGTGTGTGTGTGTATGTATGTGCATGTATGCATATACAGTATGTATGTATGTATGCGCATGCATGTACATATGCATGCATGCAAAACAATACTTTTCAAACCTCATTTCCAATAATGAACAATTTGCACAGTAAAAACAACAACTGCTAGTCCAAATCATAATATATATTCGCAAGTAAAAAAAACAAGAATAATACAAAAGTAAAAACTTGCTTGTGCAAGAACCTTCCTTGTGCAACTTAATAACCAACATGAGAATTTCCACATTTCAAAACAGTGCCAATGACAGATGGGGAGGAACTGGAATGAAAAGAGGAAACAAACTGGTGCACCAAAACACAGTACTCCCCGTTGACAACATGTAAACAGTGTGCTCCCTCAGCCCAAGCCGATTAAGATATTAAGTTAGGTCTGGGTTTAGCAGAAAGTATGGAAACCACATTCCACTTGAACGGACAGTTCCCAGGCTCCATGTAGGAGCTCTGCCCTGTGCCACTCTGGGAAAGGGACTTTGTGAAGCTTCAGAACTACACCCTCCCTCACAGGGAAGCCCCCAGCAAATCTCACAGAGTGAAGCATTCAAATGCACCTACATTTGCATAAAACAAATTCAAAAAGCCGTCATATACATTTCTACGCGTTTACCCCACTGAAGTGTTTTTAACTAAAAAAATACTTTGACACAATGTCCTTGCCCAAGACGACAGTGGCGATTAACTTGGGCAGGCATGGTTATCTTTTTCAGAGTGTGGAGTGCAGAACGGCGCGGTGGAAACACCAGCGTCCACGTGCAGAGCTCCTTGTTCCACAGTCAGTAATCTAGCTCGTGTTACTGGCTGTGGGCTCTGCAGAAGCATAAAGCAGTCTGGGACCACGGCCACAAAACCACCGTCTGTGCTGCACCCTTCCTCCTCCCCCCCCCCCCCCCTTCTCTTTGCACCCACCACTTTCTCCTTGGAGCGCAGCACACCCAGCTTGCCGAAGCGCACGTGGAAGGGGGAGCACTGGAAGCTTCCGTCCGGTTGGCGCACCACCACCACGTCGATGCAGCCCGACAGCGTGGCCTGGTTGATGCCCTTGTAGAGCTCCTTCACCGTCACCAGCACCTGGCCTGCCAGCTGGCCCACGTAGTTCATGGTGTCCACCTGCAAAGAAACGGGGCGGAAGAGGACGGCCGTTAATCAGGCCCCATAGCATTTTTTCGGACAGTTCACACCACAGTTAGTTGAACAGAGATTAGAGGCGTATTATTGCTGAAATGAGAAAACGGGTTTCAAACCTACTCCATTTCCAACACCGTTAATGCATTCGCACACAGTCACAATGAGCCAATTAAAGGTACAAAGTTGTAGGTGCTCCGTCTAGTAGTAGGCCTCTCTAATTTTGCCCTGCAAGGTGTTGCACGTTTTCTTGGCATCCCCTAGCAGCATGGCCGTGTTGGGCTTGTAAAAAATAGGATTGTCCACCGCAGCGTAGCCCACACCCAGCGTACGCTTCATCACAATAACCTGTTTGGATTTCCAGACTTCTAGAACTGGCATGCCAGCAATAATGGAATTAGGGTCCTCCTGTGCAGCGGAATTGACGGTGTCGTACTGTCACTCAGAGTAAAGGACAACAAAGATGTAGGATTCTAGCAGTGACCGAATCGGAGTATATTTTCACAACCTTGAATTGAGGGGGTGAGAACTGGGGTCAGTGGTTGTTGCAGAAATGGTCCAAATAAAATCGCAGAAGCTCCCTAAAAAGCATCGCCTTCAGGGCAGCTTCTCTGTGAAGCTTCGTAAAAACATGGGAGAGCGGGAAGTCAAATGTGCGCCGTTCTTTGGATCGCAGCGTTAGACTTTGCTCCACCAGGACTGACTGACCCGAAAGTTTGCTTGCATTGCAAAGACTTTGGAACTTTAAAATGATCTCCTCCCTAAGCACCGTGGGCTTGTCCCATTTTCTTACGATTACCCCCAACCCCCCCTGCGGTCTACGGTGGCGATCTCATTTTTAATTCAGGCCCGGTGTTGCTGTGTCACCCGCGCTCCTGCTCCGGGATGAAAGAGGACAATCCATCGCAAACTGCCCTACTTGCCACCGGCCTCAAGGGGAGCCACAAACCTAAAGGGTGTTGATTATTAGATGAGCAAAACTGGCTCATCACCATCTATCAACACGGCCAGAATCTTTAAAACAACTCATATTTTATGAGGGTAGAATTTATGCATTTGGAAATCATATATATATATATATTTTTTTAAACATTTATTTCAGATTTTTTCCCTGTTTTTCTCCCAATTTGGTTGCAAATTAAACCCTCGATTTACTTAAATTCCCCACCCTCACGAGTCCGTCGCCCATCCTCCGGGATCGAGACACACATTCCTGGTTGAGTCTTCCACAGACTCCTTAACCTTCTCCTTAACCTTCTCCTCGAGGAACTCGTGCCGGCTCTCCCTCCCCCCTGCCCCGGAGGCGGACAGCCAAATGCCGCCTCCGATCGAGCTGACGACCAGGGCCGGTCTGGTAGAGACGCAGGTTTCGATCCACATCCCTGACAGGCAGCGCACACCATTCCGAAGCGTGGTGGGTTCCGACCGCGCGCCATCCGGGTTACTTTTTCTACACAATTTGACCAGTTTTAAATATGTGGAAAAAAATGCTCTGGATTGCACATGGAGACAGTTCTTTAGGTGGATTCTGCTTGGAGGAAGCTTGTTTTGGACTTCAGTAAGTTCATCTAACATTACAACTGAAAGCTCAAAAGCCCTACAAGGAAAAATCTATAAATGTCACTGCCTGGCTTCTTTTTTTTTTGGGGGAGAGAATAACCTTGTCAAAGACTTAATGACTGATATTTTTCAGGCATGTAAAATCCAACTAAGAGCAAACAGAGAATGCCCGCTGGCTTCGGTGTGGCAGGGGATTGGGCGGGGGTGGAGGGTTAACCTCGTGCGTCACGTGATGTTTTCCTCCTCGGAGGCCCACACGACTCCTCTGGCAGCTGGCCTTGGCCCTTATCTCCTCGCCTGCAGATGTGGCTCGCGCCGTCGTGAGGCCCGAGGCAGGGGTTCAATGACTCTGCCGTCTCCGCCGCGCGCATGCCGGCATTACAGAGCCGGCGCGAGACTTTCAGATGACCTTTTTATCGGACAGATTATCTCGACCGACTGCCGACAACCAACATCCGACATCCTCACCGCTCTTTCTCATTCGCCCTGTGCTGATAAAGGACAACCCCGTTTCAAGAAACGACAGACCACATGCTTTTCAGTTTCAGCTTCTCCTTCGTCACTACATTTGAGTGAAAAAGGCCAGTCAATCTACACTGCCCTTCCTAGAGCAGAGAGGTAGTGAAATCTACAAATGAAAAACCCTTCCTGGGGTCTCACAGTAAAGACACAACAAAGCACCGGACGCTTGCCTCTACTTACGCAAATGTGTTTCAAATGGGTTTTTCAATGACTAGGCTAAAATGTATCTGCCTAGAGATCATTAGAGATCTGGATCCTGGAGAAATTCACAATAAAATTCTCATATAGAGCACTTCTTTAGAGAAAAGAAAACAACATTAGTCAACTGTCCAACTCAAGCTGTGGGCTAATTGGAGCCCAAGTCTCCAGTGCAGGGGCCCAGATTAGGGTAAAAGTCATACTTGTCAAAGGGCAAGTATCTTAGAAAAGATATTTGTCCTTCCTAAAAGTTACATGTCCTTGGTCTATTCACCTTCCAATTTTCCTGGAAAGTGCGATCTCTGCTATCTGAATGATATATTCGCTGAGTTTTTAGCTGATCTTCTTTGGTTTTAGCCTTTTTAGTGGGGGATGGACTTGCACCCTCAATAAATCTCCACATCATTGAAAATGTGATCGCTACCTCGTATGTAGCCTAAAGATAGACACGACGGTTAACGTCATTTATTTTCTAGAAGGATATTTATGTTTGACTTGTGCAGCGGGTGCTCGTGGGACTGTGTAGCAGTGAAGCTCTGACGGGTGCCCACAAGTGGCATTAGCGACTAGTGTTCTGACTGTACAGTATATCATAACGTACACTAGTTGGGACTCGAACGAGATAGATTTTCCCATTCCCAACTAGAGTGTGGTATGGCAGCTAACGTAATAGCTAGCTAATAATTCCTAGATTTAAAAGAGCAGGGTAGTGGGAATGATTTGTGCTTGGACTGTAGGACGGAGATGAGAAATCACTGCAAGAAAATCACAGCGATTCCACAGCCTGGCGGGAGGGCTCACTGAACTGAAAATAGACAGTAACTAACTAGCTAGCTAGTGCTCACGGATATTGCTTGCTAATTCAAGGCTTGGTAAGTGATAAATGCATGGTCACTCACTAAGCCTTATGTTAGCAAGCAACTAGCAACAACAGATATTGATATCCAATGTCTGTGAAGGCTAGCGTTAGCTAGCTAACTAACTAACTAGCTGGTTCTCGCTGTTGTGTCTATGCCGCAATCCGCAAACTTGCTTGACTGCTGCAGAGTCTGGCATAGCAACAACAACAAACGCAGTGAGCAGACTGCATGCGAGTGACAATGTGCCGCTTTTCCCATTTGGAACTTCTGAAATATTTTTGAATATCCGTGCATGACATGTTTGTTACGATGTGAGTGTAAAACAGAAATAGTTCCAGTTAGCTCATTTAAAAAATAATAAAATCCTAAATTCAGTCGTCAGCAGAACGATCACCTGGAAATCGAAGGTCGTCCTTCTTAATGTTTAGTCATCCGAGACGACAGGACAACTGCTAATCTGGGCCCCTGCTCCAGTGAGTGTGGGAAATAGACCAGCCATTTTTGCACAGAACATCTCTGGCTGGACCAGTGCGTGATGCTGGCAGATGCCTCATTATCCCTGAATACTTCTCTCCAGGCTGTGGAGCAATGGACAAGGTGCCTTTACTTCACCCGCAATGGGGCCGCGTGGTTCATTTCTAAGGCCAAGAACATCATAAAAACAAGAAGGTAAGCCTAAATGCACCTGCAAGGGCAGGCTTTACTGTGGATGCCACAAAAACTATTGCTTCACCTAATCGCTGGGATAATGCACACAAAAACCTCTCATGTGACTCAGTGCCGTTCTGTACTTTCTCTGTTTACATCAGAGGGAAAAGACTTTGCCTTCTGATCCAGGGAGAATGAAAGGTCTCACTTAAAGCCTCCCGATTACATTAAGGAGATGAGGACAGATCACATATCCTGATATGCAGCCTCAGATCCTGGGGTCTTGGGAACACAGGTGTGCAGCGCTGGAAACGTGAGAGTGGCAGGCCAGGACAGGACTCAAGAGGGCCTCGGATCACTGCTAATGCACGGTGGCCACAAGGCAGAGCTGTGAGGGTTACACCTAGGCATGGAAATAACGATTGTAAAAAATGTACTCAGTTAACCCGTCGCAACTGTTAAGTCATTTAATCTCGTAGCAATGGCTTACTTATCTACAGCGTGACTGTAAAAATGCGTAGGTGGTCATGTGGGCACAGTAAGAAAATGTAAATAAGTGAGAAGAGGAAATGTCTTTGAACGTAAACTCATTTTATTTCACTCTGTAGACAGTGGAAGAAGTAATCTAAAGGTGCTATTAACTCTGTAGTAACTTTCACTTTCACTATGAGCATGTCTGTATGTCTACCGTCTTGTCGCCAAAAAAACAGATTCCTCAAATATCTAGCCAGAGGGCCAGACGGCTTTCACAAGTTCACGGAAATAAAGGAAATACAGGCTCTTTCGGGAGGGAGGGAGGGGTGCACCCGCTGACTGGCACAGGTGTATGATTCAGCAAGGCAGTGTGTTTAGGATGCTGCATACCATCTGAGACAACAACCCTCTGTCTGTGTTGTGTTGTTGAGTCCTCAGCCACATCGTCTTCAAACCTATTACCTCATATCCTCTCCTGTTTATTTCATGCCCAAAACACTGACCCTATGGTAACCAAAATTACAGGGTGAAAAAGATACCATGTGACAAAGTGGAAACAGTGCCATAAATCAATCCCTGCATCTTTCTTTCTCTTCTTGGTTTCAAGTGTTATACTGTAGGAAGTTGGTGCTGAGCTACTTCTGCCAATCATCAGGGAACGTGATTAGGTACAGCAGTTTTTTTCTCTACAGCAAGCCACAGCCCAAAATTGTGGCTTTTTTTTTTTTTAGTTTTGTCTGGTTTTTTTTGTAGGCACATCTGGATCCACTTCAATGAGTGCGACTCGATAGAGAACCCTCCATTGGCTCTGGGAACATCGTTAAAGAAAGCTTCCTGCCGCTAGGAAAAGTTAGGCCTTGTAATTGATTTGAATTTTAGCTTGTGAAACCTGGAATGAAAAATAATTGCCTTTACCTTTTTAAGTGTAGCCTATCATTTACCAAGCCGCTAAGCCTCACTGGTCATACGCTTATTACACTATAGATCCAATTTTCATGATTTCATAATACTGTCATAATTGATTCATCATTAAATAGTGAAAAAGTAGCTTTATTTTCTCATTCACATTATATTTCATACTTGACATTAACAAGTACAGCCAACACAGTCCTTTGCTGTAATGTGCAACTGTCAATGAACCGGGCCAGGATGCTGCCAAATGGTTTGGAAAAGAGCAGAATAGAGAAGATTTTCTCGGTAGGGCACATCACATCTCATTTGAGTTGACATGGGACGATACAACATTATTAAGAACTGCAAGTGAACACTGCTCTTAGAAACAACATCAAGCCATTATAAACTGAAAGTGCTGTTCGCTGTACTTTCGCTTCACTCGATTGCAAAACCCGGATGGATTCTGAGTATGTGCAGGCACTCTGGTATACCAGTTACCGCACAGCCAGGGAAGCCTGTAATGTTGAGGACATTATTTGATCATTCCACCAACCAAAACCCAACATCAAACACTCTTTATTGGGCATAATTTGCATCTTGGGTACTACAGGGAACCAGAAGTACAACTCACACATTGCTTTCATTTGCGTTTTGCTTTAATTGCGCCATCAACAACCAAATCATTATTATTATTTTATTTTTTTAAAGGTTTAATGTTACTTCACAAACATTACTTCACACTACAATGTACTTCACAACTTCACAAAAGGGATCATGTTTTTTTAAAGTCAGGCTAATTTATCTATGCTGATCTATGCTGCACTGGTTTATTTGCTCATCGCATAACCATAAAGTGATAATGCGATAAACTAAATGACCACATGACAGCCCGACTGCATGAGAATCAGTATAATGCAAAGCTTAGTTGGAGTCAATTTCAACACTGCTATATTTCAATGACATCTTCAAGAAGAAAAATAAATAAAGTTCTCATGCAAGAAGGAGACGTTTAGTTTACGATATACACTCAACCATTTACTGTATGCACTTCTTTTGAACGGCGTCGGCACAGCTATTGAGTTCTGTCGCTAGCTAGTTTCTCCAAATACAAATGAATCTGTCGTAACGTTCATTTAACAACTTTGGCATTGTCATTAGAATTCAGCGAGCAAAACCACAAGGGACAGAGGCACCTGCTACCTACCTCTCAGGACAACGAAGCGGCAAACCACTCACAGCACGATCCTTAAGCTGCTTACTGGCTTCCACCCTGCACTGATGCTGTTCACACGGGATGCAGATTAAGAGCTGGCACCAAACACCGGGCCCGCAAGCCTGAGAGGAAGTGTGAAGCGCTCAAGGTGTTTGGTAAATGCCTCACAGATCTCTCATCTGCAGGGCGAGAAAGGTGTGGTGTACCGTACGCTGTGCAGTCTCACTGACACTCGCGTGCCGATGTTGCACGCCCTCGCACTCAACCAACTTCAGCGCAATAAAGAGAGAGAGAGAAAAAGAGAGAGAAAGGGAGAAAAACAAGAAAGAAAAAGATAGAGATAGAGAAAGATGGAGAGAAAGATCTTGAACTGATCTTGTGCGCTAACTATGATTGTTCTTACCTTGTATTAATGCACATCTTGTAAGTCGCTCTGGATAAGAGCGTCTGCTAAATGCTTAAAATGTAAAAATGTAAAGATAGAAAGATAGAGAAAGAGAAAGCGAAAGATGGAGAGAGAAAGAAAGAAAGATAGAGAGAGAGAAAGAGAGAAAACGGGGTCACATAGTTCCAGAGTGAATAAGCAGAAGATTGGTGACTTGTGATCAATGACGGAAAATATGCTGACAAATATGACTCAGGTGACAAAACCTTATCTTTGTAAATAAGTAGGCTACTGCGTAAAACCAGATTTAGGACACAGAGGTATTTAATGTCCAAGGCTTTACCACCGATATTGAGAGGACAATCAGAGTTAGATTTTATCCCTACTTGGTGGCACACAGTGCAATAGCTTCTACTTAAATGCGCCAGAAAAGAAAATCACTAGATAATGATTCAATCTTTTCCCCCCCCCACTCATCTTATCAGTAGGAGCTGGTTTATGAAGTTATGCATCAACTCCCAGATTGCTCCCCTCTAGTGCTGCCTAGTGAATATAGCATATTTGTCATCCTGACATTTACGGCTCAGATTTCCTTGCATTTTTAACTGATTGAAGGTCTCCTAATAACCAACCGGATCCTAGCTGCGTTTTCTTACCCTCCTCTTTTACGGCTGCCTGCGCTGAGCCGTGCAACGGAAGGTGTAATTAGATGGCTTGGTAATCACTGGGTGACAGGTGGCCGCTCTTCCGGGACCATGGGTGTATTCTTGACCAATGGTGCAGCTGGCATGCCGCAGTGCTGTGCGCAGCCCGGACGAACGGCCTTTAATCTGCGCAAATATTCAAACCTATTTGACCTTCTAGCCTAAACCTCCCATTTGGCTTCCACAGCACTGTGCTGCCTAATATGGCATACCGAATGTACACGCATGAGGAGAATAGCTATCCGAAGCTCAATCGAATGACAGGAGCTTCCATTGTAATGCAATGCCCTGCATTTGAATTTGAACAAAGACCCTTGCTTTCATCCTGTCCATTATGGCCACCCTCCCCGATACGTACATTCAAGCGCTGCTTTTAATAGCAGGAGACGTTCTAGTGATGCCGTTTCCCTGGTTCCGACCCTCTCTGTGGTTTGCATTTCCTTTGTTTGCTCCCCGTGACCTACTTCCAATCTCTGCTGCAACCCACGCTCTGCATCACCTTGTTTTCTTTCCGTTTGCTCGACAGGGGGTCAAACCCTTCCTCGTGCACTGTGCCATATCCTCAGCTGTGGGACAGACCGATGCAAATGATGGAGAGCCAGCCAGACTCGTTTCCTTCGCCCGTCAGGAGCAACGAGGCCACCTCCCTGACAGCTGTGTTACCCGCCAAGACGTTTTCCAGGACGGCAGTGTTATGGGTAAACCCTCAAAGGGTTATTTTTCCAAGGACGGAATTAGCCTTAAAGATTTCATCCGTGACATACAAGCGCAATTAAGGAGTCCCTTACGGTGGGCCCCACCGGCAGCCAGTGCTGCCGCTTGCTGCGGACGGAAAATTCTAAACACGTGCATCCTGTCTGCATAACGACCGACATCCTTCACACACCATCTACATACGACCATCATCATTAGACGTGGAGGCTGCAAAAAGCACTGGCAAAAATACCACAATTTAGGCCCTCAACAGGCCTTCCGCAGTTGATTTTGGTCCATTCAGACCATAAAAAGCACTGACAAATGAATATCTGGACAAATCATTAATTGACATAGAATGACAAAAGGTTTCAAAAACATTACTACATTCCTGTGTTATGCAAAGCAAACAACAAGCGGTCCTAGTTTCTCCATCAAGCCATGGGGAACAACCTGTTAAGGCCCTTTTCCATTGCACAAACAAACAAGAACTAGACCTAACAGAAACTAACAGGAACCAGCGTTGGTTCTGCTTCTAGTTACCGTTCTGGTTTTCACCAACTTCAGGAGAAACAGTTACGGTTTGCGCTAATTCAGAGCAAACATCAGCAACACAAAGGAAGAATTTTTCACTTAATTGTGATTAAGCTGCCATACGAAAAAACATATCACTTGATAGCAAGCTATAGTAGGATTAAATGTTAACGTTTTTTCCTCTCTTGCCCAACCAGAAATCTACTTGCCAGAACTGCCCTCATATGGTGTAGTTTAACTGGAACATAATCGCATAAAAAGAGACACTGTGCTTCTGTAACACCATTAGGTTACATTTTTATGAAAACTGCACTTGTTTCATGGTCCCGTGGTTTTCTCCATGGTTTTATACATTGTGCTAATATTCCTTCTTCAACAAATGCGAACAACAATGCTTCCTCCCCTTCACAATTAGTCACTTGAGTGACGCAAAGTGCGTAACCAATCAGCGATAAACAGTGCTGTTAGTTCTGCCCCCAAGGGCCTGTTCGGTATGGTAAGTACCACATCTTGAACAGGCACCAAAAATCAACAATGAGAACTATGTGGAACTGGAACCTTGGCGAATGGAAAGTTCCCATTTTCTAGTGCCAAAAGTTCTGGTTCTTGTTTTTTTTTGTGCAATGGAAAAGGGCCTTAATGTAGAGATCTGGATCTTCATGCTTGTATATTTTTCAGACTCATCTGGTCAAAACCAAGTACAGAACAGTGTAGTGCAAGATGGCATAACAACCTCAGCACCTAGACAAACAAAGCTAAAAAAACACAAAAAACAGCTATTGATCAATACTGCATGAAATGCAATGGCTTTTTATTTTTACATTGTTTCCTTTAGCCACCGTTAAGCGGGAAAATAAGTCTCAGTTTTTAACCTCTGTTCAGGACAAACTGCCATAAACATCTTTATCTGTGCTGCTATTCTGACTCTGGGTATCAAGGGACATGGAAAGTGTGATTAGACGGTCTGTCGTAAAGGGCAACTGGAGCGGTTTCCTGAAAATTCATCAGTAGTTAAACACAAAATGACCATTTAACGTGATCATCTCACTGGAGCTTAAAAATTAATGCTGCTTGCTGGAGTCTTGAGTTTTGAGAAACATAAAAGTGAAAAAACAAAGTAGGAGAAAGTGTATAACTGGTCATCCCAAGTGCCCACTCAATCTAGAATCTAAATTTCCTCTAGATACAATGGACTAGGGACAGGGACTGTAACGTGACCTTTTTTAAAACTACCGAAATCCACCACACTGGTTTTAAGTCTTCTACTGATGGCTAGCTGCAAACAAAACTCAGCATGTATTTAGATTCACCTGCTGTGCCAAACAATTTAGTGACAAAAGATTAGCAATGCAGTGCTGCTGTGCAAAGATTACAATTGTGCATGAAGCACCATCATAAAAAACATGCCTGCCAATATAAGGTCGTTGTTCAGATGGATTCTGCTGACCTTTGGCTTACTCGCATGTTTACTATAAAAACATTGCTGCCAAATGCTGCTTTTCAAACAAAGGAATCAAATGTACAGTGAAATACAGTGCTGCTGGATCCTGGTTAATGTTAAACCATGCGTGCCTCATTGTTCTTCATTTAAAACGAATGGGAATGATATGCATGTTTTTGTTTCCGAGCTAGAACAAGAGAAGCACCATTAATGGAGAGACATTTTCTCCCATGGGTTCAGTGTTGGTTTCCCTTTGGAATAACAAAATTAGAATGCAAGACGTAGCCTAAGTAACAATATACAGAAACAATCCTTCTTTGAATGTAAACACCTTCAAATCCACAGGACAAACAATGTATAAGCTCTTCATGGCACAGAACAAAATTCTGATTAGCTTCTTAGGAACTCTTTGGAATTTGATCTCCAGCAAATACCAAGAATGTCCCAGAACCATTTGAAATGCACATGGTCAATAGTCCGTGGGAGAACTAAGTTCCTGACGTACACAAGCAGAAAAAGGTTTCATTCTGGGGTCACTTCTTCATTTCAATCTTTTGCACAACAGTTGGCGATGCAGACAAGAAAGAGTAACCAGGTGAAACAGAAGTTGCTTGGTGAGAGACCCGTTATTTTGAAACGGAACCTGTGCAATCTAGAAGAGCAGCTTCCAGGCAGACCACCACGGATCCAGGTTGGAGGAGCTCAAGAGACAAACCCTCACTATGGAACGCTGTGCCACTCCACTCTACAGACCCTGCCATAATTCAGCAGTCTGACCCAGCGCCGGACCTGCTGCGGACTCACCAGGGTCCAGGAGGACTTGAGGGGTGAGGGGTCGTCCTGCTCACTGGTGTCCTCCTCGGTATGAGCCCCTGGGAGTTCAGGGTCCCCCCAGGGCCTCAGTCTCTTCATCTCCCAAGAGCAGGGGTCTGCTCAGAGTCAAGTCAAAGCCCTCCTTCATCGGGAGAGTCTCAGCCCCGGCCATTCCCCGCACAGACTGTGCCTCACTCAAATGCTCCTTTGGCCTTTGCCTTTCCTTCCCCCGGCAGCGTAAACAAGTCTTGACGTTGTAAAGCCACTTACGTAATTGCTACCGTTTTGGTTTCTCCCTTCTGCTTCACTTTTTCGTGTTGCAGAGAAAACGTATAATCTCGGGCGAGCCAATGGGACGGGCCATAAGACAGCGGTTTTGACACTGATAAAAGGGTCCGGAGGAGGGCCCTCCCTGATAAGGCCCGACACGTGTGGAGCCACGTGCTCCCGCTGCAGTCACCCCTCCAAACCACGGCACGCCCGGCAGTGCGCTCCTGTGTGTGGTTAAATGGCATTCAACGTCTTACTGGAAGTGGACGAAACATGGGACAAGAAAATGGTGAACCACGTCATTTCTATCAGAAATTTGTTTTTGCTCGTTTGTTTTTATAGTCACAATAAAATAATCAGCTTTCTACACTGCCGTTCACATTTACAATGTTGATAAACCACGTGATAATCTGGTGTACTTGGTGGGATCCATCCACTAATAAAAATCACTTAGCAGCACGTCTGATCAGCTCAATTTTTATTCAGTAAGGGTCAAGCATAGATTTACGAGCTGGGCAAAGGTGCAAACTGAACAAGAAAGAAAGAGTACCAACGATGCCCGTCATTGAAGAGCTCTGGCTGTTCCACAGCCATCTTCAAGTGCAGCAATTGCTTCAGATAAAGCCACACTGCAATGACCTGTCATTGCTACGTCCATCAACTGCATTCCATTAAATGTTGTCAAACTCATGACTGCCGTCAAACAGTGACTAGCACTGGCACTGTAAACACCCTCCAATCTGGGGAGGGTTTAAAGAGCAAATAAAACTTGTTTCCTCTGTACGACTGTAGGTCAGTAAGAGGTGATTGTCCTTAATTTACCTTCATTTCAGTATTTCATTGATTTTATTACAATAATGCTTGAATTAAAAAAAAAAAATCAAATACCTTAATGGGGAAGGTCAAATGGTTAATAACTGAACCATTTTAAAACTACTACAAATGCAGCAACTACTAAATAACTACAGATGTGGCCCATGGTAATTTTTTCCACGAAGGATCCATACTCCCTGGAATGACTCCATGTTCAGATTGGGAGTTCTGTGTTGACACAGAAGTTATTTAAAAGGCTGGCTTTGATGGAAGGATTGTTAATATTAACATATGTGACTATATACGACTTGTGAGACAGAAAAAAAAGTTTCAGACCATTGTTGACCCACAAAACTTCCTTTTGCATAATTTAACGATGAGATTATTTCTTCAAAGAATTTCTCAAGGCGATCCTTTTTCTTTTGTCAAGTAATCAGCATTACATGCCTCTAGCCTTGTTAACTTCTTTCTTGGCTAGACTTCTCTGGGCTCAAATTACACATCAATGCACCCCACCCCCAAGCGCGTATGCACGCACGCACGCACATACGCACGCACGCACACACACACTGCTGTCTGTACTACAGCCGGAACGCTCAGTAAGCCTTCTCATCGAAACTGCAGCGGTTTCTGAAATCCAGTCACACGACGAGTATCAGAAATGAAGGCCCACCATTACAGACAACCAGGAGAGGAAAGATTCAGAAGATTTTAGCCATGTGTCGTCTGGGTCAAATACCTAGCTATGCCTTCATCAGCATTCGCTATACCCAATTTAGCAAGAAAATAATAAAATGCGTCAAATGCTGGCCTGCTTACAGAAGTCATTCACGGTGATTTGAATCTGAACATATATCCCAGAGTCTTTCTGGTTTTTGAATACACACGGCTGAGAAACGGCTTGTTCTTGCCCGATACATCCAATAAACCAGGACATTACTTTTAACACCCATGATGTAATATCTAGTGTACAAAGGCACTGATAACATTAACACAAATTAGAAACACGATGCTTGTGAGCTCCAAAATGGTATCTTTGGCCATTGTTTTGCCTTAATGTTGCATCCCTTTTTCTGTTATTTTCTACTTTGCTTTGTTTATAAGAAAATAAATTCTTATTTATAAAAAAACAAAAAACAACAAAGCATAACCAAGCAGATGTAACATATTACAAAAGATAAGACATAAATCATAGTGGATGGGGGTTTCCATTCATAACTTGCAACACAATCATTTCCTCCACTAAAAGACTTCTTGCAATCTTTGACATGCCGTAAACAATCTTATCAGCGGCTGTAGTGATACAGCAAGTATTCTAGAGGTGTGACACCACATGCTCCATGAATCATGTTTCAAAATTAATGTGCAGGGGCTTTTTCCTTCTATACTTATAGCTCACAACGTGGCCTGAAATAGAGGATAGTGCACACCGAACTGCACCAAATCTAAATGGATCAAACCGAATCCACTTTCGTTTTCATTTTTCCCCACACAGTGACAAATGAGTAGCCTACTTGAGTTGAGAGAAACAAAAAACAAAAAACAAATATACCACAGAAAACTCAGGGGACTAAAAATCTTAAACAAAGACATGACACGGTTAACTTACAAAGAAAACAATTTAAAAAATGTTTTAATTACATTACCCACCTGCTGTGTTCAGTTCTGCAGAAACATGAAGTAAGTTGGCTATCCATGAACAACTGCTGGCTCAATATAAACAATAACCCACTAGATCATACAATCACCTACACTGCCAATCGCAATGGTGAAGGAACAATGTTGTCCACTGACATCAAAACACCCCTACAGTCCTCAAAAGGCTTCTCTCAGCAGTTATTTGGCTCACACTGCTCACTATTGTACAGACTGCCATGCCACGCTTTCACTCCATATCTGTCAGATTCCAGTTCTACATTACTTTACCATAATTTATACAGGATAATTTACACTTAAGCGCTCACATTTGTTTTTCCAATTTCACACCATTTAAGGTCTTCAGAAATTACATAATCAGCCCAGGAAATTGACAACACGGTTTTCATTTCCCCTCAAGGCCAAACAAAACAAAAATAGAGTGTTTGTGTTCCATCAATATTTGTGACATGGCTTATCACCCCTGTGCTACATTTCGGAAGGCCATGTCTCCCCCCGCCCCTTCTTACCACTCTGCTCTGGACTCTGCAGGCTTTTTGCAGAGGGGGACTGAACTCAGGCCACTCAAATATCAGTCAGTCCCAATCTGGAAGTACACAGAGGGCTTGACTTGGCCAATGGTCCGCACACAAAAACATACACAGAGAGAAACTATTCTGAGACAGAATTACCCTGCTGTTCTTTAAACTTATGATCAGGGAGTTCAAATAAAAGGCCTGTCCAGTCTCAGATACAAACTGTACCAACTTTCAACACGCAGATTCAGATTATGAACAGTGTTTTTTTTGTTGTCGTCCCCATCCCCCCCGCCAACAGATTAACAATCGAAATGGTAATACAAAATTACTACTTTCATGGCAGTAATTGTGCAGAATTGTCATATCCCTCAAATTCTCCCCTGCACAGAAGAGACCAATACTAAACAGCCCACTGAACAGTTCAGTTTTTCAGGTCTGACAAACAGCTCGGACTTCCCATCCAATCCACAGCCCTTCACATCAACAATAATAATAACCAAAGCCTTTTCTGCAATGGCAAAACAGGATTCTAAGAAATTCAGATTCTATGAAACTGCACAGCCCTAATTAACGCATGAAGTTTCTCCTGGTTTAGGCTAGTTCTGCTGCCAATGATATCTCTGCATCAGCAAACAAGGTGTGGAATGTATCAGAAGCATTATGGCAGTTCATCTTCCTGCCTTTGTTATTTATGTGTTTGTTTGACAGACAGACACTGTTGTCCAGATAAACTCATGAGGCCTGCCTCAGACCATGCTGCTCAAGGTGAAAGTTGGCTCCTCACATCTTATTAAGCCTCACTCATGCGTGAATTACATCTTAAATGTAGCACTTTTCTTCCTTTGTTTTAAGGGGAACCAAGACAGAACAAAAAAACATAAATCTCATTATTTAGGCAACTCAAATAAAGGTTTAACTATAAGCTTTTTAGCCCCTTCAGCTATAGACACTGTGGTAATTCAAACTGCTTATGATGTATTCTACATTGTTCCCAAGTCAAATTAAGAGTATTCAAATGTATGGAGTACCTTCACATGCAATTGTGTATCTAAATGTCGGTAGCATTTTTTGGTAATTAGACCTAGCTGTTTCTTAGGAACAAATAAGATTTTAAACTCTAAACACTTGGACATATATAGTCTGCTCTTTTTACGCTAAGCTGTTTTTTGTCTTAATGTGCAATTTGAATTTATATATCCTACATTTTAACCTTTTTTTTGTTGTCCTGTCAGGTATGGTTGTTGTTGTGGTTGTTTTCGGTCATTGTATGCACTGATTTTAAACTGTAACAATGTAATTTTACTAACTGATTGAACCATCAATGCCTAATCAATCCAACTGGTGTTGGAAATTAGCTTTGGCTATATAACATGTACAGTGCATCTGCTTCTGCGGCTGTGAATGTTCTCTGTGCCTGTCCATTACAAATAAACTAATAAATAATAATAACTAACCTTGGGCTAAAAGGCTAGATAAATTGTTTGCAGCGAGATGTTGGCAGCTTAACTGTATATTATGTGTACTCTGTACTCTGTGAGAGAGTAAGAGTCCATTCAGTTAAACCACATTTTTGGGAAATTTTAAGAAACAGGGCCATCAACCTATTCATTAATGATATCGCACAAGGAAATCCACTAACATGCACACATACTAAACTCTTTAGGTGGCGACAACTTTACATTTTTGATTTTCAGTGGGGGAAAAAAAGATTGGTATATATATAGGCTACCATGGAAGACAGGATGATAGTATCTAACGTTAAAACATAAAGAACGTGGGGTCAATCGCTGTAAAAATAGTCAAAAACTATTTGTGGCAGAACTACCACTTGAACCATTTCAGCAACAGCAGGGGATTTTACAGAGAAGATGAGCCAATCAACCGAGGCAGCTGTCATGGCTTTACGGGTACCTTGTGTTGTAGAGGTGAGTTCCAAAGCGTTGCACCTTATTCTCGTCCAACGTCCACCCAACTATTTAGCAACATTTCAGGATCTGAAAGTCGTTCGCCAATTTACACCCCGAGAGACGCCCTTGAAAGTCGCACACCAAGTTGCACCAAGTTGTTTTACTCAAAATGCATGCACCTTCCACCAATCAATGCTGTCAAAAAACACTACCTGTAAGTATTTTAGGCCTACCTTCTACAAGCACCAGTCGTGTGTACACAACAGCGAGATTAGTAGGTGGTTTCTTGGGTTCTTGTGTTTACCTCTACCGAGATTGCAGAGCACCTTGACAGGCTTTACGGTTTTATATTAGATTACAATGCAAATCTGGCTTTCGCGTCCCAGCTCGTCTCTCTGTAGCTGGCTCAATGTGCATTGCGATCATGCGTCCATTCTCCACCAGCTGAAAACAGCACTGGCCACCCATAGCCCGAGTGCTCTCCCTGCGGCGGGAGAGCACTTCAAAGGATGCTTCAACAAAATGAGGCTATGCCAAATGTCACAGTGCTGCTGTTATAAAACACCGGCATTTCGCATTCTCTTCAACCATTGACCCGGTCTTCAGTAATTAATGCATTGCATTCAAGGTCTACAGCTCATTTTTTAGACATTTGTTCGATACCGTTGGACGCTAGCTAGCTAATTGGCTAGCGTTATCGTGTGTGATGAGGTGGCAGTAGTCTAGCGGAATTAACATTAGCTATAGCCACGAAGGCTGAGCACAACTTTCAGTAGCAAGAGCAAGTCAATAATATTTGTTATTTTACCGTTGCGAATAGCTCATTTTACACCAGATAGGTGCTGTAAACAGATAAATAGATAGTTTACAAGGTATAGCCTCTCTTCAAATTACTCTTCGATCTACCATTTCATATCCCAAAGCTGTCGCTAGCGATTCCAGCGTTGCTGTAACGTTTTTAAGCTCCCCACACAAGCGAATGAATTGGGTTCCTGGCCGGCTAGCTACGGCTTACTAAATACCAGTTAACTGACCAACTAAAATATACGTCAGCAAGCTGATTGAA
The DNA here is from genome assembly GCA_029706075.1 of Aldrovandia affinis. Classification (NCBI taxonomy): domain Eukaryota; kingdom Metazoa; phylum Chordata; class Actinopteri; order Notacanthiformes; family Halosauridae; genus Aldrovandia; species Aldrovandia affinis. The sequence goes on along the minus strand of JAINUG010000240.1, from coordinate 826,926 downwards.
TAGCTACGGTGGCTAGTTACCTTGCTAGGCACGTACCTAGCTACAAATCTATAGCGTTATATAGCAATGACAATGAGCAGAGCGACCGGGGGCAAGTCGGCAGAAACAGTGCTGATAAAAATCTCTTACCTCCGCGTTTAGCTATCTGGCTAACAGTAGCACGGGGGAATTATGTGTGATGTCTGTGCCTCGGCTGGACGTCTCGTTTCCATCAGCGGGTCACCATGATCTCCGCCTTAGTTAAACAGACAAGCTCACAGGCGGGCGAATGTGTAACGTGCGACCTACACATCCGCCAGCATCGGTTTAACTGGCGAGTTTTGGGCTTCCAGCATCCGCCAGCATCGGTTTAACTGGCGAGTTTTGGGGCTGTAAATTCGCCGGCTTGAGCTCCGCCGCTTTGGCTCGATTAAAAAAATTAATCAATTAATTAGTTTGCCGCGATATCAATCGGACATTTTTTCAATTCAAATGTTTTGACCAATGAATAGACGGCAAAAATCTTGTTTATTTTAGCTCTACACGTGATTTTAACAAAGAAAAGATACAAAGGACTCTTTTTTTTCGAAATTGTCTTTCTGCACAGTTCATAAATTGTGAAGCCGCCACATTTCGACCACCGAAAGTGGTCTACAGTAACTGAGTTGGTTACGGCTGTAATCTTGGCTCTGAACCCCGTCATCTGGTCGAGTGTGGGTTGGCGACTCTGCTTGATGTTTAGCCTGATCAGCGTTAGCTCTGGCTTCCAGCACTGCAATATGTTTAGCCGTTCTGGTGTCTGGAGTGCAAATGAAACAGCGACAATCGAAATTAACGCGTTAAAAGCCCTCAAAACAAAACGCATGTTACAGATGTTTTTCTCTGCTCATGAAAAATCCAGATAAAGCGTAACATAATGTCACCTTTAAAGACTAAACCAACATCTTTACATATCCTACAGCTAGACACCCATTGCTGAAAGGCACACGGGCTGTTATTTAGACCTTGAGGGGGACTGAGATGGTACCCCTTGCAATAAATGTCTGTATTTGCATGGTAACCGTTAATATAAGACCTTATTTGGAACTGGATCAGTGAAAATGCTACACAGATTTTGTATGGGGTTTTTAACGTGAATTTGCACCAGAGATGATCAGGTAGGCTACCCTGGCTAGCCTATGATTTGGAACCAATTAAAACAATTTTAACAGATGAGAGAATTGACACATGCAATTATAATCACTACAGGCAGCGGTAATTATCGTTTCCTGACAATTTTCTTATTTTTGTTGTGATGTAGGCTATTCATTCGATGATCAACAATAAACTGACACATTACGGAAGTGAGAGTACAACATGCTCAACATGCTCTGAAGCGTTGAAGTACAGTACATATTTGTCTCTCATATTGTGTGACCGATGTGTTTTGATGTTTGACTTGGCTCTGATGTTATTCCGGTCTGTTTGACGTAAAGAATTTCAATTGCTTGCATTACCTTTTGTTCTGCATTTCCGTATATGTTGCTGGGTGGAATAGTCACTCAGTATTTGCAGTGGACCAACGTTATACAGTAACATATGAACGAAAAGCACTACATGTGCCTACTCCACAATGAATAGATATTAATAAGGATAATAATATTACCGAAGACCCATTTATGGAAAGGGTCTCTATTGCTCTCTATTGCTGCGATTAATTTTGGCTGCATGCCCTGTAAGATCTGATATTAAAACATATTGTTATTAGATGGGTACACATATTAGACAAATTATGTTTTATGATTTTATTTTAATCAAAAATTACATTGCATCTAAGTCTACACACTACAACACACTCACACATTACACACTGATATAGCATGATGATGAATGCGAAAATCCGTATATCATTTATCATTCTTTAGTTTTATCATTCTCAGAGTTTATAATTCTTTATAAAAATATTTAAATGGCACAATAAACATAATTCATGTTAATAAAGCTTTATAGTAAAGATATGACGATCACTATTCCTTGTTTTTGTATAAGGTTCTACATTTTTGTCCTTTTAAAATTACTTAATGACATTACATTGTGTCATATAATATTAAAAATGTAATAATGTTACTTAAGATGTTGACATACAATCATTTGTTATTCTTTATTGACCCTGCATGTGACACACTTTTTGTGTTCTGAAAAGCATGGGTTTCGGCTTAACTGAGCTCTGAAACACTAACACACCATCATGATTGCACACCACTAAAGCGAAAATACAAATTCCAAACCCACTTCTGATTATCTTTCATTCATTGTTGGCAATTGTATTGCCTTTGCTGCCTGGAGCTACTCGTACAGTGTTTAGTGGGTGGTGACATCATCTGGCTTTACATTCTCCTCTGTCACTGAAAGCCTGTGTGGGACCACTAGATCCTTACTTGCAGTTACCATCTCTTTCTCAGTCTTGTCTTCTGTCTCAGTCTTTACCACAGGAAGATTCTCACTTGTATGGGCCAGCTCTTTCTCATCCATAGTCTCAGTGTTTTCCACTGTAGAACTCTTGCATGTAGGGGTCTCCTCTTTCTCTTCCAGAATCGTGTCTGCTACCTCAGTCTTTGCCATAGGAGGCCTTAGAATCACAGAATCTGCATGAATATAAAATCAATTTAACTCTGAAGAGCAAAGACAGGCACACGTGTGTCAGTAACAAATTAATTAATTGCAATGCAATTGACAATAAAGGGTTATGAATATTATCACCCTGGTTTCTCTGGATTAAAAAAAAGAGATAACTTTGCCTCAATGCATTTCTCAGCTACAAGTAGATCCAAAACAGATTTTATTTTCTGACCATTAGACTGACAATGGTGAATGGTCAGTGACAGCATACCCCTTTGTGGTATTGCAACAGCAATCTTTCCAGCTGAACAGATTCCTTCACCACATGCATTGTGGTACTACTCACATTTCAGCTAAGGTGATGAATATCAGCATTATTGTGTTGTACCTCAACCAACCTGTATTCATTATGTGAACACTTAGGGCTTCATATACAGTATAGGAATAGTATTTCACATAGCACTGGATAATAACAGCATCAACAGGTGCAGCATATATAATTATGGGATCAGCAATGAGTAATGCACAGTAAATGGCAACACACCATTGTGCCAATAGCCTATGACAAAATAGAAGGCTTGAGCTACAAATTGACGTGCCCAGTGACAGGATGAGTGCTTGTTTAATTCCTCAATTTAATTCCTAATTTACAGTTTCAGTCGAACAATATTAACAGTTGCACAGTAAGAGTCCATGCACAGTAAGACTTCCATGTGTTTACGAACAGAAATGGCAGAAGAGAGGAGGCCTGTTACCTTTTCTCCTCTCCACTTTCTTGCCTGTTACAGTCTTATTCTTCACACCCTGAGGGGGGCTGTTGAAGGCCTTCACCATTACATTACCTGTAGAGTCCGTCAAATAAGTGGTCCCACTGAAGTCTCCAATATAGTCAGTGACATGTAGCTGGAAGAGAGAATTCACTGCACATTATGCACATAATGGAGGGAGGCATGGAAGATAACCCCAAGAGAAAAATATGGCAAGGGCAATATTAATATTACATTAAATGTAAACAAAAACTATTTGCACACAAAATGAGTTTACTGCGGCACAGTTACATTGTTTGTTGTGCAGATTTTTTATAAATCCTTTGTATAATTTATCTGTTGAATGCTTTGTTTCGTTAAACTGATACATGACAATGATGTGTGTAACACACATTAACAATGACTTATTAGCCCCCTGCTTATCAGGATGCTTATTGTGCTCTTTGTCTAAAATCCTCTGTTCCCAAAAGGGGGTCCCGTGATTGTATGATATTGTACCAGTTCATTCCACAGATAAGTGAATGATATGAGGACTTACTGAAATAGTACCAGTTTGACTAAATGACTGACTCCTTTCAAAAATGACAATGGGCTTGTAGGTAGGGTGGGTTTAAGTCTACCAAGGCTCCTGGGGTTACCGTTTCATTAGTCCTCCCAATGGCACACCAGCCATCCACTGGCTACCAGTTGTCATCAGTGTGTGATACCCCACTGTGATACAGTGTGTGATAGCTCTCCTGTAGTACTGTGTGACATGTAGAATGAAAAATAGTAACTGGCTCATGGGCGAGTGCATCAGAGGATTGCATACGCTTCATCTGCAGTGCTCCATGTTTAAGTGCGGGTGGTACAGGGGGTGACTAGGCAGACATAATTGGTGTTTCTAAATTGGAGGGAAATAATTGGTATAAATTAGCTTGAAGAAAATAATAACCACATTTACTTGAGACAAGAGCTAAGACCAATCAGTTGGTGTGAATTTGAGGTTACAAATGGCTCTAGTATCTGTGCTTTAAATTATCCAAATGTAATCACTGATGTAATTTTCTGGCTTGTCTAAGTAAATAAATCCAGAGGGCAGAGAGAGCTTGGCAGTGATGTGCCAAACTCGTTTTTAAATACTACAAAGGGACTGTGACTACAGGGTCAAGAGTCCAGGAGATCATAAGCAGGCATACTGAATGTTCCCTGTGACCTGCCCTCATGGATCAAGGTTGATGAGTTCTAATCTGTGTAATACCAATAATGATTACATTATTGTGAGCTGGAAACAGGCAGCAGTGGACAGGGGAAACCCTGTCCTAAGATATATTGTGGACATTTCACCTTCTCCCTCTGTTTTTATTTCTTCCCTCTCTATGTGCCCCCCCCTCTCTCCCCCTTTTCTATCTCTCTATCTGAACATCTCTGCTGGTTCTGAAAGACCTTACTGTTTCATAACTATTGCATGAACATTTTGTAATATTTCTGAGCAACATCATTGGCATCACCAATGTATAAGTTTCAAGGGAGTGATAACTCCCACAGTAAGATTGCTGTAATGTGATGTGTCATGTGAAAGTCTGTCATGTGAACATTTTAATTTGCTTTCATGAAATTTAGTTTGTGAATTTAACTAATTGATAAATTCACGTGAAACAGAATTAAATATGACATGAAATTTCTTCCTTCTGCACTGTGTGCATCATAATGGAGTCTTTCATTGATCTAAATTATAAATGTATCATAGGAATAAACATATTTGATCAAATCTGTAAACCATGTGTATTAGTAAACCAGTTCTCTCAAAGGGGGGTAATGGTTTTGGAATAATGCTTATGCATTCGTCCTAGCATTATTTAATGTGATTTGTGAAAAATAAGCTTTAGGAAAACACAATTTAAGGAGGATTTATATTTTTGTCTGTCTGTTTATCCTGATCCCATGGCACTATTTACAGATTTGATAATGATGTTAACTTGTGCTGAATGAGATGCCTTTGACAAGGCTTTGGGTAACAACATGTTTCGTAATGTGTCCGGAAGTAAACATGTAAAAAGCAGAGAATTAATCTCTGGCAGTACTCTTGTTTGTCTCATTTTGCAACTCTTGTTTGTGGAGAGCAATGTGGTGACAGACAACAATATAAAGTACATTTGAATCCACGGCCATGGCCATCAATGACATTGCAGCGTAAATCAATATTCTTAAAGCTGAGTGCTCTCCATATGTCTAAAATTAATCCAGTGTGGGTATGTGTGTGTAAGGGCATGTAGAACAGATATTGAGATCATACAAATCCTACATAATCTTTGGAATGAATACATATATACAGGTAACTGCCAACATAAAGGAAATATTTGAGCAAATGAAAGGTTCTGGCAGCCCTGTTATTGTGTAGGGTGAATTTTCCTGGCATGGTTTAGGTCCACTCAACCCCTTAGATCCTGTGGTAAAACATTTCTATCCTGATGGGAGTGGTCGCGTCCAAGATGACAATGTCCCATCCACAGGGCACGAAGTGGTCACTGAATGGTTTGATGAACAAGAAAACGGTGTATACCATATGCCATGGCAGTCACCAGATCTCAACCCAATTAAACACTTATGAGAGATTCTGGAGTGGTGCCTGGGACAGGTTTTTCCATCAACAAAACACCAAATTAATTAATTTCACATGGAAGAATGATGTTGCATCTATGCCAAGGTGCATTGAAGCTGTTCTGGTTGTTCATGGTGGTCCATCGCCCTATTAAGACAATTTATGGTAGTGTTACACATACACACACACACACACACACACTACACACTACATATATATGCCATGGATGGATGCTCTATTTCATTTAATGCCATGGAGACCTATCAAATGTCTGTGGTGATGGAATGAGTAATACTCAATAATCTACCACCAACCAATTGAATAAAGTAGGCCAGAATTCATTCCTTTAAGCTGTGGTGCAGCATTCCTCTGAATTAAACAGTGCTGATCTCACGCAGAGGAGGAACAGAATATATCCCCACTCAGAGTCACTGCATCACTGACACTCCCCCAATTCTTCTGTCATGACTTGTAGGCTAGCCACAAAGCAGAGGTGGCTCTGTGCGCCTCTGCTTTATTGACTGTGCACTGCCCTGGAAGAGGTGTATGCAAACAGCCATCACCTTCCCTGCTGTCTTTTGTACTCTTGTAGGTGAACATTGATGGGAGAGGTGAGCTAAATGACTTCCACCCTACTGCTGCCATGCCAGGGTGCATTGATGTTATTAGGAAACAATTACAGTGGAGGCCATCCAGGACGTTCTGTCAATAATATTTTGGGTTCAGGATTTTAATGACTGGCTATGGCTGAGTCGGGGGGAGTAAATAACACTATGCTGTTTGATTGTTCTCTTTTTTGATTAGTCTGCAGTGAATGTAGAGATGTCTGTCTACATTCACTGGGGTGACACATTTTATGGGAAAACAGATAACAGACACTGATCAAGAACTGAAGAATGGGTTTTTGAAGGTTATATGAGAAATAGGCCTTTGTTTGCTATACCCACCTGTCATACACAGACCGAGGAAGAGTGCGGTAAGTGGAGTGATGCAATTTTCCAGGAGGAGGTGGGGAAAGAGGCAGAGGTGAAGTTGTGTGGGAGAGGAAGGGAGAGAGACAGTTGGTAGCTGCACAGACTACCAACTGGTTGACCAGAAAACCAACAGACCAGGAAGAATGGTGTCAGACATACGGCCAGGATAAAACAGTGAGGAGTAAAGTTTGGGGGTGTGATGTGGGGGCTATGACAATAAATGTATTCTATGAAAGAAAGGGAAGCAAGGCAGAGGAGGACATAAAGGAACATGTGCACTGTTTATTAGTCAATTGGCAAGGGTCACCAGAAGGACAGTGACAAGGAAGTGGCATTATTGGTTTTTGAGTGATTGTGAATGAGGAGGAGCATACATACAGCACAATGGATTCATTTAATTACAATTCTACAAGAAACAATGACCACCATGTACATTTTCATGCCCACCCTCCTCCCATTTGGCACTTAGCTTCCAGTCTTTTCTTCAACTTCTACAGAGTACAAAGCTTGATTTCCACAGTTGAATAAAGACTGCTTTGTACAACAAGAAAACAAGGTTTCACCATAACCATAAAAAAAAAAAAGAAATAGCAACAATGTGGGAGATGATCTTTGTCTAGAGAGCCCTGATTCACTCCACTGCTTGTCATTCCACACTGCCTGTGTGCATTGCTGGCCACCGATAAGTAAGGTGAGGGTCTATGTAGGTTATAAGAGTGCACCGATGTATTGGGTAATGTGTGTATGCTGAGTTATGTCAAATAATGCAGAGGTATTTTATGGAGAAAAGCACCGATTAGAAAAATACAATAATGGAAATGGGTCACAGGGAATCTGCTATGCTAAGGTATGGCTTTCTGTGTAGGTGGCATTGGCAGAAGTAATTTATGGCTGGTGTGAATCGCTAGCAAGACTAGTGTCCCACAATCTAAGTCACTATGGACAGGTGCCTTTGTGAATTAAAAACATTAATTTCAATGATTCGTTATGTTAATGTTATTGTTTGTTTTCCTCAAGTATTTTTCTAGTACTGAACACAAAACAAACACACACTAAAAAGAAAAAGGTCTATTCATGAAAGACCAAAAACATACCTTTTTCTTGTAATAATAGCAGAAACCTACTGTACATTGGCAAGTAATTCACAGAGTGCTGTAATTTGTTGCATTGTCATAAATGGTGTTGTTGGACCTAGAATCTCTGTTTCATTTGGACCTTTTCAGTCAACAGATAATTTGACTATACAACACACAATACATTCCTGTGCTTGAAGTTTACTCTGCGCTACCTGCCAAAGAGACTGCACCACAAATATATTACTGATGGGGGGAAACAAAAGCAGAGGTGTACTCTATTTGCCACTAGTAAGGTACACTAGTTACTTTTAGAGCAGGATAACACTCAAAGCATTTTACGCCAGTAAAATTTATCGGGCCCTTCCCCTCAAATTCCTGAATGGCAACAAATATTTCCAATCTTTCTTCACACCTTGCTACATTACTCTCAAAACCTCTCTAATTTACACCCAGTCAAAATCTGGGGACTAGAGTAAAACTTCTTGTAAACCACCCAGGTAATCATTCAACCTTTTTCATTTTCAATATAGAATTTTCTTGTTATATTTTGTTTTATAAATATTGATGTATATATATCATACATAGTGTTATTTTTTCTTCTCAACCTTCTTTTCGGCCTTCTTGTCAGCCTTCGCTGGCTCCTCGCTATCGGGGATGAAGACACTTACGGTGAAGTCTGCGCTCTCTCTGCCGTACTTGTTCTTCACCAGGATGCTGTACCTGCCGGAGTCGGAGGTGGTGACGGTAGTGATGGTGAAGCTGGCGTACTTGCCAGACTCAAACTTGAGGATGTAGTGGTTGTCGGACACAATCTCCCGTTCATTCTTCAGCCAGGTCACCTCGGGCAATGGGCTGCCCGAGATGTTGCAGGTGAGGTTGAGAGACTAGGGCAGCAAAATAACAGGATGCAGTCAAACAGGAAGGGAATGAGATCACAAACCACTACAATAGTAGGCAAACCACTACTACAATTACAGGTAGCCTACATGTAAGTGTGTGTGTGTGTGTGTGTTGGGGGAGTTAAGTAAACACTAAGATTATGAATGGATTTGCTTTTGTAGTTTATTCCCACCTTTGAAAATGATATCCTTCTTTCCGCTAGATTTAAGTGGTTCCTTCTCCTCCACACAAAGTGCTAATTGCTTTCATGTTGCTACAAGCCTCGTGCTTAATTCATTTGTGTTAATTTGTTTTACAAAGACTTTTATCGGTGACATAAAACAAATCCCTCTGTAACCTACATAAGAGCTGTGCACCAGGCACTCTTGTAAGGCATTGGTCTGAAAGTTTTGCCTGCATCCCAGATCCATGACATCCTGACTACACCTAGCTCATCCGTCAGACATCTTCTGTAAAACCGTTTGTAAACCACCCAGGTGATCAATCATCCTTTTTCATTTTCAATATACAATTTCTATCATGTCATTCCATCTTCCCTGTCCTACATTCATTCATTCATTCATTATCTAACCCGCTTATTCCTGGTTAGGGTCACAGGGGGGCTGGAGCCTATCCCAGCATGCATTGGGCGAGAGGCAGGAATACACCCTGGATAGGTCGCCAATCCATTGCAGGACACAACTCTTTCTCTCCTCAACTCTTTCTCTCCTTCTCTGCATATGAGACCCAGGTCCCAGCATGGATCTCTGCATCCCTGGCTGACATCTCTGCTTGTATGTCCACCCAACACCTGAAGCTGAACCTGTGGAAGACTGAGCTGCTCTTCCTCCCAGCAAAGGGCTCCCTGATGATTGATGCTTCAATCACCGTGGAAGGCTCCATAGTGTCTCTGTCCCAGTCTGCTAGGAGTCTTGGAGTGACCCTGGACAACCAGCTGTGCTTCTCGGGCCACATTGCAGCCATCACTCAGACCTGCTAATTCTCCCTCCACAACATCCGGAGGATCCGACCGTTCCTCACCCAAGAGGCCACACAACTCCTGGTCCAGGCCCTGGTGATCTCACATCTGAACTACTGCAATTCCTTGCTGGTAGGCCTACCAGCCTGTGCCATCAAGCCACTAAAACTAGTCCAGAATGCTGCCGCACGTCTGGTGTTCAATCAACCAAAGTTCACCCACGTCACCCCTCTACTCTCCTCTCTGCACTGGCTCCCCATTGCAGCACGCATCAGATTCAAATCACTGGTGCTTGCTTTTCAAGCGGCTAGAGGTACTGCTCCCCCATACCTCCAGTCACTCATCACACCCTACACCCCTGCCAGACCCCTCCACTCTGCTTCCTCTGGCAAACTGACTGTCCCATCCCTCCGGGCACCTGGCAGCCGCTCCTTGCGGTCTCACCTCTTCTCTGTCCTGACCCCTCGGTGGTGGAAAGACCTTCCACAATCGGTCAGTACCGCAGAATCACTTGCGATCTTCCGCAAGAGACTCAAAACCCACCTTTTCAGACTCCACTACCACTGAATTCTGTACATCTAGCCAATTGTCATCACCACTACCTACTTGCTCAATACTATGTATCCCTGCTTACTCCTCATTAAAAAAAAAAAAAAAATCAATTACTAACCTTTTCCTTCCCAGTGTTACAGGTATTGTTCGTAGCTGCCTATCGCTGTATTACTGCACTGATCTCTTGCGCAAACTATGATTGTTCTTACCATGTATTAATGCACATCTAGTAAGTCGCTCTGGATAAGAGCGTCTGCTAAATGCTTAAAATGTAAATGTACGTAAATGTAAAATCACTCACACCTACAGGCAATTTAGACTCTCCAATTAGTCTAACGTGCATGTCTTTGGACTGTGGGAGGAAACCTGAGTACCCGGAGGAAACCCATGTGGACATGGGGAGAACATCCAAACTCCACACAGAAAGGCCGGGATTCGAAACATGAGACCTTCTTGCTGTGCAGCGACAGTGCTATCCACTGCACCACCGTGTCACCTGCCCTGTCCTACAAACCTGGATATTACACAGAAGGGTGGACCAGGAGGCTGGACTTGTAGGAGATTTGACATTTAAATGCATGGCTTATGTTCTAATACAGCTAAGGTCACCGTGACTGTGCTGCAGACACATTCTTCGCTGTGAGCTGGGGCTGAATGCCGATACGGGCGCCCGTCCAGAAAAGCAGCCTCTGAACTCATGTGCCTTCGTTAATGAATTCACGAAATGTTTGCTCCGTCTCTTTAAGTGCGGCCTACTGACAGCGGCCCTGTGTCTGAGCTCCGGACCTCGAAGCGGACCTCAATGCATGCGAAGGGGAGGATTCCACACCGACAGACCGAATTACCTTGCCCTCCTGGATCGTCACCACGTCAGGCAGGCCTCCTGCCACGCGAGCACGGTCTGCAAACAACAAGCAACGGAGGGTCAGGCCGCGCATCCAACCGACTGGTTACGGAAAGCCAGAGTCCGGCCCACGAGCCGCAGGGATACACAACACCCCTCGGCTACATTTCTCAGGCCTGAACTGGTACCGCCCTCCGTGCATCAAATGTTAATAGAAAGACATTAATAATGGAGGACTGGCTTTCTTCAGGGCCTGTGAATCCAGCCCAAGGGCTTTTCTAAATTAAGACCCAGGACACATACAGCACATCCTTCTGGCAACTGGTGCTTATTTTTAGAGACACTGGCATTTCCAAAGCTATGTACTTACTTCTCTCGGCGATCGCAGCCGCTCTGAGGAAGGGAAGAGAAGACAATCAGCACAAGGGGAAATTTGGGGCACTTTGTTTAGAGTCAGGAAACGTGTCCAAGTGGAAGTTTCCGCACTCGGTCCTGAGGGGTGCGCGTGGTTGCTATTCTCAGAAACATTGTAAATGATTGTTTTTGACTCATAACTGCTGTATTCATGTTGATGGAAACATGCATGAGCATGGACACATGTTGGTTCATTCATCCTTATAATGTTTTTCAATTGACACACTGTGAATAACAGGCTAATGAATCATACCAAATAAGAGTCAACTGACCACACATTCAGCACTTGTACTGGCACTAAGTCTTCAATGTTATTTAAAAAACAATTCAGCTTCCCCTCTTCTGTTAAACAAATTTGACACGTTTATTCACTTACTTCAGTCTCTGGAATTCTGCATTGGCATCGTCAAACGCTGTGTAAAAATGGAACAGATAATTGAGAGTTAGGAATGGCAGGATATGAGCATCACCGTTTTATCATGAACATAAACAACGAGCAGCACCAAGTGCACTGCATCCAAATGAAGGAACTCCACAGAGCTGCAAACCAGCGGTAGACAGGGAGCTACAGATGGGGGAGACAGAGAATTGACCTTTATCTCGTAATTAAGTTAAAGCTTGTTTTGATTGTTTTCCACGTTTAGCAGACATGCCCATTTCAATAAGCACCACACATTTGTTTCGTGGTGTTTATTTAAAGTGTTTGAAATTATTTTAAAATATTGTTTTCCTTTCTACTTGATTGCATGGATGCAATGTAGTCACGCTTCCTCTGTGCATTTCAGATCGAAACCTAGTAGGCGCGAAACTCCTTTGTTAAAATGACTTACTGATGTAATCTGATATCTTCACTTTGATTAAAATAACTCAAAGGTAGCACAAAGGTAGCACTTCCACATTCCACACGTTTAATCAAAAAGGGAATCAGTCGCAGAAGCGCGATTCATACAAAAGTGGACAAGCTTGTCAATCAGGAAAAACTGGTTCGGAGATCAATATCAATTGAAAGGCGAGTTCTCTTCCTTCGCCTTCTCGGCAACCTGACCCCTGGAGGATCAATAATCTTCAATCGCTCGTCTGACTTCCTCATAAACATGTTTTGGCCATGCCTCGCTCATGCTTTGGGAGTATAATAATGGGGTTTTGTGCGGATGTGTGTGGATGTGTGTGGAGGGACAGGCTTATGCTTGACTCTGTTTTACTTTAATTTACTTTGTTTTAAGTAATTTTATGGACACAAAAGATAGGTATTTACAGCAATAGACTACAAAGAAATAAGATAACTACATTGTGATTAAGACTACAGGAAGTGTTGTAAAGTCACAAATACCATAATAATTAGTAGTAATTATGTAAAAATGTGTTGCCTGAAAGGTACACTGAGGTGAGTAAGAGAAATGGCATTACCATGAAATATCCTTCTGCAAGCATTAAATTAAACAGCCATTCATAACACAGACTGCGATGGATCTGCTAGCATGTACACTGTTATACTTGTGGTTGATACAAAAGATGTAGAAACGCATCGCCTAAAAGAGAGATGGAGAGAGTGGGCCAGCAGGGCTCTCTCAGCTGTGCAGCGGAGCGCTGGGGAGCACGTCGTGTTTGGGGTTCAAGCCTGAGAGGGTGGCAGGTGGCCATGTAATATATAACATAATAATATACGCCATTTAGCAGATGCTTTTATCCAAAGCGACTTACAGTAGTGAATGCATACATTTTTCAGCATATGTGGTCCCAATGGGAATCAAACCCACAACCTAAGTGCTGTCAGCACAATGCTCTACCTACTGAGCTACACAGAAGTACATGAGCTCTCCAGCTCTGCTGCCTCTCCAACAATGACCTGATTGTGGGCGAGGCGGGGGGCGTGCCATATCTAATAAATATTTGATTATACAAACTATGGCGAAGGACAGTCCAAACAAATGTGAGGCGAGCAACCTGTGCAAGGTGAAACAAAGACTGTCCGTTTACTATTATGCGGCGCTGGGCACGACAGGATGCTCCGAGCACCGCTCCCCAAGCAGGCGCCCAATGAGCAAACATTTGACAGCTGCGGCTACTCGCGCTCAACGTGGAAGGCCAATCAAAGTCCGCCTGGGAGCACCAGCCTTAAGTAAGAATGCGCAGGAGGGTGTAAGTGTGCGCTGACAGTGCGGGAGATGGGCGCTTCCCAGAGGCCTCACCCTGTCCAGACAGCTCGATGGTCCTCTGGAGCCCACCCTTGCCATCGAAGAACTCGATGGCGTACTTCCCCTTGTCCTTTTCTGTGGGCTCAATAATCTGAAGCCAGAGCTGCTCTCCCACGACGCCGCACTTGATCCTGTCCGTGAAGGCGATCGCCTTATCTCTGACAGGGAGACAAACGTGTTCAGCGTAGCAGTCACGGCTTTCCACAGTAAAACACGCAGTGTTTGTGTCACGCATGTAAACACAGTATGTACATTAGGAAGGTGTGTTGCACAACAGTTGAGCCCCAGCTTCCCTTAACTTAGTTAAAGCAAGGGGGGAAAACATGATTTTTTAAAATATTTGCACGTATATATTTGGATATAACTTGGTATAGCTTTGGCGATCATAAAAATGTTCTATCACGAAATCTCTTCTTGCAGAAATGAAATAGATTATACACATTCAAAGCCAGGGGATACAAGGAAAGGACAATGTATTACACTTGCAAGCTTTCTCTTACTACTACAGTACACAGTGAGAAGCAAATAGTTCAATATCTCCAAGTCACTGATTTGTCTGTACATGCGTTGCATTCAATACCACTCAATAAATCCTGACAGTCATTATATGCAATCTTATGAAAACACAAAGTCACCACTGTGAAGTGATCAATGAAGATGTACTCATTTTTAGAAATGAATACAAACAGCAGATGCTAAGACAACTTGCTTAATATTCATATCAGAGGTTGTCAGCTATGTAAAGCTTGGCTTAGACAAAGGGAGAGATAGGCGTGCTACTCTGGAGGAAAAGGGCTGAGATGCACATACACACGCACACATACTTGTGTTGCCAGGTCACGAGGATTTCGTCGTTGAAGTAGTTGACAAATGTGTAGAGTCTGATGCCCTCGTCTGTGCTTTGGATCTTCAGTGGCGTGGAGGAGTTTGCTGAGCAGACAGGGAGAAACGCGAGTGTGTGCGGGTAGCACGCGACCAGGAGATACACACTCTGTGTGCTGAGGAACACCGCACAAACCCTTCACTGCACGCCTGAGTGTGTGACCCTTCTATACAATATAGACACTCTGTGTCAATATTGCATCACCATTTAATATTGATAATCATTAAAAAATCACTGTATTTAACTACTCGTTTATGCTCAACTCTGTTTCACATTTTAATTTTAATTATTTAGTTCAAACAAGAGATAGGTATTCACACTAATGGATTTCAAAGAAATAAGAGAACTACATTGTGATTAAGACTACAGGAAGTGCTGGAAATTCACAAATACCATAATAATTAGTAGTTTTTTATTTGAAACAAGTCATTTTTGCTATACTCATGGTCGATACAAAAGATGTAAAAATGCATTGCCTGAGAGATACACTGAGGTGAGTGATAAAAATGGCATTACCGTAAAATATCCTTTTGCAACCATAGCAAATTAAACAGCCATTCATAACAGACTGCTATGGAACTGTTCGCATACTTTCTACTTCAAATGATGTATGGGGCAGTCAATAGATCTTTTCCCTTACATTTCTTCCCTTAGGGATACAGGGTCTGTTTAACATACACAAAATGGCTTACCGATAACACTGAATACTTGATTCATCAAGTCCTTGAAGCCTGAAACACATACATACAATGTCATTAATAGTCTGAAAACATAATGCAGAGGACCATCTGAATTCAGTTTACAGCATGAAAATTAAACAGAAATTAAATATACGTCAGATCTTTTCAGAACAGGCAGCGTTTATAGATTTGATATCCTAAAGCTCCTATAGAAGCATTACATGTACAGTAAGTAAAATGAACATCAAACGTAGTTTAAATTGAATTAAATCAAGTGCACTTCACACCTGCTGCATTCATACATTTTCTGCCCTATAGGTCCGACAGGAATTCCTGTAGATTCCTGAGAGCTTTGCAGCAAGACATACATCAAAAGGGGCCGGGCCGTTGGATTGTACAGTATGTGTAAACAACTGGCCCTGGGTGCCAGTGGAAACTGGTACCACTTTGCCTGCTCAGCAACACCCGTCAGCATGCAGTTTAATTTAGCAGGTTGAGAGGCTGGGGTATGCATTTCTGAGTGAGAGGATATGCACCAGGGGAAGAGGAATGAGCAAAAGTGTATGTTTGAGTGAGAGAGCTGTGTGGCCATTCATTTCCTGCATTTGCATCCCTCTCTTTCACTTTTCATCTCCTCTTTTGACTTTTTGCCTGTTCAATTTGTTGCACTTGGAGAGGCATCTTCATCCTTGTTTTCTCTTCAAGCGACATCAGTGAGAGAGAGAGAGAGAGAGAGAGAGAGTCGTTTGCGCGAAAGGGTACCTTGGTCTGTCAGGTTCAGCGTAGAGATGTCCTTCCCTCGGTCATCCTTGAGCACGACTTCGTAAACTCCGGAATCTTTCTTTGAAATCTAAAAAAAGTAAGGTTTACGGGAATTGCAAAGGGAGAAAATCAACACTTGTAACGGAAAAGAGTAGAAACAACTGAGAAGACTAGCTTTTCTTCCCTGCCTTGGGTGCTGCGGGACACACAGATACAGACAGGAAAGCAAAAAAGCAACAGCAAGCAAAAACAAGCAATGTGGCGACAACGTATATTAGCTCCTGACTTTTGCTCTTCTTGGGTAGCCCCGTTCAGCGAGCATATCGGCTTCCTCTGTATCTGTGGGAGCAGGCTACTGCAGTCAGACACACGTGGTATGCTCAAACACAGCTCTGAATCGACAGACACTAGATCAATGACGGGATATGACCGACAGTCTGCACCTGGGCTCGGGTTCGAGCCATCAATTGGGGTGGTCACCACTTGCACAGTGAGGACATGCACAAGTCTCTGTGCTCCAAACGTTGTTTTAAACCCCCACACAGATGAACCATGTGCTCAATGAATAACCCTGCATGACGTTTACAATTCATCCACACATTCATAATGTGTTTACCAATATTCATATTTCATTGGGAAAACATGATGGCATATATTCACAATCATATAAGGTTTATGTGCTGTGTGAGGAATGCTACTGGTTTTGAGGAGGTTTATTTGAGTAAAAGTTGAGTTATAAGTGTAGTTTATGTTTTTTTATTGTATGACCTCACCTGGGAAATCTCCAGGCTGAGCACTCCTTCGGTGAATGAAAGCTTCTCGTCCACTTTGATTTCCCGCCCGTCCTTGTACCACATTGCCAAGGTCTCCTTCTTGATGTTGCCCACCTGCAGGGAGTGAAAGACAGGCCTGGTGAGATCTGTGTCCCCTGGTACCACTCCTACCAGCAGCGCCCCCCAACCCTCCTTTCCCAGGTCTGCTCATGGACATTCCCCTGGAACCCAACAACCCTTCTACTGAGTGACTGCCCAAGGGCATGGCCATACGTTACACAGACAGCTGTTGGCACTCCCAAAAAGGCACGTTTCATTTCTTCATACAAAAACTATGCACAGGTCCCTTACCACCACTAAAAGCATTTTTGGAGAAAGCAGTGCGTATGAGTTACGTAACACGTTATGTTTAAGTTGCTGTTGTCCCTCGTAATAGGAGCAGGCCTTTACTGCTGTGTGTCTGCCTCCGCCTTACCTTACATTTCAACAGCACGCAACATTCCGGGGTAACCTCGTAACCGAGATATTCCACAAAGTGGGGACCTGCGATACAGAAACAGATGTCATTGGAGACTTCAGACATAGCAGCCACTACACTCAACAGTTCATCAGCAAGCGCTGACTCCATAGACTCTTCCACGGCTATCACCATAATGACCCCTACCGCTGGCATAACGCGTCTCGGGACATGGTGCGCCTACCTTGCTTTCTGAACCATTCCTTTCTGTGGAACTCTGATTGCTCCTGTAGGTCCTTGAACACTGGAGGAAAAAATTGATTTGAATCAATGAAAACCCTTGAATTCCATAAATATCTTATTTAAACAATAAACGTATTTAATGGGAGTGCCGGGGGCTCAGAACCGCGTTCCATTCACCGGTGATGATGGGAAGATGGAAGGGGGGGCCTCAGGGCTTGATTTAGATGTGTGCACACTGACAGCTTGGGCTGCACTTCAGATATCTCAATCCGCCTCTTCTGACACATGCAATGTGTTGTGTTTTAATGAAAGAGCTCATTTGCTCAAATGTACCTCACAATTTTCATTCATGCAAATTGTTGCAGAATGAGGGGGGAGCGACAAAAGTAGTACTTTTATTAAAGGGGCTGCACCTTGAAGTTTTTCATTTAAAAAATACATGGGTTATGGGATTAAATAAAATAAATTAACCGAATTACTGAAAACAGCAAGTAATGAGCAATAGTATTATTAATAAATATATAAAACTATATTACCTGATGTGTTCCCTGGGTAATATTGGAGGGGATTATGTGTGAGTGCTGATCAACAGCATGTCCTTTTATTGCGTGAGTGATTGTTTCCCAGATGAGTCAGAGGGAAAACAGCAAAATGACCTATGAGTCTGGTCTTACACTGCCCCCTGGTGGGAAGTTGTATACACTGCTGTTAAATCCAGCACGATGGGGATGGACAGTGTTCAAATTAATGTCCTGTGTCTGAGGGATACGGCTGCAATCCAGCTGGTGTCACAGCTCCCTGTAAATCACAAGCTTGAAGTCTTGAAGCAGTGGGAGGCTAAATTAGGGAGGCAACCTAAAGACCTTGATTAGTCAAATCTGATGTCTGAATGAAGGTCTGCACACGCTGTGGCTCTGAAGGGTCAGGGTTGTGCACACGGTTCAGACTGAGCCACCAGCTGTAGTGATGGGAGTGAGGCTTCATGGCTGAACAAAATTGGCGGCACCACCAAGCGTTAACAGTAACTCACTGATTTGGACCAATCATAGTGTTTTGCTATGGAGAGAAAATTGATGAAGAACATAAGAACATAAGAATACATAATGATGAGAACTGGTCATTCAGCCCATCTAGTCTTGTCATCTATAGATGAATGGTTCATCAGTCAGTGATTGACAGGGCATAGCTCCACCCATTATGGGGAGCACAAAGCCTCGATTCCCAGCTGCACCCGGGGACCCCAGGAAAGGCAGAGTTAACTGTACCGTCTCCAATCAGCACCAGGCTGGACTGATTGGTGGCTTTCCCGTCCTGCAGCTGGAAGGTGAATGTGCCCTCGTCCTCCACCGTCAGGGAGTCCATAAACATCTCAATGATGCCAGTGTTTTTGTCGAAGTTCATCTTGTATTTCTGAAAGGCGCAACCAGGGTCATTAGCTTATTTAATTTAATGATGGCAGCAAGGCACATTTTCAGGCACTGCATGGGCAGAAAATTCCTCATTAAACCTTCTGGAACATTCTGCTGACAGAGAAGGAGGGAAGTGCGTGAGGTGACATGGTGTGCATGTAGGTGCTGTAGCATTGGAATGCTTTCAGGCAGAGCCATGGGCCAGCAGGCTTTACACATGCTTTACCTTTCAATTAGCATGTGATTTAAACCTGGGAAAGCAGCAGAGCTACACCCCTCATTTCCACAATGACTGTAATTAAGTACTACAGAGGAGGAGGTGGAAGGCAAGCCTGAGACACACAGACAGGGTGTGAGAGGTCTTATTATGGAGGGGGTGTTTGTGTATTTAAGTGCATGTGTGTATTCATTTTTGTGTGTGTGTGACTGTGTGTTTATGAGTGTGCTTGTGTGTGCTTGTGTGCGTGTACAGGTAACTGCCAAAATAAAGGAAACATGTGAGTAAATGAAAGGTTATGGCAGCTCTGTTATGGTGTGGGGTGCATTTTCCTGCCATGGTTTAGGTCCACTCAACCCATTAGAGGGCAAGGTAAATGCCAAGACATACAAAGCCATTTGAGTGATCACCTTCATCCTATGATAAGAATTTCTATCCTGATGGGAGTGGTCTCTTCCTGGATTACAATTGGTCACTGAATGGTTTGATGAGCATGAAAATTATATACACCATATGGAATTGCTGTCTCAATGACCAGATCTCAACCCAATTGTGGGACATCCTGGAGTGGCACCCGAGACAACCATCCATAAAAAACAACTGATGGAATTTCTCATGGAAGAATGGTGTTACATCCCTCCAACTGAGTTCCATAGACTTCCAGAATCTATGCCAAAGTGCACTGAAGCTGTTTTGGTGGCTCGTGCTGGCCCAACGCCCTATTACGGCACCTCATGTTGGTGTTTCCTTTATTTTGTCAGTTAGTTGTATGTGTGTGTATGTGTGTGTGGGTTTGTGAATATGTTAAGGTTTCCTGGTGGGGAAAGACGGTGAGTGTGTGTTTTATGGTGAGGGGTGGGAGAGACGGTGAGTGTGTGTTTTCTGGTGAGGGGTGGAAGAGACAATGAGTGTGTGTTTTATGGTGAGTGGCGGGAGAGATGGTGAGTGTGTGTTTTATGGTGAGGGGCGGGACGTTTTGGGAGTTACTCACCTCTCCCTGGGAGAGAATATTGTCATTGAACACGTACTCCACTTTGCCGTTGGCGGACATCTTGTCGGCCTGCAGCCAGAATCGCACCTTGCCTTTCTCCAGCAGCTCCACGGCCAGCTCCGACTTTAGAGGAATAACTGAAGAGCAGTGATCTCGGTTAACCGGGGAACAACGAGGGTCGAGCCCATTCTCACTGCTACAGGCAACGACCACAAGAACTTAACAATGAGTAAGAGGAGAGAAAGAGACAGGGAAAGAGAGCGAGAGAGAGCGAGAGACAGGGAAAGAGAGATAGAAAGAGAGAAAGAGAGAGAGACAGAGAAAAAGAGAGACAAACAGAGAGAGAGAGGCCATTGTGTGCGCTGTACTCACTGGGAAACTTGTGGTCATGACTGACCTCCAGTAGTCTCTTCAGTTCTGTCAGAGGAGAACAATAAAGACGAATGAGCTCACTGTCCTTCTCCAGTGCTGTGCAGTGCTCGCTGTAAAAGCAGACGTGACGGGCTCAGCAGCACTGGGTTCACTTGCATCGGGGCACATGCTCTGGCATATGAGCAGCGCTCACTGAGTATTAAAAGTGTCACCCTGACAGATTGTATCCCAGACAGGCACACGCTGAGCAACTCACCCTCTTCAGTTAAGTTGTAGCTGGCAGAGGCACCGGCAGTGTGGGTGACAGCACAAGAATAAATGCCCAGGTCGTCCTCGGACGCGTGTTAAAGATGGCTATTGATCTGAGAGAAGCACGAAAAGCATCTGGCTTTTAAAATGCAATATGTCTGCCATCCCTCCCAGTTTAAAGGCAGCTGGTGTCAGTAAATGTTTAAATGCATTGCATAAATAATGTTATGGGAAAGATTCCCTGCATTAAAGACCAAGTATTTAAAGATCTTTATAGATCCTGACTTTGAAACAGAAGTTTCAATTTCAGACTAAAGATTGAACATGTGTTGATTTTCCGTAATCACAAACACTGACACTTTTAACAAGCATTGTTTGAAAATCACAATGGACATACTCTGCATGCACAATTTAGTTTGTATGTTCTCTGTTCATTGCCATGCACGTTGACAACATATCGTCACCTTCTTAAAAGAAGTCATATTTTCAAGTTTTTCAAAAAACGTAATAAACTGAACCAAATATAGAATATATGATATTTATCAATCATTTCACACAAAAAGGTTATGACAATATATGACTATTGACATACAAATAACGCAGTCTGTCAATTATGTAACATAAGAGGATTAGATTACTTAGGCCAATTTACAAACATGCCGTTGTGACTTAGGCAATTTTAAACTTGATTTAGGCCAAATTACTTCTGGAGTAAGTGACTTATAGTACGGCAGATATGTGGGAAAATTGTGCTATTGGTGATACAAGCATGAATTTTGGTACACTGATAGAGCATTCTACTAGGAAGATTTTTGGATATAGGGACATTCAAAATTTCTCCTAGGGCCAAAATGGCGGCCATTTTGAAAATGGCCGTTTTCGGGTGGTACACGACACAGGATCCATGTCAATATAACTAGATTTACTTATTGAAGAAGCACACCAATGATGTTTTTTTTACTTAAACAGGTTGTAGGATGGCAATTAAATGTGAAAAAACTCACATAACATTTATTTGGTCCTTATTCTTCGCAAAAAAATTATTTTTCTGCTTTTTTTAAACAAACTTAGGAAACGCCATGGAAATGAACGGGAAATGTCACTTTAACACCCTGGAAGTGCTTCTATTTAACCTTTACATAGAATGTAGTGCACAGAAAAGTCTTAGATCCAAGTGATATAATCTTCCACATGATTGTGTACATGTTATAGGCGTGTAATCCCTCCTGTAAACTATCGTGTGCAGTCCCCTACGCAGTGGCACAGAGCTGTGCACTGGAGTGCGGCCTTAACACATTTGCACTGTCCTTTGCAACCCTTCTTGCATCCACATGTAATCAATTGCCGGCATGCCTCAGTTGCCTCCGGGAGGGTTGTCCAACATATCCCCCAGCCATTATCACTCTGAACCCAACCCCATTCACTTGGCGATGGGAGCTCTGGTGTGCAAATCATCATCAGGCCCCAACAGAAGCCGGCTTGGTAGGCAGCTCTCTTGATGTGTTGTCTGAGGGCTTCTCGAGTTGGTGGGATGGCCTCTATTGATCTGCTACGCTGGGTGAAGAGATGCTTGCGAGCCTCGTTGACATGTTCCTGGCTGCTGGTTCGATCGTAGAGCAGTACAACAAAACGCTCCAGTGAATCCATGTAGTCATCTACAGTTGAAATGGTTGGCGTGGCAGCCAATGTGCAGAAAGCTGTGGTGACCTCATCAGTGACCTCATCACAGGCTTTCCATGTTTCCCATGCTGTTTTCTTCCCCCTCCCACTGAAGCACGACACGGTGTCACACCCAGTGAAGGCGTGGAAGAATGGCAACCATCGGCACTTGTTCGGTCCCAGTGCCACAGCCATCTTGTGAGCTGCCAAGTACCTGAAGTTCTTTCCTGTGGCAAAAGCAACCCAGAGTTCATCGATGTCCAAACGTCCAGCTGCTGCCACTGCAAGGATCACAACATCTGTGTCCACTGTGCGGATTGACACCTTGGTATAGCCCTGCCTCACTGCATCTGGGACATGGAGTAGTATTCTCGTATCCGCCTCCTCATGGCTACACGGGGCGAGATCAACAACATCTCGGGGCTGTGTACAAAGCACTTCTTGGTGGTTTGTGATGATGATTTGCTTCTCTGTCTCCGTGGTTGCTATCCTCGTTGCTAGGAAGGCAAACAGCTCCACCTTGTTCTCGTCTATGCGGAGGAAGGCCTGCCAGTTTCCAGGGATGGAACTAGATGGCTCAACTCATCTCCTGGTGCCTTTACCCCTCCTCTTCCTGGTGTGTGCTTTCAAACTGTCTGAGAAGTATTCATCCCAGACAATATCCACCCTGCTCGTATGCTGTAGCTGAGATGTGATGTACGGCAAGAATACTAGTGATGCATACTCAGAGAAGGTCTTCGCATTACCAGGTGCCAGCATGTTGACGATAGCTGCTCCATCCAGGATCATGACTTCAACAGGAGGACTAGCAGCATCATTCTCCCGTGGAGTGATCAGACCTTCTAAGCACCCAACCAGATCAGACTTTGTTCCAAGTCTGATTTTGCCCATTTGTGACAATGCAGGGGACAAGCCTGGTTCTCATGTGCGAAGAATTCATCAAGATCTCCATCGCGTGTCTGCGGCCGCAATGAACAACCTGGAGAACAGGGAGCAGTCATTCTTGAGGGATAACACCTGGAACTGTGTTCTTGACTTCTCTCTGACTGGAGGTCGGTTGAAGATATGGAGGTTGTTTCTCTTTATTGGGTCGGTGATGGGCTTTGTCTGATGAACAAGCCTCTCATTGACATACGTGTCATACTGTTCTTGTCCCAGCTTCTCGATCTGGTGTAGAGTGTTGATGACTGCTGGGTCTGCCAGGTCTCTGCTGTCTAGCACCAAGAGATCTTTGCTGTCTTCACAGAATGGGTTCCCCATCTTTCCCATGACACGAGTGAGTGCTCTCACATCTCGAGCAAAGGATACCTGCGTGTGCTTAGTCTGCTCATGGTGCTTGAGCTCAGTTTTCTTCATTCTCTTCTCTGTTGTGGCCTGGAACTCAGAAATCAATCTGGCCATCTCTGGACCGGACACCCTCCAGCGGCGTAAAGCTGCAGGATTCTCCGTTAGGCCTACAGCCTCTCCGTCACCTTTCACCAATGCATTATTCTGCTCGTGTGCCTGGTCTAAGGCTATGGCAGAGAATGCATGTGTGGTCTTCTTCACGGTGAAGTTTCCGGCCAGAAACTGCGTGTATACACTTGGATGCTTGGTTACCAGTGTCACCATGTCACGCAAGTGAACTGGAATCCACCTGGCATAGTTTGTATGTCCCAAGGCGAAGAACCAGGGTACAAGCTTGCTCAGAGCATCAGTGTACAGCAGGAAGTTTTCTTCACGGACGGATCTCACATAGATCAGGACTGCCAGTTCTAGCTGCAGAATGATGAACCAGAACTGGAACTGTGGACTTGCATCAACTCGTTCAGCACACCAGTCCAAATTACTTCCAGGAACAAGCAGATAGTAATGCAAAGCTAGATAATTATTCCGCTACCTCAATCATGCCTATTGCAATGGTAAACCATTAGTTTTGTCCCTTATGTGCCACCGTAGATGCACTTTTTGAGCCCAATATGAAGTTATTGCATAGCATGTGCATAACAATTAATAATATGCTCACTACATTGCAGTGGTGGGCCGTCAGGGCCTGCAAGGCCTTCTCTGCTGGCCTAAAAAATATCTGAATCACAGACTGATGTTAATTATATTTTGTCCATGAATACTTATTA
Source organism: Aldrovandia affinis (assembly GCA_029706075.1). Classification (NCBI taxonomy): domain Eukaryota; kingdom Metazoa; phylum Chordata; class Actinopteri; order Notacanthiformes; family Halosauridae; genus Aldrovandia; species Aldrovandia affinis. The sequence continues at coordinate 802,279 of JAINUG010000240.1, read as the reverse complement.
AATAATTCCAAATGGTCTGTTCGCTTCCTTTCATAGCTGTTCCCCTGGTTGCGCTGCATCCAGACGTGTATTTTCATATTAAAGCATTTAACCAATCACATTTCAGCCATCATTTGTTGCCAGGGTCAAAGAAATCTGCCTGTAGGCCTTCACAATCCGTTCTGCAGGCCCTGTAGCATAAAATAAGTGTTGATCAAACTGTTGCTTCAACCAATCAGATTTTGAGTTGGGGACACCAAGGCCTTCTAGCAGGCCTAGGTAACGTCAGCGTATTCACACCCTTTGATTGGATAGTCAGAGAGTGTCTGACTATGATGTAATGTGATTGGTTAAATGCTTTAATATGAAAATACACGTCTGGAAGCAGCGCAGCCAGGGGAAGTCTGTGATTCAGACATTTGAGCGGACATTTTCAGCCCTAAAGCGAATTAAAACTTGTGCCAGAAATACGGCAGGGCAGGCTCGACTTTCAGCATTAGCTTCGATGGCGATAGAAAGGACTTCTTGATGGAACTGAAACACATGGATAATCTGTACGACAGAGTAATTGAACTCTTTTTGAGGAAAGAAAGGAGGATGGATTTTGTGTACAAATAATAAGGATTTTTGGTGAGTAAAATGTTGCTATTTTCCTAAATAATATTGCAATTTTATGAGGTTATTATTGATGTTTTTGTATGTGTCTCGCAGCTGTAGCACCCCGTGTTATGTTCTGAGTGTTGGTTCTGTTGGTTTTTGTACTTTGTTTATTTTTCATCAGTCCTGATTCGTTATTCTTTATTCCGTTTTGCATTTTCATCGTTCTGTCACGTTCTGGTCCCTGTCTGTCTTTGTTCCGTTTATTTAGAGATCCACTCTTGTCATGCACTTCGGAAGTTAAACATTTCGGGTTTTTTCCGTCTTCGCTTATTATCTTGTTTTCTTCCTTCTTACTTTCTAGATTGCACTTTGTATATATTAGTTAGTTATATAGTACTAACCAACTAATCTAGTAACATTAGGGATTTAGATTTAGTTACTAACACTACTAATTACTAATTATCTCACGCTTCTGACTATCGCTGTCTTTCTCGCTTATTATTATTATTATTATTATTCCTCCCCCGGTCCGCGAAATAAATAAACTGGTCTCAGCTTTCTCTCGCGTGTACCCCCCCCACTACTGAAGGCCTAGGTGTGAAATGCACGGCCCGCCACTGCTACATTGTGTTTCGCACCCAGCACACATGACAGGGCTGAACTAGTAGGCAAAATATGTCATTCATAGCCGCCATTTTGTAAAATGGCTGCCATTTTAGGCCTATGAGGAATCTGGAATGTCCCTATATCCAAAATTCACTGTAAGGTTATGCCCTAACTGTGTGCCAAATTTCATGCTTGTATCATCAAAGGCACAATTCTACCAGAATTTGGCGCATATCTGCTGGGCTATTAGGCAAGCAGCCGCCATCTTGAAAGCTTGTAAAATTACCTAAGTCACATTGTCTTGTGACTTAGGCAATAAATAAAACGGCCTAAGTCACACTCTTGATAGGCCATTATACTACGGGGTAGGAACAGCATGATCTTTTCAATTAAGGATGTAGGCAATTTTACCAGAGGTGGCCAGCATCATGAAGAGATGACTTTGGCAAAAAAATCATTTTCCTCAAAAAATTACTTGGGCCATTATTTTAAGAAGGTGACGATATACAACTTACTTGCCCGCTTTGGTCTCCATAGTAAGGCGAGAAGAATCTTCAATTTCCTCATAATTTTTGGACCACACAAATTGTGATTCTGCAGTCATTTCAGAACACTCGAAGGCCATTGAGATCACACCATCATCATTAACATCCAGAATAATCTCATGGGTGCCTAGAGGAGAACAAAGCACACTAAGGTATCATGACTGTTGTAAATCGTATGACTTGAATATGACAATTATGGCAATAACTAGCCTAAAATGGATTTGTACATAAATGAATGGCCTTGCAGATTTGTGATAACGTCATAGGACTGTTCCTGTAATGTGATTTCCACAGTCATGCGAACATATGGCAGGATGCAACACTAATATAAAGGCACACTCTGACCCAAAGATACTGGTGCCCTGCACGTTCTACTTATCACCAGTACATTCATCATCAAACTCCAACTCCAACATGCCAAATGTGACATTTTTCCATAATATATTTACATATTTAAAATAGAGGGATAAAAAGTGATATTTAGCTTAAATGTGGGGGGAAAAGGCATATTAAAATTAATGCATTTATGCCACATTTTGCAAATCCACATTCAAAGACCTTCATAGCTGTGATTTAATCTGTGTAATGTATCATACAAACAGTGATCTGTGCACTGTACCACAGTAATATTGCTTGTTTACGTCTACCTCCCCTTTCATTCTACCTCCCCTTCTCTGTACAGCAGCTCATCTTTCGCACATTGCACCACATGACCACATGAAGTTGTCTGACCTTTTCCTCACCCCACAGGCCCATTGCCTCTGGTGCTGATTTAGCCTAGGCACCCTCAGCTCAACCTTTGAGTGACTCTGTCACTGCCAACACAGCGGGGGAGGGGGGGTCATTAAGCTAAAGCTGGGATCCATTCTCTCCTTCAGCAGCCTGGCCTTTCCAGTGGTTACTTTTATACTACTTGGCTGACGCAATCAGCACTCCGCAAGAGTCACTGGTGTGTCACTCTCTGTGTTGGAAGCGGGGTTTCGCTGTGAGGGCGGGCACACCTGGACGAGTCTCGGCTAGGATGGGTTCTGTGGCCTGGGAGGCCTTTCCCACCCCGGCCTTGTTCTTTGCGCGCACACGAAAAACGTAGGTGACGCCCTCCTTCAGATCCGTAAGCTGTTCACAAGGAAAGAGAAGCACATACATGTGATGCACTCATCTACGGGAACCCTGGAGGGGCATATTGACTTCAAAGCCCTGCCTCTTTAATCTGACTCCGTGGCTGCCGGTGTCCATACCTTCATGTACGTCTTGTCCGTGGCCTTCTCGTTAACACCCCTCCAGGCCTCCTCGGGAGCCTCCGCCTCCTTGATGTCCAGGTAGAAGCCGTTGACCGGGTCGCGGCCCTGGTATACCGGCGGTTTCCACAGCAACACCAAAGAGTCCTTGCGCACCTCGGACACCAGCAGGTCATGGGGAGGTCCTGCACGCAGAGAGGAGGGACAGTAATGCGTAATTATAGGACGTCATCACTGATACTGCAGCATGGCTGTGACTCCAGAGGGGACAGGCAGAAATGCGTCACTGTGACACGTCAGCACTGAAACTGCAACACAGCACTGACACCACTGCTACACTGCAGGATGAGTGTGGCCATTGACAGAGCAGAGAGGAGAGACAGGTATGTGTATGGAGAGTTTTAAAGGGGACATTATCAGTTAATCTGCTAGAGCTATACACAATATTACCATATGATTGTAGATCTGTATACAGTGTGAAAGGGTCCTGGAACCATAAAATATTTTTTATACAGGATTTGATGTGAAGTATTTCTGTTCACAGGACCTGGAAGCTCCTGTTTGTTTGTGAATGCATGTCTGCTGTCCTGGCACAATTTCTGTTTACTCAATGTCCCGTGAAACCTATTTTGACATGTTCCTTGAGAAACAAAATTTCATGTTTTGCTTGTACACATGACGAATGAAGAAATGTGTATCTAAATCTGACCTGGCACTGCAATGGTCCATTCTTCACACTTGAAGGTGTCGCTGGGCGTGGAAGGGATTCCCACGCCGGCCATGTTGGCCGCGCGCACTTGGAACTGGTACTCCATGTTCTCCTTCAGGTCCTCCACCTGGAGGGACAAATAAAAGTGAGAGCCAAGCACGTGAGAAGAGTGGAACAGCGTGGAATGGCTTGGGGGGCATGGGGTATGTCCCTAACGGAAATTAAATGCATTGAAATATGTTTAAATAATATATCGTCACCTTCTTAAAATAATGGCCTAAGTCATATTTTCAAGTTTTTCAAAAAACAGAATAAACAGAACCAAATATAGAATATATGATACTTATTAATCATTTCACACAAAAAGGTTATGACAATATATGACTATTGACATAGAAATAACGCTGTCTGTCAATTATGTAAGATTAGATTATTTAGAACATTACTTTAGGCAATTTTAAACCTGACTTAGGCCAAATTACTTCTGGATTTTAGGCAAAACACTTTAAACCTTTTACTTAGGACAGACCATGGGGAAGGGTCACCACAAACAGTTTAAAACGCTGGGAGCACAGAGACTCAGGAGACAAAAAGCAGCTGCCATCTTGAAAGCTAGATATTGCAACATATTGTCTTGTGACTTAGGCAAAAAAAAATGGCCTATAATTGGCAAATATACAAATAAACAGCATGATCTTTTCAATTAAGGATGTAGGCAATTTTCAGATATTGCAATAAAAACATTTTCCTCAAAAATTTTCCATTATTTTAAGAAGGTGACATATATTATCAAGACCAGAATAGATATTGAAATTCATATTTATCAAATTATATTTTGCAATATATTTTCTAAAACATATATTGCTGTGAAATATATTTATCATTATATTTTCCAAAGTCAATACATTTACATATTACAGTATATTCCATTTCCGTAAGGGGTAGTAGAGGCAGAGACTCCTGGGATATTCAAGTCCAGGTTTGATGCATTGCTGGATATTCTACACTGCAGGTAAATGACAAGCCTGGATGGACTGAGTGGCCTGTTCTCATCACTATGTATTCTTGTGACTTATGTCTCCTTAACAGGACATTCTAACAAAAGAGAAAAGGGGCCTGATACTGACAGTTATCTAGCAAGTGTACTGCATTCAAGGAAGCTTCTGAGTGTATGTTCCATGATGTGCTTTCTCATCGGAAAAGTTTATTGCAGAGAAGCAGAAATAGAAATGCAGGGAGGGATGACTCACTCTGTAAGCCCTCTCGCTGACTGCCTTTATGTTGGCCTCGTGCCACTGCCCCGTCACGCCGCCGCGGACCTCCCGGTAGTCCACGAAGTAGCCGGTGATGTCCGCCCCGCCGAGGAACGTGGGCTGTTTCCAGCCCAGGACCATGGCGTCTCGCACGCTCTCCAGCACGGTGATGTCATAGGGCGGGGCAGGGGACGCTGGGGTGCCGGACACTCGTGTTAGCAATCCACCATTTCACTGGCAAATCAGTTGTGTCAGAACAGGAATGGGCCAAATCACAGTACCCCCCTGAGCCAATAAGAACTTCTGTATTACATTTCTCACTCTAACAGCAAGTGTGTAATCAGATTAGAGTGCTAATATACTTAACTAAAGAACGTATTCTCTAGATTTCAATGGTATTTGAAAGGTAGAAGTCTATAGTATCAGGGGATTCCAGATTTAGATTTGCACATTTGCTTTTGAGGGCTAAGCCTAAAATGTAGTCAATTACTATACATTACCTGTTACTATGCTGGATTATGCCTTTGGCCTATTGCTATTGCTATTGGTGTTAGGAACTGACCTACAAACTGACCTACAAACCCATTAACCTAACAATAATTGTGCAAACAGGGAAGTGCCTTGATCCTGGCCTAGAAGTAGACAACCGCCTACCAGTAATTGACTACCCCTTTCCTCCAGTAAAGCATACCACCACATAGCTATTTGAAGGGGCTGTTCCTAAGTGGCCTCTTTCAGAAACAGGAGTCTTTGAGAAGAGCCTTATCAGCTCCACAAGTGTAAGGCTGACCGGACACATATCGACGGTCACATGTATGGGGCAGGAGGGAATTTGGAGGGGGTGGCCTGGAGTGGGCGGCGATATGGTGGTACACTGTGGAAAGGTCACAGATATCCATTTCTTAGGCAGCCTGTCAATCTGCACACCGTGTCTCAGGAGCAACACCACCCCGCCCCCCTGCCCCCCGTCCCCTCCCGTGTGCAACGGCTATTAATGTGCCCGCTTGTCCTGGTGTGACAGAAGCTTTGCTGGGCTGCGTGGTGATACAGCCACAGTTGACAGGTGGCCAGCATGAGTTAAACGTGTGAACGGTGTTATCACCAAGCCTCAAGGAAATCCAGGAGCAGAGTAAGAGCATAAAGGTGCAATGACCTCAACACATGACTCTTGTGTGACACGCGTAACCCTACAGGCTTTATATTAAATATAGACTATCTGTTCTGTACTTCACTAACACAGTCTGTTCCTACAGAAATGGGTCAAAGGTATGGTCAAAACATTACTGTGTACAAGTAATGTCAGCATCAATTCAAAGATCCTGTTTGGTTTTGTTATTTTTAGTCATTGCACCGTCTATTTTTAGATTGCCCTGGATACACCTGTACTAACTTACCTTAGAATCAAAATGACTTTACATTTTGTTTTCCTCTAATTGGCACTCGTTTACAACTGTGCCAACAGGGGGAACAGTTGTGCTGTTGCCTTACCTGTGAATAATCCAGATGTGGTATATTACCTTATTGTATGTAAGATCACAGTAGATTAGAGTACTGGTCACCGTATGTTTGGACCCAGGACACCCACAAGTCCCCATTTCAAGTGAAACCGACATTGTTGTCCCCCCATATGTAAATTAGTGACTGAGCTGTGTACTGCAACTCACTGGGACAGTAAAATCAGTGGAAACCATGGTAGAGTTACTGTTTAGAAGTATTCAATAAATTCACAATTATCCTCTTGATGTTTCCTTAGCCTCATGCAAATATCATGCCACAAACAACAGATAACTCCAGACTCAGAGTTACATACAAATTCAATCAAAGTATGCGGCGTCTTTAATTGAATGCCATGGAGAATGGCGATCACAGAGCGTGCGGGCGGACTGCATTCTTGCTGAAATACTGTTTTCATGCTACAATAGAGTGGCGCCAGTGCACCACCAAGTCGTGAACAGGTCCCAGCTTGAAGTGTATCCCGTGGGGTCGGTGCTTTGTTTGGACTCTGAAGGACGCAATCGTGAGAATTTCGGTTTGGATAGCAGTTCTCGTAGAACTGATTTATGTTTGGAGTGTAGGCTACGTGTAAAATAAGAAAAGGTGACTGCTTGAGAAGGTGACTCTAGTCTCAGAATAGAAATCTGGCTGCTCTTTGAAGGTAGAGCACAGCCAGTGAGGTTTGAATGTTCCAGGTTAAATGAAGATGCTGCACTGGGGCCAGTGACGTCTTACTGACCCTAACTGCTGCTGTCGAGGCATTGTTCCCCAAGCTGGCTATATTGGCATAATTGTTTTTTATTGCCTTCCCTGGATGACTTAGAATACTTTCGACCTCACATTTAACACATACAGGGAACTGCCAAAAAAAGGCTACACCTTGGTAACCCAGGGAGGAGGGGACACACTGAAATAGCCCTGGCCCGTGCTTTGAGAGTCTTATTAGAAAAGGGGGGCAGGGCCTATCCGCCGGCCGCGGTGCCCCCAGATCCTTGCGGCACTGCACCTGTTTAAAGGATCCCTCATTTACTCAAGTGTTGCCTTTATTTTGGCAGTTACCTGTACAATTACCTGTACTATTCATTCAGCTGAGCTCTCCTGGATCAACTGAGATAAAGGAACCCACGAGGCAGACCCAGGGGCCTTTCACCTAACCATTTCCAAAGGCCCAGACTGTAGTAACAAGCCAAAAAGCAGTTACTAGTGTAGGATCAGGCGCCCTCAGCCATTAGGCTTATGAAGGTCTAATTTCCAGTTCACTGGGGAATTTATCAATGAACAGCATCTACTCCCAATGACTGTAAGAGACAATCAGAGCTCAGAGAATCCGCATGGTGGAGAGTTGCTCCTGTCTCGCCTACAGTAACAAAACGGGAGGACTTTGTTTTGGCAGAGATTCAATTATCGGCATGACAAGGCCTTGCACGCCTCGAAAGCCACCTTATTTAATGAGCTGACAGGTTCCCTGGATGGTAAGAAAGGCATTAACACCATTTTTTTATTCCTCATCATGCCGGCTACTGGCCACACTCTATAAGCTGCGGTTTTTTAGGTGATGACAGCAGTGAAGGCTTTCACTTAGTATTTCCACACAGTCAGTTACAGAGCTGTGACCGATGGCTAAACTGTAAGGATGACCAGGGGCAGCAAACACTGTCTCTAAATCACCGCAATGACAAAAAACTATCGCCACAGAGGCAAGAGTAATGAAAATCATAATGATTAAAGCATAACGTAACGTAACCCCTAGCATAACGTTTGCTAATGTCCAACCAAAGATGTTCCCTGGGTTTTATTTTCTTGTGAACACAGTTCAAAGTAGCAGAAATCTGGCCTCCCAGGTGGTCTAGTGGTTACAACGTTTGACACTGGCCACTGCAACCGGGGTTTGATTCCACCGGCCGTGCCAGAGTCGGCTCTGGCAGGGAGTGCCACCGGGGGCGGCAATTGGCTGTCCACCCAATACTTCGCCTTTGTCACTACTGGTCACAGGGCTACGGCAGCAAACTCACTATACGAGGGGGGGATTGACATGAAAAATAGAGGGTGTAATTGGCTACTAAATTGGGAGAAAATGGGATAAAATCAGAAACAAAATTCAGTAAAAAAGTAGCAGAAAACTGATGTTTTTTCCTCTCTGCCTCAATGGAAAAAAACACTTTTTTTCACTGCTCTTTGACATCAGCAGCTTAAATGATACACCCAGTTCAGCCTGTTCAAAGGAGTTGGTCCTTTCCCAACATTGCCAATATAGAAGCAAAATACACCGATAGGCAAGAATTTAATTTCTCCTATTGAGAACATGGTGTATTAGCATGTTGAAATTAAATAGAGTATTTGAAAATGTCATATGTCCATATCAATGACTCCTGCTCATTACGCCAGGAACACAGTCAAAAAGCTCAAATCACTTATCAATGCCTTCCAGACAAAACAAATAGAGACAAAGCAGTCTGATAAAAAAACTAACAAATTCAGATTTTTGAAGAGGACATGGAAAAAGAGAAAATTAAAAAGGAAATTTACATGAAGGAACAAGATCTGGACAGCAGATTTTGTTCAGTGTGTGAAACCATTGGAGCTCCAGGCTCTGAAACACTCTCACCTGAGTCTCTCCTTGGCTTTTCTCTCCCCTGCTCGGCCGAGGCACCAACAGAGGACTTACGTGGCTGCTTGGCAGCGGAGGTATTTTCTGGCACGAGGGCCGGGGGCATGGCCTCGGGCGCGGCCACGGGCATAACGCCCTCCATGGCCTCCTTCCCTTTACTTACTGTAGGCTCTGGGGCTACAGAGTCTGAGCTATCGGCCATGGCCCAACAGCCGACCTGAGCGTTGGGCTTTAGCAAAGTGTCAGGGGCTGGCTGGGAGGGCTCATGCTCGCCAGCCCAGCGTGGCGTGCGCTCTGTTAGTCCACCACTTTTACCCCACGACTCTGGCAACACACCATGAGGTATTCCGCCCCCTACAGGAGTTAGCAGAGAACAGCAAAAAAAAGGAGCAATTTATTCAGGCAAAGAGAATTCCATTCCAAAGGGAAAAAACAAAACAATTACACAAATCAATTAAAGGGGAAATAGAGAGACAGGATTAGAACAGTTCAGTTCAGAGCAAAGTTATTTTTTAAGTCTTCATTTTCCCCCTTCTCCCTTTTTGGCATAGATGTAAAAATGAAGACAAGATGATCAACGGATGACATCTGCGTGGAGACACATGCGGAGGGGTTAGTGAGCAAGTGCATTCTGGCTTTGTGCCAGCCCTTGATGAAAATGACACACTTTTAATTGGTAATGAAGCCGGAAGATTTTTCTCTAACCTGAAACTATGATAGCTCATGATATCCAGCCTAATGAATTGCTTGTCAAGTCACTCATTCACTACCTGGGATATAAAATAGTGACTAGGAGATGTAGGTCTGGCAAATGCTTAATGGGCAGCTATGTATGAATAGACAGTCATGCTCCACTCTGTATAAATCCACAAAATACCATAATAATTTTAAAATGACTTCTTTGGGTCTGACTTCTTCAGACACAAGGGCAAAGCCTACCGATTGATCTTGCTGATCGATTGATTGACTGATTGTTTTAATGAGATGTTGTGCTGGTCTGGTGTATTTATTTATTATTTATCTTTTTGTGATGTCTATTGTTTTCATGTTGCCTAATTTCCCCCTGGGGATCAATAAAGTATCTATCCATCTATCTATCTATCTATCTAATGCAGACCATAATGACTGTTAATCAACCAGTATTGTTTTTCTACCAAAAGTGCTGATACAAATTTAAAATACACTATATTATTGAAAAGGATGAAAATGTCATTTTCTGCCATTTAATTGTGCACATTTCTATTAACAAGAGGACAGGGAGGAAAGAATCCCTCGGCGTTGTTACCAAGTGTGCTTCATAAGGGAGAACAAAGCATGCTGCTCGACACAAAGCATCCATAAGGACAATAAGGACAGTCATGGGCTTCAATTAAAGCATGGGGTGAGTGGTCATGTGACATGCTGAATTCACAGGAAAAATGTGTTATTGCAGTGGCATTGCTACTATTCGGCTATTTTATTATATAAAATATAACTATATAACTCTTGTTTAATAAAATTAACAATATAATAATATATAGTATAATAATATACCATTTTTTAAACCATTCCCCCCTCCAACCATTCCCCCCTGCACCTGCACAAGGAACACTAAAGCCAGTGACTATTTTACATCCTACAGGCCACACAGTATTACAGGAGATAGCTAGTGCCCACTATATACAGTACATATACTGTGTATATATATATATATATATATACTTTTTTCTAACATCATATTGTTTGCAAATTCTGCAAGGATTAAATAGAACTATCATAATAATACCTGCAATAAGACACAAAATGTGCAGTTTAGTCTAAAAACAATGAAATAGTATAAATAGTGTAAGGCTGGATTTCTGCTTTTTTGTTTTCCTTTCCTCACATGCATTACACAGGAGCCTGTGTAACAGATTGGATTTTTGTGTTGCAATAAAAGGCCTCAATAAAAGGCCTCATTAACACTAAGTTACTCAGTTATGTTAAGTAGCAACACCACTGGGTTAGCATTCCCTAATGGTACGGTAAGAAAGTTGTGCAAGGGTAATGACAAGCAGACACACTGTTTGCATCAGGGGCTTTGGTGAGAAAGGGGTACCTTTCTGGCTGGTCACGTTTCCGGGACAGGGGGGAGGTGTGGAGGAGCATGACAGTGTGGAAGGTGTGCTGGTTTGTAACCACCGCTATGTTGGATCGCAGTGACCCAAACCAGAGGAAGTATACAAGTCCTTTACTCAAGTGAGGAAGTGCAGTGGCTGGGTATGGGAGTGCTGGAGGTGGGGTTCAGGGGGTGGGGGGACGGGCTTGGTTCTGTTACTACAGTGTGGAACAATGTGGCCGGTTACACGACGGACCCATGGGACACAACAGGTGGAAATCGAAATGCTGATGGTACACAGAGCTGAGGACATGTCTTGATGAATGCAAAGACAACAACAGCAAGTACATTTGAAACCTGTCTAAAGCTTCTGTGAAATGTTCTTGGACACTTGTCCCATTATCAACAACTCTACCAGCATCATGAACATGAACCTTCAATGACCTTGTCATTTTCACACACAAGGCAATTCATTCATTTGTTATGCTACTACAGGAAACTCAAACATGGGTACATGGAACAGAGAGCAGTGTGTGGCATTCAAAGAGTCTAAAGAAACACCTTAAACTGTCTTGTTACAAGATGTAAGGTGCAAGTGCCACAAATATCACAGGTATGGTCCCCTTACCACAGTCACCAATTACTTATGAGAACTTCTCGACCTCTCAAAATGAGATAGACAGATGAGTAAACGGATTAGGACACAGTACAAATGTCTCAGGACTGAGCAGTGCTCACTCACCTATGGCAGCCTTGACCTCGATAGCCTCTGACTCCTGTGAGCACTCACTGAGCCCAGCGGCGTTCAAAGCTCTCACCCTGAACACGTAGCTGTCTCCCGTGTTGAGGCCGTGGCACACAAACCTGCACACACGCCACATGAAAAAGGCAAGATTGAAGACAGGACTACCACCTCTCATGGGTCTTCAACACACAACAGATTAACACAGCCAGAGTTTTCTGACCAGCTGCCCTGCAATTCGGTCTCATTTACGTTACTGATATTATGACTTTGGTGAAGGACACACTTATCTTTGTGAGAAACTAACATGACCTGGGAGGCACCCAAAAGGCACACTTCAGTATTCCCACAGAGTCCATGGACCAGAATACCTGGTGGTTTTCACTGGCTTGTTGTTACAGGGTTCCCAGACCTTGCTGCCCACCAGGCTGCTCTCGATGTAGTATCCCACCAGTTCCTTGGCATCCCTGGATGCCTCCCAGGAAACCACCACCGATGTGTCCGTGTTCCTGGTGGGCACCACGCGGCCCGGAGCAGAGGGGATGTCTGGTGCCAGGAGAGTAAAAACCATTATACCCTTACTGTTGGTGATTTTACATTTACATTTGGCAACCACTCGCATCCAGAGCAACTTATAAGAAGGGCATGTATTAAAGCTAGAAGAACAATGTTAAACAATTGTAGAGAAATGTGTAATAATTAAATAAATGAGAAGCAAAATATCTAAGATGACTTCTTGCCGGTCTGTATAATTTTTGGTTATTTTGTATTTTGTGTAGATGGGCCCAATGTTTGATCCTTCCACTGGCCTCCACAGCCCATCGCTGTGTGTGCTCACCCAGCTTGTCCCCGACAGTGGTGGCTTCGGTGGGGTCGGAGGGCTCCCCCACTCCGGCCGAGTTGCAGCAGCGCACGCGGAAGCTGTAGGACTTGCCCTCGGCGAGGTCGAACAGGGCAAATCGGGGAGACTTCACTGGGATCTCGGTGTTGACCCTTTGCCAGCTGTCTGTGCCGGACACACACTGGGAACGGGACAGAGGGCGGTCAAAACCCAAGGATCGAGTGGCACAAGGCAGCCATGGGCATGAGTGTCCTCACACAAGTTGGACTTGGGACTCGAAAGATTTCACAGCTGACCCCATCTCACCTGGATCACATTTCAGCTCACCTTTTCCACATAGTACATGATCCCCTCATGGCCCCTCTGACCAGGGGGCTTCCAGCTCAACACCACATAGTTCTTGGTTGCCTCAGCGATGGCCAAATCACATGGCTTGCCAGGGACCACACCCTCTGCAGGGACAAGAACAAGAATGTCATAAAGAACAGATCTAGCAACACTCATGGGCAAAATGAAGGGACGAAGGCCAAGGCTCATCCTGCTTATATTTATTTTATATATTTATATATAGAAAATATTAATACATTTTAAATATTTATTGTCCCATTGAGCAATGTGCTGTTCAGCCATGTAACATAAAATTGAAATAGTCATAGGTAATAGACAATTACGTTGAAAGAGACAAAAGGATGGATAAATTGACAGAGACAATGACTACTGCGGCTGTACATCCCAATACTTTACAGTTCAGTCACACCTCAACTGCACATGTGATATAGAATACTGATTATGGATTTTGAAATATTGAATATGGATATGTGTGCCCTACCTGCAGGCTCCTCCTCTGTGACAATAATCTGTCCAGTCCAGGGGGCTGAGGGGTGACCTTTAACACAGGAAAGAGCAAGTGAGGAGGTCAAGCCTGTGTCACCTTTGGTTTCTAAGATGGCATGGGGAGAGATATTTCCCGCCAGCGCAATCACCTTTCATGCGGGCGCGGTCGGCGGGGTCCATGGCCGCCACGGGCTCCGAGATGCGGGAAGGCCTGCTCATGCCGGACTTGTTGACGGCACGCACCCGATACACGTACGAGCGGCCCTCCACCAGCCCCGTCACGGGGAAGCGAGCAAACTTAATGGGGGTGTCATTGCACTGGCTCCAGTGGGTGGTGCCAACCTCACATCTGCAAACAATGCACACAGCCATCAGTACCTGTCAATCTTAGCAGGGGCAGTTTAGGTTTCTGAGAAACGCCTCCTCATCTCTCCTTTAGTCAAGCACAGCAGGCAAGCGCATTAAAAGTGAATCCTAATTTTTTCCATATAAACATCCCTGAGATAATAAAGATTGTCACGCTGGTGGGAAATTACCTCTATACTAAAGGCATAAAGCATTAACATGCTTAATCCATTTTAAATGAACTACATACAAATTTAATGGAAATGTTAATGTGAAGCGCGTGGGCGGTGTGCGCTCGTGATGTGAGAGTGCGTCATTTTCCCATCGTAATCCACGGACCCAGCCGGAGACTGATGGAGTACGGGATCTGGAGTAGGGGGGGTGCAGTTTGTTCAGCTGTGACGTGATAAGCTGAGGATTTCCCTGCCAACTCCCACGCCAGATCCACCCTGTGCACGGGGGCGGATATCAGCACTCCTCTGGGAGAGATCCACGACACACTGTCACTGCCTGGGATTATCCAGTGGACTCCTGGGTCATTTGTATTCGTTAACTCAGCAGACAGGCTCATTCAGGGACCCAGAGGGCTGTCATGCACTGTGATTCCTGTGACAAGCATCGGGGCAGAAAAGACAGAAAGCAAGAAAGAAAAAAGCAAGAGAAATAGCGAGAATAGAAAGATAGAAAAGGGAGGGAGAGAGAGCTTCAGAGAAGGAGGGAGAGAGAGAAAGAAAGAGAGCAGCATATAGATAGAGCGGGAGAGAGAGACACAAAGGGAAAGAAAGATATAGAAAGAGACGGGCTGACCTGTCCACAAAGTATCCAAGGATGGAGCTCCCCCCGTCCACTGCTGGCTGTTTCCAGGTTACGATGACATAATCCTTACTGGCATCCTGGCAGGCCACATCTAATGGAGCAGCAGGAGCCCCTTCCATCTCCGCCTCAGCATCTGACACACACACACACAAGCACATGCACACGCACGAAAACACACACACACACACACACACACACACATTTAGGAATAGTTCAAATGCATCCTCAACACTCTAGCTCTAATAATCCAGAACCAGGCACAGTACCACTGACACATTCAGTGAATAATTACCCCATCAGCCATTAGTCAAATTGAGATTTCTGATGATCATGATTATGATTATGAGCCAGCTCTGGTGTGAGAGAGAGTGACAGAGAGAGGAAAGAGAGAGAGAGAGAGAGAGAGAGAGAGAGAGAGAGAGAGAGAGAGAGAGAGAGAGAGAGAGAGAGAGAGAGAGAGAGAGAGAGAGAGAGAGAGAGAGAGAGAGAGAGAGAGAGAGAGAGAGAGAGAGAGAGAGAGAGAGAGAGAGTAATTACCTCTGTAACCCTGTAACACATTTTGTAACAGCTTGATGCATGTAGACAGGCCTACAGTAACAACATCTCCTGCTTTAAGATCTGCTGAACTCCACAGAGTCACACGAGTCTTGGCCAGGAATGCCACTGGTCATTAAGGTTAACATAACACCCCCCGAGTGGGCCCCCCAGTAATGGGGGACGGAATTAGAAGCAGCATTCCCCATCTGAGTGAAACCAGATAAGAGGCGGGTACCTCTTAAAGACACAGCGGGGGATCGATAATGAAGTGAATGGAAGGCTGACAGCGTCTATTAGTGTTTCATACGGTCACCCGCGAGGAGCCAAACATATCCCCCCCTCACGTCGTCTGTGTCACGCCTTTACAAAGTGGCTTATAAGGAAGGCACAAAGTCCACTGTCCTTCTTAGCTCACGTACAGGGAACCGTACCACACTCTGGGCCTCTTTAATTGTGCTCATTGTTCACAGCCAAAGGGAAACGCTACTCAATCGCTTTGAGAATAGACTGGAATTGCTGGGCTTATATGACCTGGCACTGCTGTGGTCAGCGATTCTAAGTGCATCCCGTTTCACTCTAAAGAGATTGTGACCTCATTAACAGATATAATGCTCCTGATAATGCAGCAAGCTCAAACCACTACAAAATAAAATAATGTTTCTTGTTTTATGAAGGAAGTTCAACATAGTCAGGGTATCTCTGCGTTAGCTGGCTACACAAAACCTAACAAAGGCAATTAAGGCTAACCGATCTCATGACAGTGGTTATCAACTCGCTCTGTCAACCCAGTTTTTTCCGATCGAGCTATGAGCACATGGACACAAAAGGGGCGGTGTTTGTAACACAGCCAATCGCATGCAACATGAACAGATCCAGAGCACTGTTTCACGAAGCAGGATTGGTGGGTTAGCAAGGGTTAGCAGTGGTCTTAACACTGGGTTTTCGGTCTCACGACTGTGGCTCACCCAGGGCTGTGGGTGATGGTAATGTGAGTACAATCTATTGCACCAATCACTCTCGGGAATCCTATGAGAAAATTACAGCACACTTAATATGCAACAGTAAATTCTATTCATTATTTATAACTATATATATATATATATAACTATATGAACTGTATGTTTGCTCAGGTTCTCCACATCACCAACAGAATACTTATATGTACTGGTGGCTAGAAAACGTAGGGCAATACATAGTTTGCTGCACAGTGATCGCATGGCTTCGACAAGTGGTATATGTGACTTGTGTCTCTAGAAGCTTGGTTTATTAGCAGAGCACATTCCTGGAAGTTGGGGTGGATTTATTTCATGCCAGAGCATCAACCTGATCAGATTCATAGTACCACAAGTTTATGATCCTGATAAGTGAAAGCTACTAACTAACTGGAATTATTAATGCAGATTATTTCATTTGCTGCACCACTTCATACAAATTCAAGAAAGAAAAGTACTTTATGTATAGCTACATTTTTACGTATTCATACTATGGGTGTGGTGGTAGTGTAGAATGTACACTACCGGTCAAAAGTTTTAGAACACCCCCATTTTCCAGTTTTTACTGAAATTTAAGCAATTCAAGTCCAGTGAATAACCTGAAATGGTACAAAGGTCAGCGGTAAACTGCCAAAAAAGTTTAGGTTACCAAAATTTGTTACAAAAAAAGGCCCCTTTCAGGGAACAAGTAATGGGTTAACACGGGTTAACAGTCACTCTGTGCAAGTCGCCAACTCTGGATCCAGCAAAAGAGCCCCAGACCATCACGCTTCCTCCTCCATATTTGACAGTTGGTGTCACACACTGAGGAACCATCCTTTCGCCTGCTCGACGGCCTACAAAAACCTTTCAAAATGTCAAGATTTCAAATTTTGATTAATTGGTCCATAAGACCTTCTTCCAGTCTTCAGTAGTCCACTGGCGGTGCTTCATGGCCCAGGCAAGCCTCTTTTCTTATTTTGCCATCTTAGCAATGGCTTTCTTACTGCCACTCGACCTGTCAAACCTACAGCTCAAAGTCTTGTCTTCACAGTTGAAACTGAGACTTCCTTACTTCGACCAGTGTTAAGCTGTGCTTGAAGCTGTTGTCCTGTGAGCCGCCTATCACGCAAGCTGTTGACTCTCAGAAACTTGTCTTCTGATTTTGTTGTGGCTTTGCGTCTGCCAGACCTGTTCCTTTAAGAGTTTCCTCTAGTTTCCAAGTGTCTTTTGATGGTGTAGGAAACTACTCACTGACAAAACATTTACATTATTTTTCAGTTTTTGGTAACCTAAACTTTTTACCGCTTACCTTTGTACCATTTCAGGTTATTTACTGGACTTGAACTGCTTAAATTTCAGTAACAACTGGAAAATGGGGGTCTTGTAAAACTTTTGACCGGTAGTGTATACCATGATATTAAAATATGAAATAGTACTATCATAAACTTAACGTAATACCGTGATAGTAAATCACGTGGCAAACACTATTTTCATGCGGGAACAAATATTTCAACCGTTACCCTCGTAAAATGTCTAAATAACCCATATTAAATAATATAATACTTTGCCTGGGGTGTCTGCTAATCCCACCACCTCTTTGGCTGTTCTTGCATTTCGTTTTGTTTACAACGCGCAGGGTTGGGTTGTAACGGAATACATGTAACGGCGTTACGTAATCAGAATACAAAAATCAAGTAACTGTATTCAGCTCGCGTTACATTTGAAAAACGAGTAATCTGAATACAGTTACTTTAATAAACCTGAAGTGAATACATTTGTGACCACATACAGGTAGCTGTTTTATTATATTATAGCGAAAATAGGCTATAATACATGTGACAATGTAGATGCTTTTATACTGATTTTAACGGGAATAAGTTTGTCTTTCAGAATATACCAATGTTTTGGTGAATTTATCAGTATTTAAAGGATTACAAGGGAAATTACTTCCATTTTTTGTGAACTTATGTTGCTGAAAGTCAATGGAAGATAGATGTAAAACTCATCATAACTTTAGTAATTTGTATGTAAAATAGGCAACTTTGGTCTTATTTTAATCCTTAGGCTATTCTGTATTTAGCTATGTCCAATATGACTGTGTATTTTATTTTATGTCATATGAAAACATGTATAAATTGTCAACATGCCATAACTCAAAACCGCTAGCTAGTTGTACAGCTGAGCAAGCAATTATTCGTAGCTAGCCACCCAGCTGTAATGTAATGTAATGTAATGTAATGACTTCCATATATTATATTCGTAGCTAGCCAGCTAACTTAACTGTACAGCTGAACAGACAATGCATATTATTATCTTCGTAGCTAGCTGGCTATATAATTCATATATTATGTTCGTAGCTAGCCAGCTAGCTAGTTGTACAGCTGAGCAAGCAATGCTTATTCGTAGCTAGCCACCTAGCTGTAATATAGTGACGTTTAATTATTTAAGAATTATTTAACGTTTAAGAATTCCAATGACATCACCCGGACACATTCTTCGCAACCGGACACATTTTTCTTCCGGGTTTTATCACTCAGGAATGCGAGCTCGTCATGTTGGCATAGCAACTACAGTCCAAAATTACGATTACGTCACCCGGACAAATTCCTGAGCAGCCGGACACATTTTGGCATGACAGCGGCATCCTTCACGTTATGTCACAATGGAAAAAGTGAGTGAGCTAAATATAATACTAGATCCGATAAGCTGATAACGCGGTAAAGCAAAATGTTTCTTAATTCGCAAAGTGAATGATTTAAATTGATTTATTTTATTTTTTTCAATTAAACGGTATATAAATCTGCAAAGAGCCATACAATAAACAGATTGAGTTGTAAAATTTGTGTGATACTTTTTTTAAATTAAAAACTGTGATATACCGAAAACCGTGATATTGAGTAGTACGATTATCATATCGTGAAAAATGTAATACGATCACAGCCCTAATTCATACTAATGTTCATAAAACATTTGCAACAATGCACATACATTTGTGCTATTTAAATGTTTGTTTGCTTAATTCATTTTGGCATTGGCTAAACAGTGACTGTCCCCACAATCCAGAATGGTTTCCATCTGACTCCAAATCGAGTGAGGGATTTGTCTCAGGTCTTGATGAAAGAGTTCCATTCTGATGGTGACATTAGCAACAGAAAGCATTGGCTGGGGTCCAATGACCCCTCAAACACACACACACACACATTTTTCCAGGCTACGGTTCTGTTGGAGACAGCTGAGGCTACTGACCGACCTTGGCCTGGAGCAACTGTTCACTATTGGACTGACATGCGGCACATGGAAACTGTGACAGAGCGAGTGCGCTCCAATCTCTCCACAGTTTACACCTGAACAGGACTCTGACTCATTCCACAGAGTCCAGGGTGGCACACCTGGGCCAGAACTAATAAAAATGTCTAATAAAAAAAAGAAAAAAGGATGGGTTAGGCATGGTTTGCGTGCATATGATATGCGATTAGTTGGGGTGGCAAGGGTTTGGCAATGCTGTGAATTGCTTTACCACCCTGGAAAGGAAACACCAAATAAATACAATGAACTGGGCTTTTACAATGTAGTAGACCTTCTTTGACCTTCCTTCTTGTGCACCATACGGGACACAGACAGTTATGGAAAAGTGTGTGGGAGTGGTATAATATGTTTATATGGTATTGTGTGTGCTTTTGCTGCATTAGTGATACAAGACCCTACTATTATGTCTGTTGAAGCTATCCGCATGCATTGCTAACAAGCTCTTGAGGTGATCCCCTCACCTCTGACAAAGACGTAGGCGGAGTAGGTCTCATAGCCAGACTTGGTGGTGACGCGCAGGGTGTACAGGCCCTCGTCCTCCTTGTTGAGGTGGGGGAGGGTCAGGGTGGCGCGCTCTCCGCTCCAGTGCATGTGCGCCCACTTAGAGGGCTGGAGGAGAACATCTGGATGGCGGGGCAACAGACACAGGGGGCACAGAGCAGGGGTCAGTGGAGACTGCCATCACACACAGAACACTGGCACTCTGTCACACAGCTAAGTGCCACACGTGGCTTAAACAATTTGTCCTCTACCACAACTGTATTGTAAATTAATACTTCTATCGCCTATTACTTTGGCTGAAAATGTAGCATTCCTGAACAAAATACATTTTTCATAATCAACACTCAGTACATTTCAAATACATGTATGAAACTCAATTTAAATTTTATGTCATATGATTGAGTGTTGTTAAAACACAATCTCGTTCACTGAGCAACACAGAAAAATAGTAACTAGTTCAAGAGCAATGGCAAATAGATCCAAGCTACATAAAATAACACCAACAGCCACCTCATTATAAACCTATCGCTCGCTTGCACTCACATCATATTTCTTTATAAGTGGTCTGTCAGCGCTGTGGCTGACACCGGCATTGTGAAAAAATATGAGTGACCTAATGCATCATGCAGTTAACCACAGCGGGAATGCGAGCGAGAAGCTAATCCTCCAGCTCACCATCTCTGTACCACTGCACCTCCGGCTGGAAGCGATGGAGGGTGGGGGAGATGATGACAGTGCAGCCCAGGCTCAGGGTCTCCCCCTCGCGGCCAAAGGACACGCTGAACTTGTCCACGAAGTGGGTCTTGAACGTGATGCCATACTCCAGGGGGCCATCTGGAGATGCCCACAGGGCAACACAGGGGTGTAAATCTCACCCAGGCCAAAAGCAGTGATATGACCCATCCAGAGACTTCACCTCATGCAGAAGTACACATGTAAAACATCCTACAATCAAGAAGCCAACATAAATATTACAAACAAAAAAATGCGTCAGAGATGCTTTCCGTGGGCCAAATAAATACAACACAGGCAATGTTCAAACCTTGCCAAACACCTCGTCAGAAGACAACACAATAAATAGATTCTCATTGTGAAGCAAGGCCCATCGACCGCAACCAAACACTGGATACAGAAGTTACACAAACATCTTGAAATAAACGGGATACAACACAAAAAACTCTGAGTGCCATCTGCAGTGAAACACAGGGGAAGTCTTCAAAGGCACACTTTCATGCGTGAGGCAACAGTGCACACCTGCAAGAGTGGAATCTGAGGAAGTAGTTCATATCCATCAGTTATTTACACCTGTCATCAGAGACCCACCAATTCTATACTGATTCTTTGAGTGTGAACATGGGTTGAGGTACATCTAAAACGCCCCTCTCAAACTACATTGACATTCTTTCGGCCTTTTTTTCCTCTCTTTTTAAAAAATCTTCACAATGGGCGATTAGTGTGGAAAGGAAAGTATTTTCTATGCCCATCTCTTCTGTTGGAATGTTTTATTTTGTTCAGCAGTTTGGAGTTCATTACTTGCTTTGAGTTCAATGAAGCTGCATTGCAACATGCTCAGGTATTGCCAATCTAATTCTGAGCAACCTGTGCGACTTCATTGTGAATTCTCACTGTAGATGCCTGTCTGTTTGACAAAAACGACATACACGTTCCTCCAACATCATGCTAGAAAATAGACCTGGACTACTTAAGACAGGCAGCAACTACATTCTGCTATCATAGATAACCAAATCCAATCCATTAACTCCTGTTTAATTATTTCTAATGACTTCTAATGACTACCAAACTCTTGCTAAGACCCCATGTCTTGCTCAGAAGATTCAAGATATACTTGCATCAAAGTAAAATAAATACCCAAGCGCAAAAATACTTGGCCTGGATCCAGTATCCACACAATGTTACCATTTAATCACTAAGGAGATATTTAAAAGGCACAACCCCATGCAGTGGACCATGATTCACTGAATACATCAAAGACCTGGAGTCATCACCCACAACCCACACGCTCCTTTACCTGCATTGTCCACTGGCTCCTCTGTAACCAGTATCGGGGAAACAAAGATGTCATTAGCAGATTAAAACCCT
This sequence comes from Aldrovandia affinis, assembly GCA_029706075.1. Taxonomy (NCBI): domain Eukaryota; kingdom Metazoa; phylum Chordata; class Actinopteri; order Notacanthiformes; family Halosauridae; genus Aldrovandia; species Aldrovandia affinis. The sequence goes on along the minus strand of JAINUG010000240.1, from coordinate 780,174 downwards.
GACATTTCTCAACACCTCACCACCAATCATTGCTCTGATTGAACTGGAAGGCTGTTTTACGAACTTTAGATCTCCATGTATTCCATCTAAGAAAAAATAAGTAATTCATGCGGTTCTCCACACTGACATCTGCTTGTTAGGTACACTGTCAACTTTTTAGATAACCACTTGTGTGTCAGAATATGAAGATAATTGTGTCAAATAAGTGTTGAGATAAAAGTGATATGAAAAAGTCTCATATCTAACTTACGCTGCCTTGGAGTAGGAAGGGACTCCTCATATTCTCCTTTGAATCCTATAAAAAGGGGAAAACATTGAAGGTTATTGAATCAAAAGTCATCCTGTTGGCATTCTCCTAGAACATGCAGCCAACTGCTGCTTCTTTCCAGGCCGCGGTCCACTAGCAGAGCTACCAGTCTGACTGTACAGCTAAGGCGGGCAGCGCAAGCAGGTTGCAGTCATCTGATCAAACAGAGTGATCACTATTGAGTGACGAAGTGGGGGTTACCCAGCCAGCTAAAACTCTCCCTCCTTGAGTGATACTATGGTGAATTATGCATCACCCCATGGGACCCCACAGTCAGCATTGACTTAGTTAGGCTTCAATTCTGGACCAACATTGCACTGTAGAGCAAGTGCCTCAATACTACTCATGAGGCCCTACTGTCAACACTTGGAAATGTCCCATTGACCCATTGCCAATTCTCCTGTGCTTCCCTGGAGCATCTCATCACGTCAAGGGATCCAAGTCTAACTATATGGGCTTATTCACCTGAGGTAGCCTGGACTGAGCTAAACAAAGGTTCCTCCTAGTGGGCCAGATGAAAGCCAGGGCCTGTCCCACAGCTAGTCAACCATCTTTAGCTAGATGCACATGCATTGCTACAATCATTAAAAAAAACTCCCCTTTGAGCTCAGGAAAGAAACCGGAAGGTTGACATTTTAAGAGCTCTGCCTGATACAGGGTAAAGATCTAAGGGTGCATGTGGAAGGCATCGGTCTCGGCAGCTAATCAGGACAATTAGCGGCCACACCTACTGGCAGAGCAGTAAGCGCACACACCGGTCCTGTGTATAATAATTACACCTGTGTGCTTTAAGACTGCTCTGCTCCCTTCAGTAGGTGGCTGGAACCAGGAGGGAGAGGCGTTTGAGACCGAGGAGCGAGAAGAAAAAGCGAAAGAAAAGCGAGAGTTAAAAGATCGAACAAACTGAAAAGTGCCGGTTCGATATTGTTTAATTTGGTTTTGTTATTTTCAGTTAGTTTTGGCCACGATTGGCCAGGATTTAGAGCTAGAGATAGAAAGGAGATTGCGGAAGGGGCCCGACAGGGGTGTGGTCGCTATCATCTTGTGGCAACTGGGGGTAGGACATCACAGATGACGACGACCCAGGGGAGGGGCCGTCGGCTCTTGCTCCGCAACAACCCGAGGTGACCGAAAGGCTGCTTCGGGAAATGGGGCGGGGCCGGCGGAGCTCCCCGACTCGCCAGAGTGACTGATTTCTCCCTCGAACAGTCGCAGGACGAAACGCTCAGTCGAGTAGCTGACTAAGTGATTAAGATTGATGGCCAGCTGCTTGATACAGAGCGGGTGGTGACATACCCCTATTTTTGTATTTTACAGGATAGACTGTATCGAGTGTGTCAGGACACCTATACAGGAGAAGTACTTACACAGCTATTACTGCCCAAAAGCCGTCGGGAAATGGTTTTCCAGGCGGCTCATAGCAATCCCATGGCGGGTCATTTAGGACAGGATAAGACACTATCCCGGATAATGGCTTGATTCTATTGGCCAGGCATTTGAGGTAACGTCTGTCGGTGGTGTACGGCGTGCCCCGAATGCCAAAAAGCAAACCCAGCAGCAATTCCAAAAGCTCCATTGTACCCCTTGCCTTTAGTGGTTCCGTTCGAAAGAATTGGAATGGACCTTGTCCGGCCATTTGTTCGGAGTGCCAAAGGGTACCGCTTTGTATTAGTTATCGTAGACTACGCAACGTGATACCCTGAGGCTGTACCCCTCCGCAATATATCTTCAAAGACTATTGCGGAGGAGTTGTTCCACTTTTTCTCCCGGGTGGGAATCCCGAAAGAGATTCTCACTGTTCAAGGCACTTCATTTATGTCACGAACACTGAAGGAACTGTATGCATTATTGGACATCAAGTCGATTCGAACTAGCGTATACCACCCACAAACTGATGGGCTGGTAGAGCGGTTCAATCAGACATTGAAATCCATGATGCGTAAGATCTTTCAAACCAATTTAAAGAATTGGGACAAACTAATTGATCCGCTGATGTTTGCCGTCAGAGAGGTTCCCCAAGCCTCCAACGGGTTTTCCCCGTTTGAATTATTATATGGGCGACGTCCCAGGGGTATTCTGGATTTATTAAGAGAAACTTGGGAGGAAAATCCGAGCCCCAGCAAAAATGAAATTCAATACGTCATGGACCTACGAGCAAAGCTGCACTCACTCGGACAAATTTCACAAGAACATTTGCTCCAGGCCCAGGAACAACAGAGACAGCAATATAACAGGGGGGCACAATTGCAAAACTTTCAACCGGGAGATCAAGTCCTAGTGTTACTCCCAACGTCAGCATCTAAACTGCTCGCAAAGTGGCAAGGGCCCTTTGAGGTTACATGGCGAGTGGGGGATGTTGATTATGAAGTCATTAGCTCGGATAGAAGTGGCTCACGTCAGATATACCACCTAAATTTATTAAAACGGTGGGAGGTGGTAGACCCTGTTTCGCTCGCCATGCCAGAAAATCCCCAAGATGAGCTGGGACCAGAAATTCCAATTGAAAGTACGAGACTTCCGGTCCCCGTTGGTAGCCATCTTACACTGGGCCAGCGGGCAGAGGTGAGTAATTTACAACGCTGTTTTTCTGACGTGTTTTCTCCCTTACCCGGGCGAACTGACTTGATTGAACACCACATTCAGACCCCGCCAGGCACCGTGATTAGGAGCCGGCCATATCGCTTGCCTGAACACACAAAAAAAGTGGTTCAGGAAGAATTGGAAAAAATGCTAGACATGGGGATAATAGAGGAATCTAATAGTGACTGGTGCAGCCCCATTTTGCTTGTACCTAAGCCTGATGGTTCTGTTAGATTCTGTGTGGACTACAGGAAAGTTAACGCAGTATCGAAGTTCGATGCATATCCAATGCCCCGGGTTGACGAGCTGCTGGATCGGTTGGGCACTGCTCGCTTTTATTCGACACTGGATTTAACCAAGGGCTACTGGCAGATTCCCTTGTCTCCAGTGTCCAGGGAAAAGTCGGCATTCTCTACTCCGTTCGGTTTACACCAATTCCTGACCTTGCCTTTCGGTCTGCATGGGGCTCCGGCCACCTTTCAGCGGCTGATGGATAGGCTACTTCGACCGCATTCTGCATATGCTGCGGCATACTTGGATGACATCGTCATCTATAGTAATGATTGGGAGCGGCCATTTGTGGGCTCCTACTGATGGGAGCCTCACTGCCCCAGGCAAGTGCGCTAAAAGAGAGGTACGTGATCTGGGGTTCCTCTTGGGACTGGGGCAGGTCAGACCCTTGATTGATAAAACCGCCGCCATTTCTGCCTGCCCACAGCCCAAGTCTAAAAAACAGGTGAGATCCTTTTTGGGACTGGCAAATTATTATCGCCGGTTTATTCCTGGCTTTTCTGCACTAGCCAGTCCCCTAACCGATCTCACCCAAAAGGGAGCCTCAGATCCGGCCCAGTGGACGGAGCAGTGCCAGGCGGCGTTCGTGAGTATAAAAGCGACCCTCTGCAGCCCTCTGCTAATCAGCCCTGATTTCTCTCTGACTTTTATTTTACAGACTGACGCCTCGGATAGGGAGGTGGGTGCAGTCTTGTCCCAGGAGCGTGGGGGGGAGGAGAGACCGGTATGTTACATCAGCCGGAAGCTTTCTCTGAGAGAGGCCCGCTACAGTGCCATAAAAAGAGTGTTTGGCGATCAAATGGGCCTCTCTCACCCTCTGGTACTACCTCCTGGGCAAGGCCTTCACCCTCTATACCGACCATGCACCCCTCCAGTGGCTACACAGGATGAAAGACACCAACTCCAGGATCACTCGGTGGTATCTTGCATTACAGCCCTTTTGCTTCTGAGTGATCCATCGGCCAGGGTCCGCGAATGGGTGTGCAGACTTCCTCTCCAGGGAGGGGGGTCTGTCGAACCGAATGGGCCCTGGCCACATTCTGGCGATGGAGGGGTGTGGAAGGCGTCGGTCTCAGCAGCTAATCAGGACGATTAGCGGCCACGCCTACTGGCAGAGCAGTAAGCGCACACACCGGTCCTGTGTATAATAATTACATCTGTGTGCTTTAAGACTGCTCTGCTCCCTTCGTAGGTGGCTGGAACCAGGAAGGAGAGGTGTTTGAGACCGAGGAGCGAGAAGAAAAAGCGGGAAAAAAAGCGAGAGTTAAAAGATCGAACAAACTGAAAAGTTCCGGTTCGATATTGTTTAATTTGGTTTTGTTATTTTCAGTTAGTTACCCGAAAGCTTCGCGGCAACTAGGGTAAAGTGTTTGTTTGTGCTTGTGTTATTGTACACTCCCGGTGCTTGTTCTCTGCCCAGTGTGGGAACAGAGAACGCTCCGTTAAGAAAATAAAGAAAGATCCGGTCCGTAGACCGGCAAACTCCACTCCGTGTCTGGACTGCTCTGTCCCGTCCAGGGTTTGTCACGTGGCGTGTGACAGTGCATTTCTCAGAGGAGTTTAGCCAAACTAGCCAAATGAGCAGACATCTTTATTAGTGCTGCCTGGGATCCAGCTTAATGTCTCTCACATAAGTTGAGATAACCAATTTTCAAATCTGACAGATCACCTTTGACACTTGATCCCTCTGACATCAAAACTACATTCCTCATGGTGCAGTGTACAGTCTCAAAAATAAAGATGCAATTAAGGTACACTTTTGTTCCTCAGGGTACACATGTGTTCATTGTACCCACAAAGGTACACATAACATCCTTCATGATACAGTTTTGAACCTTTTCCCAGTGAAAACTGTGCAAACTAAGGAAAGGTACAGATATGTACCAAGGTAAGGGTAATGTATCCTTATTCGCATTGGCAGCCATACTGGAATAAAAATTAGGCTTGTACTGCAAGCAATATTATTTTTCTCACAAGGGTACAATTATGTTCTTCTGACTAAAGGTACAATTCAGTACCCTACAGGGGTACTGGCACAATGACAATAATTTGTACTTTAATAGTGTACGTATAAAGGAAGAACAGAGGTGTAGCAAACTCACTTTTCACCACGATGGAGGCGTAGGCAGACAGCTCCCCCTTCGTGTTCATGGCAGACACATGATATTGTGCGGTGTCATCAAAATCGCATCTGAAACCAGAGAGCGCCACATGTATGCCATATTCTGGACACTTCACCTGTACATTCCTGCCCACGTGTAAATCACCAGAAGCTATGCGACCTGTAGATTAGTCAGGTATTCAGTAACTCCAATCATAAATACTTCGGGAGGAAGTAAATATAGAAGCAAACAGTGATGTCATGCATCATATGATATTGGTCTCTGCAGATAATATTCAATGCAACACTTGAACATTTTTCATATATTAAAATACTGTTTGTTTAAAAAAATTTTTTTCCATTAGATTCATATTCCGTCATGTGCTTTATTGTATTCACATTGTTTGAAAGTGTCCCATACTGTACTGGACTGTAACCTGACAGTGAAAACCTTGCAGAGGGGAAACGTTTTACTCCTTCCTGATGCGTCCAAAAACAAGGCACAACAGCAGAAATTTGTGGTCTTTATCGCGAGTAAATTCCTCCTGCGGATCTGTGCGATATTTTTAGATGACCTCTTTGTTATCAAAGGTCAGGTAGAGGGGGGAATGGCTGGGATCGCATTACTCCCCGGACAACCAACTGCTATCCGTACCTGCGTGAGCCAGGTTCAATGACAGACAGAGAGACAGATTTCTGGCCCATGTGTCCAAACATCACAGATGAGACAGTACAACAAATCACTTCACACAGTGCTAAATTAAGGTTTAACAGCATGCACAAGCTATCCTCCCGTTCAGTAGCAGTGTGCTATACTGTACACTGGTGTCCTAGTAGGAAAAAGCTCTAATTTTCAGTGTGTGCATGTCAGAATAAATTATAGCTATGAAATACTGTATAATACAGAATACAGAATAAAATGATGTGATTAAAAAAACTATAATTTATTTACACATTCTTTAGAACAGTCCAGATAACAACAGAGAGAAAAGAGATGGACATTGTTGTGATCTTTCCACAAAAATAGCCCAAATTGACAACAAGAAAGAATTGCGGAAAATGATACACTGTTGATTTGGGGTTCGTAAGTACCCAAAGTTTGTTGATTTGCATGTAAGGGCTTGCCTACCTGTTGACCTCCAGTGAGTGCACGCTGTAACTGCTCTCTATCTTATACTTGCCAGGGTGGGCGAGAGGGTCAATACTAACATTGTTTTTGTACCTGGGTGTGAGGTGAAGACAGGAGAGAGAGGAAAGAAATAAGGGGGGGGGGAAGAACATAGGATGAGGTTTCAAGACTGCATGCCGGAGGGCAGAGCTTACTGAAAACTTGAAAACACAAAATAGACGGGTAGTCTTGGACAGACAGATCAGCAAGAAAAAGAATATCCATTCATGTTTAATTCTTATAAAATGTGGTTCACCCTAGTTCATGTTTCTGTTCGTGTTTCTGTATTGTAAAGAGATAATCAGTTCATGATTTATACATTTTTACAATAATCATTCAAATCAATACTGACTGCAAAAATCGACACTGCCTATAAATTTGCAAGTCAATATCAAATGTGAACTACTCAAAAAAACTAAGTAGACATGCTGTGAGTCACTGAAGTACACTGATATTTTAACTCCTGCTTTAGTGAAGACATATTACACTGAATACATGACATCATTAATTTTACTGCATCTACAAAATATCCTACAAGCACCCAATAAAATCACCTATGTGATAATCTAGATAGCAGACACTGCATTGCGAAGCCTTTCAAACACCAGGGCTGTAGTTCACTGCAGATAGGAAGTGCTGTTCAGGCCTCACGGCAGCTGAACTACGGGCACCCTCAGCAGCGGCCACCATGATTTAAACCTCTTTGATTGCGGCGGGTCGAGCACTACTTTATTTTGACTCCAATGTGCTTAAATCCTCAGACGGAAGACAGATATCCTCAGATGACAGCTAACGCCTGCATGCCTGAGCCCTGGAGAAGGGGATGCCAGGGGACTGCAGAATTGTCTGTGTTTCAGCCAAATTTTCCCTAATCCCCACAAATGACCAAAATGTCAGTCCTAGACAGTGGCAGCTGCTGCCGGCAATTGGTTCTGAATGCTGCTCTTTGACAAATATGATTTATGGAGCACTTGTACCATAAACTATTTCTATGTAATATGATTTTGTTCCCATGACAGACCCACAATAGAAAACTCACGCTAAAAGACAGAGAGAGCACCCTCGTGGCTGCTCCCTGTCTATTCAGCATAGTCTATCCTATCCCCTTTAAAGCCTTGATTTATGCATTTTCTGTGTGGCAGTTGATAGCCAGGGATTTACTTCTAAGAAAAAGGCAGCAGCCTTGCAAAACCTCAGTCCAGATCCGCTCACTCAAGTTGTTCAATCGAGGCGCACCAACTCCTGATTTGCAAATTTGCCTAAAACTGTAGTACAATCACTACAAACGCTAGTGTTCATATTCTCTATCACAGAAAGGACAATAAGGTTTACAGCACAAGTGTACATTCAATGAAGGGATGACGATTGATAAGATCCCCACAGGAGGGGGAATTTTAAGCACCAATACAAGTACACCCACTGGACAGGACATCAGTCTCTTCCAGGGCCACTGCCCACAATCCATCTCTTTTAATACTGCATGCCAAGCAGAGGGGCAATTCATAAATTTTTGAAAGCCTTTGGAATGTCACAGCTGGGAGTGAACCCCAAACCTTCTGGTGCCAAGGCAAATACAATACTCACACAGCCACTGAACCAGTAAATCCCATAGCTCTGGCAGGAATGACCACATTCAACCCTCTGAAGTACTGTACAAACACAGCGGGTGTGCAACAAGGGGCATCTTAGAGCAGGGTTTAAAAACAAATATTTTCCATTTTAAGAATATTCTGGTCATGTTTCCAACTTTCGTCATTTACATTTACATGACCATTTTACACTTTCATCTAAAATAAATCTTGTCTGGTTTACACATCCTTGGTAATATTGTAATCATGGTAATTATTATTAGAATTACCTCCTCCTCCTCCTCGACCTGTCGACGGCATTCGACACCGTGGACCACCAGATCCTGCTCTCATCTCTCATCGAGATGGGAATCTCTGGATCAGCATTGACATGGTTTGAGTCCTACCTGTCTGACCGGTCCTACCAGGTGGCCTGGAGAGGATCCCTCTCCTCTCCCCACACCCTCTCCACCGGAGTCCCGCAGGGCTCGGTGCTAGGCCCCGTCCTATTCTCCTTGTACACCAAGTCACTTGGTTCTGTTATTTCTGCTCATGGTTTTTCCTATCACTGTTATGCCGATGACACTCGACTCTTTCTCTCCTTCTCTCCATCTGAGACCCAGGTCCCGGCACGGATCTCTGCATGCCTGGCTGACATCTCTGCATGGATGTCCACCCAACACCTGAAGCTGAACCTGCGGAACACAGAGCTGCTTTTCCTCCCAGCGAAGGGCTCCCCGATGATCAATGCTTCAATCACCGTGGAAGGCTCCATAGTGTCTCCGTCCCAGTCTGCCAGGAGTCTTGGAGTGACCCTGGACAACCAGCTGTGCTTCTCGAGCCACATAGGAGCGATCACTCGGACCTGCCGATTCTCCCTCCACAACATCCGGAGGATCGGACCGTTCCTCACCCAAGAGGCCACACAACTCCTGGTCCAGGCCCTGGTGATCTCATGTCTGGACTACTGCAATTCCTTGCTGGCAGGCCTACCGGCCTGTGCCATCAAGCCACTGCAACTTGTCCAGAACGCTGCCGCTCATCTGGTGTTCAACCAGCCTAAGTTTACCCACGTCACCCCTCTACTCTCCGCTCTGCACTGGCTCCCCATCGCAGCACACATCAGATTCAAATCACTGGTGCTTGCTTTTCAAGTGGCTAGAGGTACTGCTCCCCCATACCTCCAGTCACTCAGCACTCCGTACACCCCAGCCAGACCCCTGCACTCCACCTCCTCTGGCAAACTGTCTGCCCCATCCCTCCGGGTGCCTGGCAGCCACTCCTTTTCCTTCCCAGTGTTACAGGTATGGTACGCAAATGCCTGCAATGATGTCTATCGCTGTATTACTGGACTGATCTCTTGCGCTAACTATGATTGTTCCTACCATGTATTTATGCACATCTTATAAGTCGCTCTGGATAAGAGCGTCTGCTAAATGCTTATAATGTAAATGTAAATGTAAAAATGTAAATATTGTAGCTCATAGGTGTATGTGTTGTATAGATCCATGGTATAATGTAATTTACAGTTGCTTGTGTTTTTTTTGTTTTATTATTTGCTATTTTGCTGTAATAGCTGGATGTTTGGATGTACTTACAATACATAAAGACATCGCAGTATTACATGCTTATAAATACATGCTTCCATGTCCCACGTAAATAGATGAGATATTAAATAGCCAGAGCACTGCAGCCTGTATTGGGTGTTGGATCAAGACATCATTCCTTAACCATTTTATTCGGGTGCTTGTCATCAACCACAAAGTAGTTATTTTAGGGAGCCTTGAAATCAAAAAAAGAGTTTACCCTGTCCTAAAGCAATCAATATGAGGCATCTGGCTGCCTGGGATTAGTTACTGTCTCCTGGCAGGATTCCAGAACTCTACCCTCTGCTTTACTGTGGGGGGATGTCCACTCACCACACCACACGGGGATCTGGCCATCCGGTCACAGTGCAGTGCAGCCGCACGGACTGCTTCTCCCACACTGTGTGGGAGCGCGGCTTGATCACAAACTCCGGGGCGTGCAACAGGTTGTCCTCGTTCATCCTCTTGTGGAATTCCGCATTGTCGTGGATCTGTGTGGGGCAGGTAAACAGAAAAGGATTCGAGAGGGTTCGCTCACAAGTCTTGGGACACTTGCAGATGAAAGCAGGTCTATCTTGGCTCATCATTTGCCTATATCTTCCAGTCGGCCTCACAGAAATGATCTCACTGTCATTTTTTTGGCACGGTTTTCTTGGAGCGGCACCTACTTCTTCAGCCAATGAGCATTAACCGCATAGTCTGTCAACATCTTGAAAACAGTAGTTGTTAGTGGCTCAAGAAACAAGATCAGCTCCGTGGAATTTATCACCAGCAGTGGCACGGTCACTTGGCAGCAGCCCTTGTTTTAAAGGGATGACAGTCACACACATGGGATTTTAATGTCTGTCTCACGCAAGCGTCACTGTCACTATGCTGATATTGAAATTCAGTGATTTCTTTGCTACTACAATTTTACCAATGATATTCCCATATTTCTGGATCAATTTCATGTAACACTTTTTTTGGGGGGAGCCCACAGCTATATCTTTTCACATTGTCTTTAATGATTAGTGAACTAGTAAGACTGTTACTTGCTGAAGATTTCCAGATGGTTCATCAGTACTTAGCTAAACACCGTAAAGCGCACTCTACTTTGAGATGTTTAGTTAAGCTGCAAGTAACTGTGGAAACACTTGAGTGAATCTCCACATTTAAACCCAATTGAGCACTTGTGGGAGACTCTGGAGCAGTGCCTGAGACAGCGTTTTCCACCACCATCAACAAAACACCAAATCATGGAATGGTGTTGCATCCCTCCAGTAGAGTTCCAGACACTTGTAGAATCTATGTCAAGGCACAGTGAAGCTGTTCTGGTGACTCGTGGTGGCCCAAAGCCCTATTAAGACACTTTATATTGATGCTTCCTTTATTTTGGCTGTTACCTGTATATCTATTCAATACATCTTTGTTAAGTTTTTTTTATAGAAGAGTTATTCAAAATTGTATAACTAGTTGTAGACACTTAGTTGAATTGTATGATATTATACTGATAGATGTATTCAGTTAATTCAGTTGTCTGTAGATGTTTATTTGACACTAACGCATCTCTTGAAAATATATTAATACTTGGCAAAGTTATTTGGCAACTTTATTAGAAGATAAGAAATATGACATTACTAATAGCTTGCTGACAGATTAAATATAAATCACTGCAGCGTATATGAACCTCTGTTAAAATAAACACCGTAAACGGAGCTTTAAAATACTAAGACGTTTTGGAAGATGATACATATGTATTTATATTCATGTCTCAAAGGATTATAGAGCTGATGAGTTGCTGAAACGTGTATGAACACCTTGTGTAATTCTGTAAGATGAATTACGATATGTCAACAGATGTTAAAGCTGTATATATGCTAGAAACAGCTGATATGTTTTTAAACATCTTTTGATGCAATTACTCCTCAAATAAAGGGTTACCGAATGACATATAGTCGGATATATCAATGGATTGTATAATTACTGGTTGTTCGTTTTCACATCGACTGTTTCTGTAAGAGATTGAGGGCTTCAATGTGGGTGCGTCCACAGCAATGAACTAGAGTGAGTAGGGTATGCATTAGGAGAAAATGACCAGAGCCTATGTCAAGTAACCTGGATCATATCCCTCCATCACAGCCCTCATGGATGGTCAGTCTGGACTTTTATGCCAGTGGTGCCAAGGTTTCATTACCACTGATGCTTAATGTGGAGCAAATATATAACCTCCAGCTATGATGACATTTCTCACAGAGTCACCCAAATAACCACTCTCACTTGACCAGGTGACTGAAATGGTGAGAATGACTGGGGAGTGGGGAGAATATCCAATAACATAGCATTGTTCTATATTACATCCGTACATGTTTTGAGTACTTTCACATATTTAACCTATCATATATTGATTAAGGTAGGGGCCTTGGGTTGTGTAGCGTTAAAGGTATTCGTATGGAATTTAGGTTGCCCACTGCGGCTGCGGTTCGAAACCCGGCTGCGCCAGCCAAACTCTGGCAGAGAGCCCCGTTGGGGGCGGCGATTGGCTGAATGGCCCAGAGGGAAGGAGGAGGGAGAGCTGGCATGAGCTTGCCGAGAAGTGCAAAAGGCATCCCTGTAAGGGAAAAACCGGCTTGGCTCCGAGGACAATGGCAGCAGGATAAATTGAAAAAAATTGAGAAAAAATAGAGAAATTGGCTACCAAAATGGGAGAAAAACAGGGAAAAAATCTGAAACAGATTTTTTTTTAATGCCTTAAGGCAGGGGTGTCAAACTCATTCCATCGTGGGCCGAGTGTATGCAGGTTTTTGTTGCAACCAGTGCACAACACCAGGTGACTTCAATTAGTTCGCCTCCTTGGTTGAAGAAGGAAGCTAATTAGTGAAATCACCTGGTGCAGTGCACTGGCTGCAACAAAAACCTGCACACACTCGGCCCACGATGGAATGAGTTTGACACCCCTGCCTTAAGGTAATAGCCCATTTTTGACAGAAATATCAGACAGAATGACAATTTGAATCTCATGATTTCATCCTGTTTAGTCAATCAAGTTCCTGTTCCCATGAGAATGTACTATTTGTACTATCCAGACACACTGACCGGTTATTCAATGACTTTGTCAGTGTGTCACAACAGCACAATGTTGCATGGAATTACTCTCAATAGTGTATGTGCAGGCATCATGCACTGACCTTCTTGTTCAAGGTGATTCGCTCTGCTGACTCTCTCATGGCTACTTTCCTGGATGTCTGCTGGATTCTCTCTTGTTTCAGCTCACTAGAGAACAGGTTTCTCCTGGCCAGATATCCAGCGCTCTCCTTCAACCTCGCCTCCTCGGTATCTGAAAGTCCACTGGCAAACTCTTGACTGGAGAGAAACAACCCAGGCCAGGTCAGATCATCGGCATCCTTGTCATCGTCATTTTCACCATCATCATATCATCATCATGCTCATCACCGTCATCATTATCAATGAGGCTCACAATACGCACCTGCCTCTGAAGATGGGCACAACGTAACCGATGATTTGGTTCTCTTTGTCCAAGGCCAGGTAGGTTGGCTTGAATGTTTTGAATATTGGGCTCAGATCAGTCTCCTCTATCCCTGAGAATACAGCGGCTCGGATTCTGAAGAAGATCAAAAGAAACAGGTATTAGAGGAGTGACACCCTCAGACCACAGCCAGGTCAGCATGACCATGTAAAAAACACATCAACCAGTCTCAAACACCAGTGAGTAAGCCCAACTCATCTAATATTTTGTTTTACGTTTTACCTCAAAATGTCAAAAATCATATTGAAAGAGTGAAAAGAAAGTATCACACTCTTCTCTATAAAAATGTCTAATGAAGGCAGTAGCCACAATTCTGGTGACCTCTCCATTAAAAACAGTATTGTTATTTTCCCTTATTCATAGTACTTCCATAAAAGATTGAAAATTCACCTTTTCAGATTCCACCTCAATTCAATTTTTTTTCTTTTAAATGTACAACCTCTTTTTCCCTTTGTATAACAGGTTTTGAAGCATGAACATCGGTCAATGTTTGGACTGTGACTTGCTGTTCAATAGCTCTGGCGATCTCTAGCCATGTAAATGCACTCTTCTAAGTTGCTTTGGATAAAAGGGTCTGCTAAATCACAAAACTGTAAAATTGTAACATTTTACATCCTCTCTACACTTAATTTCCTTCATTTCCAAATGCACTCTTCCCTTTCTTTTTATTTCTTCACAAATTGTTATTGCAGTTTTCCAAAAAAGAAAGATAAAATACACAATACAAATGATAAAATACACAAAATGCATATACTTCTCCCTTTCTTGATGCCAATGTCAGCTGACTTATGAATTATTGGTTGACTTGGTCTCAGAGTAATGGTTATTTAAACATATCAGCTGGGACTTAATCAGGTTTAAAAATCAGGCTGTTTCTGTAAAAAATGAAAGGGATAGAAAAAGCAATCGTAAAATGAATTTGACACAAGCCCCACAAACAAAAGCTGAACCTGTAACTCACAAGGATGGCAGAGGATTATAACACAGTGAAATATATTTACCCACAAGGCTCAACATGTGTGTGCCACTAATCTCATAACTGAAACATAAAGCTTTCCTTATCAAAAAATTACAAGCTTCCATTCCAATCAAAGCCTGCTAAACTAAACAAGACTTCCAGCTGTAAGCAGCAGGCTCTCAAATTGCAATACCCAATATAACTTTGGCCTTTCATACAATAAAACACTTGTGTCCATAAATCGGGTGGGAAAAGAGATATCTATCAGAGCTATCTGTCACTCAAAGAGCTTGGCATCTCTTTTTAACCCACAATTATTTCTCAGGCATGCTTTTGTGTTAGTGTACACGCTTTAAAAATAGGATAGAGAGATGGAGGTGGGAGACACACAGAGCGAGAGAAAGAGATTAAGAAGGAGTGAGTGTGAGAAAGAGAGAGACAGACAAGGATATGACATGAGAATATCATATGAGCATAGGAAAAAGGTAGAATACAGGAATAGCTCATTCCAATGTTTAATACAAAAACACAGCAGTCAAGAGTAATATATGCCACAAGAAATAAACTCAATATATTCTTTGTCCAAGTACCAACAGGGCTCATTGTGACTGGTTGGTAAAGGTTACGAAGAGAAGGGAAGAATTTAAAGCTGACTTATCTCCTCACTCCTGAAGCCTAGCATTCCATATTGAAATAAAAAAACAATATCCCTCACTTAATTTTACACATTCTGGAAACCTCTCTGCATTCTTGCTCAGGAGACAGATGGAAGACGATTCAGTTTTTTAAATATATTTTCAACTGATCATACAAACATCAAAGATAAAATATAATACTACAGAGACACATACTCACTAATCAATGGAACTAGAGTTGAACTCAACACTACTGCAGCATTCCTTTCTTCAGTCAGCGAATCGCCATCCACTATAAAGGCACCACTCCTATATGGACAGATGGCACTGCTTGGCCAAACCAAAGCTGTCCAGTTGTCCAATAACATCACAAGTATTCATAAACAGAATCTTCATTCCTTCTGCAGCCTGAGCAATAAAGGTCTCCAGTTTATTGGCCTAAAGTTTGTGTGTATATTTTCAAGGCCAATCTAAATAAAAACATTTATTGCTGAAATTAAGACCTCTTAGGGAGCAGAACAAATGTTATCAATTTAAAAAATTACCGTCTCAGTCTGTGTATTTTTAAACTGAGATTTCTTGTTTTTCCAATCACATTTTGGTACCGCTACAACTATGTCCTTCGGATTGGGGCCAAACATCACGTCACAAGGGTTCATAGAGTGGGTCACGCATGACTAACATTGGCTGTCTCAAACCTGTAAGAGTGGCAGCTCAAACATACTCTCTGCAGGAAAAAAAACAAAAAACAAACACTTGCCTTTCTATTTTTAGTCCTACTGAATGAAAGGGTGATGAATGTGTGTGGTGACAGAAAGCTGGTGAAAGGTATAGTTCTGTGGATATGACAAATGATGGGGCTCTCATGTTACCACTCTTATCACTGTGGGAGACATTAGAGAGCTGAAAAGGACCCTCGCACAGGGCCAAACCGGATGCTAAAAGGCTGCCCTTAGATTCAATTCAGAGATCGATTCCTAAACGAGGGGCAAACATTTCTGAAAGGACTAAGGGAAGAGCACCATTGGGCCAGAGTCAGGAGGCCCTGTGCCTCTTTAGGTACAGAAAGGGTGCATGCAACACAACAAACGAGGACTTCTTCCATAAACCGGAACCCACAGCAGTAAAAGCAACATCTTAAACCACATGACTAGCAGACATCCTTTTTTCTCAGTCTGGGAGCCACCTCCACCCAAGTTCAGTGGCAAACATCTCAACATTAATCCAATGTCTCTAAAAGCAAACAAAGCATCTTTCCATTCCGTTTCTATACAGGCATTCACTAGAAGCACTATATCACTTGCAGGCGCTGATCCGTTTACATGACCAGCCTTACAATGATTTCAGAATTAATGTTCAAATCATTCTACAGTTATCATTAGCTAAAGCTGTGTAATCTACCATTACACCATTAAGTAATTTCTTAGGAAAATTTGCTGTAAAAAGAGATTTTGAGAGCTTTGAGGTGAAACATAAAAAAACGTACATGGGAACATACATATGACAACACTGATGCCTTTTTCATGTCATGCCCTCGAAGTCAGGCAAATAAATAACATTAACATAACTACCCTGCCCTCTGTGTTATCTCTGATTACATCCAGAAACTGGTTATATACTGTATGTCTCCACACAATTCCTAAAGTGTTATAATCTCCTAAAAATATAAACACTGGAAAACATGCTTCAGCACCCTCATGTATCTAATGAATACATTATATAATAGCAATCACAGTCGTTCTACAGTGGGAGAGCAGTTAACACAAAAGAAAGCCTGAATGGAACTCAATCCTCCCACTCAGGAACTCAATCCTGCACTCCTACCTTTGAGAAAAGTATTACATTTTTAATAAAAGCACAGGATTTTTCATTAAATTATGAATTAAATACAAAGAAAGTGTTGCATATTTTTTGTAATTGTAATGTTTCCTTAAACAATGGGGGAGGATTCGATTTCATTCCCTGATCTCGAAACCAGTTTGTCTTTGTTGTATTTGTTTGCCAATCTGGCAGAAGATTCACAGTGTCTCTGTGAGCTCTGAAATGCTATGAAACGTGCCATGCATTCATTTGGATACTGTTTCAGTATATGTGTGGTTTAACATAACACAGAATTATATTACACTGCGTTCCAAGCAGAGTTATGCACTGTCCAGCCTGGATAAGAGCAGACCTTCAGGCTAATCCTTGTATGATCATGGAGATGCAGTCACACAACAACAGCAGCCTACTGTCCAGGAAGTATGGAGGTAAACGAGAATGGAAATACAGTACATTAAATGTCACAGCTCAAACAGACATCACTGGAGTGTCATGAAGAAAGCACGAGATACAGTATTTGATACAGATTCTTATTTGTATTCTTTGCATACAAGGTGTGGATTAAGCATGTTCTCTTAGTCTGAATGATCATATGCTGGTGGATTTAGTAACCTAAAATTGTTAGAAACCTAGGAATCACAGAGATTAGGATTGGCAAATGGAATGGAGGTGGGGGTGGGGGTGGGGTTGGGTGGTTGGTGGTCGGCAAGGTGTGAAAGGATATCCGAGGATGTTAAGGCAACCAGATCATTCTTGCACATGGTTTCTCAGGCAATGAGGGGAGGATGGGAGGAGATGTAGCAGCACAGCACAGCATTAGGCCTGTGGCCTCTTACCCTTTGCTGCTGCTGCTGCTGCTGCTGCGGGCAGCATAACTGCTGGTTTGGCGGTACTGGCTAAGAGCCGACTCCACCTCCTTGTTGCGGTACTGGCGATCATAGTGGCGATGATGTTTCTGGTAGAAAGGTAAGGACCCCGACATCCTGCACGGATCTGATTGTGAGCTCTTGACCTCTAACCTGTAACCTGGATTTTTTAGCTATTGGTCAAGAATGTCCTCATTAGTTACACTGTACAGTTTTTATTCTTTATTTTCAATATTGGTTGTCATGGTTAACTATCATTAGTTATCATTTAATTGTGGTAATTACAGTGATTATTATTTTTCTTAGATTTTTAATCATGTCTTTTTCAAATCTATTAACGAGTTAGTTATTAGTCACAGTGAACACTTTAGTTACCATTACAGTTATGAGAGGTCATGACCTTGAAATCTGGATGTTATTCACTGATTATAATTACAATACATATTATACATGAGGACACTCATGTTTTTGGAGCATATTCTGCATACATAATGCAAAATAATAAATTAATTTAAAAAAGCTTCAATACAAAAATAAATTGCAAAATAAACAAAAGTCAAATATGTGGGTTTAATAATTAATAATAATATTTGACCAACTTTCTATTTAAAAATAAAATTTCTATTATATTTAAACATGTAGCGCACTGATTTTGGAAATTAAATTCTTACATCTGATTTTATGCATGTAATTAACATTAATCCCGTGGTCAATATCAATAGTGTCTCGCTATTGGGGTAAAACAAATAAGTAAATGTATTTTTTTCTTTTAGTGAAAGGTTGTTATTAGCAGGCAATAGAATCACAAGCCAATTCGAACGTCGGACCCATGAAAACACATAAAACTGATCTCCATCGTAATTACAGGCAGTCAGCCTATAACCATTGGATATGTATCCTGTTTCCACTGGGATGAGAACAAACTGCTCCTCACATCATGCGGTCAACATAACGACATCATCAAAATGCACAAGACGTAACACGTAAAAGTAACACTTTTTTAAAAGTCAATTCAACATGCATGAGGTTGTGTAAACGAAGTCAACTGTAATTAAAAATAATTGTCATAAACTATATAAGGAGTCATACGTTAATTTGTTATTTTAATCTAAAGAATACCACACAACAAAAAATACAGGGACAAGAAGCACAAAAACATAGCCTGCTTACCTAAGTCAAAATGCCACCAATTTGGTGAAAACACGGAAGCGAGGGGTATAACTCCAAAATAACAGAGGCAAGAGAGATCCACGCAAAGCCGTAAGTTCGTGCGGGAGCAGTGGTCAAGGCTGCAGTCTACAGAACAAAAATAATGTTGGCACTCGGCGGAATGTCGAAGCCACAGTCACGGCCTTTTATGGCCAGGGAGCCCGTTAAATATAGCCAGCGAGCAGAGGGAAGACTATCTTAGCTCTCCACCTAAGCCACAGTCAGGGTACCGCAGCGATGCAGCACATATGACTCCGGAAAAAAAATACATGTTAAGAGCTCACACATGTAACATCCCTTCATTGCGCAAGGCTACATGGCATGGGAATGTATTGGGATTGGACAATTTTAAATGGACATGAGTTCATAACTCTTCGAGTAAGTGGAGTGTAAATGGCTTAATTAGGAGCATGTTTCAATTTGAAACATACCCATGGGACTCGTCTTGTAATGCTGTGCACTGTAACTGGAAAAAACTGTGACGCGCGCGCGCACATAAATACCTGGTTGGATGGTAGTCTGGAAATGCGCATTGCTTTTCGCAGGCTACATAGTTTACTGCAGCATAATGGCTATTTCACGTATTGGAGACAATAGATGCCAACGTGTGAAAATATATGATCATGTCATGTGCAAAATATTATTGAGTGTTTATCTGTAGTATAAAGACTGACTGATTCCATTACATGGTATGACTCTTCATTCATTATTTTTTAGCTCATTTAGCAATCCCAATGGCAGAAATACTATTTGTGTAGCTTGAAGGCTTCAACTTCAAATCAATTCAATATGTGCTGTGTTGAGACTAACATTTGGTGTCAGGCAAGAAACTAAACACAAGGTTGTGCATCTGGCCATTCCATAAATAAATGCATTATTTATTATTATCAATTACAGTAGTTTGTAGTTTGGATTGTATCACACATAATGATGCTGCCTGCACCTGCAAATTGCTACAGTTCCAGTGGTTCAGGCTATCTATGCCCGTTGCCTGCACATGATATTCAATAACCCTGGGGTAGCCTACAGTAGTGCCAATAGCTAACTTTAGCAATGCTATTGTTACTTGTGACACACAGCAAATAGCCTACCCCTTAGCATACAGGAAAGCAGTAGGCCTGTGTGTGTGTGTGTGTGATTGTATTGCATTACCACGGGACCTACACAATGTGTACTATTGCTTGGGGTCCTGCATGTGACAAGCAGCTATCTAAGCTGATCATGATGACCAGTGAAATTTCACTTATTTTCAAGGTGTATCTCACAGTGTTACAGATGTCACTTGACCAAGTCTGGTCTTGTCAGTAGATAACAATGTCAAAAGGTCCTTACTTGCCTACTTAAATCTTGATTCAAGACAAAAATACAAAAAAGGGCTAACAATAATAAAGATTTGTATCAAATAGAGAAGCCTTATTTCCTAAATATTTAAGCCGGAAGATGATAGTAATTATATTTTCTTATTTTTTTGCAACACCATTTTACAATACTTAATACCTTGCAATAGTTTTTTGCTTTAAAAAATATATTGAAGTCAACATGCTGCATTGTTGCCTGTATTATTAAGAAAACAAACAGTCTAGGCTTAGTGTTTAAATGAAGACAATGTTGTTTTCTGTGTTTAACTGAACATCAAAGAAAATTGTTTAGTTATTCAGTGGATTCTATCTAGGGTTCTAGGGATTTAATTAATCTAGGGATAATCTTCAATTACTAAACAGTCTGTCAATCAGCCCTCTTGTGAATTCCAATTTCCTTGAAAAGTCACAGGCTCCACTTCATCTGCGACCACAAGTACCTCTGTCAGGCTGAGAACATGATAACATGAAAGGCTAATGACTTCATCCCATCACACTCCACAATAAATTAGTGGGACGGAAAAATGCCACTGGATTCTATTTTAACCCACACAATTGCTGTCCCTTGTCCCTGATAGCCAGCCTGTCATGCCTGTTCCTCACGGGTCTTTGCTGTTGACCTGTGCATCCTCAAAACAACCATTGACAAACCTTATACGTACTAATGATTTATGCCATTTAGCAGACACTTTTATCCAAAGCGACTTACAGTGGTGAATGCATACATTTTTCAGTACATGTGGTCCCCAGTGGGAATCGAACCCACAACCTAAGCGTTGTCAGCACCGTGCTCTACCTACTGAGCCACACAGAACCACACTACCACACTTGGTTTGCCCAGCACTACCTTAACCTGACAGGTAGTGGTATCACATGATAAACAACAAAAGTAATGCTGTGGTTTGATCTGAGAGAGGGCAAGGCCTACTGCCCTGCAGTTAGGCCTCCTTGTTTTCACCCAGTTCCATTGTCACCAATTAACTCCATATACTGTCTTGAGCAGGTTAACGTGTCAGGTCCCCAGTGGAGCGATCCAGTACTGGAGTGGACAGCAGTTTCAGTCCCTAGGAAACCTCATACAGTTTTCAGGCTCTGAGATAAGGTAAGATGAGATTTCATGACTAAGAAGCTGTTCTGGTCATTACTACCTTTGGCCTCTGTGGTAAGAGCAAGCTTTCTCATTTATTTTGCTCTGTAGTTAATGAGGTCATTGTTTGAAGATAAATCAATGTCCAAATGCTAACCCCGTATGTCAAGCACTCTTGTCCCAGAATAAGAATATGATTAGGGACCCAGGTGGGCCTGGACCCAGATATCAGCCCCATCTGTTTTCCATCCATCACACTGAACAGGCCAACCTGGCTTCAGAGAGCCTTCCCCACATATCAATCATGTTCCTCCTCAGAGAGGCTCCTGTAAGTCTACACTCCTTGTTGTGTGTATCTTGCTTACATTTGAAGGTATGCCCTGCACCATTTGCAGTGACAGTGGAGGTCTATGCTTATGAAAACCTTTTTTGGTTATTACTAAGGGATCTTTCTGTTTACTGTGGACAGGGACATTTGATTTTGTACCTTGCTTTAAATTAGTAGAACATTTGCTGTAAATCTACACTGGCCAATTCCAAAATTGCACGTTTCTCTAGTGTAATGGCATGGGATTTTGCACCTCAACCCACCACGCACACACACAGAACATTTTTGATTGAACAGTCACACCACTTCCATGATATTATTGACCCATTTCAAAGTTTACAAACAATGCATATGCCAGCCAGGATCCACGAAACGACGTCTAAATGAATGTAAGTGAACGGAGAAACTATTTAAAGTTGTCATTAAAATCAAATCACATCGTCCTGTAGCACCTGCATTGAAAATCATAATTTGGAGTAGCCTACTTAAGGTATTACTCTGCCCATATGCATACGTTTAATCAACATAATAACCGTAGTTTGGCATATATTTACTTTACTTAAGCAATCACTTGGGTTTAACGTCGTTAGCGAATTGCCAAACCAATCGGTGTTGAACAAAATAATTGCGTAGCACAACCGCCACAAGGCAGCCAGTTACAAGCCATAACAGACATGAGTTTAATAAAGTTAGGCAGCGAGTCCGTTTGTTTTATCGCAGGCTTGCTTGCCAAACCAAATGATATTCGCTCGCTAGCTAGCAAGCAGGTAGCTGGAACAGGATATTTGTTAACTAACTTAGCTAGATCTTAGTTAGGTAACATAACGTTAGGTAGCTAAGTTAGTTAGCTCGCTCTCTAGCTCTAGGTAACTTCATGTCCATACGGTTTTTAATATAAGGTTATTTGCAACGTTAATGGTTTGAAAGCTTTATCATTTATAGCATAGTAACGTTGACAGCAAAAAAGCATTTTCAAGTCTGATATGTTAACATTTGAGTGCACCGCAGCAAAGTAGTTCGTTAACGTTACCTATCATTAACTAACTACAATTTTACGCACCCGTCAGCTGGGCAGAAGGCTCCGCCTCAGCCTGCTTATGTGCTTTCGTAAAGTGTTTTCCACTTGGGATGCCAAAAAACATAACATTGTGTTGTCTTTCTGTGCAACTGTGAGCGGAACAGAACTGTCTCGTCTGCAACAGCGTGGTTGCAAGTTTCTTATGCCATATGTTCTGTTGCTTAATTACCGTACGTGCGATTGTTCAGTGTGACAACACAGCCATTTAGAACGAGATCAAAACTACGAATATGGGCAAAATATGTTATTCAGGGCGTATGCTGTTATTGTAGATGTTAACAGGGCGGAAATTTTTTTCCTAACTTTAAATAATAGTTCTGAAGTTTCACATTGTCCCATTGCTTACATCATCAGAAACGCCGTCTTTCCAGGACCCCATCTGCGCGCGCCCCTTATGCCGACGTAGGCTTCAAAGGGGTTAATATAACTACGTTGGTACCCCATTACACTTCAGGGTTCCAAAATGTGCCAACTGGCAGATGTGGGTAAGGGTACAGAGCGTGAAAACGAGTATAACTATATATCGTTTGTGTACAGGTGCCCTGATGTGTTTACTTGAACTAGAAAGGCTTCTGTAGTGCACATCCAAACCATACAAAAGCAACCTGTAGGCCTACTTGATGAAACATGAATACCTTCTGTTTGACGTAATATGGCACCGAGTAGCTATGATGTAGCCTAGAATGCTCTAAATAGACAAACGATGGACATTTTCTGCCCTGAACTACATGCACAGTTTATGACTATGGTATTCTTATTTCAACAAGAAGAATACTTAGTGATCTCTTGCGCGAAATATGATTGTTCCTACCATGTATTAATGCACATCTTGTAAGTCGCTAAATGCTTAAAATGTCAATGTAAAATGTACTTATAACTGAAGTTAGTTTTTTTGTTTTACTAAGATAGATTTTTCCAATGCAGTAGTTACTGTTTAATTATCACACTTTGATTTGGCTTGACATAATATTAAACGTAGGTATCTGTTCAATAAGAGATCATTGTTCAGTATATACAGTAGTTCATTTATAAAGGAAAGGCATCAAACGCACCTGTAATCTGTAGTTGTGTTTGCATTTCTTTTTCTTTTAAATTACACTGTGCTACCCTCTAGTGGCCAAAAGATGCATTTTCACAGTCTACAATGCCCTAAGAAAGAATGGAAAACAAAATATAATAGTGAAATTGCTCCTCAAGAAAAACATAAAATTCCTAGACATCATAAGGTATTGAATGATTTTTAAGTTTATATGAAAATGACCACAGCAACTGAGGTATAGTTCAAATCTAATGAGCAACATATTTCAGATATTTCTATATGTTCTATATTCCATGTAGATACAATTTACAGTATAATCATACTTACAAACAAAGTATAAACATATGCATATAAATATGTATTTATAAATCTATTCATAAATCCTGTTTTAGTGCATAGGGACTAGGCTTGGTAATTATATTTTGACTCAGTATAAATATAATCAATGTGATAATTATTGTGTCTGGGAATCCTATCTAACTAACAGGAAGAAAAATTATGTTAGTGTACTTAGCATGGAATCATGATCTTGAAGTATCCAGCCTTGCCCTGCATGCTGGTTCATATGCTCACTCTGTTAAAGAAGGGTGATGCAAGAAGAAGGGAATTGTGTCAAATGTCACACTTAATTTCTTTGCCCTCATTGAACATATACAAAAGTCAGCACATCACATTAAGTCTGTATATTTAATCAAATGCTCACCCAATAATCGCCCTATTGTGCTAACACAGAAAAAACATATTATGTACAGTACCAACAGGACAATTACATTACATTGAAAAGGACACCAATCAGCATTTGTTCAGTGATGTATATACTACAAAACCAGTGGTCTCTATTGTCCTCTAGTGGTAATTTTGTTTTATATTTCAGGATTCAATAGCAATTGTGCCTATGGTTCTCTCATAAAGGTTCTATTACAATAAGGTGCACAATTTGTGAGGGAGGCTGGAAAAACATCAATGACATGATCAATAAAGCCATCAAGACTCCATCTATGACATTGAATCATTCAAATGTTTAGCATTAGATAAAAATAAATATACAAATATAGGCTAAAATATGCAGAAGTACTTTGAATTTCTGAGTGGTTCAGTTTGTGAAGGTGCTCACCATGAGTGCAGGCTGGGGCCTATTATTTTAGGTTTGGGTCATTGCTGGCTTTTTCATGAGTTGACTGTGACTGGGAGTTAACTGCCGGGGGACACAACTGGCCTCATCCCACCAGGGGTAGTGTGGGTTTTATTTGGTTTACTGCTAAATGAGTTCCTCCCACCTCATGCCAGGTGCCCACAGGCTATCAGTTGTCATAAGTGAGAGACACGCCTTTTCTCTGTGCCTGTTTTCACCTGTAGTACAGTGTAGGGCGCCTGTAGGGTGTAAAATAATAATAAAATAAATAGTAACTGTCTGCGATGGATTGGCGACCTGTCCAGGGTGTATTCCTGCCTCTCGCCCCAATGCATGCTGGGATAGGCTCCAGCCCCCCCGCGACCCTAACTAGGAATAAGCGGCTGAAGATGAGATGAGATAATAACTGCCTCATGGCTGACTACAATATAAACAGGAGTCTGCAGTGGCAGATTATTCCCTTTGTTTTGCCAGGGGAAAGGTGAATTTATGTCAGCCATGGTTCCTTAGATTACCACTACTTTAGCTCCAAGTAATGACACATCAGGTACTCACAGGATATCAGTGGTCATCAGAGAGAAAAGCCATCTTCCAATCAGTCCTAGCTTTACTGTTGTACTGGGTGGCCTGTAGTCAGTCAAATAGTCATTGGTTTGTGGTCAAGTGCAGTGGAGGATTGCATGCACATGGTATGCATGCTCCTTGTGTGTGAAACAGCATAATTGGTGATTCCAAATTTGTGGGGGGAAGGAAATTGTTTAATTTCCAGTCTTATCAGACAAGGTCAATTGAGAGTATACAAAATCTTTGAGAATGAGGGGTATATGCTGTGCTCAATTTGCTCTCTCAATTTGGGAGGGCACACACTAGCATGTGTCCTCCAAAACATGTGCTGCCAGCTGGCTCTTCATTTACTCTCTGCAGTCCAGTACCTGAAATGTGCAGTCAATTGTCCCACAAGGACTGCACTTCTTCTGCAACTGGCACAGGCAGACTGCAGATCTTTTTTTTTTTTGACATTTTAAGCATTTAGCAGACGCTCTTATCCAGAGCGACTTACAAGATGTGCATCAATACAAGGTAAGAACAATCATAGTTAGCGCACAAGATCAGTGCAGTAATACAGCAACAGACATCATTGCAGGCGTCTGCGTATCATACCTGTAACACTGGGAAAGAAAAGGTTAGTGGGTGTTTTTTGTTTTTTGTTTTTTTAAATAGTGTAGAACAAGTAAACAGTGGTGACAACAGATTGACTAGTTGGACAGTGTTCAGTGGCAGTGGAGTCTGAAGAGGTGGGTTTTGAGTCTCTTGCGGAAGATTGGAAGTGATTCCGCAGTCCTGACCGATTGCGGGAGGTTGTTCCACCAGCGAGGGACCAGGACAGAGAAGAGGCGAGACCGCGAGGAGCGGCTGCCAGGTGCCCGGAGGGATGGGGCAGTCAGTTTGCCAGAGGAGGCGGAGCGGAGGAGTCTGGGCGGGGTGTAGGGAGTGATGAGTGACTGGAGGTATGGGGGAGCAGTACCTCTGGCCGCTTGAAAAGCAAGCACCAGTGACTTGAATCTGATGCGCGCTGCGATGGGGAGCCAGTGCAGAGAGGAGAGTAGAGGGGTGACGTGGGTGAACTTCGGCTGGTTGAACACCAGGCGAGCGGCAGCGCTCTGGACTAGTTGCAGAGGCTTGATGGCACAGGCTGGAAGGCCTGCCAGCAAGGAATTGCAGTAGTCCAGACGAGAAATCACCAGGGCCTGGACCAGGAGTTGAGTGGCCTCTTGGGTGAGGAAGGGTCGGATCCTCCGGATGTTGTGGAGGGAGAAACAGCAGGTCCGAGTGATCGCTGCAATATGGCTCGAGAAGCACAGCTGGTTGTCCAGGGTCACTCCAAGGCTCCTGGCAGACTGAGACGGAGACACTATGGAGCCTTCCACGGTGATTGACGCATCAATCGTCAGGGAGCCCTTTGCAGGGAAGAAGAGCAGCTCTGTCTTCCCCAGGTTCAGCTTCAGGTGGTGGGTGGACATCCATTCAGAGATGCCAAGCATGCAAAGATCCGTGCCGGGACCTGGGTATCAGATGGAGGGAAGGAGAGAAAGAGTTGAGTGTCATCAGCATAACAGTGATAGGAAAAACCATGAGCAGAAATAACAGAGCCAAGTGACTTGGTGTACAGAGAGAATAGGATGGGGCCTAGCACCGAGCCCTGCGGGACTCCAGTAGAGAGGGTAAGGGGAGAGGAGAGGGATCCTCTCCAGGCCACCTGGTAGGACCGGTCAGTCAGGTAGGACTCAAACCATGTCAACGCAGATCCAGAGATTCCCATCTCGACGAGAGATGAGAGCAGGATCCGGTGGTCCACGGTGTCAAATGCTGCCGACAGGTCGAGGAGGAGGAGGACGGAGCTAAGGGATCGGGACTTAGCCCCGTGAAGAGCCTCAGTGACCGCAAGGAGAGCAGTCTCTGTGGAGTGGCCTGCTCTGAACCCAGATTGGTTGCAATCAAGCAGGTCGTTCTGTAAGAGATGAGCAGACAGTTGATTATAGACAGCCCGCTCTAATGTTTTGGAAAGGAATGGGAGGAGAGAGACAGGTCGGTAGTTAGAGATGACAGCAGGATTCAGAGAGGGTTTTTTGAGGAGGGGGACAACATGAGCACATTTGAGGGAGGAGGGGACAGAGCCAGAGGAAAGAGAGGAGTTAATGACATTGGAGACAAAGGGGAGGATGTCCATAGTGATGGACTGGAAGAGGGGGGAAGGAATGGGATCAAGAGGGCAGGTGGTGGGACGGTGAGAGAGAACAAGTTGAAGGATGTCTGAGTCAGGAAGGGGCGAGAAGGAGGACAGAGGGTGGGAGGTTTAGGTGGCAAGATGGGTGAGGGAGAGGTTGGGGGGAAGGAGTTGCGAATGACATCGACCTTCTCGTGAAAGAAGGATGAGAAGTCATCGGCGGTTAGAGAGGAGGGGGTGGGGGAGGAGGAGGGGTGAGGAGAGAGGAAAACGTAGAATAGAGTTTACGTGGGTTGGAAACAGAAGATGCCCAAGAGTTGTTATTGTGAGATGAGGTGGAAAATACCCTGCCAAATAAAACTGGGCTCTGTTGTGTCTATTTATATATTGTCCTGTGGGACTCCCAGCCACAGTCTGCACTGGCATGGTCAGAATCCTATTCCAGATCATGCTTTAGCATGACACACTGCCCAAGAGTCCATCTAATAGATGTATTCCAAAGACTTATCAGACATAAGACAAGGTGAATCCAAGATATACGCACAATTTATTTTTATCATATTTATATCATCTAAATGTCAGTATGCAATAATGTTTGAAAACATACTGCGCTATATTACTGGAAATGAAAGATACATACAGCAAAATTATAATACGTGACACTCAATATTCCCCACAGGGAGAATATCATTCTTCACAATCATATCTAAAAGGGTTTGTGACCAATGCAAACTGTGGCCAGTTTGCGTTTCTTATGTCTGTCCTTATCCTGTCCTCAAAGTCCTCATCCTCTCATGTTTCCTGTCACTGAGAGGAGATTACCTCTATGTTTTGGGCAGAACTTGATCACTGTTAATGCTGTGACTGCTTGTTCTCTGACATAGCTCTTTTGGTTGATTTAGTTGTTGCTGAATACTGTACTATTAAAAATCACTTGACTAGCTCCCTGGAGCAAACCTCTTGTTCTTGGAGCAAACTTGTAAGTTTCATGGACAAGTTGAATTTTATTGTTAATAATAATAATAATAATAATAATAATAATAATAACAATGAATAATAACAATGAACATTATCCGGAGATTGAGGGAGTGGTATTGGCTGATTGTCAGATTTTTCATTAGATTTTTTTCCAGCAGTCTTCAGCAATCAACATGATGTTAAAAAACAGGGGATAATGAATTGAAACAATAACTTAGGCAATATAATTAAAAGGCACTGATAGTATGTTCTTTATAAACTTGGACTGATAAAATGGCCTGGGGATATTATTGGCATAAATTGTTCCTGGTTAATATTATCTCATTCAAAAAAGGGTCACAAAAGTAACCAAACTGACCACTGACTCTGTTGTCCAGGATACATGTTTCACATTCATCATTCGAAAGGACATCCTCTTGTTTTCATTGGATACAGTTGAGCCACTGATAACTCATAGGGGTATTGCTGTGACCCATTTTAGTTAGTGAGTCATGTATTCCGTACAGGCCTCTTGTTTCAGATTTTCAGTGTAATGTCTCCCTTCTTTGCAGATGGTACCAACTGTTCTCGCTGAAGCCCCACTGGGGGTTGCCATAAACCATACACACACACTCTTCCTTCACCATCTAAATATATACAGTACAGTATTCACTCCTTTCTGTGGCAAAGGTTTGGTATCTATGATATACTATGTGCATAAATGGCAAAATATCTAATCAAACAACATACATGAGTTAGTAAAAACTACTACAATTTGAATTTAACATAGAAACTAATGGCATGAAATTATTAGAGTCATTAGAGTCAAAATAATGACATTTGGAAGTATTTATCATGGTCTAAACTGAGGAATGCAATAGTAACATTAGTCAGTTCTCACTTGCCCCATTAAAACAGGAAGTAAGAACATAACTTCCCTAAAAGGACATTTTTCGCAGTACGTAACCGTGGGCAAGTTCGGAAATGCAGGATTGAACTAATTGGAGTCTATGAGGTGTACTCATTTTCTAATTAAATATTTAAAAAAACAAATGCTGTTTTATTTACATTACATACATTTGAGAAATACACATAAATGTAACTGAAGAAATATGAAACGCATAACACAGTTAATATATAATTAATATTCACAGAAATGACCATTATTTTAAGATCACCCCCAGTCATTTAAAATGGTATAGTCCAGGCTTCCTGTGCGGAACCACTGTGATTATCAGGAAGTTTGGGCGGTGGTGAATCGTCAAAGGAGATCTGTGCTTCTTTGGGTTTGTCGTCTTTTGGAGCTTCAGGTACGATTTCTTCTGCTAATTGAATTTTGTTACCCTTAAAGTGTAATAGATTAGCATATTGTTATTGTGTGAATGTGATATAAATTGCACAGTTTATGTGAAATTTGAAACCTTCTGCTAGGCGCATTTATTGGTTCATAGTTTGCTAGCTAGCTAGCTAAAACTGCACGGCAAGGCCCAGACAGAGAACGATAAAGAAAGTAAACACTGGACGACCAAATAATCCATGTTTGTTTGGCTTTTGGCCAAGCCAAAATGTAGCTAATTCGTTTTGAACGTAATCTTGGTTCGTGGCTAACTAATATGTTCGCTAAGTATTTGCCGTACTAGCTAGCAGTCTCGTTGTCTCAAGCATTTCATGGCCTATCTGTCACATTTACCTTTTTAAGATTAGGATAATTATTCATACGCGGAACCTAGCTACTTTATTGGGTTACTAACTATGTGTGAGAACAGTTACTACTTGGGTATTTGTAACTGGGTTGTCGAGAATGGATTGTCGAGAATATGCACTAAAAGTTTGCTATGTGACGACCTTAACTGTGTAGCGAGTTTTTCCCGAGTTTAAATTCCTAGCAAACATTAGCTGATTCTGGCTGACGTTAAGCAAAATACCAAATGACGGTCTGTCGGTTAAGCAATTGCAGCTTCTGTGATTTATGTTACGGCATTTATTGACTAACCCTGTACTTTAGATCTAGGCCTAGATCATTTATATCCGTCTGAACTAGCCATGTTTGTAGCTAACGTTCTACATGGAACATAAGCCAATGTTATGAGCTAACGTATCTAGCTAACTGCTACATTGATACGTAGGTAATTCGCATTTTGATGCAAGTGCTGTTGTGGCTAACGTTAATTTAAGTACTAATGTTCTTTTTTACAAATATATATCCCCAAGCTAGGCAACCCCACTGACACAAATTTTAAACCTAATAAATTAACGTCACTATCTACTTAGTTAACGTAACTAATACATTTCTCTCAATAGATTACAAGAACATTGTGTTCTTTTGTATTCTATTTCAGGAGTTAGGTTTCGTGTTTATTTTACCTGATAAGAATTGTATAGATTAGAATAGATTGTTCTGCAATATTGGATGGTAATGCCCAGGGAATATTCTGGTTTGCGGTTAATACTCGCTCACTAATTTGGAATGTTTATTATTGCTTCTCGTAAATTCTCATGCAAACTACTCATTGAGTGTTACATAGTGCAACAGTGCTGTCATGTAGTGCAACCGTCATACTCCAATTATACCTCATCAATCATCCCAGCAAAACGTCCCAAAAATCATCCCAATAGCATGGGTCCAGAAAGATGTAGCGGTAACAGTGTGGACGTGGAATCTAAAGCCGTAAAAATAAATTGTGCAAATTCTCGATGGTAAGATAAAAGTACCGGTGCTGAAGTTGGCAAAACACTGCAGCTCATTATTGCACACTACTGCAAGCTTTTGTCTGCTCCACCATTTAGTACCCCTGCGACCCATTTTGGAAAGGGGGGTGTGTCATGTGACAGGATACCTTTAGACTGTCCACTCTGGAGGGGAAAAAAGAAAGAAAAAAAAGGCCACTGTTCTCACATCAGTAATTTTTCCTATGCCGTCTGAAAGAAGGGACCAGAACATTAAGCATATTGAGATTGCCTTTTATAGTGCTGCAAGTGACACCTCTTTTGTGAATTATTGCCACATTATTGGATTTGCACTTTGCCAAGTCTAGCCAAGCTTCACTTGGTCAAATACTATTTTTATTCATTGCATGATCCAGTCTACTTATATAGGTTTGTTTTCTGGTGCAGCTGTCTTTGAAGCATTCCTAGCTCGTAAAGTCATGATGCTTTGACTGAAGAACACTTGGCTACCAGGCAAAGTATTGTTCGTTTGAAATATTGTTTTACACAACTCAGATATTTGTATTAAAGAAAATGAATAAATCTATGGACTCTTTTTCCTCTCAAAATAAAGAGCAGGCAACTGTGATGCTTCTGCAAGACAATGAAGCCTAGGAAATGTGACCTTGGAGTCAAATGAGTTGTCATACCTTACATCATATTTTCCTGGGATTATTTCCTAATATTTAGGCCACCACTATATTTAAATTACTTTCAAACTCTTTTATATATATATATATATATATATAACACACACACACACACACACACACACACGTATATGTATGTGTATAGATATGTGTGTGTGTGAGTGTAGGTATATGTGATGCAATTAGTTATGGTAAACTGTTGATTGTGCACTGCTTTAGATGCGTGTTGAGGCTAGTGTCTGGTGAAGGGAAGAGATGTTTACATTCACATGTCATCTCAATTTCACAGGCTTTTCTAGAGAGCCAAAGCAGACTGTTATGTCAGCTGATTTAAAAAAAGAAAATGATCATAATACGTCACAGCTTTGGCTCACACTTAACACAGGGAATAGGGTGGCCTTGGATGTCTGTGTCAACATGTGTTGTCTTACTGAACTCCTACTGTATGTGGCATGACTAAGATCATAACAATAATCATTGAGAATTTATTTTCAGGAGTAAACTACCCATACAAGCTTGTGAATGATCAGGCTTGTAACAGTTACTGTAAAAGGGGACCTATTATTGTCCTGCGGTACACATCTGAACCTTTTCCCCCCTCCCCCACTCTTCACTCAGGTAAAACAACAAAACCGTCAAAATGTCGAGCAAAAGGGCTAAGGGAAAGACCACCAAGAAGCGCCCCCAGCGCGCCACCTCCAATGTCTTTGCCATGTTTGACCAGTCTCAGATCCAGGAGTTCAAGGAGGCTTTCAATATGGTCGACCAGAATCGGGATGGCTTCGTTGACAAGGAGGACCTGCATGACATGCTGGCATCGCTGGGTAGGTCAAGGACACAAAGTGGAGCAAGGGCAGGGAAATCTTCAGTCCCATGGATGGGAATTGCGCATATTTCAGATGCTCATTAATTAGCTGCCAGAGAGAGGCCTAAGAGACTTCCAAAGAAGGATTTCAGTAATAATATTTCCTGGGATGAAATGCAATTGCATTTAAGGCCCTGAAGCAGAATTCGTGAGGGTAGAAACATGTTCTTGTTACGCTCCATGTGAAACATGAAGCGGCCTAGTGTACTGTGGATGAGTTTGAGAGATGGAGCAGTGTGTTGTAAACAGGTCTGGGCAAGACTCGCCTGGCTCACAGCCTGTGGCAGCTGGGTGTGACTCTTCAGTTTCTCACTGGGTCATGCCTAGGAGGATTATAATGTGAATGCTGTCTGTGGAGGTCACAGCCCAGCCTGCAGACAGGGTTGAAAGTGTTATGCAAGGTTGTTTTCTGCTGGCATGCATGCTCTTTAAAGGCGTGGTACTCAGGAAGGGGGGGTGTATTGCTGTTTTCTCTTGAAGACATTGTCTGGTTCATTAGTCCTACATTTTTTTGTAACATACTTGAGCCCTGGTGGTACATTTTTTGAATTCTTCTGCTGAGGCGGCAACGCTAGTGACTCTAGTGACCGTATAATGTGTCATGCTGTTGATAGTTAGCTAGCGGGTACATTTGTAGACAGATTGTGTTAAGTGGATTGTATAAATGGGTGAACTCAACTTATTTTTAAAGATTAACCAGATAATCATTAACATCTACAATTACTTAGCTAAACACCTTTCTAACCTTTACATTTTTTAAATCCCTAATAAAGATACAAAATACACACCTGAAACCTTTAACCACATGAGTTGACAATCTGGAAATGGACATTTTTGTGACAGGGTATGTTTTGTCAACCTCCATTTGAATGTTGTTCTCAGGGAAAAACCCCTCAGATGAATACCTGGAGGCCATGATGACCGAGGCTCCTGGTCCCATTAACTTCACTATGTTCCTGACCATGTTTGGAGAGAAACTCAATGGCACAGATCCTGAGGACGTCATCAGGAACGCCTTCGCTTGCTTTGATGAGGAAGGGACGGGTAAGAAATAGGGATGCACCGATACCGGTATCGGTATCGGGTCTGATACTGTGCTCATGTACTCGTATTTGTACTCGTAAAAATGTCCCGATACACCAAACCCGATACCAACGTCATAACGTTACACTGAGTGACTCCCGAAACACTAGCAAGTACAATTCATGCTGATTCCATTGCTGAAATCCTCTTCTGTTCAGTTGCGCGCTGAGAAATAAACATATTATTGTAACATTATGTTAGCAAGCTAATCAGTTGTGACTAGAAACGTTCTAAGTGTAGCCTAATCCTGCGTGCTCGACAACGTCACACCCTCTCCACGAGAAATGAAAGAAAATGTCGGCAGTTTGGAGATACTTTCAGGTAAACAAAGCAGACAAAAGTACAGCAGAATGCAAGATCTGCTCAGCCAATATATCAAGAAGTGGCACAAAACGTAGTTCATTCAATATATTCAAAATAGTAACTTGATAAAACATCTCAAAAATCGACACGAGGTGGGGTACAAGGAGTTTTCTGGTGCTAGCAGCGGCAGACAGCAACAACCAACTTTACTACAAACACTACAGAGGCAAGAGACAACCCGAAGGCAGTAAAAATGCATTGCTCTTGACAATCAACCGTTGTCGGTTGTGGATAACGTGGGATTCCGGCGGCTTCCGAGTCGTCGTCATATCACAGAGACCGTGTTGCCGAAGATGCACGACTTATACGACATCAACAGCTTGTTGTGCGACATGTCAGCCATTAGCTTCACCACTGACATTTGGAGCAGTAGCGTCAGTCCAATGTCTCATCAGCCTAACTGCGCAGTGGATAGATAAGGATTTTACTCTTCAGCGAGTTGTACTGCAAGCAAAACAGTGTCATGGATCGCATACAGGTTAAGCAATAGCAGGTGCATTTGACGAAATGCTTCAAACTTGGGGGATTTCTAAAAAATCTGTTCACGTCGTGGTCCGAGACAATGCCAAAAACATGATAAAGGCCATGGATGATGCTGGACTCCCAAGCCTTCCGTGTGTCACTCACACACTCCAGCTGCAGTGCATGAAGGCCTTCTTGATCAGCGAAGTGTTGCCGATGCTGTGGCAGTCGGGCGGAGAATAACATTAAACATTCCCCCTTGCCGTACTCCCGGCTAGAAGACATTCAGCTACAGCTCAACCAGCCGATAAAAAGACTCCAACAAGACGTTCAAACCCGCTGGAATAGTAAGTTTTACATGCCGCGCTTCGTCGAACAGAAACGAGCCCTCGGAATATTTGTGTCCGAACATGAGCTCCCCGACAACCTCAGCACGAACCAGTGGAGTTTACTGGAGAAAACGATAACCGTATTGGCTCCCTTTGAAGAGTTAACTCAACAGGTGAGCTCTTCGGATGCATCAGCGTCAAATGTAATTCCCGCTGTCACCGTGCTTCAGAGATTGCTGGACAAGGACAAGGACCGTGGACAAGGAAACGGACAAGGACCGTGGAATCAGAACAATGAAGAACACTTTACTGGCAGCTGTGAAGAAACGGACATGGAGAAAAATCCACTCTACTGCATCGCAAGTCTACTCGATCCAAGGTAACGAATAGTCCTATATTCAAATGTCTGGCGGGGATGCAGACCAACAGGAGGAACATGAGGAGCCACCTATCAGAAGGCCACGGAGGGACCAGCCCAGCAGCAGTCTGGACAGTGTGTTCGATGAAATTGCAGATGAGCATGCATCACTGAGCAGTACTCCAGTGGCTGCTGCCATCCAGTTGGAGACATACCTTGCAGAGGCCACAGTTTCTCGTGAAGACAAACCACTCCAGTACTGGGTGGTTAGCAAAGTGCGATTTACCCACTCTTGCCCAAATGTCACAAAAATACCTCTCAGCGCCATGTGGCAGTGTGGAAAGTGAACGGCTTTTTAGCTCAGTGTCACATATTGTTGATGAAAACAGAAATAGGCTCACGGCTGAAAATGCAGAGAGGCTTCTTTTCATCAAAAATAACCTGCCACTTACCTTTTCAAAACAGACCTAGTCTTTAGACAGCACACAGACTGTTCCATGTCAGTTAGCCTACAATATATGTTTTGTCATACTACAACTCAGTGAGAGTTACAGGTTACAATTTCATGTTTTACAAAAAAATAAATAAACACAGTATCTTCAAAATCAGCAGTCTCATTATTGTGGTAATTGAAAATTGCAGTATTAAAAGTATTCGTATCAGTACTCGGTATTGGCAAGTATTCAAAAGTGAGAGCTCGTACTCGGTCAAAAAAAAAAATGCTATCGTCCCAACCCTAGTAAGAAACCAGTATTGTCCATAATGTTCTAAATGCTGTCTTGTGGGCTGCAACTGCAACCTTTGCTCTTCAAACAATTTTTAATGAAAAAAATATTGGAGAAGTATACAGTTGTCAACCTGTTAATCATGCAGCACAATCAAAAATAGGTTTACAACAGTCATCAGTTTAAAGGTACACTTTTCGCCTCCTTTATCAAGCTCATGTACTGCCACTGATTCGGTCAAATTAATATTGGACATAACTGTCAATGATCAAATAAATGTATTTGCAGTGTGCCAAACTCACTAATTTGTCATTATACCAATAATTTCTCAGATATTTTAACAAAATATGTATTACAAGACACAAATGGCTCTGTTGGGTAACTAAAAATGCATGTTCCAATATCCTATTCCTCTGGTAAATGTGTTATTATTTAAACTTAGTTCCACAAACTACTGTGATGAAATGGGACTAATCTTTATTGCCCAAAACGAAAAAATAATTGCCAAGTGCTTATGTGAGGAGGGAAATGATTGCAGAGCATTGCAATATTTTAGGTTCCATAGTGCTCCATTTTAATGTTGTAGAACAAGAGAAAAACATTTTCCTCCAAGGGACAAACAGTTTTTGTGAATGTCAATCATGTTTGCCAACATACCTGAATCGGTGTGCCAAAAAGGGTTGATAATGTTTTAACTAAACATAACCTTTGACCTCTCTCAACCTTTCTGTTTAACTCACTAACACTAAATCATTCTGCCTCCAAATAATTGTAATTCCTGCGTATAATTACATTTAATGAATCTTATGATTCTAATTTCCAAAAATAGCTGAAGGACAAATAGGCAAGACAAGCTTAAGTAAGTGGGTGATGGGCTGGTTAATATCTGAATTCTGTCTTCGTTTTCCTCAGGATTTATCCAAGAAGACTACCTGAGAGAACTGCTGACCACCATGGGTGACAGATTCACAGATGAGGAGGTGGACGAGCTCTTCAGAGAGGCTCCCATTGACAAAAAGAGCAACTTCAACTACGTGGAGTTCACACGCATCCTCAAGCACGGAGCCAAGGACAAAGATGATTAGACGTCTGTTGTATAAATAGAAAGTTAAATATATGCAAATATCTTTGTTCATATTATACCATCGTTTGTCTTTTTACCAGATTAGAACAACATGTTGCATGCCTTAGCTTTAAAGCAGGACCACTCAAAACAAGGCAAAACAAACTAAAGGTTATTGAGCATATTTATGAACCTCCATTTCAGCTCTGGTAGATTTGCACATCAGTTCCAACTCAAGGTTGTCGGTTAAATTGCAATAACAGAGTTGTGTGTGTCCTGTGGTATATATTAAAAAGAACTGTTCAAAACATGAACGTGGCGAGAAATCCAACTCTGGAAAATAAGCCTGTTAACCTAATGGCCTGATTTAGCTGGATTTTTGCATTTTGTAATAAATTTAAACTTTTGAAGTAAAGTTCTTGATCAACTCATTGGATTGTTGTGCTCTTCTGTTTTTGATTGGTTAAAGAGGGTACACATCAGCATGCATGATCTAGGCCAGTGGTGTAATTTAAGCGAAGCCTAGGATATGGCAGAATTACGTAATATGAGTTACGTCAGGATTTAAAAAGGTAATCCGTAATATCAATATGACGCAAAATACTGTTAACAGGTACTGAAAATCACGTATATTCAGGAAAAACTGAAAAATACTTTTTTTTAAGGGTGTAGCTTTCTGAGTTTTATTTAACACAGCGATTAACAGCATGAAACTCCATTACATTTTGTTCCCCTGACACATCCACAATTAATTTTCAACAGAACTGGTTTGCCTTTTATATTATGAATGTTTCCCTGTGTTACAGGTACGATGTGCAGCTGCCAACAATGATGTATATTGCAGTATTACTACACTGATCTCTTGCACTAACCATGATCAATCTTACCATGTATAAATGCACTTTTTGTAAGTCGCTCTGGATAAGAGCGTCTGCTAAATGCCTAAAATGTAAATGCATATTGTTTTGGAATCATCGTGTGCTGCTTCTTCAGTTTAATATAAAGCAGCACACGGTTCCAAAACCAATGCACGATGGTAGGTTATTTATTTACGGGTAAAATAAAGATAACATCAAATGATGCCACTGATCTAGACTGACAACAAACAGAAAACCCTGGTAATAGAATGCTGCTGATGTCTATCCGGTTTGTTCCTTCTCTGTAAATGTTTTAAAGTCTGGTATGCTGTCCTGTCACAACATGGAGCTTTCACATTCTTTGAGCATTCCTTTCAACCGCTGAAGGCATGCCACTACTGGATCTCCAGGAATAGCGGAGGCCTTTTTCAAGTGAAATACTTTTTTGTCTTTTATCAAATTAAATTGGCGGCACACGGGTATAAGACTACACATACATTGTTAAAAGCAGGTTAGCTAGTAAGAAGCCCACGGTCAAAGCACCCTGTGCTTTGTTAGCTTTTTTTTGTTACAAAGGGAAATTATGATGATGATTTGGTTAGGTAAATTCCCGTGAATGAATCATTGGGATGCTGGTGTTAAACATACGAGTTATTTATTTCAATAAGTCAGTTCAATAATTTTTAATAATCATCAAAAAAAGGAAAATTGCAAAGGGCAGCAATTCAGAATACAAACTGATGACACAGAAGGGCATTTGAAAGCTATCATGGTATTCTTTCTATATTGGACGGCAATAACTACCACATACAAATATTCATAATACTGTAGCGATCTTGAGAGGGTCGCTCCTCATTAACGTGTGCACGGGGCATTGTGTGCTCCGGGAGTACGCTGACAGCCTCGCCACCAGGGATGAGGACTGCAAGCGCACGGGGCTGGTCCAACACAGCATATACACTGGCTCTGCCCCGCCCATTCGCTTGCGCCCCTATCAGCTCGCCCTCGCTAAGCACCAGGCCGCTGAGGAGCAGATCCGGAACATGGCGGCCACCGGGGTCATCGAGCCGTCGGACAGCCTGTGGGCAGCCCCCGCCGTCCTTGTAAAAAGACAAGGACAACAGCTGGCGCTTCTGTGTGGACTACCGACGCCTGAACCACGCCCCTTCACCCCCAGAGCGACGGCCTGGTCGAATGATTCAATAGAACATTGGCCACACAACTCGCCATATTGACCAGCCAGCACCAGCGGGCCTGGGACCGCCATCTGCCCCTGGTCCTGTGGGCGTACCGCACCACCATGCAGGAGACAAGCCACTGCACGCCGGCCACCCTCCTGTTCGGGCGAGAACTCAGGACCCCGGTGGACCTGGTGTTTGGACCCCCTCCCGACCCTGAAATGGAGGGTGGGCCGGAGGTTGACTACCTCCGCCGGCTGCAGGAGCGCTTGAAAGTGGTCCACGATTTTACCCACCAGGCTCAGGCCAGGTCGGGGGTAAAACAAAAGTGGGCCTACGACACCCGGTGCTGGGGCCAAGCTTTCGCACCCGGCAACCGGGTGTGGATCTTCTGCCCCTCCCGGCCAAAAGGGGTGTCCCCCAAGCTACGGAGCCGTTGGTGCAGGCCTGGTGAGGTCCTGCAGCGGCTCAGCGAAGTTGTATATTGGGTGCGCACGCCCGGCCGGGGGCGGGAGGTGGTTCTACATCAAGACCGGCTGGCCCCGTACCGACCTCTGGCACAGGCCGCTGCCGAAGTGGCAGGTGAGTCGCCCAGACCCCTTTACCCCAGAGACTCTCCCGGTGCACCTGGGGGAGGCCAGAGGCGAACCCCGCGGCGGCGGCGAGTGCCGCCACATTTAACTGACTGTGCTGGACAGTGGGGTCGCCGGGGACGGCTGACCCCCTTGCAAGGGGGCTATGTAGCGATCTTGAGAGGGTCACTCCTCATTAACATGTGTGCAGGGCATTGTGGGGAACGCTATATAAACCCCCTATAGTGAATTGTTTTTCTTATTTTGAATGCTAAGAAGATAAGCTAAGAGGTCACTATGTAACCTCATTGGATTCACTGAGTTAAGTTTATGATATGAATGTCTCATGAGTAGATCATCCAGATACACAATCCATATAGGCTACTTCAACGATCAGTGTGTAAGTATCAAATAGGTGTTCTGATTGGCCATTATGAAACCAAACCCCCACCACACCCACATGTATTTTTTTAAAGTTAATCCAACCTCTTTTACAACTGCGCCGGAGGTGCGCTATCGTCCTAAATCACGAAATTACCAAAATTGCGTTAGACACGCCCTAAAGCGCCACCGTCTTCGCTTTGCGTCTGCGTTACCAACACCATCCTAATTCACCAAAATAAGGCCCAGTATATGGTTCATGTTTGCCATTTACCTCTGCTAGATCACATTTAACAATGAAAGTGTGATTTGTGTAATTTATGTAAGAAAATCCACTATAATGAACACATGGGTGGCATAAATCAAGTTTATCTTGAAAAAATGTAAATGAAACAAGGTTTTCATGGGTATTGATGTTTTGTTTTGAACTGAAACACAAAACAAGAACCAAATTGAACTGTTCTATGGAATACATCTCTCAAAAAATGTGTCAAAAATAATTCTGAAATAAGACTGTATAAAACAGAATACTGTGTGTGCATGTACATGCCTGTCTACACATC
This sequence comes from Aldrovandia affinis, assembly GCA_029706075.1. Lineage (NCBI taxonomy): Eukaryota > Metazoa > Chordata > Actinopteri > Notacanthiformes > Halosauridae > Aldrovandia > Aldrovandia affinis. Next base: position 739,702 of record JAINUG010000240.1, on the reverse strand, counting down.
ACATGATGGACAGAATTTCACAGTGTGTTTTACAGATGTATGTTGTACTTGCTGCATGTGGTCTGTGTCTTTGTGTCCTTATAGGGTCCACACACCTGGCAGCGCTTCCTCTTGTTGCCATTGGCTGCAAGAATGATGAAAATACTTTATTAGTTCAGGATTTTTTTCTACCACCTCTCCCAATACTCTAAGTTACACACACACACACACACACACACAGCACACAGGCCCAGGGAGAAGAGAGAGTCAGAGACACACACTCACACTTCAGGCACTGGAGGTGGTGGTTATGTGGGTCGTGCAGGTGGGGCAGCAGGAGCCTCCTCCAGAATCCTTCTCACCTTGGCTGCAGAAGCTGGGGTCCTTGAGACATGTCTCCTCTGGATGTAAGGTGTTACTAGTGCCATGCCTAGCTCCTCCAGAAAGAGTCATCTCCTCTGGAGCTTCCTTCGGTTCCAGGCTGGGTTTAACGCCATCCAGATCAAAAGCATTGTATGCTGACACGTCCAGTATATCAAGTGGCCACTGTAAAGTTCTTCTTTGGCAGCTGTAGCAGGATAGCATCTTATCTAAATGGTCTTCCCCTCCTTTTGTGGCATTATAATCCAGTATGATCTCTCGCTTACGGTCCTCCTGGCCACTGATCCTTCCATCCCTACGTAGTGTACTTTTTTGGTATGTAGGACACCAGAGAAGTGTTGGCCGTAAACACAAAGTCGGAGGACTTGAGTGGCCTGTTCCTTACAGTCATAAACTGAGGTGGGAGCCCCATCTTATTTTTTCAGATTGTTCCAACCGTAGTCAGCCTCTGTTTGAGGAGTTATTTTCCCAGGCTGTATGACATTAAAAAATTATCACAGGTGATGTTGTGGCCACTGAGGCCCTGTGACATGTCCAACACCACCTACATCCCCTGGTTCCTTTCAGGGGCTCCTCCCTCTGGCATCCCTGTAATTTGCATGTTCCATGCATAGGGTGAAGCAGCATCACAGGCCGTCCAGATTTGTATACCGTACCTTGCTGGTTTGGACGGTATATACTGCATGAAGGGGCAACGGCCTCTAAAAATGTCTCTCTCTGTCTCAACATCCCACAGACTTTCAGTCGACTCCCCTCTTGACCTATAGACACCTGCAAGGATGAGGATCCCAAAGTAGGCATGTAAATGTGTGTTGACCATCTCTTTCCACTGCTCCCTGAAAACACTTCTCCCCTCACGGTTGGTCATATCCATAATGATTTTCTTAATTGAGTCAGGAATCAGCAGCTCAAATGAAGACTTGATATCATGTACGAGTCACTGCCATTCGTGTGGGCCCTGGTACCATCCTTATTATTTTAGCAGCTGAGAGGGGTGGCTCACTCATTGGGGATGAAGACCATTCAATCTGACCATTCTTGGACATATATGTTCCTCCTGCGGCTGGCTGTGGGGCTCCTCCTTGTGCGTGCTCTGGGTCAAGCTTATCTTCAAATTCACTTTCATGCTTTCTACATTATCCTCATATTGACACTTCCTCAGCTTCCACGTCACTATTTGTTTCTCTCTCTTCAAGTATTAGATCTAAGGCCCTCTGAGAAGAGATTCTTCTGATCATATTGAGGGATTGTGGAAGTGACCCACACGCTGTAATGCAAAGCTATTTATCTGTTTTGTCCCTCTCCCAATGTGCAGGTGTGAGGGGTACAGTGTGAGAAAATGTTGAATGTTTTGGAATAACATTGTGCTGGTTCCCAGAGGGTAAAGGAGGTGGGAAAGTGGGAGCAGACAGGTTATCGGTGCTTGGAATGTAACAATGTTGCAACCTTATGGCAGGTGTGTGTGTGTGTGTTTGATATCCACAGAGAAACCGGGAGCTGTTTTTGAAAAGAAAAGTAATACAGTGAGAGAATCCTTATGGACCAGGAGTAGGTGTGGGGGTGATGGAACTAAGCTTAGGACATTTTCTTTTGGAAATATTGTATATAAAATGGTGGAGAGGGTTGTGTTTAATCTATGAAATATGCTGCAAATTTGATTGAGCAAAAGACAAAAATATATGTGTCCATAAGTGTGTGCATGCATGTACATGTGTGCACAGGTGTGAGAGCAATTAGAGATGAAGGTAGTGTGACAAGAAGTTAAGTCACCTTTTTGTTTCATATTTACCATGACCTGTTTGTTTTCACCTACAATTTCCACCCTTTCATTACTCTCGGGTCAAATTGACCTAGGGTTGCCAACTGTCCTGTATTAGCCGGGACGTCCTGTTTTTGGGCCAGATTTGGCTCGTCCTTGGGACGTTCCTTGTTCCATATAACAAAATACCAGTCAGACATAAAAATAGAATCCCATCATATTGTAATGGTGTAAAGAAGTTAAGTAGCATATGCTAAGTAAGCTTGGGGGCTGCCATTGTTATTGTTATGTGTTCAGTCTCCCATGATTCTTTGTGTGCCAGTTCCCCATCACCCCTTGTGTCAATGAGTAGATTATTGTTGTAACCGTGACTGTGTTTGTACGTCTAAGTGACTCCCCTGAGTTTCTCGTGTTCTTGGTTGTGCCCTGCGTCTATAAGCTTTGTTGTAGTAAAGCAGGTGGCCTGAGTCTTCTCTCAGCAGTCGCCTTTAGAATATACAGTATGTGTTGATTTACATCCGTACACACTTCGCCCCATGTGCCCCGCCTTCTGTATTTGGATGATATAAAGTTGGTAACCCTAAATTGACGATCAGGGACATAAATGTGTATGGAGGGTGTAGCATGTATACTCAATGAAAATGTGTTCTTTTACATGTTCTTCGCAGAAAATAAGCCAAGGCCATGGAGTTTCAGGTTGAAAAAATAATGAATTCTATTTTTCTTTTACTAAAAATGTAAAACGGGTAATTTTGACCCGAACACAAGGGTTAAAAAAACAACAGCGTTGCAGAAACAATTAATCTCAGCTGTCGGATCACAAGAGGGAAACAGCCTTAAGAAAGGTATTCAGTAAAAGAACGTCACATATCATTTAGAGGTCAGTGATCACGCTATCGCCTACTCACAGGACGCAATCTTTCGAGGCTCAAAAGCACTGCTAATCCTTTTAAAGGGACTGTATTGACTAACTCTACAGTTAAGATGTATACAATGTTGGAAGGCGAATTAGAACGGAAACTATAGCGTTAGCTAACCGTTATAACGTTTAAAGTGCACACGCGGAGAGAGACACGAATGCAATGCCGGTAGATTCAACGCCCCTCAGTGGTACAATCCGCATACCAAAGAGGTTGGTGGACCAGTGGGTCCCTGGTCCTCGCCATCCGCAGTTAACACATACGGGTAGTTGAATTGTGCATAATAAAGATAAGAAGCACGAGTCACCAAACAGCTAAAGGCCTAAATACACTTAACTTAAATACGCCGGCGTACGTAAAATGGCTGCCACTCGTATCCTGCGGTCGTTTGGTGCGTACCTTGTGTAAGTCCTCGCGAGGAGCAATACCGACATAAATCGTGGGGGCAGGCATGAAAGCGGAGGGTGATGGCAAGCCGCTCTGCTTCACCCATTGGCTCACTGTGCGTGTTTTGATGTGTAATGAGCGGGGACACCCAACGAAGCAAGTCATCAAATGTCCTGGCGGACATAACGTAAATACTGATGATGCTTTTCATCGTAAATTTATCTCATCGGTAGAATGCGCCGCGATACATTTAATGGTCTAATACCATCTCCATTGTTTAGTTTAGCTTATTTGACATTTAACTCAAAAAAATGATAATACATGGTTACATCCCGATGTACATGTTGGCGGCGCCGCTGCCGCTGTTTCTGCCGTCTTCTCAATATGTACAATAAACAACCTTGTTGTCCAGAATCGTAAGTAGTTGTCGAAGTATGCCAGCCAGAGACAACTTAGTTTCGGCCCCACAGTTCTGACCTGCACCTCGTGGATATAGCTTAAACATCCAGACAGACATAAAGTACGCAGTAGATTATCTAAACAATGCCGCTCGCGTTGGGTACGCGTAGGCGTGCAAAGTTAGGTATATTTAGGCCTATAGACAGCTCAATACAAAAGCTACAGGGACATCAACCAATCGCAATGACGTGTATTCAGTTTTCGTTTATCCCTTTGACGAGTGCGTTAAAGTTATAATTCAAAGTGTTCTATTCTGAATTGTAATAGTTTTTTGAGGATGCCATTAGTAGCCCTCTATGTTGTCATACATTAAAACAAACTATAATGTTACGAGATGTTCTAGAATAAACGTTATAGTGTGACAGTACTCCTCAGAGGGTTAAAGAAAACACCCCATTTCGTCGCCCCCTGTTCTACGTCACGCTTGAACACGGAAGTGGTAATATTCGTCATTGGTTATGGAAGCATGCTGGACCAGCAGCCCCTAGCTCTGTCTGTTGCGTCTTTACAATGTTTTTTTTTTTTTAATTAGGTGAGGTGCTTCTACTTCTATTTCACTGCTGACGTGTTGTTCCCTTTTTCCTGTATACATACTGTGAATCAAATGTTTAACAAAGTTTAAGATTATTGTATAATAATATGTGCTAATATACAGCTCGTCACTGTAGCTGTATACCATTAACTGCCGTTTAGCCAGTATGCTAACAAGTCAAACAAGGACAAGGTTACCCTGCGCCTTGTGATGTTTTTCGTTACTTCGCAGATCTGTTTTACAACGATAAGTGATGCTGATGGTTTGGTTTGTTAAATGGTTTTCACTGCACTTGTGTAATGTTACATTTATGTTCATCAGTTGGAGATGGTTGGAAATTTGTAGATAAAATAGTTGCAAAATTACACAGTTGGTTGGTGGAACAGTGGTGATGGAAAATAAATAGTGATCCTTGATAAAAAAACAAACATGTTTTAAAGTTTGACAAGGACTCATAACTTCCTGAGATTACTAAAAAGCTGAACTTTTTATGGTCTACCACAAATTGCCTAATCTGATTGTTTTGGATTGCAATAAGGATTGCCCTTAATGTAGCATTGAGAGATTTGCATTAACTTCTCATTTGTTTGCACAACAGACTCAGTGCGTCCTAATGAGACCCTCGGATGGCTCTCAAGCTTGTGCAGAAGATTCAGAACCTGACCCTGACTGGACAGTGGCTCCGCTCTCTCCATGGCGCAGCTTGCCTCTCCCGACTCAGCACGCGCAGCTGGTGTGTGTGCCCGGCGTGCATGTGGACCGGCTCTAAGTGCTGCGCGGTGGGCCAGGGCTGCCGCCGGCTCCAGTACGGCTATGGGAGGATAAGCGTGTCCACCATAGCGAGGGATCCTCTACACTTCAGTTCCGGGTCTGTCTGTCTCCACAGGGATGCCACACACATGTTCCGGATCAGCCTGCTGCATCCGCCCGATGCGTCTGCCGAGCAGGCCTTCGCTGACCACCTCAGGAGCTGCGGCACCTCCAAGCAGGTCCTGAGGCTCCTGCGGTCAGCGGAGGCCATGTCCGACACGATGGCGGCCGCTGCGCTCCACCGGGTAGCTGATCTGGAGCAGGGGAAGAATGGACTGAATGACCCAGGGATTCTGGAGAAGGATGTTATCAAGGCCCTCTGTTTCCGGCTGGAGCACGACTCCACGAAGCTGACGGACGGTGGGCTGGTGTTGGCCCTGCTGGCCTGCACGCGGCTGTACGTGGACCCCTGGAGCACGCTAATGGTGCGGCTGGTCTCCGAAAGCCAGGAGCGGCTGGACAGGGGCTGCATGACCATCAGCCACCTGTGCGCCCTGGCAGAGGCTCTCCTCGCCCTCGAGGGTCCCGGCTGTGGGATGCTGCAGCAGGCGATGGGGCAGATCCAGGAGCGGCAGCCAGGGGACTGGAGCCTTCAGGAGCTCATCCGTGTGTACGGCATGCTGCAGGCCGGGGTTGGGGAGGGTGGCCGCTACCAGGACCTCCTGAATGCCATGAACACCCACACCATCTCCATCGCCTCCCGCCTGGACCCGGCCTCGGTTAGCAAGGTGCTGAACGCTCTGGTGGTCCTGAACCAGACCAAGGCTGTGCCCCTTGTTATCAGCCTGTGCAAGCGGTCTGTCCGACACGTGCCCCACTTTTTGGACGAGGAGCTGAGTCTGGTGCTGGGGGCACTCATACACTTTGGTCACAGTGACCAATACTTTGTGGAGGCCATGGAAAGACACGTCCCCAATGTGGCCTTCACGGCGCACCCGGAAACCGTCAGCAAGGTGATGCAGTACTTTGGCCGGCGGAATATTCTCTCTCTGCCCATTTTCGACGCGGTGGCTGAGAGCTTTGTCTACAGGGCAGACTCGTACAGCACCAGCCAGATTGCCAGGCAGATTATGCCTTTTGGGAAACTTGGGTACCTGCCGCCCAACACGGGTGAGGTTTTCCGCAAAGTGGAGGCCATCTTGCACGCCCGCTTCAGCCAGTTTCAGCCCCGCACAGTGCTCAACCTGCTGCACTCCTGCACCCTGGTGGAGAGGTTCCCTGTCAACTTTGTAGCCAAAGTCTTCAGTCCTTATTTCCTCCAGCAGCTCCAAGGTGAGATGGCAAAAAAAAAAATAATTAATAAGGCTCATTAATGACCATATAATTCCTGTCTTCATTTATCAAATAAGGTGCATCTTGTAAATTCCATTTCGATTCACTCACTTCAGGAAATGAATTAAAATTCAATGAATCAATTGAAAAAATCCTCATAGAACATTTTTTCATTTCATTACCTGAATTTAAATTCATGAACCTCAAATTAACCCTAACCCCGATTGTGTCATAGCTCATTCACACAGGCTGTGCTTTCCGGTTGTGTTCCAGCACAGGGCACAGGCATTGACAGGACTATAATGGCACAGCTGACGCAGCTCTATATGACAGTGAAGCTCGAGTGTCCCTTTTACGAAGTAAGTCATCCCAAGATCTTTATTCCGTAAAGACATCATTGAATTCGTAGGTTCGGCTGGTGGGTTTGCTGCACTTCACCAGGGTTCATCTAGATTTTAAATGCAACATTGTTCACATACTGTTCAATTTGAATTTCAGGGACCCAGACTCCTCAACAAATACTGTGTGAAATCCTTGCTCACGCCTGTGCGTTCCCTGGAGACCACAGTTGATGGACTTCTCTACAACTGTGTGAAAACTGGCCTGGTTGACCTGCTTGGGGGTCGAACCTACTTCGCATCTCGTGTCCTAACTCCATACTGCTACACCCTGGGTAAAACACACTGACTGGGAGTGCATGTGTGGACAGGAATTGATTCATATACAGTGGAGCATTTATGCTTCTGATGGGCTGCAGTTGTAGGCACATTTCTGACTCCCAAGACTTACCCCTGGTGTATAAAGCAAATTGGTGCAGAGTAGTTTTGAAAGTTCTTGCAAACACAATTGTGAGCTGGATTTTTGTGTGAGGTGGTGATTTTTTTCCATCATATTGCTACAGATGTGGAGATAAAGCTTGACGAAGAGGGATGTGTTATGCCTGCCAGTCATGCTTATGAAGTCTATAAAAGGTACAAAGTTCATGAAGGGATGGATTTGATGAACCCACTCATTACTTACTATTCTGTTCTGTGGTCATTTAAAAATATTTCATACTGATTAATATACTGATACTGAGACTATTTAAAAATGACAGTTGGTATGGTGTAATGTTACATTTATGTTCATCAGTTGGAGATAGTCAGTATAAAATAGTTGCAAAATTACACAGTTCGTTGGTGGAACAGTGGTGATGGAAAATAAATAGTGATCCTTGATTAAAAAAAAAAAACAATGGAACATGTGAACAATGGAATGCTGATACTCACTGGAAGGGTCTGAATGTGTTTCTTGGTGTTCATTTTTTGCAGGGTAGCCTTGTGCATTGATGGTCAAAAGAGATTCTCTGTGAACACCAGGCAGTTGCTGGGTAAAGAGGCCACAAAACAGAGGCACCTCAGGCTGCTGGGCTACGAAGTTGTGCAGGTGAGAGCGGAACGTTGCGACATTAGTCTTCTCATGTCCACCAACAGGCAGATCCACTGTTGGTGGACATTTTGTATTGTGTGTACCAGTAGTGGCGCATCGGTTTTCCATCTGCAGATGGTGAAACCTTGGCATGGTTGAGATACGGTGTTGTCTGCAAATTCATCTCCCTTAATCTTGCCTCTGAAGCATACATTCTATGCTTTATTTTAATCCCTCTACTTAAAAAGGTATAATTTGTTTTGCAGATTCCATTCTACGAGTTTGACGAGTTGCAAGGTCAAACAGAGACGGTAGAATACCTGCACAAGAAAATCTTCCCCCACAGCTACAGGCTCAGCTGGTGACTGTACGAGGCACAGGACTTAAACTAATAAGAATTTGCTCAGTAAAACAGGAACACAGTGAAGGATTTGATATTTGAGCAAAGCTGTTTGATTTTCACCAAAGAGTTGACTTACTTGCAAGGACTTATATTTGCAAGTTCACTTTACAAATGGACCTGACAGAGCATTCATATGGTGTACAATCGATATTGATTTGAGAACAGTCTTGTATCACTAAGGCAATTTTTACTTTTGCTTTTGCAGCCATTTAAGACATTTGGTGCAGTTCACAAGGCAATGGCTGTTGTGTAAGATTAATTGTATTTTTTGCTGACTTTTTGCACAAATTAAAGGTATTGCTTTTTTTCCTCAATTAAAACATGCTCTCATAACATTTCTCCAGTGATCAATAACAGTTATTTGAAAGATGTAAAGTGCTTTGGGTCTGTACCTTCAATACATAGCCACAGATTATGATTATTCTGGGAAAGCAAGGGTGTCTACGATCATACCCACAGCATTCATTTAAAATGTACAATTCATTAATCAAGATTAATTTCAAATGGGATACACATATTACAGAATTAAATCAGCCAATTATCAAGTACGGCAATTATCCATAGATTCATAATCCTCATGAACCCCCCAATAGCTTTGATATCATTGCACTTTGTCAACATATTTAAACAAAACAAGATTAACCAAGAAAGAATGTTACAAAACCACACACTTGCATGGCAGTAAACTAAGAACACTTGGATGCCACCTGAAAACTTCAGATTGACAGATATGGTTGTGTTTACAGGCAAAATTCCCAACTGGATATATAAATGCTATTTTACATTAAAATGTTTTTGGAATATTGCTTTGTTGTTTTTTGTCTGTTTTGCGTCTTAAGTAGCAGGAATCTGTGGCAGTCCAAACTCGTCCACAAGAACACCTTCCTGCAAATAAAAATGGGGGAAAAAAATCACTTAATATAGACACTTTCAAAAGATACTCTCCATCAGGACCAGTCAGATTGTATGTAGTTTCCAAATTGCTTTTTGTCATGTCACATGATTTGGACAGACCACACCCAATGTGGTTATTGATGTGTTCATAATTTGCACAGGAAAATGGTTGATTTTTGTTTAAACAATGCAGTGAAGCTTTTGGGTGTGTTTCTTTTAGAATGACCCTGTTTTACATTTGCCTTCACATTTAGACCAGTTATTTTGCCTTTTCCTGAACTGTCAACAGTAAAAACAATGAGCTCTACTTTTGTCACAATGGTTGTTTCCAATCACACAAAAATGGCATTCTAAACATGAATTTGTGCTAATGTAAAAAGTGGATAACAGATATTGGTAAAAAGGTGCGTCTTGGTAAAATACAATTTATTGGTAAATGAAAATCGAAATACTAGCAGATATGGTATGTACCTTATTTGTCCTGCTATCACTGGGCAATGTCTCTGGAATGGAGGGTGCAGAAGAAGCCTCATCCAGGTATGAGCTGTCTTCATCTAGTAACAGCTCATCTCCCAGGGCATCCAGCTCTGAGACCAGACACACAAATATACATCATGGCCATATTATTATTACACAATTGAAATGAATCAGGATTTTTTTCAAGGATATTATCACAATGACAATGATATCATACAAGTGCACGTGTAGCAGCGTTAAGAGACATTCAGTGAGTTATCAGGTCAACGTCCGCTATGGAATGACGTTATGCCTAGAAGCAGTAAGAGTATGATTAGTTCCCTTGGCTAAGGACCTTGGTCATTAGTTCAGCGGGCTAATAGTATCTCTTGTTGTGCTGGGCAGCCACCTAAGACCGTGGTTCGAAATCTGCAGCAGACCTACCCCCGTTGCATGCGCACACACACATTTCATGATCTCCTCTCCCAAAAACAAAATTTTCACACAGACAAAAAAGCCTGGATCGCCAGTGGGGCCACTGCACTGACCAGCTTCCAGATCGTCGTCGTCAATCTCTGGTGTCCCGTAGCTGCGGCTCAGGGCCTCCTGAACCTCATTGGCATCCTCCATCATGTCTTCCAGCTGATCCTGCAGGTCCTGGGGCCAAGCAGACAACACACACAGTTAACTTCCCACCACTACTCAAAATACAACAATCTGCCATAATATACACAGCTACACAAATAGTTAGACATGCATCTCATCAACAGCATCTAACTTGGGAATTGACCATCCAGATTTGACGCATAACAAGAAGCACAGTTATTAGCCAGGAAAAAATCAATCTCACAATTCACTATACATTCATATTACTGTTATTAAGAAAACAGCTAATAAAAAAACTAAAAACAATTACCTCGATCTGATCAATTTTCACATGTTTGTAGGCCTTCTTCATTTCCTTGGCTCCAATTTTCATGGCATCCACCTAGACAAATACACCACACACAGTAGGGGCACACAGATAAATGATAAAGGCAAATTAAGCTAACATTTTTCACCATTTGAGGGTGCTGCCTGTATATCCACAATAAAACAGTAATTTGTATATCAGCAGGGAATTGAGTCTGGGTCATTCCATATAAAAATCATACAAAATTTGGGAGGTTTTACGACCTAGACCTAAAATTCTCCATTATTTATCACATAGTCTTCAGGGGTAATATTTTCATCACAATAAAATAAATAGACCTGGGTTTAGGGTAAATTGGAGAAATATGGAATGGCCCACATGCTCGTCAATGACTGCACTACATGCATCATATGAAATTTGGATAACACAATATTTTCAGCCTACAGCAGGGAGCAGAATTCATGCAATATCTTGTTGTTTAAATGCCTGTCAGAGGACAAATGTTCTCAGTTGTGCACATATGCATTTAGAAAATAAGGGAGTTTTCTTAATAAAATATATTAATACAAAATACAAAATCAGGGAGTTTAGTATAAAAATAAAACATTGAGCGCAATACTTACTGTTGTTTTAGTGTCCTTTAGTGTCTGGATTGTGTAGTTTTGCTGTTCCATGTTAAAGGACTGCTGTGTGAGGTTATCTCTCTGGCTTTCATACCTGCAAGAAAGAAATAAAAAAGTTTTGGTTGAATTTGCATTTTCGCTTACAATACAATCACTGTTGTTATACATAAATAATGGAAACACCAAATGAAAAAGGATTTTTATTTTGAAGTAAATAAATCAATTAAAAAGGAGTCTACACGTGTGTTTCATGTTAATGCCAATATTAATTACCAATATGTTTCGGCTATAAAAGAAAATGAACCCACATTTCCTGTTCCCAACTGTTAAACATGGCGGTGGATCTGGTATGGTGTGAGCAGCCATCTCATTGTCATTGTGGTCCGATTATTACTCTGCATGGTAGAATTATGGCCAAGGAATACAAAGCCGTTTTAGGCGACCAGGTTCACCCTATGGTGCAAACATTGTTTCCTCAAGATGTTCCCATATTCCAAGACGATACTGCAACCCATACACACTGCCAAATTGATTCAAGAGTTGTTAGAACACCAGGTTTCATGAACACCAGGATGAAGTCAAACACCTTCCATGGCCTCCACAATCACCAGATCTAAACATCCTTGTACCATTATGAGAAGAGTGCTTTAGAGCAGTGTTTCCCAATCCATTCCTACAGGGCACACTGCCCTGCATGTTTTCATTCCAACCACCACTTAATCATGCTCAAGTGATCATTAACAGACAACCGACGCAGATGATAGGTTGGGAGCGGTGGTTGGAATGAAAACACGCAGGGCAGTGTGCCCTGTAGGAATGGATTGGGAAACACTGCTTTAGAGTGCTGCTAGAGTAGATTTCCACCACCTTCACTGCTCAAAGAACTGGAGGCTTTCTTTCTTGAAGAATGGTCCAATATCCCACTAGAAACAATTCAATACTTGTAGAACAGCATTCCAAGTAGGACTGACACTGTTCTGAAGGCAAAGGGCAGCCCAACTCCTTATTTGTTATATTAGGGGCTTCTGATATCATAGCAGTCTAATGCACTCGCATTGACTGGAGCTTTACAAGTGTGAGCTGCCTATTGCGGTTGCGGTTTGAAACCAGATTGTGCCAGACTAGTCAAACAGGTTTTCGGAAACTTCCAGGTTTTTTTTCCTGTTACATAATTAAAATGTGTAAATCGCTTGCGCTGACTGCTGTCATTTTGACTTGAAATATCTGGTGGAATAGTGTCATCTATCAAACAGCTTAAAATACCCTCTTGTTAACTTAATGTTGATCTGTGGAAGCCTGGCCTCCCACTGAAATCTATTAGAAAAATGGATTTCATTAGAAGTCAATGGGAAGCTTTTTCTGGCACTGATTGGATGATAACTGCCATTATGAGAATGTATCCCTGCCCAGAAGCATGGTTTCCCATTGAAATAATTAGGAAATGTGATTAGAATTAGGCGGCACGGTGGTGCAGTGGATAGCACTGTCGCCTCACAGCAAGAAGGTCTCGGGTTCGAATCCAGGCCGGGGGCCTTTCTGTGCGGAGTTTGCATGTTCTCCCCGTGTCCGCGTGGGTTTCCTCCGGGTACTCCGGTTTCTTCCCACAGTCCAAAGACATGCACGTTAGGCTAATTGGAGAGTCTAAATTGCCCGTAGGTATGAGTGTGTGAGTGAATGGTGTGTGTGCCCTGTGATGGATTGGCGACCTGTCCAGGGTGTATTCCTGCCTCTCGCCCGGAACGCATGCTGGGATAGGCTCCAGCACCCCCCCGCGACCCTGACCAGGAATAAGCGGCTTAGACAATGGATGGATGGATGGATGATTAGAATTGAAGTCAATGAGATGACTTTTCTCGTTCTGACTGCATGACAATGGCTTTAGTCAAGATAACTACGCCTGGAAGCCCGGCTTCACTTCGCTTCCCTTCCCATTTAAGTCTATTAGAAAAATGAATTTCAGTTGAAGTCAATGGGAAGCTTTTTCTTGCTCTGATTGGATAACAACTTTGAAACAATAATGTAGTCACGCCCAGAAGCCCGGGTTCAAGCCTACTTGTACAGAACTCATACTGCAGGGGCAGTAGCACAGGACCTTAGGATACCCAATACCCAATGTCATTGTAGCCAATCTCTGTTGTAGCCCAAGTTACAACTCAAGTGTTTCCTTTATTTTGGCAATCACATGCATGTATGTATGTATGTATACATATATATACACACACACACACACACACACACACACACACACACACACACACACACACACACACACACACATATACACACACACACACACACACACATACACACACACACATACACATACACTACCGTTCAAAAGTTTGGGGTCACCTTCCATCTGGACTATGGCTAATCGGGCACTCCTTCATTCTTCAGCAAAATAACGACCCGAAACACACCTTGAAGTTGTGCAAGAACTATCTGGTGAAGGAGGAATGTGAACAACTCAAACGAAAGACCTGGCCTGCCCAGTGTCCAGACCTCAATCCCATAGAACTTGTATGGGACAAACTGGAAAGGAAGAGTCAAAGCAAAGCAACCCACAAGTTTCTCTGGGAATTGCTGCAGGATAGCTGGGAAAACATGTCGAGTGATTTCCTGCTAAAACTTATTAACCGAGTGGCCACTGTTTGTGAGGCTATTCTCACGCCAAAGGGTGACTATTTTGAGGAATCCAAGATTCAATTTTCAATATAATTTTCATTTCTTTGATGTTCATTTTGTTCATTGTTACATGTGTTTTTTGTCATTTTAAAGTATTTACAGAAATGTATACGGTGTAAAGCATTGTCAATTATGAGATAAAAATAGTTTCCAGCAGGTGACCCCAAACTTTTGAACGGTAGTGTACAAAGATACACATTTTTTTCTTTTTAAAATGTATCCATGTTCCGTGTTTTGCGAATGGTCTATTTCATGAAGGAGGCTTCCATAGAGCAGGTCTGTTGTTTCAGTGTCTTCTTCGTTGTGCCCAGCACAGGCAGATTGTTTGATCTACTGAAGGCTAATCAAAATACTTACATCCTCTTCTGCTTCAGCACCCTTAATGCCTTCTGCTTAACCATGTTCTGGTGAATAAGAAAGTTAACATCATTTGTGTGCACACACAATAGAGTACAATAAAGTACAGGAAGCATCACATTTATTCATTTTAGATAAATAAACAAATCACTGCTATTCATTTTGAGAAATAATTCCTACTACAGTATATGTGGTAAGAGACATCAATGCAGCCAAAGACATCCGACACTGTAGCGAGCTGGATATTCACCTTTGACGGCCCATCTCTCATCTTTTTCATCTGATCCTTGTATTTGACCAATTCTGCGTCCTGCTTGGCAATCTTCTTATCAATCGACTCCGCCCTCGAGTCCACCTTGGAGGTTGAGAAACAAAAAGTCACCCAAGTAGACAAAACTTTGCCTGCTGCCTGCAGTTATCTATGAGCCAAATAAAACGTACAGTAAGAGTAATATATAACGCGTTAGAAACGATATAAGTGTAAATGTATCAAGTAGAATTTCCTTTGTCATGTCATTTGTGCTTTTCTCTCCAGCCAACAATGGTACCGCTCTGTGTGTGATCACATAGATACACTTATATAGCAGCTAGGGCAATGGCAGGACCCAATTCAATCATTTTAAATTCAATTAAATCCGTAAACAAAAGCAATCGATACAATCGAATTACGCCACAAGTTTTCACGCGAACAATAGGCTACGTCATACTCCTCAGTCACACCACTACATGAGAAATGTCACTTGTCCAGCTAACAAACTAGCTACCTACAGCTATGTTATATCCTTGTTTTGAGGGCGTCATAAGAAGGGAACAATAAAGTTATTCAAATCCAAATAGGCTGTGTCCAGGCAATATTTATACTCACATGACGCTCATGACAACAGGATTGTTGACAACGCATTTGTGCATCGAAATGTTATTCTTAGTTTACTCTTAGTTTACTTAATAAGCTAATGTGCGTCTCTGTCGTAGGTAAATAGCGAAGTCTAGTTAGTTTGCCAAAAACGGCAGATATAACTGGTAACGTAACTTGTTAGTCGGTCAAGTGTCACTGTCATGCTGGACGATCTTTATTCCAGCAGAGTTGGGTCCATGTGGATACTATATAGTTCGTTTGGCCATACAACGATTTAGGCTAAAATATTTAGGCTAACGTTAATTTAAAAGTAAGTTCCTAAACGAACGACATTACACCAGTTATGTGCTAGCTAGCTAACCAAGCTAATGTGTTAGTTACTTACACTTCCTATGCAGTCCGTAAGGTTTGGCGGAGGCCCTTTTGGTGTACCCCGACCAAAAATGCGATTCATCTTGACTCCACACACAGGTAAACAGAAATAATGAAATAAAAAGCTTGTTCGTTGTCGGCTAACAACAGGAAATGTTTTTCAGGTCGACAACTGGAGATACACACCCGGAAATACATCAAATCAACTTTGGAATGACGTCAAGTACAATTCTATTGGCGAGTTAAATAGTTAGTTGGTCACATGTTTAAATACCAAACAAACCGGTCTGTGCCGTGGTTTGTCCTACGAACGCGACATAAAAATGGGTGTGTTTTACAGTCTTGATCAAATGTTTTGGTTTATGATTGAGACTAAAAGCTCAAACGACATTAAAATAACCAATGACAATTATACAATAGTTTAAATTAGAGAATGAGATCACGATTACAATAATAGATAAGTGTCAATAAATAATCGTGTGTGTTTAAGTTTGTGCGTTCATCTGTTTTAACAGGTCATATGGAGGCTTCATTGAGTAAGTGTTATAAAAGCATTCATGTTTTAAAAAGGTAGACATGAAAAGAAACCGACCTACAGGAGCTCTTCAAGGCCGGGCTTGGAAAGCACTAATAAACAGCATAATAAACTGAAGCACCTTTTGCTAATTTTGGCCTAAACTGTGTTTAAAAAAGACTGTGACTAAAGATTTCCAGAACAGCACAAGTTCATTCATGTTGGTATTTTTGTATTTGTTGGACAGTATTTGGTATTTAAAATGCATTCAGTTAAAACTAAATTTGGTGTATCAAAACCATTTTGCTACAACATTACAGAGGATGTTCTGAAAAGTAACAGGGTTGAAAATAATATTGATAGAAGAGCAAATCTTTCTCCTGTAGGGGGAGTTGTGTTCTTTGTATATGGGTTAGCTACAAACTGTCCATTCTCTGTAAAAATGCGTAACAACCGTCATATTTGCAATAAGTGAAACACCGAATAAACAGTCAAGAACACAGGGTTGTTTAAAATATAACATGATATATATTGATGTGCATGGATGAAAGCACAAAACACAAACCAAAGATCTGTGATCATATAGTACATGTTCACATAATGTATGTCCGAGCAGCCCTGCAGCTTCATATTAGACCGCAATCTGTTCTCTCCATTGAGGTATATTCCACAAGGGAAATTATTTAGCAGATTTATAGACTTTATAAATGGGACTATCTTCCAAAACAAGTGCAGTCAACCGCTACTTTTCACAGCCATTGCATAACTAATGCAGCATACGAAGTACAGCTGGGCAGACAGACTGCAGGCCCCTGATTGGCCTGATTGAGTGTCTATTACGTGGTGGGGCAGGGGACTCCTATTTAAGCCCTCCCTCCACTTCAGTTCCAGAATGTGGGATACATTACTGCACCAAGGCCCAGCCATTTTACTGGACACACAACCAGACAGCCCCCCCTCACAATAAATTAATTTAATTTACTTCCTAATTTGTATTTTCCAACTCAAGTAGGCATGCAGGTGGTTTTGCTCTATTTTATTTTTTATTTTATTGTAAGGGACAAGCACAGAGAACATTGACGTAGCTCTCAAACTGAATTTTCCAGTTACTGTACTGTTCAAATATCTAGCACATGCATACCATAATGCTTACTGTAATGGAAGATTACGCAATATGTAATTGAAACGTACTCAGCCAAATGAGACATGGAGACACCAATTGACCAATCAGAGTGCATTTGAGCAGCACGCACTGTCCAACCTCAGATAAACAAGTCTGAAATAGCCTGTTAAATACATGAAATTTCCATAAATAAAGCAATACAATTATTTTAAAAAGGGTATTGTTTGGGGTCATACCATTTAGAGAGTAGGTATCTTGATAGGATTTCCCAAACCAAAATAAACAAAGTCAGCTAGCTTGCTATATACTTAACATTTCATTTTCTGTTGGGCCACCTGATTTAGTCACCAGATGATTTGTTTGGAGGACAATATGCTCTTATATTTCTTAAAAACTGGAAAATCACACACAATATCTGCATGAATTCTTGTCTCATCACTGCAGGAAATCATCAGTCTTATTACAATATCATTGTTGCATTCAAAAACAACTGCAACAGCAAGAGGTTTTAAATGGTTTTATTCATCTCCATCCATCCATCCATTATCTAACCCGCTTATTCCTGGTCAGGGTCGCAGAGGGGCTGGAGCCTATCCCAGCATGCATTGGGCGAGAGGTAGGAATACATCCTGGACAGGTCGCCAATTCATCGCAGGGCACATACACCATTCACTCACACACTCATACCTACGGGCAATTTAGACTCTCCAATTAGCCTAATGTGCATGTCTTTGGACTGTGGGAGGAAACCGGAATACCCGGAGGAAACCCACACGGACACGGGGAGAGCATGCAAACTCCACACAGAAAAGCCCCAGCCGGGATTTGAAGCTGCAACAGTGCTATCCACTGCACCTTTATTAATCTGTTGTATGGAAATAAATGTTTTCTATTTCCACTGTGGTATAGTTACAACCATCAACTTTATTGTCACATGACTTTCTGAATCAAATTTCACGCTGAGGCTGAGAGAACTAGAAATAAAATGAAAGACGTGTTCTTTTTCTGACACTCTACTTTATCTTAATGGACTGCTCAGTTCCAGAACCCTAGACTGTGGAACTGATGGGAACTGTTTTACTGAATGGCCAGCTTGATCTCTTAGTTTTCTAGTGGGCACAGAACTTGACCTTCAGAAGTAATTAGGTCTAATTCCAGCTTCAATCTGATCAATTGTGTAGATCCCCTAGCTTTTAAAAATTGTTCCTGCTTTGTGGATACATTATATTTTCCAGGTATTTCTGTCTTTCTCTTCTCTGGACATCTAATAAGCTTCGCTCCAGTAATGTCTCCTGGTGGGGGTCCAAATATTTTTTGGGGGACACACCTGCATATGAACATGGTATACTGTACATTTGTACATACACACTTCATATAATGTTATATGTTTTATTGGAAAATCGTAGAATCACAAAAAGTGTGTAGTAGAAAAGTGCAGTGACCATGAAAAGCTATACTGCCCAATAAGGCCAGAGAGCTGGGGACAAGAGCCAACCAGCCCATCAAGCAGAATCTTGACGTAGAGTTGGAGCTGGAGCGCAGAAGGGAGTAACATAAATATATTCATGGTGTGACAGCTAAAGAAATGGCACTCTTTAAATAGCTGATCATAGGCTAATTAATATGATGTAATGAGGACATTATCAATTGTTTATATTTAACTCCAAGAAAATGTGCTCCTGAAAGAGTATGTGGCTATTATGTGTGTGGTGCTTACTGACTGGGCAGGGATAGGTGAATATTAAGTATATATATTTAAGAGGGTTTCATTAATTATATGCATTTTTTATAATGCAAACAAGTATTACTCTTTCAGCTGCAGAAATTATTTTAGGATTTGGAAATTTATAGTAAAATTGATGTCAAACAGCTATTCATTTATTTGCTTATTAGCTATTATTGTTTTCCTTTTTCAGCAGCGCTTTACCAAAACTACCATCAATCACAAACAACAATGCATGCATATTTGTCCTGTTAAAACAACAGTAAAGGGCCCTGGAGTGGTGCAGCCAGTAAAAACACTAGTTCTATGTGGAGGTTTCCCACTGCAGCCTGAAGTTTGTGACCAAGCCTGGCCAGGAGTCTCATTCGGTTGTTCGATTGGCTGTTTGTCTCCCAGAGGGAAGGAAGCAGACATAAGCTAAAAACTTGCATGTGGCTCTGTTTGTATCGGAGTCACGGTCGATGGTTTGGCACGCTGCGTCTTGGAGGAGGCGGTTCAGTTCACCTTTATCACCTTTATCGCTGCCAGTCCCAGTTGCAGTGGTGAACTCATAATACAGTGATGTGGCTAATTGGCTACCAATTTGGGAAAAAACTGGGAAAAAATCTGAAATAAAAAAACAACAGTAAAATGCTCTTTTGTAAATATATATTTTTGAGTATTATACAACAAAATTTCATACAGTTGGCAAATGTATGTTACATCAGTTATTGCATGGAACCTATGGTTCCGCACAGTTGGAATCCCTTGAATTAGACCAGTTACTTTTGAAAACTCCCTTCTAAAATCCTCCTCTGTCACATTCCCTTTGTTCCTGTCTTGTTTCTCCCTTGTGATTGTTTGTTAATTGTTTTATTATTTTCCATTATTCAATTATTAACCCTCATTACTACTCATCATGCTCACCTGTTACCAATTCCGGCACACCAGCCTCCCATCAAGTTCATCAGCCCTGCAGAGTATATCTACCCCGGTTTTCCAGTCATTCATCGTCAGATCGTTGTTTTCCCTTCTCGGTAGAAGCTGACTTCTGATACCTTATATTAGACTCTGTGTTTACTGTTCTCTGCGTGTTGTGTTATGTTTGTTTACCCTTGTTCCTGTTGTTCCCCCCTGTGTTCAGGTTCATTCTTCATCCGTCTGCCAGCTCTGTCCGTCCTGCCAGCCCCGCCTGCCTGCACGCTTAGCTGCCCCTCCCGGTTTCCTCATCCTGTCTGTCCTCCTGTGCATCCCTTCCAGTGTCCAGCTCATCGTCTCCACTACCTCTGTCATTACTACTACAATTATTATTAAAACATCACTCTCCATCCTAACTTTGTCTGTGTCCGCATTTGGATTCGTTCCTGTCACCACAACATCCTCAGATTTAATACAATTTTTATTTTGTTATGTATGTTTGGCTTGAATTGATTAAGTTAACGAAACGACATTTTTTAAAGAAACAGTAGGCAGCTTTTTTACATTAAAATATCTATAAACGGACATGATAAATCGGTAGCGACCAGAGAAAGAACCACTGTGATGCAAATTCAACACGCTTGGCTGTGCTTTATGGCCTCCGAAGTCTGCATTGTAAATTCTTGCCATCGCTCAGATTCTTCATTTGTAAATAATTGGTCACAGAGCCATAACATCTGATTGGTCCGAGAGGTTGGCATCACTGGAGTGACTAGGAAGGAGGCGTGTTCACGCAGCAAATGATGGGACGTGTGCAGCTTTATTCATGCTTTCACTTGGCTGACTACAATACATTTAGTTGTTCTCACATAGGGAGTGAAATATTTTCCACGGCTTGAAATAAATGTCTACTCTAATGAAGACTATGTGATGCTGTTAGGGTACTGTTCTAATGTGACGATGAGCCCGACGGTCTTGTATCGAATGCAGTCGCATCATGCCGATGGTTTCAGTCAGCCGCTTGTCCGTGTCTCGTTATACCAGCGATCCCCGCTGGTCAATCGGGCACCCAGTCTGCCCGTAGCCGATAAAGCTGCGCATGAAGTGTCTTCCTCTGTCTCAGGTCTGTGCAAGCAGTCAGTGCGGTGTGAAAAGATGTGGCAGCTGACATCACCGGTTTCGGAGGAAAGCGCATGCTTGTCTACACTGCCAATAATAAGATGCTTTAAGCTTTTGTAAAATGAAAACGCAATGGAGAATTGGACATTATTTTGTAATTTGTGTATTTTTACATTCCATGTGTTTGTAATGTGAATTCTTGTGTGGTGCGAATTTTATGTAGTTTCACTTTCATCCAACTGGAACCCTTCAGAAAATACGTCTCCACAGCATTCACCACATAATACAACTGGCCTTGTACCGTTCCTTTTGTTCTTATTTGTTGCCATGGTTACAAAAACACTCCAAGGAGTCCAATAACAAGAACCCCTCAATTGAGTACATACACAGATAAAAGCATGTTTGCGTTCATAAATGTACACCCACACAAACGCGGCCCCCCCCCCACACACATACAATTGAAAGTTGTTTTTGTGATGTTCTTATTTGTGGTCTAGCATGTATAGACAAGGTATGGGTGAATAGTGCTGTTACAAATGTGTGAATTCAAATATGTGTGAATAGTGCTGTTACAGCCAAATATTTGATTTACACAACAGCAGAACATTACCTCTACACATAGGCTACCTCTATATAAATGGTGCTTTTTTTTCTCAAGTAAAAAATATTAAATTAAGTCTGTGTTGCATGTTTAGTTTCATCCAAGCAAAGGATGTACTCTATGGCCAATTGTTCCGATATGCTGTAGCAAATTGTTATTGACATACACCTAATTAATTACTGTAATGACTGAACCCCAAATATGGCATGGAGCAGGGTCAGTTAGGGTCAATGAGTACAATTCAAATTTATAATCACATTTCACAATTAAGTCTTTATTTGCACCTGCATATTTCTGTAACTTACTAGCAGCCGTGCCACATTTGAAACATTTTTCAAATAGAAAATAATAATTAGCTATTTGTTCTTTCTATAAACAGACATTTTGTTCCAATAGAGTTTTGTATGCATAATCCTATATTAATTATGTAGTCAGTTTCATATAATATAACATAAACATTTATGAAACATATTCAGAACAGGCTAGCTAAATGGTGACGTATACATTTTCAGAACAGTGAAACATTGAGAAATTGTAATAATAAACAAAATACACTTCAGGTTTGACAAGGAAATAAATATTGTGCACGTTACAGGGTACTGTTATTTACAATGCTAAGAAATAAGAGCACTGTTCTACCACAGGCCACTCAACTCCTTCACATTTGATAGCGTCAAAGTATATTATTCCAAAGATTTTATCTGACAAACCGAGGTCAGCTATGAACACATATACATATTTTGATTCGTACAGTCAGCTTAAAATTTTTTAATATGCATGAGCAGAAGCCTTGTTTGCTTTTCATCAGTTGAAATGTAGCTTTTTTTCTGTTAAACAAACTGTATCTGATAAATATACGGAAAAACAGAAGTTGTTTCACTGCAACACACGTGCTATATACAATGGCATTCTATATGTATTCACTGTGCTGAGCGTCCCTATTGGAGAATAATAGGCACTTCTACTATAGCCTATATTTGTATTGTTTTAAATATATAATAATATAATTGTTTGTGATATACAGATTATTATGTACACATGTTCACATGCAGAATCAATCATAAAAAAACAGTCCTTTAGATTACCTATATATTCATGTGTATTTCTGTTATGGAATCTTTTGCATATGTACAGTATATCCAAATCTGAGTTGTGTTGATTCAAACCACATCACAAACCTCAACAATAATGATATTGTTTCATCCACAGTTTACAACTTGACTGTATTATACAATTTCATAGTCAAAGTTGATGTAAAGCCCTCTGCCAAATTTCAAATAAACATTAATGTCCAGGATTGCCATAAATATGTATCAACTGGAAATAATACAGGCAAGTGCACATTTAGATCAGAAAAGCAGCTGACTCTTTCTGTGTGCTCTGCTCACATATTTGTATTTAATAATTGACACAAAGCAGTCATTTCACTTTGAAGTGGAGCTGATAATGATATCTCATGATTTTTTATATCCATGCTGTAAAGACTAGTGTTACTTTCACTGCCATTTATTTATATAATAAAATAACAACTAGAGATGCACTAAATCCTGGACATTAAAGAGCACTTGTGGTCTTTGAAGATTAGGGAATGGAGAACAGATGCAAAAATTGTTCTCCCTAACTAAATTAAAACAAAGACTCCTCTATGAAATTCTCCCCTTGAAAAGGTTGCCAAAATTGAGAAAGCATAGTTCTCACCAGCAACTATATGAAAAGGCAAGCTGTTTATCTACTCTGAACCCAAAACAATATCCCTGAGTATTTTAAACTTCAATATTAAAAAGAAAATACTCTTACTACCATGCTAGGCCATGCCAGTGAGGAGGCTACATCAGCTGCAAAGCGATAAGCACATGGCACTAACCCATTTCTCTAAACATTGATTGTTGAGGTGACTATAGTGATTTTCTAAATTTCATTAATTATAAAATAGTGAACATATAGCACCTACTATTTTAAATGACCATTAAATAATAACTACGGATCTGTTTTAATCATATAAGCCAATCTAGGCTTTATGTACTGTTGATGTTTCTCTATATCTATTAATGAGGAGGTATTTTAAACAAATACTTTTTTCAAGACATTTACTCAAGCTACATTAGTTAAACGAGTAATAAATCTGTACCTGCTATGCAATTACACATTTCTTAGATAGTTTGACTTAGGTTAATGATAGGTAATATGATTAGTGATTGAAGTTGAGATTATGTTCAGATTTAAAGAAAAGGTATTTAATCACAAATTACTTGTTCATGACTTTTGGATGTATTTATATTGTATTTTGATGATAGTAACACAGTATTTACTAATTAAAATATTTCTGGCAACATATGATTCCCAAAGTTCATAAAATGGTTTAATGGATCTAATCATAAGCATAATGGGTGTGTGGGGGGGGCATGTCACCCCTAATATTCAATATTCAAAACAGTCATATCTGGGGCCTCTCGGGTGGTCTAGTGGTTACAACATTCGACGGAATGGCAAGAAAAATAGAGGGTGTAATTGGCTACTAAATTGGGAGAAAATGGGATAAAATCTGAAACAATTTCTATATAAAAAACAGTCATATCTGTCCCCCCCGATAATTTGTAGTTACAAAACATTCACTTTAATTATGTCCCCCCCATATATTCAACATGTGGTTACGCCCTTGGATCTAATCCATTTAGCTAGTAAAGTGCTTCTTCACATTTTTATTATGGGAAATACAGACACTGCATGTGCTTCAGAGGATGCACGTGCTAGCTTGCACCCTTTCAAGTTCATGGAGGATGTTGCAGCAATGGGACGGGTTTAAAATTGTGATTGGGCATTCCA
Organism: Aldrovandia affinis; assembly: GCA_029706075.1. Classification (NCBI taxonomy): domain Eukaryota; kingdom Metazoa; phylum Chordata; class Actinopteri; order Notacanthiformes; family Halosauridae; genus Aldrovandia; species Aldrovandia affinis. The sequence continues at coordinate 715,437 of JAINUG010000240.1, read as the reverse complement.
AATTGAGAAACAAAGAAAACAATGGGATAGAACATTACTAACCATAGATAAAACTCACTGAGCAACACTCCATACAAACTCATACCACATCAGAGATGTTAAAATGTGGGGTTGGTCTCATAAATCTATTATAGTAAATATCTAGACAGGTATAAGTAGACAGTTATAATGCCAGCCACACAAAATAATACAGACATTTGATTCTGATACAGATTCAATGGACATTTAAGGTCACAGGTCTGTGTTACATTAAAATGTTTGAGAGTGTGATGATGGAAGATGGGGGCACTGTTGATGGTTAATTGTGAAGCACAGCACCCTGTGACAGTACACCATAAACACTACAGGAGCTAAACTTATAGAAAACAAATTGTGCTATTTTACAACTGACATCAACATACATGCACTTCCACAAATAAATGTCTCCAAATATTGTACTGCACTGGTTAAATTACAGTACTACATCTACTGACCAAATAAAATATTTACATTATATATGATTTCCTAAAACCATATTTGAAATGTAACATTAATACATTTAAAGCCTTTTAAGCCTTTATGTGTCCAGAGCAGAATGAAATGTAAAATATGCTAAAATGCAAACTTTCTGAACAATTTCTTAATTCTTCATTAGTTGTTACTCAGTTAATGAAATGTTATCCAATAATCACACATTGTGACTGAAAAGATAACCATTTTACATAATCAAAGAAGTATACATGCATTTTTGTAAAGGTTTAAGTGCCCTTTCTGTTCACATACACACTTTAATAATGTTTCAATGTACAGTGGTAATGCAAGGTGTTTTTTGTGCAATAGCTTGTAAGCAGGGTGGGGCCTTTTGCATAAGGCAGATGCCCTGCGAAAACCTCATGAAAATATAATGAATTAACACAATTACATTTTATTGAAAATATTTGTATGTGAATTGAGTCAAAACTGTGAACAACGTGGATTATTCAAAATGATTTTCATGTGATATCTGATGTAAAAAAATAATAATATCCACCTTGAGTTTTGCAGACCAACCTTGAAATATTGTATCACAAATTCATAATTAATAAGAAAAACCAAATACAATTGGTGTCACAAAGAAAAGGTTACTCACTCAGTTTTGTGAACTTAAAAACTCATTGGAACTAAAGAGGATCTTAGCAGTGATCCTGCAGCTTTAGCAAAGGTCTTCCCATTAGAAACGTCACTTTGATTCACACATCAAGAGACATTGATCATTGAACATTCACTAATTCATACCTCTCACACAGTGCCATCTCTTTACAAGAACCACATTTGTTCAGTGTAATTTGATTCTTATAGCCAATAGATTTTTTGGGGAACGGGGCATTTAAAAAAGTGGCTCGCATTGATTTACCCCAACAGTTTATAATGACTAACATAAAATGATGATTCTGCTTATTTGTGATCCTAAAAATGGAATGCACTGTGTGATATGTACATGTCTGATTTTCCTCAGACTACTGATGTCACCTGGGTTAAGCCAAGGTCATTTGAATCTTCTCTTCCATGGGGGTTAAATGAAGACAGCTCTACTGCTAGTCATACTGGTTTACTAGTCCCATCCGAGTTACCCTGTGGGTGTGTGGGCTCACGGATGGTGCTCCTTGCCCTGCTGGTGCTATGTCTGTCCACCTTCAGCTTTGATGGGAGGCAGAAGTCTTTGAAACACCTCTTGAAGTTCTCGTCCAGGAAGGCGTAGAGGATAGGGTTGAGGCTGCTGTTGGTGTAGCCCAGGGCCACGCAAAAGAAATAGGCCGCCATCACAGCGGTGGTCTCGGGAACATTGGTGAGGGCCTTGACCAGAATGAAAATGTGTATGGGGGTCCAGCACACCACGAACACGGCCACCACAACGAGGACCAGCTTGGTGATCCGTCGAAGGTTCCGGTCCTTCTCCCGCGAGCCCGATAGCAGCCGGACACTCTTCAGACGCAGGATCATCAGGGTGTAACAAACCGTGATGATGAGCACAGGCACGATGAAGGCAACAACGAACACGCAGATCTTCATCAAAGTGTCCCAGTAGATGTAGGGCTCTGGGAACTGCAAGGCACACTCCGTGGTGCCTGTGGACACCAGTGATAAATCATGAGGCATGAAGAGGCATACGTTCACCAAAGCAAAGCACACTAAAGCATGATATGGCCTTTGCATTGAGCATTCAAGTAATATTTTAGCACACACACAGACACCCACACTTGCACCACACACACACACACACACACACACACACACACACACACACACACACACACAACAAAGCATATGCAGTTAAATAATTTCATGACATCATACATATTATTAAATATAATTGAATATCCTATTAAAAACATTCATAAAAATAATCTTGGCCAGATTTTCACTTTGTACTGAAAGATTTTTACTGAACAATATTTCAATACAGTAATTTCTAATGGAAATTTACAGTAATCAAGAGATCTATTTAAACTGAAGAATGTAAAGTCCTGAAATGTATATGGTTAACGTGAAATGCATACCAGACATCATGTGGAAGATTGGAAGCTTGTTGGGCACACATTCCGATTTAAGAGGAAACTAAAGATGACATTTGCTGAAAGATGATTCATGTCATCCGGCCACTCACCGTTTTTAGTTTGAGTGCTTCCGAGGACCAGAGCTGGGATACCAGCAGCGGAAGAGAGAATCCAGATACAGATGTTGATTATCTTGGCTTTTATGGGAGTGCGGAAATCAAGGGCCTTGACTGGGTGACAGACCGCAATGTAGCGGTCGACACTCATCATGGTCAGGGTGAAGATGCTGGTGAACATGTTGTAGTAATCGATGGAGATGAACACCTTGCAGACCACCTCCCCGAAAGGCCATGAGCTGAGCAGATAATCTGTACTCTGGAAAGGCATGGTGGTGGTTACCAGGGCGTCTGCCAAAGCAAGGTTGAAGATGTAGATGTTGGTGGCGGTCTTCATCTTTGTGTATCTGGGGAAAAAATAAATCCCATTGATAAGAAAGGTAGCATCTTAGAGGAAAGAACTGGATTACGGAGCATTGTGAATTCACAAAGTGTGAGATTGTCTTTGCTCGGAAGTAATTGATACACGTGCCCTGGACTTGAATATGTGGTAGACTTGTGACATGAGGATTTAGAAATTGTATTGACCTGTCAATTAATGGAGTCCTTCAGGCTGATTTTCAGAGAGTAAAATGCTGGGAGGTAGCCACTGCAGACATACTTTAAAGAGTTTGTTGTTAGCCACACAAAAGATCAATCATACAAAAAAATAACATCAGCATTATGGCCTGAAACTCTTCACTGACCCTTGTCTTAGTCTCTTCAGATGGAAGAATGGTATTCTCATCATTCATCTACATCATAAATTAAATGAAAAATGAAAATACCACTTACCAATACTTTTTCTACACATCAAGAGAATGTATGGTACAGAACTGCTCTAGCTGTAACAGTAGGGGTACACATACTATGCAGAACTAAACAAAATACAACATAATATAATGAGCAATTATTTCACTTGTCACAAGGTACCACACAGATAGAACAGTCTATCAAAGGCTTAATAAGATAATGTTTACAACTCAACAAGATATCTGACTCAGTGCTTTACTTTAAAAGTTGTAATCCTTCATTGTTGAACCTGATAGGTTGTTGAAAAAGCAGGTGCTTATGAATATTGATAAGCAGTGGACCCATTACTAATTTGGTTCAGATTCTCATCACTATTATTGAGAAATATGGAAATTCCCTGACCACAAATCTTTCAGAAGTATATTCCATGCCTGCCTGGTCATGAATATTCATGGTTGTAGTAAATCTGTTTAGCAGGGACACCCTCAACTTGACACAGAAAACAAGTTGTCTGTGATGTCATCTATAAGATTTCTAACCATAATGATGCTTTTATAATTTTCTCCTGGTCTGGGTTTTTTTTCTCACTCATTCGTGGTATACTGATGAATGTTCATGGTGTGTCTCTTTCAATAATCATTGTTATATGTGCAACCATATTGAGCTCCAACATATCTCTCTCTCTCTCTCTCTCTCTCTATGATTTAATACCATCATCCAGCTGGACACATGGCAACATAATTTTAGAAAAGCCTGAAAATTTGTGGGATCTCTGTCATGCAATGTATATCTTTAACTCTTTGACTTAAACACCTGGGCCCGTATTCACAAAGCATTTTAAGGGTAAAAGTTGGTTGTAACTCCGCAATTTAGGAGCAACTCGGAAAAATAATGGGCATGTCACTCATAAATTTAGGACTCCTAAATTTTTTGCATAAGAGTATTTCACAAAGGGTTTGAGAGCTAAAAACAGCTCCTAAGTCCAGGAGAAGTTAGAAGCAGGCAAGAGGACTTCTAAGTCACTAAAGACCTACTGATAGCGATCCAAAAATGGCTGTTGCCGGCAATCGTCGTCCCAATCGCGTCAACGCTTTGGAGATATTGAATGATACAGAGCTCATAAAAAGGTACCGCCTCAATCACGAGGGTATTATATATATAATATTATATATATTATATATAGATACCCGCTGATTGTTTACGAGATGCAGACATGTAACCAATTGACTAGTCAGTATTCTTGGTTTCATGTTAAATCAGTGACACGTAGCCTACATTTGTATTTTAGAATCTTTATTAGAATATAATAGGGGTGCATCGGATCATTTTTCGGATCAGTAAAAAATAATAATAACGGGACCAAAGGCGCGTTTCCACCAAAAATTGCTAGGAACTATTCTCAAGGAATGAATGAATGATCATTTCAGTTTTTCAATTTAAGTTATTTCACTAAATCTTTTTTCGAAAATTTCACAAAATACATTTTTAGATTCAGTACGCCTTAGGCGATTTAACTAGGGTGGTCTTATGCCTGAATTAATTTAATAAAAAATTAAAAGATCACTAATGTTTAAATTCTATTTAATTCGGTCGCGTTTCTAAAAACATGCCTCCCAGAAAGGCATTTAGTATGAAAAACAAAGCAAACCAAAACATATATGGTTTATATAACAGCGGCTGTATTTGTATTTCTCTATGATGGTTCAATTTAGCTATTAATCCGCGGATCATATGCGTGCTGAACTGTGGGGGTTGATCTGTACGCGGGCAGAGACCCATCCCCTATATCAGCCAATCGCTGTGGGCATTCTGAGTAAACTCGTTCATGAGAAACAATGTCATCCTTAGCAACGACGTCAACCCCGCCCTCACTCTTAGCTTGAAAATTCTAGGAATTCCTTAGTATGAGTTTGTCTTTGCAGCTTTGTGAATAGGTTTTAAGGTGGGACTCCTAACTAAAAGGTTTTAGTGCGATTTAGAAGTACTCCTAGTGGTAAGATAAAATGCTTTGTGAATACGGGCCCTGCTCTCCAAATGTTCTTCCACAAAAAACACTGTGATGTCAAAATGTATGTCCTGGGTATCACATATTTCTTCACTTGCACAATTGGTTTAGCTATATTGATAAACCTTACACTATACTATGCTATACTATACTACTAACCCTATTCATGTATGTCAGGCAGGCAGTGTGGTATAGTGGTTAGGGAACTGGGCTTGGAATATTAAGGTTGCAGGTTCAATCCCCAGGTGGGACACTGCCGTTGTACCCTTGAGCAAGGTACTTAACCTGAATTGCTGTATAAATGGACTGTAAAGAAATGTAAACTATAAGTCGCTCTGGATAAGAGTGTCTGCTAAATGCCTGTAATGTAATGTATACTGTGTTTCACAATTTTCTCCTTGGCAAGGGCCAGAGGTTCAAACTGTATATACAATTAGTATGTTTGTACCCATTGAACCAAAGTCTCACAGCTGAAAGACTGTTTAATTTGAACGGTTAACTTGAAAGGTCAGGTGTAAGCCTTCAACCCCTTTCTTTGTTGTGCTAGAGAGGTTGTGATAAGTCTCCCCTTTAAGGACTAATGCCTTGTGTTAAAACTACCTGAACAAAACTGCTAAACGGTGGATTACTGTAACCAATGTTTATATTGTGTGCAGTTCTGGGCACCGCACTACAAGAAAGATATAGAAGCTCTTGAAAAAGTCCAAAGAAGGGCAACTAAACCTGGTATGAAAGGTAAAAGTTATGATGATAGACTTAAGGCACTCAATCTATTTAAACTTAGCAAACGGAGGCTTAGGGGGGATTTGATTGAGGTTTTTACATTCCTAAAAGGGATTAACAAAGTAAAATACCAAATATTTTTTAAGATAAGTGGGGTCAGCCGAACAAGAGGCCACAGGTGGAAATTAGTTAAAGGCAAATTCAGCACAGATATTAGGAAGTTTTTCTTTACACAGAGAGTTGTCAATGCCTGGAACAGCTTGCCAGGTCGGGTAGTAGAGGCAGAAATGCTTGGGCTATTCAAGTCCAGGCTAGATGTAGTACTAGATACTCTAGATTAGGACATGATGAGCCTAGATGGGCTGAACGGCCTGTTCTCCTCATTATGTATTATGTTCTTTACTATTTTCTTAAATAATATTAGTGCTGTTTTAGATAGTTGGATACCCAACGACTAAATGCTGATTTAAAAGACACATTTAAAATGGCCTTTCATGGAAATGAAGTGCATTCTATTGTGTGGAAAAACAGGTGCAGTCAGATGTTTAAGATGTTTAAACATAACGCTTGGCAGATTGCAGATGGCAGAAGTTGTGCTAACTGAAATGTTTTTACAAACACATGTTTGAAGCCATTTAAATACATTTACAAAAATGAATGTGTCACCTTCCCAAGCAGATACAGACATGGTAGTCCACCACTGATCTTAAACTGGTTCTGTAAACTAGCTCAATTTTCTCTCCAAGGTAATTTTATGTAACAGGTCCAGCAACACATGCGCTTAATACGATTTGTTGATTGCCATGAAATAACTTAAAATAGGGGTGAAAGTGCACAGAGCTCCAGGCAAATTGCAGTAACAGCCTTGTATTACTGCCTTTGCAAAACAATTTGTGATTTTCAGCACAATACAATGTAAATCATCAAGCTGAATGGGAAGCAATAAGATGTGACAGAGACTAGAATTATCAACAGCTTTTTCCCCTCCATCACCATAGAAAATGGTAGCCATGGTAGTAGTATCAAGTAAACACTTTGGATAAAGAGCCATATTTGAGCATTCTGGACAGGGTTGAAATATCCCATTCATTTTATTTCTTAAATAAATTAATAAAAAAGGTGGCACAGAGCATGGTTAGTATTTATTTCACAGCTAGGTAAATTGGTATTCTATCTGCAAATAAATGTAAAAAAAAAAAATAGTATTGTCAACTATATACAGTATAAAGCCCATGACTTCTGGTCTGTAGGTGTCTAACACAACATTATGTAAATAGTCACAGAGGTGACAATGGGTGAATCCCCCAATCAAACCTAAATATCGCAGTGATGTTTCAACTTAATCAAACCCCTTGGAAAAGGGTCAATAATTAACCATAAGCAATGAGACTGAACGCAGTACATACTATACTATCAGTGAATTTCTACCTCAAATCAGTGTGCATACTGTACGTTTCTCCAGCATTTGATTCCAGATTGAAACATGACAGACACCTCCACTGTCTCCATGTAGATTCTGTCTGCATTTAGAAGAGCATTTACAGTATGTGGGGGGAAGGTTTTGCTTATGCCTTGAAGCTAACGATATGATTCCACCGTTTCCATTGGTGCTGGTCTTGTGACGCTGGCTTTAGCTTACATGACGAGGAAGACTCAGATTGTACAGTTTCTCAAACATGTTGCCTGAGAGAGATGCCATGCTCAATGCATGGCTACTGTACAATGTCAATCCTGTTACATGGCTTCAAAACAGCTGGAAGCAGTGGTGTAGAAAATCTGTCAGAGCTCTCCATTGTTTTACTGATATTCATTGGTATTTATGTAATTTAGTAGAATGGCATACCTATTTAGGTACTGGTGTAACAAAGAGTAATTATTGCTCTAATAATACAGGTAATTTGAAAAGGCTTACAATTATATGGTTATAAAATAGCTATTAAAGTTATAATTGTGTTTTTAATTTCCATTTGGTGTACAAGTTCCAGGCTCAACACCTGAAATTATTACTGATTAAAGTTAAAATAATTAAACATACGCAATGCAAAACTATAGTGAATTGTGGGATTTGAAAGGTTTAATGTGTGTTGTCTCATATTTGATATTTCTACATATAGAGTGCTTTCATTCCAACCAACCTGAAATCGATCATTCTATGCGTTAGAAGGAAATCCTACCAATTTCCATCCTTCTATGTGTTCCTGTTTCCTGTACCATGCAATCTTACTAGGCTTTTTACCAATTTTCATTTTGGCTTAAGTGCAACCATTTTGCAATTGTCATTATTTTTGGAATTTACTATACATGCTATAATGGTGAAGTAAGATTACTGGCTTTTGGCAAGGCCATTGTGGTATTATTTTATGAAGTACCTGGATGCAGTATAATGCAAATAATATATATATATATATATATATAGATAGAAAGATGGACAGATAGATAGATACAGGTAACTGCCAAAACAAAGGAAACACTTGAGTAAATATGTTATAGTGTGGGGTGCATTTTCCTGGCATGGTTTAGGTCCACTCAACCCCTTAGAGGGCTTGGTTAATGCCAAATACAAAGCCATTCTGAGTGATGCTTCACCTGTAAGGGTTGGTGGTGATAGGCGCCACTCGCAGAACCCTAGGGGATCAAAAAGTTAGACGGAACCCGTCTAACCACTAGCTCTGTAAAACAGAGAATAGGGAAGATAATTAGGGATGAACGTAAACCACACCCACCGGGTGGTAACTCCAAGTGTCTGAAAACGAAAAGGCACTGATAGCCAAACGAACAAGTTAGTAACCTGACTCAAAGCCCCGCCTAGCGGGCAAGGTTCTTTATAATAGTTACAACTCAAAGTTCGTAAAATAAAGACACGAGTATCCCAAAATAAAGGCTAGGAGAGCCGAGAGAACATGAATGAAACCCAAAAACAGCCCAACAGGCTGAACAACATGAACCCGAACGAAAAACGCTTAATAGCGAGCAGGGTTCTTATAATGGATACAGTAAACATGTTCATTATTTTACATAATACCTAAAAGTTCCAAGCATCCGAAAACGCGAAAACCAGGGGGGCCACAGAACCACATTGCAACCCGAAACAGTCGAAGTGACTGAACAAACGGAACCCAACATAAAGCCCATAACAAACGAGCTAGGATTCTAATGAAGGTGCAATTTAAATAAGTATTAAGTAAATACCTGAATCAAATATTCTGAACCTCCCAAAATGTGAAAGGCTAGGGAAGCCAACAGAACCAGGTATCACCTGAAAACAGTCTAAACGACTGAACCCACGAAAACCAAATGAAAACGCTTAATAGCGAGCAAAGGGTTTTTCTTAGAAAAACACAAGTAAATAAATTATTAAGACTGGACATAACCAAAAGTACTGAGCGTCCGTAAACGCGGAAGAGCTAGGAGAGCCCACAAGATCACATGGTAAAACCTGACCCACTAGTTCTGAACGTCCGAAAACTCGAAACGGTTAGGGGGAACCGGCAGAACAGCAGGACGACTGGACCCACATCCGACATCCTCGTCAGACAGCAGGGCCCACAAGTTGACCTGCTATCTGGCATCCGCAAAAACTGCAAAGCCACCAAAACAACATTGAAACCCGAAGACAGCCTCAGCGACCAGGAGGGTACAATTTACACACGAGAGAAGTACAATAGTGGGTACAATTAAATGGTGGCGAAAGGTCTGAGCGTATGGAAACGCAGGAGCCTAAGAGACAGTTAGGGGGGGATGACAGACAGCAGGGAACAACAAGACCCACATCTGACGTCCGCCAAAACTCGAAACGGTTAAGGGGGACCGACAGAACCACAGAGTAAAACCTATACCAGGAGATCTGCTGAACAAGAATGAAACCAAAATAAAAGCGCATTTTTAGCGAACAAGGTTTCTAATACGTAAGTGACAAAGAATTTGGTTATCAAAAGTTCTGAGCGTATGTAAACGCAGGGGGGCTAGGAGAACCGCCAGAACAATAAGTAACCCGTAAACAGCCTATCAGACTGAACAAATGAAACTGTGAAACACTCCTAACCACGAGTGAGTTTCAAATGTAAGAAATAAGGTTAGGAAATAGAACCCATAAACAGCCTAGACGACTGAACAAATGAAACTAGAGGAACACTCCTAACCACGAGTGAGTTTCAAATGTAGGCACTAAAGGTTATGAATTAGAACCCATAAACAGCCTAGACGACTGAACAAATGAAACTAGTGGAACACTCCTAACCACGAGTGAGTTTCAAATGTAGGCACTAAAGGTTATTAAATGGAACAGAGCGTAAGAAAACGCAGGAGGCTAGCAAAGCCGCCAGGACAAAATTGAAAACCCAAAAACAGCCTCAGCGACCCAACAAAAGAAACTTAACCAATCGCTCCTACACACGAGCGAAGTTTCAAATGCGGGTACAATTTACACACGAGAGAAGTTTCAAATGTGGGTACAATTAAATGGTTAATGAACCGACCTTAACTCAAAACTCTTTATGTCCAAAACGTGAAAGGCAGTTAGCCAAAAGAACCAGTAGTAACCCACGAACCAGTCGAACCGGCTGGATAAAACGAAACCAAAAGAAAAGCGCATATTAGCGAACAAGGTTTCTTAAAGCAGGAAACTAAAATAAGTTCTTTCGTTAGGACCAGAGTACTCCCCAAAAACGTAAACGGCTAGAAGAGCCAAAAGAACAAGTTAGAACCCCAAAGCAGTCGAACCGACTGACGAACGGAAACCAACCGAAAACCCCCATTTAGAGAGAAAGGTTTCCTTAAAAGGGACAACTAACTAAGTTCTTGCGTTTTTAGAAGGGGTTGAAATGGAGATAGTCGTTTCTAAAGAAAAGTCTTTGTGTAGTCTTTGTGAACGTCTTGAAAAAGACATTCTTACCTTACCGGCTAAAAATCGTAAAGATGGCTTACGATTTCGCCCCGAATGAAGTTAGGTGCGGGTATTTATAGGGAAGAGATAATTGGTCATTCAAGCCAGCTGAGCGCCTTAAGGAAAAAGGCGCACACCGCCATCTGGTGGTGAATCTGGGGAACAACCGTGACATCACCAAGAAATAATGGAATTTCTTGGTGAAGCATTTCTATCCTGATGGGAGTGGTCTCTTCCAAGATGACAATGCCCACATCCACAGGGCATAAGTGATCACTGAATGATTTGATGAGCATGAAAACAATGTAAACCATATGCCATGGTTATATCAGTCACCAGATCTCAACCTAATTGAACACTTATGGGAGATTCTGGAGCAGTGCCTGAGACAGCATTTTCCACAACCATCAACAAACACCAAATGATGGAATTTCCTGGGGGAGAGTGGTGATGCATCCCTCAAATAGAGTTCCAGACACTTGTAGAATCTATGCTAAGCTGTTCTGGAGGCTCATGCTGGCCCAACACCCTAATAAGACACTTTGGGCCCTATTTTGGTGAATTAGAACGGTGTCAGTAACGCAGGCGCAAAGCGAAAACGGTGACACTTTAGGGCGTATCTAACGCAATTTCTGTAATTTCGTGACTTAGGACGATAGCGCACCTCCGGCGGAGTTGTAAAAGAGGTTGGATTAACTTTTTAAAAATACATGTGGGTGTGATGGGAGTTTGGTTTCATAATGGGCAATCAGAACACCTATTTTCTATCCCTTTAAATACCAGTGCGCTAACGCTATAGCAAATTGGCAATGGATGACAGTTTTGCGCGGCTGCGCCAGGAGCACTTCTCAAAACAGGAGAGCGATTTGCTTGTGCGAGAAGTGCGGAAAAGTTGGCGTGCGAATCAGAGGGGGAAAACAAGGCGCACATTAATTTGTTATTTTCATGATTTGAGTTTATATTTTGAGACCTACATTGTTAAAAGAGTGTTTTATTTTACCATCTCTTTTTTTCCTTATTTGTAGGCTTTCCAACTTAAAAAACAACGTTTATTTTCTTACTTAATGTAATTGTTAAATGGAAAGCAATAAATAAAAAAACTCAACTGCAACTAGTTTCATTTATGTTCGTCATGCAGTAGGCCTACATGCGTCACCCTGGAGTGTGCATCACAAACCACTTGGATATTAATGGAGTGGACCCCCTTCCGATTCACATAAATGATACCATGATCAGATGGTGCGCGCAACTGCACATGTGTGCAGGGAATCCACATTGCGTATAAAAATCCTGTTTAGTTCTCTGCTGGCTGTCGGGTGTAGGAAAAGTAATAAACTAATTTGCATGTTGGACAAGACTGGAAGAAACTGCATGTACAACCAAACTGATAGCCGTCTGGCAAACACCGGCTACCAAACCCAGGGTATTGCTCAGGGTATCGCCTTCGGTGTCCAATTATGTACTGCATTTTCTGTAGTGCAAATGGAAAGAATAAAACCCTTTCACATAAGAAAAACAATGTGCATACAAACATATATTTATTTAACAGGTGTATCTTACTGAACGGTAGCATGGATGGCCTGCTGGCTTCAGTCTTTCATGTCTGTGCATTGAATAACTACAAGCTGTGGTGAAATCGTTTTTAGCTTAATTGATTACGCTTGCAAGTTACCCATGGATTGGACGAATTGCCTCAACGTGGGGGGAAATTCACAATATTCCAAAAACATTCTCATGTGATTTCAGATAACCTTATGTTCATATGTGCGCATCAATAAAGTCACCAAATTACACAGAGCGCCAGCGTTTGCGCTAAGAGGTGGTCTAGTTGGACGTTGACGCGAGCTCATTATTTGACACCAAACTTGCATAGCACCCAACTGTTTTCATTGTCACACCCCCTATTGCGCTGCCCAACCCATAGTCATGCAAATGCCTTCATTGCGCACCACAAAATTGCCAAACTCGGCGGAGATGGGAAATATTCCGTTTGCGACAGACGAAACTGGCAATTCGCCGCCGCTTAGCGCCGGCATGAAAATAGGGCCCTTTATGTTTATGTTTCCTTTACTTTGGCAGTTACCTGTATGTGTGTGTGTAAGGGTATAAATCGGATCTGTTTTATTGTTTTATGATACTATGAACTAGTGAACAGAAGTAGACAAACTATGTCTTAGAGTGGGCTAACAATCCCATAGCCTTCTTGTCAGTACAAAATAAACTCTAAATGTATTACTATACATATTACTATATGTATACATAGCATGTACTGTTTATTTCGGTTCTGTCTTCCTTTTTTGCTCCAATGGCAGATGCCAATGCAATGCAGTTACTGATGATTTGTGGAAACACAATGTGCAGAACCACTGAGTTTGGAACACAGGGCTGCAGTGCATCCAGCACTAGGATGTTTTATCACACATTGCAGGTCGATGCAGTTGGAAATTCAATCTTCCCAATGCTCAATTGGAATGTTGCTATGAATAACCAACAGCCATAAGGAGGACCTGGGGTTATTTGATGGATTTATCAGCTAAATGAGAACACCCAATGAATCACAAATCACTTGTGCATACATAAAATACTGACACCCTGGTGTATACTGTATAAACGATTGTCAGCCAATATGCACTTGATCGGTCATGCAAACAGACCTAGCAAAACAAATAATCCGTAGGGATGATGTGATGCAACAACATGGAAATATCAGACAACAACAAAAACATATTATTTGTGATACATGAAAAAACATGTAATTAAAAACAGCTTAACAAAGACTAGTAAGAAAAAGCTAAAAAAAAGAAAAAAGATGATGCAGTAAGGCACGAGTACAGTTGTATAATGTAGTATCATGTTATATCCCCAATACAATTAGTTGCTGTCATAAGGCCTGAGAAGGATGATTACACACCTAATTTATGACCCTCCATACATTTCATTTCTATACAATTCAATTTCAATTCTTGCTCCATCAGTAACAGAGGAGCAAGCTTCAACTGCCAGCAACAGCATGATATATCAGAGCATAAAGTGGCAGTAACATTGTGATATTTCAACCAATAGAACATCATATGTTAGTAACATTATGATATTTCAACCAATAGGGCATCGCTTGTGTGTGCTTCAGCCAGATGGCTGATCAGCACAGCTCATCCTTCAACTTTTGTCCTAATGACTAATTAGGCATATTACTCAACACCAGCAAGCACTCTGTCATTACACAGCTTGATTCACTTTAAAGCTCATCAGAAATCCCCATTATTATAGAAACTGAACCTCTATGATTTTTTTCATTGTCTAAAAGGATGAACAAAATAACAAAATGCACGAATGATATGCCACCCTCTTTTATGCCATATCTCTGCATTACTGATATACTGAAATTCAATACTGTTCAATGATTTGAGGGTTTACACATTAGCATGGGTATTTTACTACCACAGCTGCATGACAATTGGGCTACATCGCATACATTATGGCACCAACCAGCATTAAATCAATAGTTAGAAAACAATAAAAAAAAACATTTTTTTTACATTTTACATTGACAATCATTCACACACATGACATGATATTATAAGGTATTTAGAAATATTTAGTAACATTATTTGAGAAAACTATACACTCCTATTATCCAGTGGGTATCCAGCTGCAAAATATATTAGAGCACCGGACCTCATAGGCAGAGCTACACTCCAATTGCATAACCTGCACAATTGCACAATCAAAGACATTTATTATCTGTTTCTGGAAATGTTGTTGTGGTATTTATGCACTTTATACATTTGCTTCCATGAGCTTTGCTAACCAACTTTTACTGGAAGGAGGTTCAGAGCTGGCATACTGGCATTTTCATCGAGGCAAAAACAATATATACATTTACTGTGGTGTGATAACATTTGCATTTCACGTTTAAATTATACGTGTGACAACGCAGTGATCATATTTTCCCATTGCATTTTACTAAAGCTTCTATACAGACTAACCACTGGGTGGCCCACACGCACTGGAAATGTCCATGAAATAAATAATTAGAAAAAGGCAACATAAACGCCTTTAAATGTATATTTCCGCGCATGCAGGTTATTGTTTGCATACATCTGCACACGAATGATATATATACTCAAGTCAATTCAACCTTTTTGTTTCTCTCAGCAGCGACCACTTGCTCGAGTACGTAAATAATTTAGAAACGACTGGTGTGAGGCGTTAAAAAAACAATAATAACGTTTCTTACCTGATGATAACATACATGACAAGGCAGTTGCCCACTAAACCCACCACAAACACCACGGAGTACACCGCGGTGATGATGGGGATAATGGGCGACATGGGCTCGTTCGCCCAACTCCCATTGCGCGTGAAATTATACATGTCAGAGTAACCGGGCTGCCATGTGGAGTTAAGAAAACAGTCCTCGGAAACGACAGACAGGCACTTGTCTTCTTTAAATATTTCCACCAGATTGCTGTCCATCGTTCGGGAATCTTTGGGAAACTTAGAACAAAAGGAGAGGAAAAAACAAAGTATGTTAGCACAGCTCCGCTTTTTGAATGAAGTAAATTGAATCGAGATTGACACTATGCGGGCAGTTAAAAGGATATGATAAATATGATATAAACACAGCTATTTTCATCTGACAAGTTACCTAAAGAAACATATTGAACAATTCAGTAATTATGAAATAAACCTTTATTTTATTGAATGTTTAGGAAATTAACACATATAGAATATCTAACATACAATATTTTCTATATCATACGTATAATACTATTTAGAATCTATATGTAAAAAACATATGTATGCAAACACAGTTAGCTACCTACCAATGCAGTTGGTATCTCACGCGGCTTAATTTCCGTCTTCCTTTTCTACGATAAAATAGGTAAATTCTAAAATAAGGAGCAGATTAATGTAGTCGTTCTTCGCGTGCAGAAAAAACCGTGTTGCAAACTTTGTTGATCGCGGTATGAAAAAGACTGGTTACTCTGCAATACCGCGACTCGCAGTATCACTGCACAGCTCTGAGTGTAACGCTCACTCCCCCACGAGCTATCACAGCAAATGTGACATCAGAGTAGTGACAATAACCCGAAGGCATCAACACAAGGCCTGGGATATAGGCTATCGGCCAACATACAGGCTGATTCCAAATATACAATACATTTTTATGACATAAAATTACATTTAAATAAATTGATGAACTGATAGGAAATGTGTGTTTTACTTTTATGGAGGGGGGATCATACTGGCTATTAAGAAAGAAACAAAAAAACAATGTGTTTTCAATAGTCAAGTAGTTTTATTCCCCAATATCAGTCGTTATCATTTGAGTGAATGTCATTATTAAAAATGCTATGTATTCATCTAGCAATAGGCTATAATTTAAATGTGAAAATGGACATACCAATGGCTTTCGTTCTGATTGCTAAAAGCTGTTAAAACATACACACACACACACACACACGTGCATGCACTCACTTCAAAATGCTGTATTATAACTGGATAATTAATGACCGATAAAACTATTTTAAATGTTAATGGGGAATTTTAGTTAAACTCATCGCTTATCATTTGACCAAACAAGGCTCTCCAGTTTCTATGTGAAATGAGCCACAGGTTAAGAGGTGTCTTTCTCTGATTACATTTCATTCATGAAGAAAGAGGATGTACAGCAAGAGTATGCTGAACTTACTCTTGCTGGAAGAGCATACATGCGGGAAGTGGGAGTGCTGCAGCACCTGCTGCCATGAACAGTTATCTTATATAGTATAAGTATATAATATTTACAATAAAGACAAAAATGAGTGTGCGTCTTTGTCTGTGTGTCGTAATTGGCGTGAAACTGAGGGAGGTGCTGAATGGAGCTGTGGGAGGTGTTGAACTGAGGTTAAAAAAAGTCAAAGGAAAAAAAACATTTGATCGACCTGATAGGCTCCCCCACAAGAAATCTGTATCAACATAGCTAGCAATGCAAGCAAGCGAGTTAGCTAGCTACCTATCAAGAAGTAACCATTGATAAAAATATATTAAAAAAACAGGTTCCAGGCCGAGCTGCAGCTCTGTGGCAGCCAGCACTAATGTGTTAGTTAGTGTGTTATGGCCTTGTCCTTATTCTCCTCACTACAATTAAAATATGTAACTTGAAACACTAAATAAATTGCAAATGGCATGTAAGATTATGCATCAAAATTATACAAAACAATACTATTCAATCCCTGTTGTGTTACGTTATATTTTTTCAGTTTGGATTTCAGCACCCCTAAGTCAAAACATTGTGCTGCACCTCTGGATACAAAAAACATTATTAAAAAGTGCACACAGTACTTACATTCATATATAAAAGTGCATGACTGTCATTTCAGGTTGGCATTAATGCAATGGGGATCATGAAGAATATGCTGAATTTAATTTGAAAGCATATGTATGGTCCCCAGGAATCCAAAAGATCTGAGCTCTTTCCACTAATTATGGGCAATCAGCACAGAGAGCTAATGAAAAGTCAAAAGTAATTAATTCGATTAAAAAAGCATCACATACGATTTATGTTTTGTGAGCTGAAAATGATTTATTACATGGATCTGGGTGCAACTAAGTTCAGCAAATTGGCTTGAGAAAAAGTCATCTTCAAAATAAAGGCTCTTTTGGGAATACCAATTCAGTGAAATCCAAAAATTGAATGACAACAAAGTAATCTCTCTCCCTGTTGTTCATAATTTATGTAATAAGGGGTTCATGCACTGCACTCTATGATTGATACTTTCAGTCAACTGATTCAGAGTTGCTTGTTTGCTTTGCCTTGCATCTCAAACCAATGCACAAACATCACAGTCAAGGAAATGAAATGATAGACATGACATTAAGCATGATGGGTTGTTAATTGCTTAATCAACTCAGGAACCACACCTGTGTGGAAACATCTGCTTTCAATATACA
Source organism: Aldrovandia affinis (assembly GCA_029706075.1). Lineage (NCBI taxonomy): Eukaryota > Metazoa > Chordata > Actinopteri > Notacanthiformes > Halosauridae > Aldrovandia > Aldrovandia affinis. The sequence goes on along the minus strand of JAINUG010000240.1, from coordinate 697,530 downwards.
TTGTATCCCTCATTTACTCAAGTGTTTCCTTTTTTTTGGCAGTTACCTGTAGCTGAGGAAGGTTATGCTCCCATACTGTCCCAGTTGAAATGACTAGTGTAATAATGTGGACTTAATTATTAGTTCTTAACTACTTAATTATTAATATTTCATTATTTCAAATGAAATAGTATTAATGGCTGAAATGAGACATCTTTTCCAGAGAACATATCTAATATATCAGTGCTCCCAGAATAGTGAGCTCCACAAAGCGATTTTTAGTTTGTATAGATAGATAGATAGATATAGATAGATATGTACTTTATTGTCCCCATGGGGAAATTTTGCTTGGGCTCCACAAAGCTAGACCCATCAACATACAATATATAGGGCACCAACATCAACAGCACAAAACATGAAATATACACGGTTAAGACCATATAAAAGGCCTACAAATAACACAGGACAGCAGTACAGACGACACCTTACATTTCAGCACACTTTTGTTTGCTAATATATATTACATACTGTATATATACTTTCCGTGCGCTTATTATAAATACTTGAATCAGATTTGTCCTGAAGTTTCAGTCCTTTAGACCGACACTAAATGAATGATTGTGCAGTATGTCAGAGAATCCCTACTTAATTCTCTAATCGTGGTGCTTTATGTTTTCCATCAAAAACTTTGATTACTCAATTCTCAGTTTAATGAAAGTCATTTTCATGTAAAGCCTGGAGGTGTTTTAAAGGGAACCTGTAACACACAGACATTGATTAACTGACAATCTTGGGTTAATGGCTTGGGACCTTTACTAAGAAGGAAATAAAATAGGATATAAAAAATGTATCATATTTATTATAAAACAAGTTATATATTACAAATAGATAAATAATGGCTATTTTAAGATATGTAATCCTATGCATACATAATATCATGCAGTTTGTTATTGGCTATTGGTAGTTTTATAAGACAGGTACCAAAGTTTTACTCAAATATGGAATGTATTATCATTATTTATGGTTTATGAAATTGTGAACAATAAAATGACTTAAAACTTGATGAGTAGCTCATTCCACATTGGTTTGCATTTGGTCTGTAAAACAAAGGTGTTGTTGTTATTCAGGAAGTGAATGTGCATGCGGATCATTGTGTGCTGGCTATAACTCTAGCTTGCCATGGTGGAGAGCAAACGTATGTGTTTTCATGTTCATGATCTTGTGTCTTCATGGTCCACCATTATAATATGGCGTATTGTCACTGCTGCTGCTTAGTGTTCCCTGAGTGTGTAATTGTCTATTGTCTAATTGTTTTATTGTTTCGTTGTGTTGAGTGATTCCACCTGTGTCTGAGTGTATTATTGTCTTAGTGGTTTCACCTGCGTCTCATTTCGTTCCTTATTTCAACTGTCTGTTTTCTGTTAACTTTGCTCTGTTTTGAAATGGTTGAAATGTTCCTAGTGTTTGCTGGCCCTTTCAGGTATCAGCTTTAGCTTTGTTCTTTGATCATCTCATGTGTATTATTGAACTTTTTGTTTGTTTATTCCTTCAGTGTTTGTTTGTACTTTAAATTAATGTTTTCTAGTATATCTTCAATTCCTTCACTGTTTAATTAAACCTTACATTTGTTTTGGATTCCTACCTCCTGCCTCGTCTCTGCACATGGGTCCAATCTCCCTGTCCTCGTTTCAAACCATGGACTCAACAGAGGCGGAGCAACTTCACACAGCTCTGGCTCACCAAGGCGCCGTGGTTGGGGAGCATCAGCAGCTGCTGCGGAACTTCTTGGAGACTCTGCAGTCCATGACCGTGGTGTTCCAGCAACTCCAACCTCCACAGCTACCACACAAACATGCCCCTCCAACTCCTCCAGCTCCCACTAGCTTCGGCACTGCAGAACAATGCTTACCAGCTCCTGAGCGATATGGTGGCCATCCAGGCAAATGTTAGGGGTTCCTGACCCAGTGCTCTCTGGTTTTTAAGCTCCAGCCCTCTTTTTTCCCAATGGACTAATCCAAAGTGGCCTACATTATCACCCTGCTCTCTGATAAGGCCCTGGCCTGGGAAACAGCTGTCTGGGAGCAGCAGACCCCCCTGCCAGGATTTTTTGTTATTCACCAGCGAGATGAGGAGAGTTTTTTACCATCCCATAAGTGGCCGGGAGGTGGCGAAAAGGCTTTTGAATCTTCACTAGGGCTCTCACAGTGTAACAGAAAATTCGAGTTCCGCATGCTTGCCATTGAGAGCTTGTGGAATAACAAAGCCCTAATTTCCACCTTCCACCATTAACTTTCTGAGGCCATTAAGAATGAGCTAGCTTCGCGAGAGCTTCAGGACAACCTGGAGTCTGTAAGATTCTAAGTTAAGATTCAAAGGTGATCCATTCAAGCACTCAAAACACCAGAAACCAACCATGCCTGCTGCCGGAATAGTTTCAGCCAAATTATTATAAGAACAATATAGGTTATAAGTATAAGTGGTGACTCGTCGCCACTGATAGGCATAGTACTCAATTATAGCGACTGGGAGTGGGTGATCAAGAGCCATTCCAACCAAGGAGACTTGATTAACAATATAATAGACTGTTTTCCCGGCTAGGCCTGGGAACTGGAACATCAAACCCCCCTAGTGATGTGTGGACTGATTGATTTAGGGAGGCCAGACACTGGCTTCCTTAAATCAAATCACATTATTTCTGAATATACATTTCTGTTTCCTGCCTCAGAAAACAAAGCCTGAAAAAGAGTATTTAAAGTAATTCAGTTCTGAGAAGGGGATTCAGACGAACTCAGCTGAGTCCAGAGTGGTTGCTGGTGTTCTTGTATTCCCTGTCATTTACTTTGTCACTGTCGGTATCGGAATAAAACTTTTTTCATCAAGATCAGAGCTCTGCCTTTTTTCCTTAAAAGTCCCTCATCACTCTGGCGGTCCGAATCGACAACCAGCTAAGGGAGTGTCGCAAAGAAGAGAGGTTCCAGGGTCTACAAACCTTTGCCACCTCAAGCTGTCCCGATTTGCCCCAAGTCACCCCGAGTCTCATAACTGCTATGAGTGAGGAGCCCATGCAGTTGGGTAGGACCTCTCCCAGCAGGAGTGCGACTGGAGGATGCGAGAGAGGTACTGCCTTTATTGTGGGATCTCCAGCCACTTCCGGGCAGCCTGTCCTGAGCTGTTGGGAAAGACCGTAGCTCATTAGGAGATGAGAGCCAAATCACCACATCAGTAATCACCTCTGAGTACTGATGCCTTCTACCCTCTTTTGGAACAACTAACATAATGAACTCCAGGGGTTCGTGGATTCTGGGGCAGCTGGATGTTTTTTGGATATCCATGGACTTTGGAGGGTCCCCTGCACCAAGGCCGACGAGGCCCACCAAGTTTCAGCCCCCCTGGATAGCAGACTTCTTGGCTCTGGCAGTGTCCACTACATAACTGCTCCACTTCGACTGTGCATCAGGGGTGACCATGAGGAAACTATCCAGATTTTTCTTCTTGAGTCACCTGAGCACCCTCTCATCCTTGGCTACCCCAGGCTAGCCGGCCATAATCCCCGGATTGACTGGATAACTGGCATTGGCTACATTCAGATAGATCCTTGCAAGACCCAGGCCATCTCTGGCACTGGCTACATTCAGATAGATCCTTGCAAGACCCAGGCCATCTCAGACTGGCCTCAGCCCACCTCCGTCAAGCAAGTCCAATGGTCCCCAATTCATCTTCTGGTTTTGGAAGGCCTTCTGTGCCCTGATTAGTGCCTCTGTCAGTCTCTCCTCTGGTTTTCATCCCCAATCCAATTGAGAGGGTCAACCAGGATTTGGAGACCACTCTGCATGGTACAGGAAAAGGGAACATCACATAGAAGGATAACATTATCAGGGGGTATGAATTGAAGGGCTAAAGGGCTCCACCTGCAAAGTAAATTTTTTTGGCACTAAGCTTTTGATAGTTATTGTTTTAGTTAGGACATTGTCACATTTCTGATCATAGGAGAAAAAAGTGACCCATGGTTGTCACTTGGGTACATAGAAATCGAAGAATGTAGAACTAACAATGGTCATTTTGATTAGCTAGCAAGTAGTAGCGAATATATGACTGAAAAAGTGTTGCTATTAAAATCTGTCAAGCTATTCCTGAAAACTCTAAGACATATGCACTTCATATTTGTGCAAAAGTACAATTAGTAGATATTTACAAGGGGTAGAAAAAATAATGGAAACACCAAACAATATATATATATATATATATATATATATATTCATAACAGCTTCACCCCTTCTTGGAATGCTATAATACAAGTTTTTAAGTGTTTCTAGTGGAATATTGGATTATTCTTCAAGACGGATAGCCTCCAATTCTTTGAGAGGTGATGGCAGTGGAAATCTACTCTGCACTCCTGCTGTTCATGAAACCACTCTTGAAACAGATGCTCATTGAGTAGGTACTAACAATGGATGTTTTATTTATCTGTTTATTTAGTGTGTGTGTGTGTGTGTTTTTATGGGGGCTTGACCTGATTTCTTCCTAGCCACTTATAGGCCACTGTTAAGATTTCTCATTATTCCACACCATCAAATGAACAATTCATATCCTCGCATTAGTAATTTGTACCCTCATTATATATGCCATACTCTCAAATGGCTCATTTACTCTCACAATTTAGTAATGCATACCCACAATTTATTAAACCATATTATTTATTAAACTGATGATACAAGTTGTCTTGTTATCTTGTCTTACTGATTTGAAGCTTTATTTTCAGATTCAGATTTCATATATTGTCCTTGGGAAGGAAATTGCCTTTTCATTTTTTTAACGTAATTATTTAATTAAGGATATGATGTACTATGTTGACTGAAACACTAATTAGTGAAAGACATTTAAAATCTGTGAAACTTCCAGTATTACTTCTTCTTATTGGTGTGGTTTTGGTTTTGGTTGTTCTTTCCTACAGAATCAATTAAAGTGTATCTGCTCCTAGAGCATTGAAGCTATCAGTGCTAAACCTTGACTTTAGTTATAGAGGTGGAGATTAACAGTTTTAAACTGTCATAAAATGTTTCAGAGGGTTTCAACCAGAAATCCCCCTTGGCTACGCTAGTGCTCTTTAGGGACTGTATATGACTGGAGCTATAATTCTGTCTAGTTTACTTAGTGCGTTGACACATTTTTAAAGCCAATATAGTTATTATTATGTGTTTGTATTACTGTTTGCCCAGTTGAAGGAATTCACCCTACCATCTCGCTTTAACTTATTCAGTAGTAGTATGTGGTATGGTTGTGTGACATCACCCATGGCACCCACACTCATTATAATGGTTAATGGTTTCATTGTTTAATTGTGAATTTAATCAGCTATGTGATGAACTCCCATAACCCCAATTATTATTATAACCCCACCACTTGGGAAGTAGACTCTTCAACTCCTGTAAACAAACTGTTGCACATACAAATCTTGTTCAAATATCAAGTTAAAAAGCTATCAGTCTGGAAACAATAGTAGCAACTGTCAGTAACACAGCAGTGTACGTTTATTATGGAGATATTGGTTTAACCCCAACATGAACCCTTTATTAAGAATTGATTTATTATGTGTATTATGTTTTTTGAATTCAATCTGGCTGTAAATCTGCTCCAGTTATAAACAGCTTGCACCCCCATGGTTTTCAGAAGCCATGGAAGTTTCCTCTGGGGCATTTCTCTAGCCAGGCATACCCCAGCCAAGAACCTGTGTCACATTACCGGTCATATACCATTGTAGGATTTCACTGTATTCAAAGCTCTTTCATCCTGGAAGCGAATGGCTACAAATAAGGACCGTATGTACCAATTGTTACAGAGGTATAATTAGAAAGTACTGTTAAATGTAGTACATATGTTCAAGTAGACTCACCGATGAAAGGTTTTGGACTGTAAGGGGCCATGCACGCCACATGTGATTAGGACAAAGACCCCATGTTAGATTTTTCAAGAGCCCTTAATTGCATTAATTAAATAATTGGCCTAGAGGGTAAAATAAAGAATACACAAATGCATGCATTTTAACTAAATGTGAATGTTGGGTAACCTCAAGTTTTGACATTGTATTGGTATTTGTTTTTTAATGCACACTGACTAATATATAAAATATGGACTGTACCTTACTTCTTACATCAACCTGAAATACAAGCAAGACTTGGAATAGCTCACCAGTTTTAACTGTGTTCAAAAGTTCTATTTAGCCCAGTTTGGGGGTTTTGGTGCCTGTCCTGTGCTGTTAATATGGGATTAAAGAGATGGGGTGTGGGGATATGGCAGCCTTACCTGACATATTTGTGGTTGCCGTCACTTGAAATGTGTTCAATTGAGATGCTGTCTCCTAGCAACTAAACTATGATAAGAACAGAAAGCAAAGCTGTTGATGCAAGATCACCGGGTTCCTACAGAACTGCAACAGAGAGAAAGAGAGAGACAGAATTGGAAGGCAGACAATGTAAAAGAAATAAAAGGCAACAAGCATAAAAATATGTATTTCCCTAGCATGGACCCAGTTCCTTACCATAAAGCAATTGCAGTCTCTTTCCCTAAATTCAACCTCTTGATTATATAATCAGGTAATCAGCCTCAGCCAAAGCATGTGTTCAAGGCCTTTGGCTTGCCAAACATCTGTGAAAAAAACCCTTTGCGTCATGCAGTGTGATATCCGTGTGGGGTTATTTGCCACACGGACACACACAGACACCAACTCTTGAGATGGATGTGTTTTATATTGCAAATGGACCATAGCGCAGCAACTTTATTGCTGTATTTAATTAAGAACTGCAAGGACTTGTTCCCTCCTGGATGCCCACATTAAGAATTGTGTTCTGAAAGCCTCTGATGCCAGCCACTTGATTGTGCTGTGGATCTTCTAATTCACCCATGCAAAATTGCATGTTCACAGTAAACATCTCAGATCGATGGGCCTGATTCAACTGCATGGGCTCCGTGATCGCAGTGGGTTGAGCAGGGGAGTTGGATTGCGTCGCAGGCCAGAAGCAAGGGGGAGCAGGGGATTCGCGACGCCTCTTTCCTCTCTCCTGCAGACGCGTGTCGATGCAGATTTTTTATTTTTTTGATCTCTTTTACAAGGGAGTCCTGACCAAGACAGGCAGCAGCACAAATAAAAAGACAAAAAAATGTTGCAGACATAAACGGAACAAACAAACTACAGAAAATAACAAACTAAAAAAACCACAAGTATTAAAAGCACCGACATCCTAAGGACTCTGCCTCCATGTCCTTCATATTGGATTTGAAAACATTCAAATAAATCAAATTAGTAAGTTTTAAAACCTTCTGCAACCCATTCCAGTCTGAAGGCGCAGAGTACATAAAAGCCCTTTTTCCAGTTTCTGTACTGACATTTGGGACAGAAAGCGTTCAAATGTCCTGAGACCGCAAGGCGTACTGTCCAGAACTTTTCTGCTTAATAAATATGCACAGGTAGGAAGGGAGCAGACCAATAATTGCCTTATATATAAAAGTGTACCAATGTGTGAGCCTATGGGTTGCCAGCGCAGGCCATCCTACCCGAGAGTATAACTCACAATGGTGAGTCAAGGCTCTACAATTTGTTATAAATCTGAGGGAAGCATGGTAGGCAGTATCAATCATATGTAGAGCCTGAGAAGAGGTAAGCATATATAAAAGATCACCATAGTCCAGCACTGGTAAAAATGTGGCAGCAACAAGTCTCTTTTTGGTGTTAAAAGAAAAACATAACTTATTTCTAAAATAAAAACTCAATGAGACGGATTGTTCTCCCTGGCGAAGCTGAAGCAGTTGACGGGCAGCCGCCCGTCCAATCGAGGACCGGTCGAAAACCCTTCTCATCTCCTCCGCAAAGGATGAGAAGGTCGTGAAAGCAGGATGTCCGTTCTCCCAGAGGGAGGTCCCCCACAGTCGAACTTTTCCCCCAAGGAGCGTGACAACATAAGCTACCCTTGCTCTTTCCGTGGGAAACGAGGAGGGCTGTAGTTCGAACACCAGGGAGCACTGACTGAGAAAAGCCAGACAGGAGTTGGGGTCACCCAGGTAGCGTTCTGGAGGAGGTAATTGAGGTTCGAACCCCCTCTGATAACCAACTTGCGTCTGGAATTGGGTCGCTGCAGTCTGTGCAAAACGGGCAGCCGCTGCTGACTCCTGGGTGACTTGGGCCATGGTGGAAAGCTGCTCCGCCAAAGCTTGGACGGTCTGCTGCAATGTCCGCAGCTCCGTCTCGTGATGTCCCAGGCAAATCCTGTGGTAACAGGCAACGTCGGCAGGATTGGGTCGGTCCGCTGGTTCCATCGTGGCCAGATTGTTCTGTCAGGAACTACTCCGTAGTAGGAAAACCAGGCGCAGACCCAGAAATGCAATAATGTCCTTTATTGCGTAAAAAGCAGGCAATGGTCAAACAGGAGCAATCAGGGCAATACAGGCATCCAAAGAGTGGTCGGGGACAGGCAAAGTTCGTTCCAGGCTTCAGGTGTGTCAGAGGCAGGCAAGATGTGGTCAATGGGCAGGCGGAGGTCGATAACAGGAAATCAGTCCAGGGAACACAGAGAGGAGCGGGACTGGAACCACAAGGAGCACGAACAGGTGGGTCAGGAATGAGACTGGGATACAGATGAACACGGGAGCATGAACAAAACACAATGAAACAAAACAGGGGTAAACAGAGAAAACGCTGGAGAGTTGTGTAGGCATAAGCAAAGCACAAGACAATCTGGCAACGAAACGATCTGGGAAAACGCACAGCTTATATACATTTAGACATAAGAAACAATCAGGAATTAACACGAATGCAGCTGACTGCAATCAGACACATAAGGACTAAGTGAAAACGATAATACAATGACGAGACAATCTGGAAGTGAACAGCTTAACTATATCAGACATAACGAGAAACAGGTGAAAACAATAATACAATGACGAGACTGGAAACAGGTAAGCGAAAGTAAAAACACGGACCGGACAACAAGGAAAACATGGAATAAACTACAAACACCTAATTATGGGGAACATGAACACGAGACGTGACAAGGAGGATTTATGCCTGGGCACTTGGGTTAGTAAACCAGTGCCACACCCCACAACTTCAGGTTTATACCTACAGTTGAGCTGAATATTATGGATCATGGAGAAAATAATTATGGCCCGCCAGATTAAAGTGGAGGTCAACATGGTATGATTGACCTATTCACTTGGTAGCAATGCTCTTGAGAATATTATGCCTCCCCAAATATCAGCTCAACCAACATCTCGGTATAAATGAATCTGGCTTCACCAGGCCCTAGTGATGTTTGATATCGCCACGATTCTCAACATGAGAGTAGCATATCAATGGCAACATTGAAAATATATCTTGTGGTTGTAAGCGACCCAAAACAAAAATATAAAAAGAGAGTCTGAACCTGGCTTGGGCTAGGCTTTCCCACAAATTGTAAATTATGGGCTAAGAAGGGAGTGAGCAAACTACCCGACACTTAAAGTCTGACCTGCTGGTGACATGATGCTTAGATTGGGCGAATTCTTCTGTCCTGTTTTTTTTCTCTTGGAAGATCTGGCACCAGCTAACACCTCGCCTGCGTGTGTTTGTTCTTGGAGAGAGACAAGCTTGGTTTGGTATCATTTTCTTCTATTTAATCTCTTTTCTGATTGTTACATGTCAATTTTATGTCTAGAATTTAGTATTTGTTAAGCCGTTGGTAGTGTTAAGTTAGGTAGTGCCATTCCCCCTATATCCCAAGGTTTTTGGAGGACGGCCTTACATATTCTCTGAGGTTTTTTATTCCAAATAAATGATTGTCACACGCCAAGTGACAATCCCTGGATGGGAACAGAGCAGTCTGGAGACGGAGTGGAGTTTGTCAGTCTACGGACCGGATTTTTGTTTATTTTTTTCTGTCTCTCCCCCCAGACATGGGGAAGAGACAGTGAGAGTAGCAGGTTAACATAAAACAAACACAAACACAAATACAAACAAAGCCGCAAAGCTTTCAGGTAAAAACAACGAACTAAAATAACAAACTAAAATAACCATAACTTATGGGACACCGCACCTCTTCTTCCGGAGTTACCCTGGAACTTCCCCAGGCACACACATATCCAGTGACCTTTCAAGTGCTTCCCACCCATGCATACTGAGACCCTCGCCACTCCCCACAGTAAGAGTTTTCTGGCAACCAGCCCCGAGACACTCTCCACTCTTCCAGTGAGAGTTCTCGGGCCGTTGCCCAGAAACACTCTCCACTGCCCGAGTGCGAGCTCTCTTTCAATAAAACCGAGGGCGAGAGGCGGACCCTCTTTCAGGGCACCCTCTCGCTCTCCTCCACAATCACACCGAGGGAGAGAGGCGGACACTCTTAGTGCACCCCCTCTCCCTCTTCCCCACACACACAGGAAGCACTCTACTCAGTCACTTCCGACAAACGCACACAAAACTCCACAAACATCAAACATCACTCCACAACACACATGCACGCGCACTCACACCCATATACACACCAATGACAAGACCAACTCTCAATACACATGCAAACAAAGACAAAGACTCACTTTCATGAAACACACAAACAAAGACAAAAGACTAACTGATTCCCCACTCGCCCCACCTGCTCTTAAATAGGCTTAGTTTCTGCCTGGCTCAGGTGGGACTCGTGAGGCAATCACCCAATCACAATCATTCAACACTAAACAAACATTCTCACACAGACACCCAATCAGCCAATTGACTTCCATATCAATTGACTGATTGACACCAATTAAATAATAATTAAATAATAATTAAACCAATTATGGCCTTTGGAGCAACCTTCCGGGCCACGGTTTACTCTCACACCCTGTGAGAGTGCCAAACCTGCCCCCGGAAAGTCTACCTGCTCCAAAGGCCTCCACAACATGCAAAGACACAAGCAACCATGCCACTCCCACGTGGCTGAGACCGACGTCCTCCACAATGATGTTATCAATTTATCCAGAGAGGTGAAGAAGGATTTAGTGATAAAAACTGGGACACATTGAAAGAGATAAAGAAACCTGGGCAGTATAATCATTTTCACAGAGTTGATACAACCTGCTAGAGTAAGAGGCTAAATTGACCAGCGGTTAAGGTCTTGCTTTGTGCGGTCCAGTAGAGGGAGAAAATTACTTTTAAAGAGATCTTTGAATTTACACGTCACAGAGATACCCAAGTAAGTGAACTTATTTGAGGATACTTTAAAAGGCAAGGAGCTTAAGGAACATTGAGCTGCCACAGAATTAATTGGAAATAATTCACTCTTATGTAGATTAAGCTTGTAGCCTGAAATTTTCCCCAAATCTTTAAGCAAATTCCACACAATGGGGAGGCATGACAGAGGGTCAGAAACATACAAAAGCAAATCGTCTGCCTAAAGGGAGACTCTGTGTTCCTGATCTCGAAGAACTCCTCGGATACGATGATCACTTTGCAGAGCAATGGCTAGGGGTTCAATGGCAATAGCAAATAAAAGGGGTGAAAGTGGGCAGCCCTGTCTCGTGCCTTGCTGTAGCTGAAATGGTGGAGAGATTGGTGTCAATTGAAGCCTTGGGAGATGAGTATAGGACTTTAATCCATGAGATAAAATTATTGTCAAAGCCAAATTTGCACAGTGGGTAGAAAAGGTAGTCCCACTCAACGCGGACAAAGACCTTTTCGGCATCGAATGATACCACCACCTTTGGGGTTTGAGACGATGGAGAGGAGTATAATATGTTGAAAAGGCGACAAAGATTTTAAAAAGAGTGTCTGTGCTTAATGAACCCAGTTTGGTCGGAGGAAATGACTGAGGGTAAAACAGTTTTGAGACGATGTGCCTGGATTTTCGCTAGTATTTTAACATCCGTATTGAGAAGCGAGATTGGGCGATAGGAGTCACATTCCAGGGGATCCTTATCCTTTTTCAGCAAAACTGAAATGGAAACTTGGCATAGGGTGGGGGGTAGGGAAAGTGTGGAAAAAGATTAATTAAACATATCAACTAGGAGAGGGGATAGGGGCTCTGTTTTTAGTTTTTTTCCAGTAGGGAACCCATCAGGTCCAGGGGATTTCCCACTTGGATTTAATGGCTTGTTTGAACTCATCGGATGACAATGGGTCTTCTAATTTGGCTTTCACCTCTGAACTTACAGAGGGAATCTCCAAACTATTAAAATAATTGTTCATTAGAGATGGGATACCAAGTGACTCAGAGGTATAAAGCTTTGAGTAGAAATGATGGAAGGTGCTGTTTATTTAGTCATGATTAGAGGTAATAGTGCCAGACGGTGTACGAATCTCTGAAATTGCTTGGCAAGCTGTTGCCTGGCGGAGTTGGTGAGCAAAGGTTTTACTGACCTTTTCCCCATATTCGTGATGCGATTTTAGGAGAAGTCTCTCAGCTTGATTCGTTGTCACAATTTCAAATTTAGTCTGCAGTGAAATACTTTTTTGTATAGGTCGGGAGAATTTGCATAGGTTCTGTCCAGGTCCAGGATGAGGCTCGTCAAGATATTGATCCAGTTCAATTTGCATTTCCTGTCCTGGGAAGTATAAGCAATGATCTGGCCCCTGATATATGCCTTTAGAGCCTCCCATATGGTGGAGGGGGACATCCCAGGGGTCCGATTCATTTCTAGGAAAAAAGTTATTTGCGATGATAAGAATTGAACAAACTCTGCATCCGAGAGTAGCAGGTAATTAAAGCACCAAGGGTGATGTGCTGGGGAACGGTTTGGCATGCCAAGTTCCAAGACCAATGGGGCATGATCAGAAATCATTATTGCCTGGTAGTCACACTTACGGATAGAAGGTAGTAGTTCATTATCTATCAGGAAATAGTCAATACGAGAATATGACCTATGAACATGGGAGAAAAAAGAGTATGCCCGAACTGTTGGGTTCAGGAAGCGCCAAGTGTCTGTGACCCTGTATGAATTTAGAAATGTTCTAATTACAGAGACCCTTTTGAAGGGGGCGAAGGTTTAGCTGAGCTGCAATCTAAAGTGGTGGATAAGACACAGTTGAAGTCTCCCCCTAAAATCAAGTGATGAGTCGTAAAGTCAGGTAGTTCTCCAAAAATTGGAGAAAAAATGAAAATCATCCCAGTTAGGGGAGTAAATATTTGCTAGGATTACTGGTGTATCGTAGAGCCGACCGGTAACTATAATGTAGTAGCCTCCGGGGTCTGCCTTCACCTGTGAGACGGCAAAGGGAGTATTTTTATTAATTAGTATTGCAACCCCTCTGGATTTGGAAGGAAATACTGAATGGAAAAATTGGCCAACCCAACCACCCCTTAAATGGAAATGATCAGTGGTGCGGAGATGAGTCTCCTGGAAGAAGGCTATGTCTGTATTAAATTGTTTAAGGTGGACAAGAGTCTTCTTTCGCTTCACTGGGTAGTTGAGGCCCTTGACATTCCAACTTATATATCTGACAGAGCCCCTCACCCCCCCTCCAGAACTAGTGGTTAACGCCATAATATGTTAGAAAATAATAAGGACCTGAGTACTCTGCATCTTGAAGACAGTAAAACCAGTCTCGGTACCAAGGCAACCCTGAGACATAATTATAGGCACACAGAACAAACAAACAAACACTTGACATACAAAATATCACAGTAAAATGGATTACTGGGATATCACATTGTACTAAATGCAGTTTAGCAAGAAGAAGAAGGATAATTTATTTTTTTTTTTATGATGTAGGCTTCACTATATAAAAATAAATTAGAAACGCTTTTTAAGTCCCAAGATCACAAAAGAGCGAGCATCATGTGAGGACGATATTCAAACAAAATATGGATTGCCTACGCAGTACCCTCGGATTAAGCTAAAACTTCAGCCTTGGGTTATACAGCAAGTCGTGAAGGCATGCTAGTAACATAAAATAAAATCTCTGGGATTCTATACTTATGTAAGGATGTGTCTTAGTGGTAATCGCTGCTTGGAAGTTGTTCTGTCAGAAGTTGATTAGCAGTTAACTTCCTAGAATCTGTTTATTTGTTTCAGGTGTTAACGTCCGCCTCTGTAGTGGAGCGTTCCCTGAATAGTGGGTGGTGCCTGTTAGCCAGTTAATAGTTGTCTATTGTTACCAGGTAGGATTTAAGCGTGCTACCACCACTTTCCCAGCAGCGTGCATTTTACTGTGTAGGTAACCATTTCATTGCATGCGAGAATCAATGGCGTTTCTCTTCTGCCACGAGGGTGAGGCATAGTGATGCCTGAACTGAAGGATTATTCAGCAAAAGTAAAATAAATCAACAGGAACGGAAAGTATGTACAAAGACTTTGTAAATTAAAATGAAATGGATGATAAAAGTGCCAGTTGAATAGGATTAATTAAACATTTGCAGGAAGCTTTGAATACTCCGTCTTACCCGCTCATCGCTCACTTGGTGTTTTGATTGTAATGAGATGGGTCACCTGTCCTGGAGCTGCCCGAACCATGATGTACGGATGCCGTCAGCAACCGCTGGTGAAACAACAGCGGGAAGACCCTGTGGCCTGCTGACGTCCTGCTGGGCTGGTGAAGGCCATCCCTCCCCCGTCATCCCAATAAAGGCTAACGGAAAGGACACCACAGCACTTCTCGACTCTGGGAGCATGGTAACCTTGATCCATCCTGAATTTGCCCAAGCAGAGAGGCAACCGGGCACCGTGTCTGTCACATGTATACACAGAGAAACAAAAGCCTATCCCACCACCCTACTGAACCTACGGACCACAAAGGCGGGCTGTCTATAACCAACTGTCTGTTCATCTCTTACAGAACGACCTGCTTGATCCCAACCAATCTGGGTTCAGAGCAGGCCGTTCCACAGAGACTGCTCTCCTTGCGGTCACTGAGGCTCTTCACGGGGCTATGTCCCAATCCCTTAGCTCTGTCCTCCTCCTCCTCGACCTGTCGGCGGCATTCGACACCGTGGACCACCAGATCCTGCTCTCATCTCTCGTCGAGATGGGAATCTCTGGATCTGTGTTGACATGGTTCGAGTCTTACCTGGCTGACTGGTCCTACCAGGTGGCCTGGAGAGGATCCCTCTCCTCTCCCCACACTCTCTCTACCGGAGTCCCGCAGGGCTCGGTGCTAGGCCCCGTCCTATTCTCTCTGTACACCAAGTCACTTGGCTCTGTTATTTCTGCTCATGGTTTTTCTTATCACTGTTATGCCGATGACACTCAACTCTTTCTCTCCTTCTCTCCATCTGATACCCAGGTCCCGGCATGGATCTCTGCATGCCTGGCTGACATCTCCACATGGATGTCCACCCACCACCTGAAGCTGAACCTGGGGAAGACAGAGCTGCTCTTCCTCCTAGCGAAGGGCTCCCTGATGATTGATGCGTCAATCACCATGGAAGGCTCCATAGTGTCTCCGTCCTAGTCTGCCAGGAGTCTTTGAGTGACCCTGGACAACCAGCTGTGCTTCTCGAGCCATATTGCAGTGATCACTTGGACCTGCCGATTCTCCCTCCACAACATCCGGAGGATCCAACTGTTCCTCACCCAAG
This sequence comes from Aldrovandia affinis, assembly GCA_029706075.1. NCBI lineage: Eukaryota > Metazoa > Chordata > Actinopteri > Notacanthiformes > Halosauridae > Aldrovandia > Aldrovandia affinis. The sequence goes on along the minus strand of JAINUG010000240.1, from coordinate 682,039 downwards.
AGGCCACTCAACTCCTGGTCCAGGCCCTGGTGATCTCACGTCTGGACTACTGCAATTTCTTGCTGGCACACCTTCCGGCCTGTGCCATCAAGCCACTGCAATAGTCCAGAATGCTGCCGCTCGCCTGGTGTTCAACCAGCCAAAGTTCACCCACGTCACCCCTCTACTCTCCTCTCTGCACTGGCTCCCCATCGCAGCACGCATCAGATTCAAGTCACTGGTGCTTGCTTTTCAAGCGGCCAGAGGTACTGCTCCCCCATACCTCCAGTCACTCATCACTCCCTACACCCCTCCCAGACCCCTCCGCTCCGCCTCCTCTGGCAAACTGACTGCCCCATCCCTCTGGGCGCCTGGCAGCCGCTCCTCGCGGTCTCGCCTCTTCTCTGTCCTGACCCCTCGCCGGTGGAACGACCTTCCGCAATTGGTCAGGACAGCGGAATCACTTGCAATCTTCCGCAAGAGACTCAAAACCCACTGAGCTCTGTCCATCTAGCTAATTTGTTGTCACCCCTGTTAAGTTGTTCTACACCATACAACACTATACTCCAAAAAATTGTAATAAAAAATACACTAATGATGTCTATTGCTGTATTACTGCACTGATCTCGTGGGCTAACTATGATTGTTCCTACCATGTATTAATGCACATCTTGGATGTTCTGGATAAGAGCGTCTGCTAAATGCTTAAAATGTAAATGTAAATGTACAAAGGGACAATATGTAGGTACGGTGGGCATAGTGGATAATTTACCACCCCCATGTTCGCTCGGCTGTGGTCAGGTATCAGGGGGGAAGAGAAAACAGAAAGGGGGCACCATAAGTACACCTAGAAAAATGCAGTTGTGATGTCTAATGGGGAAGGGAAGATGTGTGGCTTTCAGGAGGCCCTAATGCCTCCACCAAGCCCCTGCCGGAATCTGAAAGCATAGAAGAGAACCCCGATGATGGCAAAGTGTGTCTGGCTGACCTGTTCTCCATGGACCTTGAGGGGGCGCTTGAGTCCGTGGGAAGTTCAGAACCGCACAGCTGAAGGATCCAAACCTGGAAAATGTACTGCAACAAGTGTCCGTGGTGGATGGAAAACCTCTAGGTAAAATTTCCCCACTTTGCCATAAAACGTAAACTGTTATATAGAGTCATGTGCGAGAAGGATGAAATTACTGAACAATTGTTAGTACCTCAACCCTTTGTGCAAAGAGTGTTACAGCTCGCCCATTCACATGTTTTGGGAGCCCACCTGGGAGTGGAGAAGACAATGGATAGGATAAGAGCGCGGTTCTATTAGCTAGGGATAGAAAGGTCAGTAGAAGACTTCTGTCGGAAGTGTCTGGAGTGTTAATGGGTGGCACCGAAAATTTTCGCAACCCACTAATTCCCTTACCCATAATTTCTGTCCCATTTAGCTGAATCGCTATAGATCTCGTGAGCCCCTTACCAAAGAGTAGCAGTGGGCATCAATAATTTCTAGTTATACTCAACTATGCCACCCAATATCCAGAAGCAGTGCCCCTGCGCACGATCACCCGTGAGTTAATGTTACTATTTACACGGGTGGGCTTACCAGACTCAATTTTGACCAATCAAGGAACTCCGTTTATGTCCAGAGTGATGAGAGACTTATGCAAACTAATGAACATTAAACAGTTACGCACTTCAGTGTACCATCCACAGACTGATAGTTTGATGGAAAGATTCAACCGGACACTCAAGAGCATGCTGAGGAAAGTGATGGAGGCAGATGGCCGGAACTGGGATCAGCTTTTACAATTTCTGATGTTTTCTATCCGCAAAGTGCCCCAAGCTTCCATGGATGGCGACCTAGAGGACTCCTCGACTTGGCTAAGGAAGCCTGGGAGCAACAGCCATCACCACGATGTTTTACATGCGCTGAGGGGGGCAGGCTTTACATCTAACCTGAAAAAGTGTCGATTAGGTTTGCAGGAAGCTGAATACCTGGGGTACACCATCGGATGAGGAAACGTCAAACCCCAGATGAAAAAGGTGGAGGCGATCCGAAACTGGCCCAAGCTCATAACTAAGAAGCAGGTTTGGATGTTTATTGTTCATTCCAAACTTCGCATCCATAGCCAATCCGCTCACTGACCTCACCAAAAGCAGACTGGCCATGCAGGTAAAGTGGAGCGGGGAGGTGGAAAAGGCATTCCAGGACCTTAAGAGCACTCTCTGTGCAGGACTGGTCCTGGTGACACCAGATTTCACCAAGCCCTTACAGATGGATGCCTCGGACATGGGTGTGGGGGCAGTATTGTCGCAACTACAGGACAGTGAGGAACACAGTGACTTATAATAGCCAGAAATTATTGCCACAAGAACAATGTTATTCGACCGTGGAAAAAGAGTGTCTGGCCATAAAATGGTCACTAGAAACACTGAAATATTACTTACTTGGGCAAAAATGTATGCTTGTCACCGACCACATGCCACTGGTGTGGATGGCGAGAAACAAAGAAACTAACGCACGGGTCACCAGATGGTTTTTGCCATTACAACCCTTTGCGTTTTCTGTACTCCACAGGTCAGGGGTTGCCCACGTAAATGCGGATGCCCTCTCCAGGAGGGAAGCCCTGTGGTGTCAGGCTGCCCCTCCCTCCAGGTCGGAGCTGAGAGGGAGGATATGTGGCAGCCGCCCGGAGGCATGGAGAGGGGTGGTTGTTGAGGGGCGTTACATCGCAGCCTGCTGGCTCCACCCCCACACCTTAATGGGAAATCCGGGGCTGTCTGCACACGCACCTGATGCACGGTTGCAGTAATCCCGGGGGAAATCAAAGACGCACCTGTGTCCTACATCAGGGTGAAGTACCAGAAGGGAAAAGCGTGGAGGAGTATTGGAGACAGAGAAAGTTGTGTTTTGGATTGCCTATTGGATTGATTGGATTGCCTGGAGAACCCTGTTTGTGTGCCGATTTTGGACTGTTTTGAGGATCTGTTTTGGATTATGACATTGGATTTTGGACAAAGACAACGAGAGTGGATTACGGACTGCCTGTGTGTGTTCTTCCCCCCCTGTCTTCCCTGGTTGGTGTGAGAATTTCCCTAATAAATGTATCTTTGTTTCCTATTTACCATTGTATGTTGATTTCATTATTGTTCTTTGGCTGAGTTGCAACCCAACACCCCTGACCTTGCCACAATATATATATATATTCTAGTAGAGAGAGATGACATCCACCAAACAAAACAAGGTTTTCACAATGTGGATTGTTTCAACTGTTGTTCTATCGGTGTTAATATTCTATTCATTCTATTCTATTCTTTACATCACATACTGTTCATTTTGTTATGCTTAATGATTTTGTTTTTGGGATGTCACTCCAAATATTTCTCCCCTCCGTTGGTGTTGTATTCCTATGCTCTAACACGCCGTTGCGATGCTCGTTGGCCATTACTTATATTTCCTGATTTGTATATTTAAGTTTTCCTTTCTCGTGGTTCATTCGCTGCTCCGTATCCATTTCTTGGCACTTTGTGATCTGGAAGTGTAAGCATGCCCTATTGTTTCAGACCATTTTTTATGTGTCTCCCACCCAGAGGCGTAGCGTGGGGGGTGCAAGTGGTGCGGTCGCACCAGGCGCAAGATTTTGAGGGGCGCAAAATGTAAGAAAACGTAAAAAAACAACCTTCTTTGCACCGCGGACCGGTTCCGAGGGGCGCAATTATTTCCTCGCGCACCCCCCGTGCAGGGTGTTCCGAGGGGCGCAATTATCTTTTCACGTAGCACCCCCCGTCGACAGAAAATGGGGCGCCGTTTACGTGGCTCGCACCGGGTGCTGGCAACCCACGCTACGCCACTGCTCCCACCGCAAACCTTTTAATTAGAACTTTAGTAAATTCATATTAATGTGTCTGTATCTGCGACAGCAAAAGGCTGCATTATAGCTGCTATTTTTGCATTGCGACTATTTCCTTAGTAAACCTGGCCCCTTGTGTTTATGCAATGATCCAAATACCCAATATTAACACTAAATGGTGTGTGGAGACTGTGTGAATATTTTGGTGCGTAACAGGTATGCAGCATGTCGGAGATCTGCTGTTTTCTGCTCTGTGAGACATGGAAGACGGGTTGCAAGCACAGGGTATAGAACATAAGGACCTGTGCTGTGTACAATTCTTAGCACTCAAGTGAAACGTTGAATGGATGGAAGAAAAAGATACCTTTATTTATTGCCCTTCCCCATCACTACTCTCCCTGTACAGCTTCAAAGGAGAGAGGGCCACACATATCAGAGGAGAAGAGCTTGCACGGTGTTTGAGACGGAGGAAATAAAACATAGAAGTGGCTGAATCACTCCTCTGGCATAAGAGACACTCTTACTGCAACAACACACTCTTTTACTGCAAAAAACAAACAGAGTTCAGAGGAATGTTTTGGTTTGGAGATCATAAGAGAAGGACAATGTAGAGTGAATATAAAGGAAATAGCATAGCCTGAGACAGGTAGGAATTATTATGTCCGCGATATTAAAAATGAACATAATAATAGAAAGCACAACTGTTAGCTAGTTACAAGCGAGTCTGTTTATTTTGTAGTGATCTTGCTTTCTTGCTTTCTAGACATTCGCTACTTAGCTAGCAAGCAGATAGCTGTACCAGGATATATTTTCCATTACTGTAAATCGCTTTGGATAAAAGTGCCTGCTAAATGGCATATATATTATAAATAAAACCCAGTAAATGTTGTTGTAAATATCATTGACTTTATTGTTGACATTGGGTAACAAAGTCATGAACAACAAAAGATAATGTACAGAGTAATCTTTGGAGCGAATGAAGTATTATTGCGATGGAGGCTACTCAAGTAATACGAACAAAGCTTCTTTGCAACTTGTAAACTATATTAGCCCAACTTAAAATAAAACATTTTACTGTAACATCAAAGAAGCACTTACTTAAACTTAAACTTACAAAACTTAACATTAGCTAACTAAGTTAGCTATGAACAAAATGCAGCTATGGCATAAAACTATTAACATATGTTACTGACTGGAGATGGCTTATTGTTAGCCACGAAAACCACGTATAATCGCATCTTAACCTGAAAACACATATAGGGGAGAGCGGGGTGATTTGTGCCAGCGGGGAAGTTGTGCCACCCCATGTTCATCTTTCTCTGTGTCCGTTTCAAAGACAGCTTCATCAATGGATCACCAGCAGGATCCACAGGTCATTCAACAAAAGCCTTTGGCCTAAGCCTTTGTCATGTTCCTGGAGCACTTCATATGTCACACAAACTGCTCCATTGATCACCCAGTTCTGCTGATTCTTGATAATCACGAATCTCACATTTCACTGAAGGCTGTGACAACTGCAAAGGAAAATGGTGTTGTCATGCTTACTCTGCCACCTCACACCTCCCATCGCTTACAACCCTTAGACAAAACAGTCTATGGACCACTGAAGACTTACTACAATAGAGCCATGGATGGTTGGATGCGTACACACCCTGGTAAAACCGCAACAATATATGAGATTCCAGAACTTGTGAAGGAATCATTCATGTCAGCAATGACTCAAAGGAACATCATCTCAGGATTCAAAGTGACAGGCATATTCCCGTTCAACAGGGATATTTTTCCAGATGAAGATTATGCCCCCTCCATGGTCACAGACAGGCCAAACCCCGAGAAGCCATCCAGCAGTGCTGACCTGCCTGTACCATCAACCCATGACATGAGTCCTGATTGTTCATCGGCAGTTCCAGACCCAGAGGACCCACCTGCTACTCTGCCTGAACCATTAAACAGAATCATGAATCCTGAACACTCATCCTTAAGTGATGCTACTGGTTCTCCTGCCCATACGCTTGTGAAGTTCCCAGAGTTCTAACCCTGAGTCGCTCTATATTGTACTGTATAGCCTACTGTAGGCTAGGCCTTATTGAAGAAAATTGGCCTTTGAAGTTGTACATTTTATCTTTAAATAAAACCTTTAAGAAGTCATTTGGTATTGAATTTGTCTTGCTTTGATATAGCATTATATGAGGTGAAAATGTTCAGTTTTCCTTCAACATAATCAATGGCACAATTTACCCCCACTTATCCTCTCCCATGGCATAACTTACCCCTCATCGGGGGCAAGTTGTGCCAAGAGACCACTTTTTTTTGGAAAGTCATATTTTGAAAAATGTTTATTTTAGATCCACAGTGATTATTCCCAGGGATGCACCACATCCTGAAATATATGTACATATTTTAGTTGGAGATATTACTGTCATGCCCTCACTTTAAAGACACCTTAAGTAAAAACTGGCACATCTCACCCCACTCTCCCCTAGGTCTTTTTTTCCTGTTTACTTTCTATGTCAATCAATACCAACAACCCTTCACCACACGGCCATATAATAATCTCACAGGCTTTTTTGTTTACACAGGGGGTGAAAACGGATTTCTGTTTCTGGGTTTCTTCTTCGTTTTCTGTACATTCTTTGGTGTAGTAAATGCGACACTGCCTCCTACTGCACGCGTTAATATTGCATGAAAGTATGCTGGCAAACCTATATGCGTATGTCAGAATACAAGACGCATACATGTTCGCAGATTCGCAGACACAAAAGCATAATTCCACACTAAGGCCATGTCCACACAAATGTGGATACGTTTAAAAATGCAGTGCCGAATCACATTCTAAATGTAACGGTTTGTAACATTGTCCTCACAGAGATCCGTTGCACAGAAGCTGTGAATATAAAGCGCTTTGTCTCTTACGTAGGAATGCTGCTTGTACATTATAGAAAGCTATGTTTAACTCCAATAAAGCAATCAAATTAGATAATAGAGAGAAAAGCACTTGCACAACTTTGCCCGCCATGTTAAATGTTCTGGCTACAGCCTGGATCACATGACAATCAACCATCTGTCTTCTCCGTCTATACTACAACACCAGACTGCGTTTTCAAATTCATCCACTTCGGAGAGCATTGTTCGAAAAGGTCAGTTTTTGGACAAAAACGCCATCAAGTGTGGACGGAAGGCCAAAGCGGAGAAAAAAAGATGCGTTTTCAAATGTATCCGCATTAGTGTGGACATGGAAGTCTCAGCTTCCAAGCAGAGGCAACCAGGTGTTTGACTAAAATGTCCTGGTACTTGGTGGAATGTATTATGCTATTGATCTTATTGACACAGTTCCAAAGCATTTGATGGTAGGTATTGATGCTTTTCCTTGTGTGCATCCCTGTTTTGATGCCAAACAGGCCAATGGTGTACATGGCCCAAAAAACTACAGACATATGAATTTGTTGTTCTCAGCAAGGTCTTTCTTCGTGCAACCCTTCCAAAGAGCCTGCTGGGAGGAAGGTGGCGTCTTATTGTTGATTTTGAGAATTTCTGACATCAAGACGCAAGTAAAGTCTGCAGTTCTTGAACTGTGGTCCTTTGGTTCTTCTTTGCCTCCCTCACTATTTTCCTTGCTGTGCGTGAGGAGAACATGCATTTGCTTCTTCTTTCTGGCAAGTTTAAAACTGTTCCAAATTTTTTGTACCCATTACCTGAATTGTGTAGGTCAAAAACTATCTGTTTCTTTTGATTTGACAGTTCTTTGGCTTTAGTGATGGATGACAAATGTATTTTACATGTGTGGTACTTCAAAGGCCAGTTAATTTACAGTTCCTTAAGACTGGGATTCATTTACATTTTATTTCAGATTTCACTTTGTTTGGTTTTATTGAAAAAATATTTTTCCAGAAAAAATAGTATTACTCAATTAAAATAAAAGAACAGTTAGAATAATTGTATTACAATAAAAGTATATCGTTTTCCCATATGTTTGAGCATAAAATATAGCTGATTATCTGTGTTTAGTTTATACAGCCCATTTTTTGTATCTTACACAATTACAGTCTCTCTCTCTCACACACGTACATTGATCACTCCTTACAAGTGCAAAGCTCAAATACTTTGGTACAGGTAACTACCAAAATAAAGGAAACACAAACTTAAAGTGTCTTAATAGGGCACTGGGCCACCACAAGCTGCCTGTACAGCTTAAATACACCTTGGCTTTGATTCTCCAGGTGTATGGAACTCTATTAGAGAGATGCAACACGGTTCTTCCATAAGAAATTCCATCATTTGGTGTTTTGTTGAAGGTGGTGGAAACCAAAGATGTCTAACAATCACTGTTTACAGCATTGCCAATGCCAGAAGTAAAGCTGATGTATTGCTTATACATAAAATATGTAATGCTTCCTGTTACATTATAATCACATGACAAGGTTATGGCAAAATGAAAATGAAATACAGAGATAATCCTCAGTACAAGGAAAGCTAGTGTATGGGGTAGAGTGCTCTCTCAAGCAAAATTTGGGGAAGCTATTACTACATGATTGACCTGCAAAATAAAATGCACTTAGCTGTAAATGTTATTTAATCTGCCATCCAGCATGACTGTTTTTCTCCATCACATATTTTGAGCATCAGTGAGATGGAACCTGATGTTCATAATGTTCAAATGTCATTCTATGCATTCCTGCTTGTTGCAGGCAAGATATGTGTATGCTCAGTAGCATAAAGGTTTTGGATGATTTGCAGTATACCGTCATCAGTTGTGTAATGTGTGAATTTGCAAAAATGAATAGTGGAATAGCAGGAATTGACATTAACGGAAATATATTTTTTAATGCACAAATAATATCTAACTCAGAATTCAAATTGCATTAGGAACCTCTTGTGACGACAATGTTTGAGTTGAGGATCAATATGGTTCTGGTGAAGAAGAGGGGACTGTCAGTGCAGTCAAGACATTTGTTTTAAGTCTAAACAATATCCTGATATATATAATTCAAATAAATTCATATAAAACGACACCAACAGCAACCACAACAACAACAACAAAACCCAGGGCTCCTTGCAGCCTTGACATTTTACATTTACACCATGCACAGATAAAGCTTAATTGTTCATATTAGAGACTGGAAATTGAAACGCATAACACACATAACACAGGTGGTTTTGTTGTAGCTCAGTAGGTAGAGCATGGCATCGACAACACTTAGGCTGTGGGTTCAATTCCCATTGGGGCCACATATACCAAAAAATGTATGCATTCACTACTGTAAGTCGTTTTGGATAAAAGCACCTGATAAATGGCATATACTACAAGCCTCTGTGATCTAAACTTTATGACCTGGCTGCAAGTTGAGGTTCTGGGTGCACAGTGGGTACAAAAATAAGTTTAATTAAAACCGAAATAAATGGGGCACCACTAATGTGATGGAAGAACAATTGTCAAACATAAGTAGGGGCATAAAAAGTATGGATTATTGACTGAATTAGTGGGAAAAAAACTGGACATCAAAAATATGTGCTAATTAATTGAACTGAAGCTGTTGAAAATAATACACAATTTTAAATGGGGAGAAAGGAAAATCATTGTTTTAAGAAGAATGCATTTGGGAGATGAGAGAACGAATAGTTGGTGCTGATGGGCAGGCCTCTACCTCAGTGGTGTGGAAAGATGGACAATGTCATCAGGATCTGTTTGCCAATGCCATTTTGCAATACAACTTCAAATAGTTTGGCAGCTTCTGGGTACTCAAACAATTGTAAAATCTTTTCTGTCATGAGCAAGCAGTCATTTCATCAGAAACTGTAGTTGCTAAAACTATATTATTTTCACCCTAAGGTTGCAGGTAGGAACCTTTCTACACTTCTGCACTTTCTGTACTTGGCCGATTAAGTGTCAGGTTGCTGAACATTTAATCTTTTCAATATTTGCTTATGTGCCATGCTATTTGGGGAAATCAAATCTTTTAAATCTAGTAGCTTTGTCTAAAAAATAATTTGTCGTCCAAAACATAGTATAGTGACAGTTATCGCAGTAATAGTTTATTTCAGGGAGAAGATGAAAATAAGAAAAGCAATATCAGATAATGTAGAAAATCTGTAAGGTTTCATGGTGAAAAATGTACATGATTATGTTTTGTATGGACATGGTGACACAAACGCTGTATGGTCTTCAAGACGAGAAAAGTAAACATTGGGCCTATCTGCAAATAAACGTAATATTCTTGCTCTAAGTGTCTGTGGATTGATCAAACAATTCCATACACTATAACCACAGTTAAGTAAATTCCTCTGCTTCTGCTTCTGCTTGTTTTGCTTCTGTCCAACATTTTGCCTTGGCACTCACATTTGTTGTCATTAAATCATTATTTGGTGCTGTTTTACTGCAGCTATATCGGAAATAGCTGTGTCCTGATGGTACACTGTATTACTGAATGCAAATTATTTTTTGTTCACAGTCCATCAAGCCCCCTGAAACCTAACACTAAACAGGAATCTGCAAATGCCTCAAGCCTGCTAGGAATATAGTACATGGGAGGAATTTAGGTGAGTGCAAAACAGTGCCCAAGTGTGTTCAGACCAAATAGATGTTAGTGTGATGCTGATCTAATTAGAGATTTAATCTCTGATTAATATAATTTGGGAAATACTAAAATAGGCATAATTTTAAAAAAACCCTCCATTCATAGTAGTCCATACAACATAACTGAAAGACCTGAAAAAGTGCATTCATATGAGGAAAATTACAGTTATCAACAATACCACCTAATGGTAGATATTAAATTCAGTCAAATCATCTCAGGGATGTATTGGGATAAATGGGTCTTGAGAGCACTGTTGTCAACAGAATGCTTAATTAACACAAAACCAATTAAACAAATACAGTTTGATTTTTATAAACAACCAAGGACAGATTACTATGCAAACATAGAGGTGAAACTATCATTATTTATTACATTTTACTCTATAAAACTATTCTTCTCAGAGTCAGCTCTGTGTAGTCAGCAATCCTTGAACATTTGATGTATGACCTAAAGAAATGGATGATCATCCTCAAACAGGTGATTGAGCATTATGGTGTTGAGAGACTTTGACTTTTACGATCTTGCCCTGAACTTCCTAAGCCCTATGCTCCAGATGCATTTAATCAAAGAGGGAGGCACACACTGCTGCAGCCTTAAGAACATTAACCCATTTGAGACTGAAGTCTGACTGAACCCAAGAGAGAATGAGTTCTAAGATCCTCACAACCTTGTCGACTGTTCAATATTGATCGGATGGTAGATTGATCTTAAGTCTCCTGGCCAATGAGGTTCATTATTTTGTGCATTAATAATAATAATAATAATAATATTAATAATAATAATAATAATAATCGTCATCATCATCACCATCATAATCATAATCATAACCATAACAATAATCACAACAATAATAATTATTATTATTACTACTACTACCATAATTATTATTATTATTAGTAGTAGTAGTATGCAGTAGTATGTTTTGCTCAAAACAGAGATAATTAAAAATCTTTTTTTTTTTACAGATATTAAATCACAATGTGTCTGACTGAAGTGTTCCCCTTGCTCAGAATGGCTAAAGCTTTCCTAGGAAAATTCAAGCACATTTTATTAGCATAATTCATTTGTAGACTCCTTTATGGAATTAGCTTGAGGCTAATGTTTCACTACATTAGTGGCCTATACATGGGATTCAATTAGTCTTTCACTAAGCCTTGGGTCTTTGGCTGACATCTTATACAAAACAAACCTGACCTTTGATTTATATGTTTGTACATTTTCCATCCGTAGAGATTATGTGTACAGAAATGAAACCGGTACTGAAATATATATATATATATATACTTGCATATATATATATATATATACATATATATATATATATATATAAACTGGATGGTTGCAATATTAACATTAAAAATAAACAGAACCAAATAAATCAATGGATAGTAACATTTTAAATGTACGATTACTCTAGTCTTACAGTCATACGGTGTGTATGGCTCATATGTCAAAATGAAATATTGTAAAACAAAAGCAGATATACACCAATAAGTAACATCAAAAAGATTGCCTCACACTTTCCCTTACATTATTTAATTTAACCTCTGCCATCTGAGAGACTGATAGTTTCCAGATTATAATTTTTCAGAATTGTGGACATTGCCCTTGGGAAGCAGGTTCTGCCTGCAATCTGGCCATCTCCCTTTGCCACCTACTCATTTGCTCCTCTTTGTGGTTAGATATCTATACTAATAACCAAATATTGGCCTTCTTCTTCTTATGGATAGTCATCAAAAATGAAGTCCACTACAGTCACAAGATTCTGCTCAACTGTCTTATTCAGAATTGAGTCTATGGGGAGCCACAAACGGTTGAGAAATTGCTCACTGCCACATGCTGTTGACCGTTAGTACTTATGGTCAGTTACAACATGTTCAGGTTGTCAGGCAAGTGAGAATTTAATGAAGAACATCTACTCCCTGAATCCAGTAGCCTTAACAGTCAAATGCTCTTGTTTAAGGTTCAGCACTCTGAATACTGAACACAAGTTGTATTATGTGTTTAAACCCCTCACTTACTCGTGTCCCCTCACATGTATAATATATTGATTTGATTTAATGTCATAATTACTACACAGGATACCAATTATCAATTAAATCACCAAATTCATTGATAGGCAGAGCAATCTGGTGGATCAACCTTCATCAAAATATATAACTCACAGAGCTGGTTTATTAAGTTTATTAAGTAGTAAACCTACAGATGTGGGGTTACTACCTTAACAAACATTAAATCCTAGACATAATTTTTATTTTGGGTCAATTGCTAGCACAAGATATCTTTTCAAGATCATCACTGAAATGATCCCCTCATGGTCAGCATCATGGTGACACCAAACATCACAAGGGGATGGTGAAGACAGTTTGGTTTATGCAGAGGTGTTAGTTGAGCTGCTATTTGGAGAAACATAATATGCGCATACAAAGAATATTGCTACTATGTGACAAGGCTAATTGTGACATGCGGACCTACGCTTTTCTCTGGTGCGCCTGACCCATAATTTCCAGCTCATAGATAGAATCCCCAAATTGCAGGAGGAGTAATAAAACCTGTCCGTGATCACACCAGGGAAGCCCACAATTGCAATCAGTGTGTCAAGATGGAGATGGAGATTTTAGGTTAGCCAGGCCACATGCCGTTTGCATGCACAGGATCATAAAATGCATAGACCACTCCGACAAGGTTTAAGATTTGGATAAATCATTCACAAACAAACACACACACTCACACACAAATAAATATTGTGAGGTGCTGATGGATTAACCCCTTATTGCCTGAATAAAAAAAAATTTGAAATTAATTTTTTGCTGTATTAAGGTCTTAAGGGGTTTGAGGCTAATTTGCAGCAATCGTCAACAAGGGGTTAAAACCATAAATGAACACCAGATGATAACACTGAACACCATTCTGAGAGCTCAGATATCTGGTAGATTCAAGCAGTAAGATCTTTGTGTGTCACAAGTGAGACTCACTTTGTCATTCTCTCCTTCTGTTTCGAGCAGTCAGAGGGTGTGGGCCATTATGTGGAACTACAAAGAACACTGATAATGGAACATCCTCCATTTATTTAAAGGGAGTATTCACTTTCCTGTAGCATTACTCCAGGATATCCATCAATATCCATCTATTAAATGAGAGAAATGAACAAATCAAGACTGACTGTGAATAAATTATGAGGCCGCTGGCTCTCTTCCCCGACTGTTGAGGGAAGTTCTCTGCTGTAAATATTTAATCATTTCAATATAATGATTCAAGGTACAGAGACACAAGTTTGGTGACAAAGATGTAATTTTTTGGTGTGAGGTAGAATAATGATAATACATACATATATGATATTTAGCAGTCACTTAAAAAAAAAAATGGTTTCAGATTTGTTCCTGTTTTTCTCCCAATTTTGTCGCCAAATACATCCTTTTTTATTTTGATTTACCATCCCCACACGAGTCCGCTGCTCGTCTCTACGAGGCAAGCTAATTCTCTGTGGGCAGTGAACTCCGCTTCCTTCGAGACGGAATTCGCCCGCCCATGTTCTGGAGTTCATGTTCTTGGCAGACCCGAGCCAGCTCACCCTGCCCATTCCCCCTGGGGCGGACAGCCAAATGCCGCCCCCAAATGCGACTGACGACCAGGGCCACTCTGGTAGAGATGGGTTTCGAACCGCGTCCCTGACAGGCAGCACACACCATATCGGACCAGCCAAAATACGGTGCATTAGACCGCCCCAGCAGACACTTTTATCCAAAACAACTTACAGTAGTGAATGCATACAATGGGAATTGAACCCACAATCTAAGCGTTGTCAACGCCATGCTCTACCTACTGAGCAACACAGAACCACATAATACTCTTTAAGCTTTAGAATTGATTTAACATGAGCAAGATGTACTTTGGTGTTTGGTGTTAATAATGATAATACTCTTTCAGCTTTAGATTAGTTTTTTTATGTTAGCTGCTTCAAAATCTATTAAGAAATTTCCCAGAAATTATTGAGCTCAGCTTGTGTGAAAGCTGAAGAAATAAATTCATCACGTGCAAGGGGACCATCTGTCCCTTTGAGACAGTGTAGCAGTATTTCTACTGAGTTGTGGGAGGGGAATGACACTGTGCTATATGTAGTGTGTGATGTCACCCATTCAGATAAGCGCCCTAAAACACGGTTGATTTCTCCAGATGTAATTACATCCATACAATTACATTACACAGTGGCATCGCTTTGCATCAGATGGAGCCCATCACTAGTGGGCAGAAATATTTTAGAATTTGATGACCAGCAACATTTTAGAATTCGATGATAAGCCCTGCAAGTAGTCTTTCAAAGGTCATGTCCAAATGTAACAGTGCTTCAATGTACCGATCAACGTACCAACCAACAGTGCCAGTCTGCCTTATTTACTGTATTTACGGTACTGTATTTCCACAGGCATGCTGAGATTCGTTGCTGGTGCCAGTTTTGTTGTTTTTAATATTTTGTTTGTAGAAGTGGCATCTTTGCTACTATCAGGGATGAGGTTTGAAACCCATCTCTGCCAGACTGGCCCTGGCCGTTTTGCTGTCCGCCCCAGGGAAAGGGGGGAGGGTGAGCCGGCTCGAGTTTGCCGTGAAGCATGTAAGGGCATCTCCAGAATGTGGGTAGGCGAATTCCGTCTCAAAGGAAGCGGAGTTCGCTGGCCTCAGACAATTAGCTTGCCTCGTAGAGATGAGCGACAAACTCATATGGGGAGGGAAATAAATAGAGGGTATAATTGGCCACTAAATTGGGACAAAAACTGGAAAAAATCTGAAACAAATGTAAAAAAAAAGAAAAAAAAAGTGGTATCAGATTTGATGACACTTTAGTGACAATGATATCATCCTTTGAGAATAAGAACCTCTCCAATGGTTCCCACTATAAAAACACCCTTCCCACATTTACACAAGTTAACTTTCATACTCGGATGCTTGCTTTGAGGAGGGTACTCTGTGTGCCAGCTTTGCGGCCAGAGGATGAGTTGATGACACTTGACTGAAAACAGGCATTGATCTGGGTTGTGAGAGATGATCACTGGATTCTTGCAGGCCTGCTCCACGGAGACACCCTCTAAACAGAAATATTACATATAATATGGCAAGTGTGGTTCAGATCAATCTTGTGGCAATGGTCCTCCCCTCGGGGTGAAAATGGCTCTTGGTTTTGACTCCCTATCCTGCAGCCCCAATACTATGCTCTACAGGGCATTAAATCCCACTTGACCAAATATAACCATGAGAACAAACCCTGCAGCATATGATTGATGTCTAGGACTCTAGAGGCGAGCTCAGTCAATGGGCTAAAACTATGACGGTGCTTGCACATCTCTCAGCAGTATGAGTGGTGGTGGACACAAGCAAACATGTAACCAGTGAGATAAATCCTTCACATTCACAATAATTATCGGCCCCAGAGGTTAATGAGTGGCAGCAGCACACAATGTTCTCAACTACATTTTTGATTATTGTGTCATGCCTCTACAATGGGTACCTCATAATGCACTTGAATGACATTTTTCTGATGGTTTTTATTTTCTCCTAAGCTCATCCTTATACAGTATATCGCTGTACAAATGCTTAGAGATGTAAAACAATACCATTTTAATTTTAAAAACTGCATATCATGCATACAAATACATGGTGTTGACAAGTTGCTCTTGATGGTGTCTAATGAGGAATCATCCATTTTTGAATTCTATGGAATGCGAGTTCTCCCGGATGTCCTGGAGACTCCCAAAATATAAAATAATTTACGTGGCACTTGGCAATTGTATTCAGAGGAATTGTTTGAACACATATCCATGTTGGAGGAAGGAACGGTCATACATGAATCGGTCACAAACGGTTGTTGAATGCCCCATGTTTTTTTGGGCCACATTGAAGCACTCACTGCCGATGCAGTTCTCTTTGGTGGCAGACCTATGCCAGCTCTTCATTTTCTTTCTATTTGCAGTTAGACAGCCGTCCTCAGGCATTTGTTATATCTGGTGCAGTAAAAAAAAACAGTATAATGGAAATGTGCAGTGTGCGAGTACCATCGTGAGTACTATTAAGTGATTTATTTTTACAACATGTTTACGGTACATTCATAGTTATGGCACTAAAGCATACACTAAGCGACAATTTTTGACTTACTGGTGATTGCTTTTTTATTTTTATAACCTCTGGCAGTTTACCGCTTACCTTTGTACCATTTCAGGTTATTCATTGGATTTGAACTGCTTAAATTTCAGTAAAAACGGGAAAATGGGGGTGTTCTAAAACTTTTGACCGGTAGTGTATGATCTCAATTTTTATTCATACAATTTGACAAAAGAGATCATAAAAAATAAACGATATAAGCAATGAGGTATATTTTATGCTCACAAAATTCAGAAAATTATATTCCTTAAAAATAATGCATTGGCATGAACCACAATCGAACGGTTCACAACTGATATTTTTTCCCCAGAAAAATCAAGAATCACAAATATTCACAAATATTACACCCTCTATTTTTCATGCCAATCCCCTCGTATTGTGATTTCGCTGCCGTAGCCCTGTGACCGGCTGTAACAAAAGTGAAATATCGTCTCCTCCGAGACGGCACTCGCCAAGCCGTTGACCATAACTCCGGTACTCCAGAGCCATTCCTGTACGCAGCAAACTCATGTCGGCTTCCCTCCCCCCTCCCTCAGGCAGACAGCCAATTGCCGCCCCCTGGTGGCACTCCTGGCCAGAGCCGATTCTGGCATGGCCAGTGGAATTGAACCCGAACATTGTAACCGCTAGACCACCCTGGAGGCCGTGGACTGCTTTTTTTTTATGTTCAAACCACAAATATTCAATTGGATTCAGGTCTGGAGGCTGAGATAGCCATGTCAGGACATTGATCTTGTGCTCTGTCAACCATTTCTTAATTGCTTTGGAGGTAGGTTTGGGATTGTTGTCTTGTTGGAAGGTCCATCTGCGGCTAAGGTGTAACTTCCTGGCAGAGGGAACAAGGTTTTTGGACAAAATTTACATGCTGGAGTTCATGGTTCCATCTATTTCAATAAGGGCCCCAAGACCTAAACAACCCAAAAGCATTAAAGATCCACCACCATGTTTCACCGTAGGCATGAGACGCTTTTCAACATTACTTGCATTCTTTGGATGCTAAACATAACGCTGATAGCTGCAGCAGTTGGCAAATACAATAGACAGCCTGTGATCTATTGATGTTTATAAGCATGGATTACTGTGTGGTTCGTAAACTAAACATCTCACATGAGGACCTGAACACACAATGGAAATGCCACCAGGGATAAACTCACAGCGTGTTTATGGAAGAAGGAATAGGGATGTTGAAGTGGGACTACTCCCCATGTTTATGGGGAGATGGGCTTACTTGTCTGCAAACATAAAAAGAGAGGTACTGAGTTTTCCCAGGTAAGGGGAAAAAAACGATATGAGCAGAATTTTACAGTCCATTTGATAGAGGTGGGAGATTTAGATTTAGAATTGATACAGCCAGTTGATGCTTCTTAATATTACCATTATTATTGTTATTATGTTATTATATTATTATTATTATTATTATTATTATTATTATTATTATTATTATTATTATTAATAATAATAATAATAATAATAAACATTTTTTATATGGCAGACATATTCCATATAAACTTTGAAACAGCTCGGGCTGGCAGATAGCTGTCTAACGCACCCGTATTTGGCTGGTCCTGTATGAGTGTGAGCTGCCTATTAGGGATGCAGTTTGAAATCCGTCTCTGCCAGACCGGCCCTGGCTGTTAGACAGGGGGGATGGTGGTCAGCATGAACTCGCTGTGAAGCACGTAAGGGTGTCTCCAGAAAGGGGGTCGGTGAATTCTGTCTCGAAGGAGGCGGATCATCGCCTCAGAAAGTAGCTTGCCCCGTAAACTCGGGCAGCGAGTTTGTGGGGGAGGGTTAATCAAAATAAATAGAGGGTATAATTGTCTTCCAAATTGGGGATAAAAAAACAGGGAAAAATTCTGAAACAAAATCATCTGAAGTCAAATTCAATTCAAATATGGATATTAATGTGAATACTGTGTGTCACTTCTTATGGTTATTCTCCAGTTACTAATCTAATAAGATCTCCACATGGAATGATAATTCTGACTGTGTGTACTGTATGAGCTGAATACACACATGTGTGGGTAGCAGAGATGACATGACGGGGAGGAACAGATGGTGAGGAGGAGGGGTAATACACAAATCACATACTGTAAATGTGTGATCAGTTCAATTGCAATACATGGAAAGGTTAACCTCATCTACACTGTGGTTTCAGCTGTAAACACACACCACAAATATGTACTATTTTGGCATCATGTCCAAACCTTGCCACATTTACTCTTAAAGTGAAGGGTTTTTGATTTTGTGAGGATTCTTCAATAACCTGCACTGAATCTCCATTGCTTGTTTTTTTTCCCCTAGAATATTTATAGTTGATGGTGTATTCTTAGATCAGTTGTTAGTGGTTCAGTCAGTTGAGAATTAATCAAATCAAGTTTGGTTTCCATGGCCACATAACACTTACATCCAATCCATCTAGCAGCAGAAACTGGAATGAATGTAAACAAGAGCACCTTTCAGTGCCAACATAGGTGCATACTACAGCTGCTGTAGAGTAGGCGGTATCATAGTATGTTTTAGTAAGATAAAAGGTCAAATGACGGTAGATTTGTACTTTAAGGTAGAATTGTACGGCAAATTTGTCTACACTAAAGTATTTATGTACGTTTCAGATGACTTCCAAAATAAAGGAAACAACAACATAAAGTGTCAACAATCCAGGTAGACAGCTAGGCAGACAGCAGTGTGTGGGGAGAAGTGGTAGAACAGATCCAAGCGATTTAGTGCAAAAGGAAGAAAAATAATGGGGACAAATCCTGTGGAGAGAGTGTGAGCAGTCAAGATAGAGCCCCTCCAGGTCATTTGATAAGAAGAATTCAAGAGGTAGGAAGAAGCCATTCCTGGCAGAGAGAACAGGAGGATAAGATGGTGCCCCGCAGAGGTCCGGAAGGAATTTTTTATGTTTAATTTGATAGGGACTGATACAAATCTACATTTGCATATTGAACTTACAATTACAAGACGTGTGGTGCCATAGTATTTCTAGTTTGTGCGTTTGAACACCTGTTCCTGTATGGGCTCTTGGGAGCACAAGAAAAGGAAACTAAAAAGAAGAAGGAGAACAAAAGGAAATGAGTGGTGTATATACACATTCTCAGTCAAGATAGAGCCCCTCCAGGTCATTTGATAAGAAGAATTCAAGAGGTAGGAAGAAACCATTCCTGCCAGAGAGGACAGGAGGATAAGATGGTGCCCCGCAGAGGTCCGGAAGGAATTTTTTATGTTTAATTTGATAGGGACTGATACAAATCCACATTTGCATATTGAACTTACAATTACGAGACGTGTGGTGCCATAGTATTTCTAGTTTGTGCGTTTGAACACCTGTTCCTGTATGGGCTCTTGGGAGCACAAGAAAAGGAAACTAAAAAGAAGAAGGAGAACAAAAGGAAATGAGTGGTGTATATACACATTCTCACAGTTATTGATCATGATAGAAGCCCAAGCAGAGCGTATTGCCTTTGAGACTGAGAGAACATCTGTCTATATGGAGTGTTCAACTCTGAAACCAGACTGTTTAGGATCCAGGAGGCTTTGACATTCAGAGAAACCTTTTCTTTTAAGGTTTGAGCAACATGAAAGTCAAGGGTGTGTTTTTTTCAGAACAGGTGTGATGCCTGCCTGTTTGAAAGCAGTGGGAAAGCAGCCAGAGGAAAGAAGGGGTATTAAATATGAAGGAATGGAGGAAAGCAGGTCAGGAGAGATTGCACAAAGGAGGGGATCTGATGAGGGTAGTTTTGTAAGAAGGTTGCCAGGCACCACATCCGGGGACTTACAGATGTCAGCAACCATTGTCCTCAAAGACTAACGCAAATTATCAGCAGTAAGAGAGGAAGAAAGAGGGGGAGGACGGATGTTGAGAAGGGAGAGGGCAGCAGACTACAGTTTGTGTGGGTTATCAGCTGCGGCTTGGGCCTTTGCCTTGAAGAAGGATATAATAGCAGAAGTGATGGAGGATGAGAAGTTTGGACAGGAGAGGCTGGTACGGGGTCAGGCCAGTGGGGTACTTGGCATGGTAGTAATATTAGAAGGATCAGCTTCTGGACACAGAGTAATCATCATTATCACTGGTTGTATGCTGGCAATTATAAAGGGCCAGTTCAGTTTGGTGAGGAAAAAGGATAAAGGGTAGCCCTGTAGATGTATTAGAATTATGTTAGGTAATATGTTCAATAAATTGATAAATATATTTGGCAAAATGCCCTTCACATTGGAATTGAATGCCATAAGAGGAATGATTATGAATCATTAAATACAGTTGAAATATCAATGCAAAATAACAGGCGACCAATGCTGGTAAAATATATTAAAAATTAAACAAAATAAATTGAATTATACCAATGGTGTAATGAGGACAACAACACAGTAATCATAATATCAATGAATTAAGTTAGAATAGGAAAAAAGTCCTGAACCAATTGAATTGTAAATGATCAAGGGGAAAAAACAGAATAAAATGAATATTATGCTGATTCAAAAGAGATCATTATAAATGTCCTCTCTTCAGGGAAAAACTGAAAGAAATCTGTAAACCATTGACCAATAATCATGCACTTACATAAACATGTGCCATATACAACTTCTAAGCATAACATTGATTTAAAAAGTGATTTTCACAGCAAGATTTGTTAATGTGTTCACAGTTAAATATATGATTTATGACTTTACAGACAATGGCCGTTGTTCCAAATTCCCTTGATAATGCAATTGCTTGTGTTATTACATTAATTAGCATAATGAGCAACTTAATCAATCAACTGTTCAAAACAATGCTATTTGGGGGATTGATTGGTGAACCAGTGACCTTATGTAATCAATTCCATAGATTGCTTGAATTTTTATAGCATATTAATATAAATATATAAAATATTGGTGATACAGATTCTTCCCCACCAAGATATGTGGTGGGGAAGATAATAGATTAAGAAAAATCTGACAGGCATAAACTCAGTTGAATTATATCCATGACTGAAAGCATGCCACTACCAATGATAGGATGGCTTTCTCTCTATCTGTGCAAATGATTTATGATCCAGTGTGGTGACTGTCAATCCACTAGTTATTCACTGGATATTTAAATTGAACTCTTTGAAAGGAAATTATTTCAAAGCTAACAAAACATCTGACAGGCCATTCATTTTGGGCAGACTGGGTCAAAGGTGAAACTGAAGGAATTCATCCCAAAATCTTTCCAAGGCTAACTCTTGGTTTGGAAATGATAGAGGCTAGATCTTTGGCATATAGTTATAGCTGGTAAAATACAGGCTGCCAAAATAAAGGAAGCATTTAAGTAAATGAGGGATACAAGGTATATTGAAAACATGTGCTTTCACTCAGGTGTAATTAGGCAATTAACATCCCACCATGCTTAGGGTCATGTATAAAAATGCTGGGCAGAGATATTGTGGTTCTGTGTGGCTCTGTGTGGCTCAGCAGGTAGAGCATGGCATTGGCAATGCTTAGGTTGTGGGTTCAATTCCCACTGGGACTATATATACTGAAAAATGTATGCATTCACTACTGTAAGTTGCTTTGGATAAAAGTATCTGCTAAATGGCATATATATATATAGAGATGCAAGGCAAAACAGAAAAGCAACTCTGAATTAATTGACTGCAACTATCAATCTAGGGCAGGGGTCACTAACAGGCGGACCGCGGTCCGGGTCCGGACCCAGAAGCCGTCCTATCCGGACCGCGTCCAAAAACCGATAAATTATTGAGAATTACTACATTTTGACGGAGCATTTCAATGTTAACCGGCGCAGTTTTTCTAGCATTTACGGCACTGGTTTATCATTGCACCAGGCGCAAAATTCCGAGGGGTGCAAAATTTAAGAAAATGTAAAAAAAAAAAACTTTTTTGCACCACGGACTGGTTCCGAGGGGCGCATTATTTCCTCGCACCCCCCGTGCAGCTTTTTTCGTAGCACCCCCCCCGGTCCGCGAAATAAATGATCTGGTCTCAGCTTTTTTCGCGTAGCCCCCAACCCCCCCCGTCGACAGAAAATGGGGCGCCGTTACGTGCCTCGCACCACCGGCAGTGATCTACTGGGCAGTAAATTCATATGGTCAGATGAGTCATCCTTCACTCTGTACTCAACAAGTGGATGAGTTTAGTTTAGTTTAGTTTAGTTTATTCGACATATCAATTTAAAATACATGTCAATGCAAGCAGGGCTGGACTGGCTATATAGTCTACCGGGCAAATGCCCGGTGGGCCGGTCTAGTTTTGGGCCGGTAGGGCCTCGGTAGGGCCGGTAGAATCATTTTATATATATTATACCACGGACCGGGTGTTCCGAGGGGCGCAATACATTTTTCGCGCATATAAACGAACTGGTCTCAGCTTCTTTTCGCGCAGCACCCCCGGCCCCGTCGACAGATTTATTCGCGCAGCACCCCCCCCCGGTCGACAGAAAATGCGGCGCTCGCACTGGGTGCCGGGCCGGTCTGAGCGAGAAATGGCAGGGCCGATTTTTTCTCCTAGTCCAGCCCTGAATGCAAGTCATGCATCAAAACAATGTCCAGGATAGCACAAAAAGTAATGGATTTATTTCCGTTGTGGTCCTTGGTCTTAACATATTCATACGTAAGACACTTAAAACAGGTAAAAACAGGTAAAGACACATAACACATAAAATACATAAATACATAAAACTACATAATACATCATTTACACATCCTAACAATCCCTCCCTTCCCTACCTGTCTATTCTTGGACTTTGGCTAGTAGCCATTTCCTAACATTCACCTTAAAACTGTGTGGGTTCGTGCTCTGTTTGATGGTCAACGGCAGTTCATTCCACTCCTGTGCTCCTGTGTAGGCAAATGAGCATTGCCCCATTTTTGTTCTACACCTCAGGGGTTGCTGGTTGGCTAAGCTGGACCTAGTCCTGTGGTTGTGTGCTTCCCTAACGCTGGAAAAATGGCTGCTTAGGTACACTGGGGCCCTGTTGTTAATGACCTTGTGTACCATGTTGAGCCTCAGCTGAGTCATTCTAGCCTCAACTGGTAGCCAGTTGAGCTCTAGGAAGTGCCTCCTTCCAACATGGTCTCGAGGGCCTAGCCCCATCACAACCCTAACTAGCTTATTTTGAGACACCTGCAGTTTCCTTTTTAATGAGGTTGACAGACCTGCTGACCATGCTACACTGGCATAATCAAAATGACACTGCACTAGGCTGTTGGCTAGTAGTCGTAGGCTTTCTCTGTCCAGCAGATTGGCCTTTCTGGCAAGAAACTTTGTGCGGGCGTTGACTTTACCCAGCACCTGTAGGGCCATTCCCTCCCCACCCAAACTGTCATCTAAAACACACCCCAGGTACTTCACTGATGTCTTTGCAGCTATCTCCACAGACCCTACCTCTACTCTTAGCTCCTGGGCCTTCTTTAATCTGGGCTTAGACCCAAATAGAATAGACTCCGTCTTCCCTCAATGAAGTGACAGCCTATTGTCACACAGCCAGCTGCTTATCTTGGTGAGTTCCTCTCCTAGCCTACTTTGGAGTGTATTCTTGTCTTTGTGCGAGATGAGAAAAGCTGCATCATCTGCAAATAAATACAAGTTACAGGAACACGCATCTCTCATGTCATTAATATAAAGTAAAAATAGCAGTGGTCCTAAAACACTTCCTTGTGGAACCCCACATACTACTAGTTTGGTGTCTGTCATAAAGCCGTTTACCTCTACTCTCTGATCCCTGTCTGTCAGGTATGAAGTGACCCACTCGATAGCGGTGTCATTCATCCGTAGAGCCTTCAATTTTTTAAGCAGTAAACTATGGTTAACTGCGTCGAAGGCTTTCTGAAGATCAAGTAAAACCATTCCACACAGTTTCCCTTCGTCCATCTCCTTTCTGATGAAGTCGTTAATGTAAAGTAAGCACGAGTCTGTAGAATAGGACCTCCTGAACCCTGATTGAAATTCATACAGAAGGTTTTCCCTCTCAACATATTCTGATATCTGTTCGTGCACCACTCTCTCTAAGATCTTAGATGTGACACTCAAAATGGATACTGGCCTGTAGTTACCATAATGGGATCTACTCCCTTTTTTAAACAGGGGAATAATCTTTGCATGTTTAGTGCAGCTTGGTACAATGCCTTGTTCCAGTGAGAGATTTATCAAATGTGCAACACAAGGAGCTATTACCTGTGCCCCATCTCTTAAAAACTTGGCAGAAATATTATCAAGGCCAGTGGCTTTTGTCGTGATAAGCTCTCCCAGCATCTCTGCTACCCTCTCAACTGTCACTTTGGATAAGGAAAACGAATTGGCATATACACCTCGACTGGAATAGACTCCTTGGATATACTCATCCCCATATTCTCCTGTCTTAGGAGGCAGTGCATCTACTAACTTGCTAGCTACTGAGGCAAAAAAGTTATTAAATTCATTGGCTACCTGTGCTTGATCAAATTCGATTTTGCCATTCATTTCGAGGCCAATGGTAGGCTTTCCGTTATTGGCCTTGCCCCCGCAGCCCATATCTTTTAGAGTTTTCCATAGCTTCTTAGAATCATTTTTGTTTTCCTTTATTAGATTCATGTAATATTCCTTTTTTGCTATCTTAATAATTCTTTGTGCTTCATTTCTACCTTTCTTGTAATTGTCCGCATCTGCTTGGTCCTGAGACTTTTTAAACCTCTGCAATGCCTCCTCCCTAACTTTAATTGCATCTAAAATCTCTGGGTTAAGCCATGGACTTGATCTCTGTTTTATCCTAATTTGCTTGTATGGAGCCATGGAATTCACTACCTGAAGGAATAACTGGTTAAACATATCCCAGGCTCCATTAACACAATCCAGCCTAAGCACTGCAGACCAGTCTACTCTGCTAAGAGTGCATGTGTGGTGTATGCCAAAATAAACTTACAGGCCTGAGTGCTTGTATTCCACTGTGAAGGGTTCTAGCAGCTCTGTTATGGTGAGGGGTGCATTGTCCTGGAATGGTTTAGGACCAGCCAACTCCTTAGAGGGCAAGGTAAAGGCCAATAAATACAAAGCCATTCTGAGTGATCATCTTCATCCTATGGTGAAGCATTTCTCCTAATGGGTTGGATAAAAGCATCTGCTAAATGGCATATACTAATGGCAGTGGTCTCTTCCAGGATGACAATGCCCCCATCCACAGGGCATGAGTGGTCACTGAATGGTTTGATGAGCATGAAAACAATGTAAACCATATTCCATGACTGTCTCAGGTACCAGATCTCAACCCAAGTGAGGGAGATTCTGGAGCGGCAAAAACCCCACCCAAAAAACACCAAATGACGGAAATGTTTGTAGAAGAATGGTGTTGCATCCCTCCAATAGAGTTTCAGACACTTGTAGAGAAGACACATTGAAGTTGTTCTGGGTGCTCGTGGTGGCCCAATGCCCAATTAAGACACTTAATGTTTCTTTTATTTTGCCAGTTACCTGTAATTTATTATATTTAGCAGCAAATTAATGGTGGGACTAGACGTTTCAGATTTGTTTTCTGTCAGCATGAAATAGGTCTACATTTTTTACAATGCTATGGCATCCGATGCTTTACCACTTGTCACTATTTGAGCTTTAGCTATCATATGTGTCTAGTGTTACTACTAAGACATAATGAATAAACTAAAAATGTATACGAAAAAAATAATTTGGCATCTACACTGCCTCACATAATATTCCTGCCACTTCCTCATATTAAATCCCTGTGTGGACAATAGTGTTTTTGAGGTTACACAAATACAATCAATTAATCTTAAATTAATCTGTTTTGTCTGACAAATTATAAATGTGTGGACTTATTTTGCTGCAGGACTATTTAAAATACACTTGGTCACATTAGCTTTTAATGAAGCTTTTAATTAAACATGGATTTCTATGCACTATTTAGAGTTCATTACCCATCCATCCATCCATTATCTAAGCCGCTTATTCCTGGTCAGGGTCGCAGGGGGGGGGGGCTGGAGCCTATCCCAGCATGCGTTCCGGGCGAGAGGCAGGAATACACCCTGGACAGGTCGCCAATCCATCGCAGGGCACACACACCATTCACTCACACACTCATACCTACGGGCAATTTAGACTCTCCAATTAGCCTAACGTGCATGTCTTTGGACTGTGGGAAGAAACCGGAGTACCTGGAGGAAACCCACGCGGACACGGGGAGAACATGCAAACTCCACACAGAAAGGCCCCCGGCCTGGATTTGAACCCGAGACCTTCTTGCTGTGAGGCGACAGCGCTATCCACTGCACCACCGTGCCGCCGAGTTCATTACCCTTCCAAGTGATTTGGAAGGGTAATGACTGTATCGGCTGTAAGAAAATCATATTCTTTTCTCTTCTATGTTTGGGCTGCCTTTTATTTTTTGTTGCAATTTCTTCACAAAAACAAAGAGGCCAATTGCAAAAGGTCAATTATTTTCAATAAAGGGAAAATGTCATATATTTATAAATTGTAAGCTACACAAGAAACACCACATTAAAAAGGATACTTATGGGAATCCTGGGTGGCTCTGCAGAAACACTCGTCACAGGGGCTGGGGTGACATACTATTGTGCCATAGTATTGCTCAGGTAGGGAGGATTAGCAATAAAATGGGTATTATCTAGTTTATGGCAAAATAGGGCGACCATGAGCCTCCAGAACAGCGTCAATGTACATTTCTAGAAGTGTATGTAACTCTATTGGAGGGATGCAACACCATTCTTCCACCAAAAAGTCCATCATTTGGTGTTTTGTTGATGGTAGTGGAAAACGTCGCTCCAGAATCTCCCTCAGTTGGGTTCAGATCTGGTGACTGAGATGGCCATGCCATATGGTTTACATCATTTTCGTGCTCATCAAACCATTCAGTGACCACTCGTTCCCTATGGACGGTGGCGTTGTCATCCTGGAAGAGACCACTCCCATCAGGATAGAAATGCTTCACCATAGGATGAAGGTGATCACTCAGAATATGCACCCCGCACAATAACAGAGCCGCCAGAACCCTCCATTTACTCGTGTGTCCTTTATTTTGGCAATTACCTGTATAAGCTATTTTCCTAGTATGATCTTAAAATCACTCTTGAATGTAAAATATCTAGCTAGCTACTGTATATGAAACATTCCAAGATATGCAAGTTGGATCATTCACTAAACAGTCACTAAATGACCCAACTGCAGCCATACTTCCTAGCCTTCAGCCTGTCTGTTTATCTTTACCCTGTGCAAATCTGACCATCTGGCCAGAGAGGAGAGGGCTTGCATGTTGGTGAAATGGCCATCTAATCACCTACTGTCCACATGATGCCCTGCGCAGTACTGGATCTTGTGTTAGATTCTGAGATGCACCTTCTTCCTCCCTAAGAAGGACTTACACGCCTCTGTGCATGAGGACATCACCTCAAATTGTAGGTATCCCTGTTGCATGCTTTGAGGTAGTATACCATTGCACATATTTCAAATCAACTTGACAGTCAGCTTGAATCTGCTCCTCTTGGAATACACGGTTCTCGTTATGTTCTTGGCCTCTTGAGCAAAGGAGAATTGTATGTGCATAACTATGCATGACTGTATAGAATATGGTATTAATGTTTGCAACCACGGTCTGGGTCTGTTCACCTGTTACTGAAACGTGAGGATGAGAATGTGCCCGTCTAATTGCAGACCCGTTGCCAAGTGGCGCGAATGAATTTTTTTAAGCATTAGTACTTTACCCTCCATTGGGCCTTTTTGCAGAGAAAAATAATTGCATTATTCACACCATTAGCATAAGAAGACCTTCAAACAATGTGACCTGCTTTGTGGGGGAAGAGAGAGAGAGAGGTTATAATATCTGACGGTACAATGTGTGATCAGCTATTTTGAATGCAGAGTGGTTGCGGATGTTAATTGGTTACAACAGCTGGACATCTGCAAATAAATACATATTTGTGCTCCCGCATCAACGAAACATAAACCAGAAGACAGATTAAATATTTGCCATGTATTCTTAGCAGTAAACCTTTAATCTTGGCCATTAATTTCAACGTGGTGTGGATATTACTGTGAACTCTGAGATATTTTATTGTAAACAAAGTGATGGTAATAAAATAAGCTCCTACACCATTTACAAATATATATTGCAGGTTGTCACTGATAACATAGTCACTGTATGTATGGAATAAATGTTAGAAAATTGTAGACCTCAACCTGATCTGACAGTAAGTTAAAAATTGAATTCAGATCTAGGGTATATATACCAATATACCAACCATCAACAAATATATCATCAAACAAGATGAAAAAAATTAGAAAACTGACAACAATTAATAATAAGTTAGTGTAATATATTTTATTGGAATGCATACTTTTTTTTGATCATTAAGGACATAAATATGTACGTTGTAATAACAATAATTGACTTTGCGATTGGCTGAAATGACAATGCAGCACCTCCTCGTGAGGGGACACTGAAAAACACAGGGTGACTGGAAGTTCGGATAATTGAGCAGGTTGTTCCATCTGACAACAAGTGAGTAAGCCTCTACATATTAATTCTAGGGGTGAATGCAAATGGAATATGGTGACGTGGCCCTTCTGTCTGCAGTGGAGGAGGAGACGCATGAGACATGTGCTCAACTCCTCGCGGCGACGGCTGGGGGCTGCTCTGATGACTGAAGCTGCTTGCCGAGGTACTCCCTGAAACGGAAAAGAAATCATAATAATGGTCACATCGGGGAAAAAAGCCCCAACACTATTCAGTCACGCACACACAGACAGACACACACACACACACACACACACACACACACACACACACAGATACTTTCCTTTATACAGTCACGTTACCTCAAGATGTTTGCGGCACTGGTCAACTGTAAGTGCTATTATTGTGAAGTGGAAGCGCCTAGGAGCAACAACAGCTCGGCCACGAAGTGGTAGACCACGCAAACTCACAGAGCGGGCCCGACAAGTGCTGAAGCGCATAGCGCGTAAAAATCGCCTATCATCTGCTGCATCACTCACTACAGAGTACCAAACTGCCTCTGGAAGCACCATCAGCACATGAACTGTGCGTCGGGAGCTTCATGGAATGGGTTTCCCTGGCCGAGCAGCTGCACACAAGACTCACATCACCATGCGCAATGCCAAGCGTCGGCTAGAATGGTGTAATGCATGCCGCAACTGGACTCTGCAGTGGAAACGTTTTTTTGGAGTGACGACTCACGCTTCACTATCTGGCAGTCTGATGGACGAATCAGGGTTTGGCGGATGCTAGGGGAACGCTACCTTCTGGAATTCATAGTGCCTACTGTAAAGTTTGGTGGAGGAGGGATAATGGTCTGGGGCTGTTTCTCAGGGTTTGGGATAGGCCCCTTAGTTCCAGTGAAGGGTATTCTTAATGCTACAGGATACAAAGACATCTTAGCCAATTGGGCGCTTCCAACTTTGTGGCAACAGTTTGGGGAAAGCCCTTTGCTGTTCCAGCATGACTGTGCCCCTGTGTACAAAGCGAGGTCCATAAAGACATGGTTAGATGAGTTTGGTGTGAAGGAACTCGATTGGCCTGCACAGAGCCCTGACCTTTGGGAGGAATTAGAACACCGATTGCGAGCCAGGCCTTCTTGTCCAACATCAGTGCCTGACCTCTTTTGGCTGAATGGGCACAAATTCCCAAAGACACACTCCAAAATCTTGTGGAAAGCCTTCCCAGAAGAGTGGCAGCTGTCATAGCCGCAAAGGGGGGTCCAACTCCATATGAATTGCCATGGTTTTAGAATGGGATGTCCAACAAGCTCATATAGGTGATGGTCAGGTGTCCACTTTTGGCCATATAGTGTACATTCGTTTTTTCAGGATGACTAATGTTAACACTGAAAATCTACCGCCCTGAAATGTACTTCCTTTACACATGATGACCCTGAGGGTTCTGCACATCACCAACAGGGCTTTGCTTTCCCAGAATTCCCTACACCATCCCCTACAGTCCAGAGTTTCTCCCTCTCTACAGACAGACACTGCCCAGAAAAATACCATTTTTCTTGAACTGATTTTCCCCTCTCCTGTGTGGCTTCTCCTCCCTGTCTGCATCATTGATCTCTCTGCTGCTCTTGACACTGTAGATCACTCAGCTCTTTTATCTGCTCTTGGCTGATGCGGGGATCTCTGGTGATACAGCACTCGCGCTCTGGTTTTCCTCCCGCCCTCGATGACTGCACCTGCCAGGTTGCCCGGAGTGCTCTCCTCCCATTACCTTCACTCTTCTCTCCCATTGCGTTCTGATTTCGCTTTCCCCTGACCTTTAGACTTCCTTTTGGATTTCAGTGTGCCTTTCAGACACCTCCCGTTGGATTAAATCTGTGACTTTCCAACACAACATTCTATACAATTCCCCGGCCTTGATGAATGTAATTCTCTCTCAACTCCTTGTTGTCTGTGTCCACTTCAGTTGATATAGAATTCTGCTCGCCCGTTCTCTTCCTTGCTACTGTGCTGTACACTTTGCTCCCCCCGTGCTGTTGCTGTACCACTGCATTATCTATTCTGCTCTTTATCTTCACTCACTCTCATCCCCAGATTAGCATCTGCTTTCATAGATTATCTCTTCCATCTAATTGACGTGTTGTCGCAAAATCAAATTTATTCTCTTCTCTGGCATTTCAAGTCACCCATAATAAGAGTCTATAAAGTCTAAAGGTGGCATAAAACAACAACTACTACTTTGACGACTACTACTACTTCTACTAATAATAATAAAAATAGCAATAATCATCATCATCACCATCAGTTAGTAATGTTGGAGGATTTGTGATAATGTAATACGTAAAAAACAATATAGAAAAGAAAATGGTGAACAAGGAAGGTGAAAAATAATAAATAATAATAGTCAGAAGAAAGGCTTTGGACAGTGCTTTTTCCTCATATAGAGTCAAATATACTTTTCAAGTCTCTTCAAATATACAGTACAAGTGAATACTTGTTTAGTTAAGCAATACGTGGCAGTGTCACACATGGAATGGTGTCACATATACTGTAGCCCTAACTGACCTGTACTGCTCTCAAGAATTGCCAATGAGATGTGTGCATACAGTGATATAGCACTTAATTGCAATTTGCTAGCCGGAGTGCCATAGCGCTAGCTAATGCACATATGTTGAAGATCCTCCAACTCAATGACTCAACGCACTTATCGATATAAAGCATTTCCATTATTGTAGTCCTTCCATACTTTAATGCAGTGTTGAAGAACATTTACTTCCTGTTTTCACTGTTGTTGAGAAAACATTAGAGAGCCTGCAGTCGACTCAGTGGGAGGGTACAGTAGGCTCCGTTTTTACTCATACCCTTGATAAAAATGAACAAAAAAGATTGCATAAAATAAACAATATAAGGAATGAGGTATATTTTATGCTCACAAAATTCTGAAAATTCCAAACCTACATTACTAATACAATTGTTCAGAAAAACATATTTTGTTTTATTCATAATATTTGTTTTCAAAAAAACATCTGGATCATTAATTATTCCCTACCCTTTAAAATTTAATACCAAATCCAAAACGTATTTGAAGTTCATTGGAAGGTTATGGAACTATACAGTGGCACAAAGCAAATATATATATTTTTTCACTTTTTTTTCCTGTTTTTCTCCCAATTTGGTAGCCAATTATACCCTCTATTTCTTTCAATTGACCCTCCCCCCACGAGCCTGCCACTCCTCCTACAGGCAGGCCTGTTTTTCCCATACAGGGACGCCTTTCACACGCTTTGAGCCCATGCCAATCCACCCTCCCCCCTCCACCAGCGGGGTTCTCGGCCAGGGTCGGACTGACCCAGCTGGGTTTCGAATCGCGGCTGCAGTAGGCAACTTGCATTCGGGGAAAATGCTTAGACCGTTACGCTACCCGAGGCCGCACACAAAGCAAATTTACAAAGCTTTACAACCTTTGGACAAGATCTCATTTTATCTGAGGGCAATTTATGCGCTCCTTTACAACACAACCCCTGGCAGTCACATTACATGGGTGTAAAAGAGAGGGCTTCGCTTGCTAACCAATGTCTTAAACAACGTCTGTCTATGCCAGCGATGACCCTTTGTAAGATATCCTAAGCACATCCTGATATGCTTCTAGTTGCTCTGAACCCAGTGAACTTTATTCACTCATTATCATACACCACTGGATATGAAACAAGACAAACATAATCCCACCTCCTGCTCAATGCTGTGATATCGATCCGTGTGATACGCAACTTCCATTGTGTAACAGCACTCTGGTGTCACAGTAACTACCGGAGATGGTTCTGTGCCTAGATTACACAATTGGCACCAGGAGAGGATGTGATTGACTGAACAGGGTTAAGATTTGAAAAGATTAACATTCAGAATGTATTCAGAATGTATTTAGGAAGAAGGTGATCACTCAGAATAGCTCTGTATTTATTGCTGTTTACCTTCCTCTCTTAGGGGTTGAGTAGACCTAATCCATGCTGGGAGCATGCACCCCACACCATAACTGAGCTTAGTTTAGAACATTTAGTCAAGTGTTTCCTTTATTTGAGCAGTTACCTGTACATCAGTGGCATAAATCACGGTGTAGACCAACCAACACACAAGTGGGGGTGAAATAATGAAGTTATCTGCAAAATGTGTTTGACAGCAATGAACATAATGTATTCAATCAGGCTGTTGCCCACTGCTGAGTGATGCAAAAGCATGCACACATTTACAAAATCAATAGCCTACATTTTACAACGTTGCATTATTTTTCCACAGGCTAACATGCCTTTTTGGAATATTGAAATGCATAGATTTTTTCATAAATACATTTGCATCACTCAATGTGGATGTGAATCAAGATTTTTTCATTACAAGCACCTTTCGACCTGTTAATAAATACAGGAGAGTACACTGACAAGAGTGGCTGTAAAAGCCAGCCAAACTGTCGAAGGTAAAAACGTAGCACACGTAAAGTACTGCGGCTGATATAATTGGTTTCATTATTCATCAATATAAATATGGAAGCGTCTTTGATATTTGATTTCTTGCTGGCCTATATACTTTATGTTTTAGCTTTCGGAACAATTTATAAGTAAGCATAAAACATCCCATTAATGTTTGGGACCCATGAACGGACTCCATTTACAATACGCAAGGAATTGACCGGGTCACAGACACTCAACTGTAAAACAAGTTTCTGTATTAAGGGCCTAAAAATGTAAAAACAGACGTTGTGTTTAAATAGGAACCCAATTAAATTTTAATAAAACATAGTGCATTTCAACAGTGAACAGGGGAGTGGACAGAGCAGCATTGTAAGACCTTCCTCATCACATTGTCTCCATACCAGCTGAACAGTGATCCATGTTGAGAATGTAATAAAAACAAAGGCCCAGGTGGAAATATGCCGTACTGACCTCCCCTCAGCCTGACAGGAGGAAGAGATGTTTTTTACCTCCAATGTTGACAAACATATCTATTATTAAGAAAGGGCATTGGATGTTCCCCATTCATTCCCCACACCGATGCTGCATTCTAACTTTTATTTGAGGAAAAAATATTTAAAAAACACAGCTCACCAAAAAGTGAGGAAAAACATTTTACCATCAAAATGATAGCTAGTACCATAGTTAAATATCACTGGAAAATGCACTATAACATACTATAATGTGGGCTCCATCTGCAGGAGGTGTGGCCATTCACTCAAAACTATGGACACAACAAGGTGTAAATAATTGACAAGATTAATTCATTTCTCCTTACAAAGTACAGTCTGAAATCTGAAAGCCATATTATGCCATAATAGACAGACAGAAGAAGACAAACAAGTGGATATTTCAAATCTAATTTCTGCAATAACACTGGACAGAGGGACATCACTCAACTGAACAAAAATGTTTCTAAAAAATGCTATATTATCTTACGTGTATGTTACAGAAGCTCAACCATTTTTTAAATCTAAAACCGAGAATACCATATTTCTTGCAGTTCCGTGGTCATTTATTTGAATGAAGGGAACAATGAGATTCAATAAAATATTTATTTGAATAACAACTGGTTCATTAATAGATTTAAAGGCCTCTCTGTAGAACCACAATGGATATTTTGGAAAAGGAAATGGAATGGAATGGAGATGGATTTGGAAACAGTAGGGAGTGAACTGAAAAGGAGCAATACAGTGGGTGGAACAGCACTGAGTAATAAACATCGAGCTCAATTGTGAAAATATAAATTAGTGAGTTGGACCAAACCCTCCCCTAATGTTCTCCTGCCAGAGAAACTGGGCTTTCTCCGCTTTCCACTTTTTGAAATGGATTTTTGCTGATGTTAAGCACATCATAAATATTATTTTGGCCAATGTCATTGTAGACCAAAGGAGAACAATACATTTGAAAATCCTTGAGGCAAAAATGATATAGTATGGAGAGGCAGAGCAAGGTGGGCAGCACAGGAGTTCTATCAAATTGCGATAAGTTGTTGTTCTGTCTGTGAGGGTACTGTCAGTTTATTGGATGACAGGTAACTCCCAAAATAAAGGCAACGCTTTGGCAACCTGGGGGGGCCACTCAAACAGCTGTGGCCTGGGCTAGGAGAGGCCAAGCTGTCTGAAGGACACTCACGGTACTGCACCCATTTAAAGGATCCCTCATTTACTTGTGTTGCCTTCATTTTGGCAGCCTGTTCATGTTCCAAAATCACAGTGAACCCCGACTAAGAATCTCTTCATTATCATCTCCCCAAGGTCCTCAATTGCAGATAAATTAACACCCACAAAGGTTTCTGGCGAGCTTGAGAAAATTGTTTGTGTAACGGTTAAGACGGCAGCTGCTCTGTGGCCAGGTTATCATGAGGGAAAAGGTGAATTTCTCCAGACCTTGCATGAAACAACTAGTGGGAATTATGAATGGTCTTCACTGCTTTCCCAACAGAGTTAAATAAATTCTACACTACAGAACCAATCGTTTTTTATCTCTTCTCATTCACCCACTCCTAAGACATGGAAGATGCTTTTTTAAGCAAAGAAAAGATTAGAGCCCTTGTCCGAGTCCTTGAGGCTTTTCAGATCCAGAACAGTGGAAGCAGAGCACAAAATAAATTGATCTTTCTGGTTATTTATAGTCTCTGCAGTGATAATCACTCTAAATATATAGTCAACTCCAAAATTGTTCACACCCTTGATAAAGATGAGCAAATAAAAGTCTATCTAAAATAAACAATACAAGTGCACACATTCCTCCATATAGAATCTTTCAAGATCCTTCAGATCTTTCGGTCTGAGCTTGTGGACTGCCCTCTTCAATTCAAACCACAAATTCTTGATCGGGTTCAAGTATGGAGACTAAGATGGCTATTGCAAAACAGTAATTTTGTGACCACAACGATTTCGTGGTTGATTTTGAGGTATGCTTGGGATCATTGTCTTGCTGAAACATTTGCAACAAAGTCTCAGCTTCCTGGCAGAAGGAACCAGGTTTTGGGCCAAAATGTCTTGGTACTTGGTGGAGTTTATGATTCCATTGACCTTAACAAGAGCCCCAGGATCAGTTGATAATATCAAATAATATCCACCACCATATTTCACCATAGGTATAGGTTATTTTCAACATAAGCGTCCTTCTTCCGACGAAACCCAGCGCTGGTATTCATGGTCAAAACACAATTTTGGTCTCAGCCAATATACAATCCAATATTGCATTCTTCCATGTGAGAAATAACAACCAAGCTCAAAATGGTGACACATCCCATAGACCTGTATAAACATGTAAAGTTTCATAAAACCCACACATAATAATTCTATATTAAAATCAATACTGGTTGATTTGCCCATGGTGGCCATATTTGTGGATGCATAAACCTTTTTTGTTTTAAATCTGTTTGCAGTTTCAATAGGGCACACCCCAAACATCCTATGCCAAAATGTGACATTAATTAGACAATGTTGATGAGAAGAAGATTTTTAAGTTCTTTTTTTCAACTTTAATAAAAAATATATAAAAACTGTATATTCATTTGCTGCTTGCATCCATAATTTTTATTAAATTGCTTTCAAATTTGGAACGCTGTCCAGTTATGGCCCAGTATATGTGTATACTAAATTCAAGGATTATTCTACCAACAAAAAGATTGGCTCATTTCCATATTAATTAACGCTGCAAACTGATTTTCCTCGAGCCAGTTTAGACAATACGTGCCAAATTTCATGAAAACTGGGGCAATGCTTCATGAAAATAAGCTATTTCACATTTTTTTAAACGATGGAAGATCAAATATGGTGGACAAGGTTAAAATAAATAGGAAAACTGCATTATTCAGGATCAATACATGCCTAAAGCTAAATTCCATGCCTCTAAGCCATATGGTTTATTTATTGTAAATGTTTTGTACTGTCAACTTATTAGATAGTGGATAAGTTAGCCATCAGGCTGATGGGTACATACATGCTGGGTTTCTAAGATGTGGCTCATTGCCCTCAACAAACCTGTAATGTTTTGTGATTTTTTCAAGAAACATGCAGATTTTAAAGCAATTTCTCTAAGTGGATGAAGAAAAACTAAAATAAATCTGAGCACGACTTCAGTAATGAAGTAATGCATGCAGACACATGGGAATGCTGTACATTATCTACAAATACATTCAAGCATCCTTTCTTCACATAACTGCTTTACGTGTCAAATGCACTGCACCAAAGTGACAAATATGTCTAAGTGTCCCTGTTGTGCACTGGGGGAGGCGGGTGTCCCTGTGACATCCGCTATATGAGGATTTAAAAGTCGGACGATTATACAGGAAGTTAAGTCTACAGCTGTCAAATGCACTCTGTGTCCCTGAGGATTTAAAAATCTTATTTATATTAAAACCTCTCAGTGCAGCGTTAAATGTGGACAGGAAGTTAAGTGATTTATACTAATCAAAGACAGTAACTGTGTGCCACATGGGGTTCAGTATGGTACATGTGTCTCCCCATACGGGGTTTTCTGTTACTTCCCGGTGTGTTGGATCACAAACTGTACCATCTATATATTTCTTTGCCACAAACAAGTTATGTAAATGCCATTCAGTGCATGATTTCTATTTAACACGGTAATGTACAAGACATTGATTTGAGTTGAATGCTATCCCCTTTATACGAATTTGCCACTTAAACTGATGTCTCAACTGCTTGTATCTGCACAGGGGCAGTGGATTTGACCTGACAAAGGTCTGTAAGCGTGCCTTGGTGGCAGGATTTAAAAGTTCCACAAGGCTCAGTGCTGGGACGATTATACAGGAAGTTAAGTCTAGGTTGTAATTTATACTAATCAAAGAACTGCACAGCAATGTAACTGAATGCAGTGCCACATCCTCTCACAGGTGCAAAACTGTTCAGTATGTGTACATGCACGCTATAACTGCATGGTTTTCTGTGGTGTGTTGGATACGTACCATCTATATGAACGCTCTTCTTCCACCAGACGGGGGCGCTGTTTGTTTGTCACTCCGTTGCGCCCCATTTATGCCCTGACCATATTGGCACCCTGAGCCATCAAAGTGACTGATTAACGTGGAAACTCCTGTGCCAGGTTTACCCCTGGACTGAGACTGCCATCTCAGGCATTTAGGAAACACCTCCTCTCTCCCTGTCCTTACCACACGACACACAGCTTCCTGAGGGAGGGGTCAAACCCATCTTGCCAAATGACCATGTCCAGAGAGCAGGGACTCCAATCAGTCCTCTTTACACGGCAACAGCAATATCAATCACACAGGATGCATTCATCTCCATAATAAGCTTGTGTCAGGAAAAAATAAATAAAATACTGCACTGATTTATCCTTGGTACATTCCACCTTGACTCCTTTGAATAAGGACAATATCACTAACTAATCACCCAGACTGGAAAGCGAATATCTGTTCAATTTGTTTCCTTGAAGCACAAATTTACAAATCTATCAAGAGATTAATGAATTCACAGTAGTTAATACAGAACTGATTAGGAGTAGGGAGAAAAGGATCTTGGTTAAACCTTGACACTTCATTTGAAATGCATGATTTGTAGCTGTCTGGTTTCAAGGAATTACATTGTGGTTTCCAAAGTCATAATTGCTCATGCACATAATAATCTTCCCGAAATTATATTTCCCTACCTACTTTCAAATATACACAGCGGTGTCAGCTTTCATTTCACTCAAAAATGAGAAGCGACAGACTGCCTCATTCTCAAAGGCTTGCTCACTCGTGATGGATCACATTTTCCTCCACTGAAAATTCAAACTGGGCACTCGTTCAACAACGTGTTCACTTGCTTCTCTTTCAGACTTGCCTTTTAACTGTAGTCAATAAAATAAACACAAGATTTACAGACCTATCTTACTTATTTTCATTCAAGGTAGGGGGCAACGTTGCGGCTCAGTTGATAAAGGTGTTTACTACAAACAAAGGCTGGGCCCTACAAACTTGGCGTGGAAGATTTGAGCCTGGGCTAAGGTACTAGACCAGAGGTAGGCAATCCTGGTCCTGTAGAGATGCAGGGTCTTCTGTTTTTTGTCATCACTCAGCACTTCATTGATAAATTAAAGCAGGTGATTATACTTTAACTTCAGCTGGTTTCCTGGGTCTAAACCGGTTGCTGATTTTAAGGTGAAAACAAAAACCAGCAAACCCTTCAGCTCTCCAGGACCCGGGTTGTGGTTGCCTACCCCTGTACTAGACGACTGTGGCGGGACATATTTGGCTTTGTCCCACCATGGGTATAGTGGATTTAAGTAGACTAGACTTCCTTGGGTTCCTACTGAATGACTACCTCCCAGGTACCAGGCGTTAGTGAGAGACACACCACTCCTCTGATTGGCACTGGCTCTGCTGTAGTACTGCAGGGTTTGGCACTTAAATCTGAGGAGCAGGTGTGTTACAGCTGCATTGAAAGATATCTCCAGCAAGCACAACTGGCAACTCCAAACGGGAGAAAAACATTGTTCCCAAAAAAAATTAATGCAGCAGAGCAGCCACTATCCTTGGTCGTTAATTAGTTAGATAGTTCTCGAGTCATTAATTAAGAGATTTTGTTGTAAACTGTGACTGCTGCACATAAAAATCCTCATACACAAAGGTCCCTGTTTGAAGCACAACACGCTAGCAGGCAAAACTGCAATAAATCAGTAAACCGGTGGCTCCCTTTTCTCCCCGGTGAACCGTGACGCAGCCCTCTGACCAAAGGTCCCAGCAGCAGTCATGGGGCCGGCAGCTTTAGTGTAAACAGGGATCTCTCACCCAGGGAGCACACATCAATCCTCCATATGATAGCCTCTGATAATCCCCCATCCCAGCACAGAAAACAGTGATGCTCATTTAAACGGGAGCACAGCGCATGAAGGACCTACCAGTTGTGTACCATCAGCTTCTGCACGGCCAGCAGGGCGTTGTAGCGGACCTGCTGGTCCTCGTGGTGCATGTGGTTCATCACCAGCTGCTTCCCCCCCAGCTGCTCAATCACTCTGCAAAGCAATTAATGGGAGCGGAAAGAGACAGCCATTAACATATTAATCAGGATCTATAGATATGCACACGCTTGGCTTTCATTCAGAATTACAGATTGGGGCCAGTGCCACATCAAAACTTCGACCCACTGACTAATCAGCATTCATGAGGTAGTATTTGAAGTACTTTAAGAGGTACTCATTGTCATTGAAATTATGCATTTCTTAAAACATAGGGCTTGTGAAAAGAGATGCCCTCTCTTTGCTGAGATTGTCTAATGTTTGATTCGTTAACTCCTCTTTTTACCGATGCTAATTACCGTTTCTCTCTAATGCTCTGCATTTGGACAGTGCACATTAAAATCTGCATATGTGCACACAAAGCAATACTTCAGTTTGCACATAATCAAATTCACAAATGCAAGTGATCAGCAGACATTGGAGATGTGACCTATTTATTTCCTTGAAAATGCAAACTGTTAACACCAAAGCCTAACAAAAAAAAACCAACAGATGATTCTCCCCAACAAAGATAAGTGAAATATTAAATGACCCATGGGAAGAGATCGCACCACTGGGATTTCAGAGCACCAGAAAACCTTGAAATCAAACCAAAAACCTTGAAAACAAAGAGTTGAGTGCAGACAGAGCAGCAGGTCTATCCAGCAGCACATCTCAGAGCAAGATGATATCTAGCCTCTTCCATCAAATATTCATCTGCCAGCTCCACCACATTTCCCCCCACTGAGCTGGCCTCAGAAGAAAAATACTTAATTAATCAAAATTCCCCCGCATGTCAGGGACATTGATGTGAGCACTCAGTTCATCACAACAACCGCTTACTGGACTCCACAAATATTTGAGGCACCTCCCGAAGAAATTCGAAAAGCTTGATGGATTGACTAGGTTTTTAGTTAAGCAGAGACAGTAAATGTGACACATTGTCTTTTTCCTTTGGTTTCAGTAGCCCCTCAACACCACACTGCTTTAATGCAACTTCCTCTGACATACTGCATGGTGTACCCCCAGCTGACTTTCCGGAGACTTCTTCCATGGAAGCTGACACCCTGGGGGACGGGCTGAGCAAATGAAAATATCTGGTCTGTTCTCTCGCTGGTTATCAGGAGCTGCGTCAGCCCCAATATTCCAAGAAGCGACTTTTGGGGAGACAGAGACACTCTACACTGAAAACATCCATTTTATCCCTCCATAGCGGACAGCAACAGGAGGTGTTGTTTATTTTTTCTTTCTGTCATTCTGCCTGCATCCCAGAACACAGAAAAAAAATCCTGCCATTCCTTTGTATTTTAATAAAAATCTAATTAAAGTTTTTAGGTAGTTGGACAAAAGTAAAATGTTGTTTACATGCCAAAAGGACCTCGTAACAGGCTCCATTAACCCTGCATTCACACGTTTGTGAAAAATATGCAGCTGCTTCCACACCTCAGTGAATAGACTTTGAGAAATGGGAGGGTCTGTGTCCCGACCTCCTTAGTGTACACTAGTTAAAGTCATTATTGAAAATGAGAAAAAATTCAGTCTCACTTTTTCCTCCTCCCAAAGGGGTCTTTCTATACCATCCACTGGGATAGTTTTATTAGCCCGTCTGTCAGTATGATAGCCAACTCTCTATCAAGTGGGAAAGATACACTATCAATCATGTGTGATATCAGCACTTCACATTCAAAGGACCTGATCGTGGCTCCCGTATGCGCATCCTGGCTTGGGTGACTTGAGTGCGAGCATGACAGATGTGCACTTGGGGTGGAGTCTCACTCAAAAGAAGGTGTCTCCAGGGGCTGGCAGATAGCGTAGCGGTCTAATGCACCCCTACTTTGGCTGTGTGAGCTGTGAGCTGCCTATCACACGGTTTGAAACCCGTTTGTGCCCTGTAAATTTCTTTTTTACAAAGGCATGCATTTGGCTGTCTGCCCCATGGGGAGGGGGAGGGTGAGCCGGCATGAGTTCGTCGAGGAGCGGAAGAGCATCCCTGTAAAAGGGTAGGTGGGCAGGTTCCGTCTCGGAGGAGGCAGATCTGCCAGCCTCTGGAAATTGTCTCGAACCAGAGAACAGGTGGCAGACTCGTGGGGGAGGGTGAATTGAAATAAATAAAGGGTATAATTATTTTAAAAAGGCTTCTCCCATTGAATCCGGAGTTTTCTAATCCTGGCTTGAGACTTACCTGCTTTTGGTATCACGTTTTATCACGTTTCTATTGTGTTAATAGAAGGTGTGCATCCACACACCTTACTCTGAGAGGAACTTCCTGCTCACGCTGAGCCAATCAACACTGATTGGTGTAGTGGTATTGGTATGGTTCCAGCACACACAAGACCTGCTCTCTTCTCCTTTTCTCCCGGATTTCTACATCCCACTCCTCTGTATTTTATCTCAAAAGAGATTCCTAGGCCTTTTGAAAAGCCACACACACACACAGTCACTCTCTCTCACACACACACACACACACACACACACACTCACACACTCACACACTCACACACTCACACACTCACACACTCACACACTCACAAGAGTACATTTGTCTAGTAAGCTATTGGACTCTCTT
This sequence comes from Aldrovandia affinis, assembly GCA_029706075.1. Lineage (NCBI taxonomy): Eukaryota > Metazoa > Chordata > Actinopteri > Notacanthiformes > Halosauridae > Aldrovandia > Aldrovandia affinis. The sequence goes on along the minus strand of JAINUG010000240.1, from coordinate 639,540 downwards.
CTGCAAGGCTAACCCATCTATTCACTGAAATACTCACGACAGAAGATTCCAGTGGAGCGGCAAGAGGGTGCTCAATGACAATCCCTGTATCGATGTGTGAAAGAGGCAATGCTTTTTCCACAAAAGTGTGAACGCAGGGTAAGAATTAAGTAAAAGAGACAGCTCGGAGGAACAAAAATCGTTCAAAAGGTAATTTTCAATCCATGGTAATCAACGGGATCAAAGATGAATTCATCTGTACTAGTGAAAATGCATCCCTGCCTTACTCAGACCACCTTGAGTAACACGAAGTCAGATAATCAAAGCTGTTCATCTTCTCCCTGGGTCAATAAGTAAGGATTTATGCTCTCGCTTCGGTCTAGCGCCTTGCTCTTCCAGCTATTTTAGCAGCAGCTGAACAAGAATACGCTGTGGTTGACACTCAAAATCCATCAGCCTTGTTAACTGCTATACACTTTTAATTTTTATGGCTGCCAGTTTGCAACATCCACTATTAGCTGACATGTTCAGGAGCTCACTGCATCTAATTAATAATTTAGCTGCCTTCTTAGTGGCTAACCAACTCTTCTGGGTCACATTTTAATTAGGTCATTAGCAATAAGTTGTGGTGAACACAGTGGAGCTTAAAGAGGCATTGTGATGGTAGTGACAAAAGACTAAATATGAATAAAGGACCTTCCAGTAGATGCTGCCTTATTCAGTAACCAAATGAACAGTAACTTAACTACCTAGGAATGGAGAGGCTGACAAAGTCATTAGGAGGTGGAGTCCAAGGGTCTCCTCTTGTGAATGGAGTCTGGATGAAAAATCTCAACTTTGACCATAGTTCTGCTGGAACTGGGTGCACTGACCCAGGTTATGGCTGCACCTGATTTCCAGTCTATTGTTATGTTCAGCCGAGGGATATGATAATAAACCACATCATGACCACCTGTGAGACAATGGAGTACAGTATAGCGTATGTCATTTAACATATGTTTTACAATGATATATCTTTAAATTCACATGACGTATTGCTTCATGTCTTATTAACATTATGTAAACTTTAGGGCAATATGCAATTACTATTTGATATTTTATCAAAGCAATTTGGGTTAAGTACCTTGCTTGAGGGGACAGCAGCAATGCCGTCACTATAACTAAGTCACTATGACTAGCTACAATTATTAATCCTCGGTAGATAGCCAGAAAGTCACTAAGCCTTCTAGCTAGCAAATGTCACAAAATAGCTCACTTCTGAATTGTAATGACATTGCATCAGCAAACAGAACTGGAACTATGACAGATACTGAAACAATTCAGATGAAGTACCCTGCTTAAAGGTAAACAGGGTGTCATGCCACGTGACAATCCCTGGACTGGAGCAGAGCAGCTGATGGTAAGAACTGGCAGAGGAGTGGGGTTTGCCAGTCTACGGACAGGATATATATATTTTTTCTGTCTCTCCCCCCAGACACGGGAGAGAGACAGCGGGAGAGCAGGTTAAAATAAAATGAACACAAACAGTCTTCACCCTACTTGCCGTGAAGCTTTCAGGAAAAAACAATTAACTAAAATAAGAAACTAAAATAAACAAACAATAAATGAAAGCCCCGCCTCCTCCGAGGGGGGAATCCCCTTTCGGGGAACACACAACAAACAGACAGTCGGCGGCTTTCCACACCGCCTTCATACATTCACATTAAACACACATCAACACTCACTGGGACAGGGTAGAACTCTACGCACTGTCCCAACACATACTCCACACACATCTCAAGACACCGCGCCTCCTCAGACCAGAGTTCCCCCCTAGAACCTCCCCAGGCACACACATATCCAGTGACTTTTCAAGTGCTTCCCAAACCCATGCACACAGAGACACTCAAACTTTTCAGTCCGAGTTCTCTTTTACCCCAAACACACAGAGACCCTCGCCACTCCTCACAGGGAGAGTTATCTGATAATCAGCCCCGAGACACTCTCCACTCTTTCAGTGAGAGTCCTTGGGCCGTTGTCCAGAAACACTCTCCACTGCCCGAGTGCAAGTTCTCCAATCACACCGAGGGTGAGAGGCGGACCCTATTTCAGAGCGCCCTCTCGCTCTCCCAATCACACCTAGGGTGAGAGGCAGACCCTCTTTCAGGGAGCCCTCTCGCTCTCTTTCACGATTACACCGAGGCAGAGAGAGGCGGACACTCTTAGTGCGCCCTCTCTCCCTCTTTCTCACACACACAGGAAGCATTCTACTCAGTCACTTTCGACAAACGCACACAGAACTCAACATACACTCCACACAGACTCCGCCTCCCAGAAGCTTGGATTACAGACACGCGCCACCATGCCCGACAGAGTCACATCAAACATCAAACACAACAATACACAATATACGTGCACGTGCACTCACACACACGAATGACCAGACAAAGACTAACGGATTCCCCACTCGCCCCACCTGCTCTTAAATAGGCTTACTTCCTGCCTGGCTCAGGTGGGACTCGTGAGGCAATCACTGGTCTAACATTCACACATCTAATCACAAAACACCAAACAATTGACAGACCACACCCACTCACATTCTCACACACAAACAGGTAAGTGAATAATCACTTACCAATTAACATCAATTGAATAATAATTAAATCAATTATGGCCTTTGGAGCAACCTTCCGGGCAACAGTTCACTCTCACACCCTGTGAGAGTGCCAAATCTGCCCCCGGAAAGTCTCCCTGCTCCAAAGACAAAGGCAATCCTGCCACTCCCATGTTGCCGAGACCGACGCCCTCCACACAGGGATTCAAGAGCTTAAAGGTAAACAGGCTCCAGAATTCAAACCAGCTTAATCTTCTGATTCAAACCAGATTCTATCTTACCTAAGCTACTGAATCCCTCAGCATCTTGCAAGTGGGTAGCACCTAATTCTTCCAATTACTTTTAATTTAAAAAGCATTTCCCCCAAAGCACAAAATCATTGAGTATCAGAAGTGATATGGAAATATACCTGTATTTTGCTTTAACGATTGCGTTTGTCCTTAATTAGGTTTACTTGTGTCAGTCATGAGGCCTTGTGGGTAGCTCTGCCAGTTTATATTTATAGAAGGGGGAGAAAAGGCACGAGACAACACAGTACTATTCTTCAGCTCAGCGCCAAGGCTTCACAGCATAATAAATGCACTGAGCTTTAAGAAGGTCTCTTTCCCATTGTTGTAGGTTGAGGCAATGGATTAAAGGATAGAACAGGATAATACAATATAATCCAACCTCTACAATTACATATGAATGTGGGAAACTAATACAAATATTTTTAATTCATTTGTTTTTTGTAAAGTTTGTAAAAGTATTTTTCTTGGACAGAGCTATATTCAATATTCAATTTATTTACCACTTACCACCAACAAATAAAAACATACTGTTGTATTTATACTAATGCTGTCAATGGTTTTAAATGTCAAGACATTTTAATTATTTAGAAGTCATCCCTCCTCTGTTCAAACAACCATGCCATGTTTAATATGCAGGGCAAACATAAGCAAAATTAGAATCTGCATGATTTTATGTTTTTTTTTGTATTTGCCAACTGGAAAGTAATCCGCATCAATTGCCTGAAAAGTGTTCGCCATTTTATCAAGTCTTGCACAGATGGACATAAAATGTTTAGAGTGGAAAAAACGAATATTTCATAAACAACGGTTTGATCAAATACCTCAGTGAGAACTCCTCTCCAAAAAAGAAAAAGAAAAAGAAAAAGAAATTGCTTACTTGTTTAGTATAACTATTAAAGTTGAAAAAGCGTATGAATTTTTAAATTTTCTGAAAAGATGAACTACAAGAAACACAATATACCCTGGAGGTCAGACTTTTCTGTGAATATTTTTGCTTTGCCTTGTGTGTAAAGCTAAAGACAGTGGGATGAGGAGAATGAGCCTCAGCTCACCCTGGAATGTACCTTACACAACCAAGCTTACAAGGCTGTGACAGGATCTAGTTAATATACGCCATTTAGCAGACGCTTTTATCCAAAGCGACTTACAGTAGTGAGTGAATACATTTTTCAGCATATGTGGCCCCAGTGGGGATTGAACCCACGACCTAAGCGTTGCCAACACTGTGCTCTACCCACTGAGCCACAGAGAACTGAGCCATAGTTCCCAAGATGAGAGGGAAATAAAGACTACCTATCAATAGAATAGAATATTCTCATCCCTCCGGTTACCAGTTCATTGTTTTTTCATTTGGCCTTCCTGGGATTCGAACCAGCAACCCTCCACTTGCCAGCCCATGTCACTAACCACTGAGCCGCAATTGATCATACAAAGCCACAAGAAATTCAACAAAATCAGCAGTTGAGCACAAGATCAACCAGGATAAAAGAGCAGAGTGGTGAGAAAACAAAAGAAACATGGGGAACGTCCTGGTGACCTCGCTTTGACAGCAGACAAGGCTGAAGAAAAATTGCCAAGCGAATCATGAAATTAAAGACTTTCGGCAACTTCAGGAAGAAAACAGTGCTTAAAGATAAATCAGGATAAATGAGGGAGGGGGAAGCAAAATCCTGAACTGGCCAAAACCTAAGGATTCAGTTCCACACTGTGACTGTGATCCAATTACAGAGGAAATCAATACAAGCCATACGCCAAAATGGGAGATCGCAGATGCAATAAAGAAACTGGAGAGGGATGCATCTACAAAGAAAAGATTAAATAATGGCAGAATTACTGGACGTAGAGATAAACAGCTGAGGATTTGCTGGAAACATATTCGGGTTCATTTGGGATTCGCAGGCTGTGCCAAAGACGTAAAAACAGTGTCTTGTGGTCAAACTACCGACAAAAAAAGGAACCGTGGCCTTGCAAGAAGGGTAAAGTTAGAGAGGGATCATTTAGAAAAATCTAGAAAATGCAGATCTAACAACAGGAAAGCGAATGTGCAGTTAGTTCAGGATGGTTTAAAGTCAGGGAAATGGCTGAATAATTCTAGAACTGGGAATGCATGAATAATAAGTGGACTTAATGACCTGGACTGTGTTACTGCCTTGCTGGTTTTAAATAATTACATATAAGCCACTACAAAACAGACACAACAAAAAAGAACTGAAGAAAAACACCCCCAGTTCAAATATAAACAAGACAATAAAATAAAATAATGAGGTATTGGACATAAATCTAGTACTATGGCGAAATATAAATTTTGAGGAGGCCTGCAGTGGAATGAAGCAGGAAGACCCACACACATCAAGGAAGATGTAAAAAGTGCAAGGGGCGATCCAGGTATCAGAAAGAGAACTGAAAAGGCCAGAGATCCAGATACAGTTTGCATATTTAAAATTGAGTTCATTCGACCCCTTCTTTTTAAAATTTGTTTCAGATTTTCCCCCCTGTTTTTCTCCCAATTTAGTGGCCAATTATACCCTCTATTTATTTCGATTTACCCTCCCCACAAGAGCTACGAGGTGAGCTAATTCTCAGAGGGCAGCGAACTGCGCTTCCCTCAAGGCGGAATTCACGCACCCACATTCTGGAGACACCCTTATGTGCTTCACAGCGTACTCGAGCCGGCTTACCCATTCCCTTCCCCCTGGCGCGGACAGCCAAATGCCGCCCCCGGTTGCTAACTCCCAGGGTCGGTCTGGTTTCGAACTGGGTCCCTGATAGGCATAAAAATCTATTTTCTGTTCTCAAAAAAATTAATGAAGGGGGCAGATAATGATATATATATTTTTAGAAAATGCTGAAGTTAAGATGAATAAACAGCCAAGTGGACCACCAGGTCAGAATACAACAGGTACTGTTGTCCGGAAGGCCGATTTCATCTCGGCCCAGGCCTCACTACTCTCCCTGCAGTTCCTGGTGCTCACTGAGACATGGATCACTCCGCGGAACACGGCCACCCCTGCTGCTCTCTCCGCTGCCTAGACCTTCTCCCACACTCCACGACCCACAGGTAGAGGTGGAGGGACAAGTATACTGATCTCCCCCTTTGGTATTTGGTATTGTTCCTCTTCCTCACTTCTCACCCTCCTCCTTTGAATTTCATGCTGTCACTGTTCCATGTAAACTGCACATCATTGTTCTGACCATTCCTCACCCAAGAGACCACACAACTCCTGGTCCAGGCCCTGGTGATCTCGTGTCTGGACTACTGCAATTCCTTGCTGGCAGGCCTACCGGCCTGTGCCATCAAGCCATTGCAAGTAGTCCAGAATGCTGCCGCACGTCTGGTGTTCAATCTACCCAAGTTCACCCACGTCACCCCTCTACTCTCCTCTCTGCACTGGCTCCCCATCGCAGCACGCATCAGATTCAAATCACTGGTGCTTGCCTTTCAGGTGGCTAGAGGAACTGCTCCCCCTTACCGCCAGGCACTCATCACACACTACACCCCAGCCAGACCCCTCTGCTCAGCCTCCTCTGGCAAACTGACTGTCCCATCCCTCCAGGTGCCTGGCAGCCGCTGCTTGCGGTCTCGCCTCTTCTCTGTCCTGACCCCTCGGTGGTGGAATGACCTTCCGCAATCGGTCAGGACCGCAGAATCACTTGCGATCTTCCGCAAGAGACTCAAAACCCACAGACTCCACTACCACTGAATTCTGTGCATCTAGCCAATTGTCATCACCACTGCTGACTTGCTCAACATTTCTTGTATATGTATCCCTGCCTTCTCATTTAATAATAACAAATTAAAAAAGTGTATGGTATGTAGCTGCCTACAATGATGTCTATCACTGTACTGCTGCACTGATCTCGTGCACAAACTATGATTGTTCTTACCATGTGTTAATGCACATCTTGTAAGTCGCTCTGGATAAGAGCGTCTGCTAAATTCTTAAAATGTCAATGTAAAAAATGTAAATAAAAATACATTTGCAGGGTGTTCTGGAAAGAATTTACTAAGGTCAACAGTTACATTAAAATCAGACTGAAAGAACAACACATCTCCAGTGTCTTTGATTAGAAAACACAGCTTTAACTAGCACCTGGATCCTGATGGATTTTTTTGTGGCCAACTTTACCATAAATGTAAAATGTAATTTGGTTTTCCTTACCTTCATGAAAGTAAGTATGCAAACTGAAAAGCTCATCTTTTGTTTTAAGAACTGAAAATACAACCTTAACAACCTTTCTACTTATTGCTATTTACCTTTCCCTCAAAGTTGAGTGGACCATGCCAGGAAAATGCACCCCACACCATAAAAGTCACCAGAACCCTTCATTTACTGTGTTTCCTTTAATTTAGCAGTTATCTGTACATTAGAATTGGGGTCAATTCTATTTCAACTCAGTCAATGCCAAAAATGTATAGAAACTCAGTGAAGTAGTTGAAAAACATACTCATAGAATATTATGGGTATTTTTTAAGCAATGCATTGAATTTCAATTTCCCAAATTAGCAATTGAAATGGAATTGACCCAAAACCCTGGTAAATAGTTTGCTCTTTTGAATATTCTATGCTGGTTTCTATCTTCCATTATAGAATGTTAATGTATATCATTTCAGTGGTGTGCTATTCTTGTGCTAACACTTATATTCATCTCAACCTCAAAATAAATATAATTAAAGATGCAAATTATGTAAATTCAAAATGGTTTAAATTATTCCAAACAGAACAACACTGTGAATGCTCAAAGAGGGAGAAAAAAAAAACCATCACTCTGAAATTAACCCTGAGTATGTGGAATGCAATGATGATTACTCTGCTGTGAAACTGGCACCTTGCTTTTCAACAGTTCAGTACATAACAAGTTGAAGAATGGAATATTCGATTTGAGATGTTCAGGTAAGATACCCATTAATCCCCAGGGGAAGGGGGGAGGGTGAGCTGGCACAAACTCGACAATAAGCGCGAAAGGGTGTCACCAGAAAGTGGGTGGGCAAGTTCCATCTCGGAGGAAGTGGAGATCGCCGCTCTCGGGGAATTAGCTTGCCCTGTAGAGATGGGCAGCGAGATCGTGGGGGAGGACGAATCAAAATAAATAGAGGGTATAATTGGCCACTAAATTGGGAGAAAAAATTTGGAAAATGGAAAAAAAACCATTCAAGCACATAATCAAGTTTCCAATTAAGAAACAAAATATCATATTTATTTTGGTAGAATTACCCTTCAATACAATATTTTATACAGTAAATTATTTGAAAGAACGTTTTTAAACAATGATCCATGTTTTTTTGTTTGCATATGCCATTTTCATTTCACCAGCATTTTCCTGTTCCTTTTTCCTATGCAACAATAATTTAGAAATGCGGCCCAATCACAGCGCGTTCCTCTGTAATTACAATTAAACTATCATCTGCAGCTCTGCTAACCACTTAAACATGGCTAGTGCTCAAAAGGACCAAGCCTGGGCCACTGGTGATTCAAGCAACCAATTCCCATTGTAGAGGTATTGACTTCTTGGTGATTTGCAGTGTTTTCAGCATTCAGTGAGTTTATAATTATACTGTCTGTCATGCCAAAGCTGACAGAAACCTGGAAAGATTCCATTTCAGGCCCTGCTGGATAGAAGATTAAAGACAGGGGGAGGTCTCCAGATTCACATATCAGGATTAAAAAAGTGAGACAATTTCTGTCTTAAATTCCCTGTAGAAATGATTATACCTTGTTTTGTCAGAAGACCCCTCCCCAGTCACGATCTATAAAAATGGCTGCACTAGGTGACGAGGTGGCAAAGCAAGGGCCAAAAAGGTATCTATAACATTTTCTCTGACCTGTTACAGAGAACTGTTGTGATGTTGGACACAATTTATCCATGCAATGAATGCCGAAATCACATCTAATTACACGCGATGATGTGAGAACATTTTCTGCATTTTCTCACATTGACTTTGCTAAATAAAGGCAAGCTAGAGTTAATATAATGTTAATTTGTGGCAGCTTATCTCAGCTATGATTTTTATTTATTATTTTACTTGACTCAGAGTCACTTAATTACAGAACTTTCACTAAACATTTCAAACAGGTGCATATTTACCAAAGTAATCCACATGAAGTGATTTGAGCATGCGCATTGTGTTGTGGTGACTAAGGGAACTGGGATTGTTAAAAGAAGCCCAGTTCCCTAAACATGACCCTACAATACCACCTCTATTCTAAATACTACTGATGCAGCATAGTGAGTATAAAAAGTATTCACCCCCTTTTTTCACATTTAATTTTCTTAATTCGTGGGAACAAAATGGATTTAATTGGGATTTCTTGCCACTGATCAACAGAAAATAAAAATAAAAATAAAAATAAAATAAAGCTTTTTCTTAATTACAAATAAAAAACAGACGATACTTCACTACATAAGTATTCACCCGTTTACTTAATACTTGGTAGAAGCACCTTTAGCTACAATTACAGCGGTGAGTCTATTTGGGTAAGACTCTACCAGCTTTGCACATCGGGACATTGCAATTTTCACCCATTCTTCTTTACGAAATTACTCGAGGGTTGGATGGGGACTGGTGGTGAACAGCAATTTTCACATCTTTCCACAGATTCTCAATGGGATTGAGGTCTGGGCTTTGACTGAGCCACTCCAGGACATTGTTTTTTTGTTTTTAAAGCCACCAACTTTAAACTGTCTTTTGCTGTAGGCTTTGGGTCATTGTCCTGCTGGAACATAAATCAAATCTAGAGTAAAATAGTATTTTGTGTTGATCAGTGGCAAGAAATCTCAATTAAATCCATTTTGATTCCATGAAGTAAAAAAATAAAACGTGAAAAATGCCAAAGGGGGTGAATACTTTTTAGACCCACCGTAAAACGCTTCCCCAAACATGTCCCCTCTTGGTGGCATGAATCTGAAGTAGTGGTAGTCTCTGTAAGCAGCCTCATGTTGATTGGCCGGTTTATCTTCCCTTTTTTATCTTGTGGACGTAGGGGGAGACAAATAATGGCAACAATCCAGGGCTGCTTCTTCTCTTATCAGGGACACTTTAATCAAGTCTCCTATGGTGTGGAAAAAGACCCATCCTCCAGGCTCTGTTGAATTCTTAAAACTCCCTTGAGAGAACAGCTTAATCATGTCCTCAATGTGCTACTTCATGTTGAGGGGGACACCTGCACTAAGGGCCAAATTTAATACTGAGGAGAACAAAAAATGCTGAAAGTTTGGGGTCGTTATTGCTGCAGTTAGCATGACTGCATCTTAGGTAAAACAGGTAATTATGCAATGAATATATCGAAGAAACACCGTTTTTGCAGGGGAGAACTACATTTAAGCTTTGTACCTACAGTACATATTCTGATACACCCAGTCAGCATGTTACATGGTCCATGTTATGAGAACATTATGCACAAAAATAAAGGATGATTCCAAAAACACAATTTGGGACACCATGACACATACAAAAAATGGTAAATCTTTCTACAAAGGTGAACTATGAGAACAATCCAAAGCCTTAATAATTTACAACTAACAAGTGGTCAAGTGACATAAGGTGTGCTGTGTCATCATCCATAGCATGTGACATTATCACAACATATCAACTTACAATGGCATGGTGATTTCATTTTTTATGTTGAAGTTAAAGCAGGTTCTGTGGCAGTCTATATTGGTTGGCGTACCCGTTTGTCAATATTTGTTTATAGTGCTTATGAAGGCTTTATGTACCTCTCATGCAAGGCTTGTCCTGAATAATCTGCAAGGTATAAGAAGGCTCTTGAATGACAGGGACGAAACATTAGTAGTATAGTGGTGAACTGGTTAACTGCATCAGAAGCACGTATTATATACTACTAACATGATTTGACACCAATATATCACATCGTTAGTGCTTTTTGATGAATCGTTTGGGTCATAAGGCTAAGCAAGATGCAGGTAATTCACACTGATGTCAGGTAACTTCCAAATGGGCTATGCTTGTTAAATTGCTCACAGTTTAGATAGATGAAACCTACCTGTCAAGCATGTCAGATTTTCATTAAAAAAATGCACCAAAGGTTCAGCTTCTTTCAACATTTCAAGTATGCTACCCATTTAATGAGAGGCCTACCAAATAAAGGGCACATGACTAGGACTGTAGCCAGCTTTTTTGTAAACGTTTGACATTTGGGGCACCGGGTACGTGTTCCGAACTGTGCACCTAGAATATGATTTTTTTTTTTTAGTATGACTGAAAATATGTTTCTCTATATGATATTTATTTAGAAAATGAGTACATTCTGTAAAGGAAGACCGCAAAGTTGTACTGCGAATAATAATATGCTAATGTTGAATGTTTATAGTTTATTGAGTTTGTTTATCATTTTCATGATAGGAAACTGTTTTGTTTTTCTGTCCCACCTATTAGGCTATTATGTCTGCAAGTAAACAGTACACAAGTGATAGTTGTATATAAGCATCATTCTTTTTCAGACAGAATAGGAAAAAGCTTTAGAAGTAATGTGCGTCTAGTTTTTTTGCCGACCGCAGCATCACACTGGGTTTACAGAGCCAGTTTCACAACTGCGCTGGAGCTCAACTCTGATCCACTACAGAGCTGCAGCAGCATGAGGTGGAGCCAAAGCTGGCTGGCCAAGCACAGCACAGTCGCGTTCCCATCAAATTATCTCCAACCAGACCCGGCTTGTTTGCAAGGCCAGCATCAGTAATGGTGAGCATGACAAAAAGAGCCTGATTCTGGCCATCCTGGTTCTGGCTCACCAGTGGGAAAAGGGCAGAGTAGACTCCACTACCACTGAACACTGTCCATCTAGTCAATCTGTTTACTTGTTAAAAAAAAAAAAAAAAAAAAAAAAAAAAAAAAAAAAAACACCCACTAACCTTTTCTTTCCCAATGTTACAGGTAAAATGCCTGCAATGATTCTTTTGCCGTTTTACTGCACTGATCTTGCAAACCAGTGGACAAAAGTCAAATGCTAAAATGAAATGTAAATGTAAATTCCAAAACTGTGTAAATGCTTAAAATGTAAAATGTAAATTCACAGTGCAAACCAGTGGACAAAGTCATGCTAAATGACCAAAAGTGCTTTTACTTTATCAGTAGATCCACACACTCTAAAATGGTTAACTGAAAATAACCAACCCTAGGTTTTGAACTCAAAACCGCTTCTTCCCAAATTGAGCGGAGTTTATACAATATACTGTGCTCAAACAAAAAGCGTCAACTACTGCTTTTCAGACGCCTTTAAAGTACTCTCACAAAAGCGAGCCATGTGACTCACACAGACTTTGGTCAATTCAGCAGAATACTTAAGACTTAATTGTCAAAATCCCATTCCTGCTTTTCTGTGCTCATCACAGGAATATATTCTCATCTCCCCCATGGCCGCCACATCACTGTCTTAAAATGTCTCTCCTTCATCAGAACATAATCTTAACAGTAAATCCTCATCTTTGACACACAATTATGGAATTAATTTATGTAGTGTATTTGTTCATTTGAAGGTGTTCCATTATGCAACTACCTTTGGTCTCCAAGATGAGAAATGTATCATTGGCTGCACTCTCATATTTGTCACCATAACAACGGGTCCATTATGTTGGATGGGAAAAAGCTTTTCCGTGAATTATCTTTTTTTTTCTCTCACAAAAACAAAAAAACACTTTGTACTGCCTCACCTTGACAAGACTGGAGAGAGTGAGCACGCAATCAATATATGATTTGATCATTTTAAAAAGCATAGTGGTAATAAAGCAGAGTTAGCTCTTTCATAGTGAAATAATAAGCTATTCTTAGAGGAAGCTGCACCAAATACTTAGGGGCATGGCTAACTCCACAGAGACTGAAGCACATGTGATCAGCGCCTTCACATACCTCAGACAACAGAGCAGAACTCATGGCCTGTTTTGTAATACAGCTAGTTCATAGAACCTCGAATGCAAGGTAAACTGTTCACCATTAGAACTTTCTTTAAACGTTCAGTTCCTTTAAATGCACTGTTCATTGCTGTTGAGTAAATCTGTTACCATTTGAAGGAAGCAAGGGATTGATACTGTACCACACCACCCTTAAATACTTGCAGATAAATGACATTGCTATCTGGAACAATTCTAATGATTTTCTCTTCACCCAGGTATGACTGTACTTTAATTCTTCTGTGACTGTGGACCAGTGTAATTATATTTCTCCTAACATACATTTCTCCAGACTCATTCCTATACCCTAGGCCGGATTAAATAGATAGGCTACACCAGGCAAACATTTTTCCCTCGACAAATATGTGCACATTTTGTTACTTTGTGAACAAGCCCAACAACCTTTTAACTGCCACATATCATTATTATTATTAGTTTGGGTAGGTATATATATTTGACTTTGTTGTGGTTTATTTATAATGAGGTATTTATACGCAATTTGATACTCTATTTATAGGGGTATAGGCCAGATACATGCGAAGACATATTTATACATTGGGGAATGCATCACCCAGGCCTAGCTCTCTGAGCTTCTTATACATGCCTATCACTGATTGTTCACCTTTTACCATTGAGCTGAACTGGCAAAACTGCTCTGTAAAGTAATTTCATTTTCCTTTTTTTGTTGCGTTTTGCTGCACCCAAAAGCATTGGCGAAAAGACACTGCTAACATAGCAAGCATGATGTGCAGTGAACCGGAAATACTTTTTGCACACATTGCAAGGTGCTTACATTGTGGGTGGCTTTCAAAAATAATACATTTAAATACATTTTAGATTGGAGTTTTTAAATGTAAATATTTAAAAATATTTACATTAAAAAATATATTTTAGATATAAATTATTATTATTATTTTTAAATCCCACTGTCTGGGGACCCTGTGGCAATTAGACACTAGGCACATGCCTAGTTTGCCTATGCCTAGATCCTGCCCTGCATATACTGTACATCACTGATGTGTAGATTCCACAGTCTATGCATAGAAAACCCCAAGGACAGGCAGTTGCTCAGCTGTTAACAACGCACACAGCTTTAGTCCTCAAAAGCCCACAAATCTCATCAAGTGTCCAGTTGAATTGCCGCAATCACTTGGGAATTCAGACATCCACAACCAACTGTGGATGTGTTATCAATATCAATATCAAATGCCCCCATGGATCTGCATACTGACAGCACACTATGCTCCCGGGAAATTATTTCTATATTTAGTGCATCTGGTTACATTGTCTGGCTGTTAATCTCACTTTCTTTGAATTCCATTCATTTAATTTTGTCTGTCTGAAGCGTACACTGTGCTATCCTTCACAAAGTTCTGAATGCCTGCCTGGCAATGGCCCTTATCTTTGATGTCAGTTGCACTCATTAAAACACATCTCACATGCGTTGATAAAGGTTAATAAGCACGTGTCTTTTCGATTGACTTTTATTGTGGACCCTTTCAAGATTATCGCTTAATTATAGAACCACCTTTGAGTATTCTAATGACATCTCAGTGTGCTATCAACAAAAGGTGGCAGCCACGTGTTCGGTTACCCCATAAGTCTTAAGTCAATATTTTACAAGGCAAACCGGCAGTGTAGCAATGGCCCATCTTCTGAAGAGTCAAGATAACAAAAGACAATCCTGCTTTTCAAAATAACATCAATACTATCACATATGAATGGAATGTATACTAGCGACTGCTAAACCACTTAATCTACATAAAACTCTTGTTGCAAAGCACTCGCCATCTTGACTACTGGGGTACATATGGGCACTGCTCTATACCAGCCAAAAAGCAGTGTCAGAATAATCCCTTTTAGTCTCAGCCATACCTTTTAGTCTCAGTACTCTTCCTCACCCACATGCTATTTTTACATCACAGGCTGCCTTTCTCCTGCATTTAACCTATTATAAACTGACACATCATTATCTTTGAGTACTTCAGACTAACTTTTACTAAAAACCTTCTACCAAGTTTATTACGCTGCAAACAGCTGCCCTGATGCCCTGATGCTCCTTTGCATAGCTGTATTTTTGTGAAAGCGAGGTTTAAACCATAATTAACTTACCATATATATTTGTTTTGGAATGGATGTTGCTTCTAGCTTTTACAAGGTGTGTAAAAGGCACACTGGGACTCCACTCACAACCTGCTGTTTCCTTTCAGCTGCTGGTTATGGACAACAAATTCCTGCTTCTCCATTTACCTGCAGTGCTCTTTTCCTCTGAGGC
Source organism: Aldrovandia affinis (assembly GCA_029706075.1). NCBI lineage: Eukaryota > Metazoa > Chordata > Actinopteri > Notacanthiformes > Halosauridae > Aldrovandia > Aldrovandia affinis. Next base: position 624,503 of record JAINUG010000240.1, on the reverse strand, counting down.
GTCAAAAACACTCCAGAGGAAAAATCAATACTAGCCATGCGACACTTTGTATCAAGAAAGGCGCCGGACTTGACCATAGCATATGTTGCACTGTCCAAAACTGCAGTGTGCAAGGCACTCTTACCATTTTCCATCTGAATTCATCTGATTCAGAAGTTGGTGCATAAGACAAGTCTGAAAATAGATTTATTTTTGCTGGCTGTTTGCGTTCTGGCCGCACAATGGATGATCAATGTCAAGCACATCAATGTGGAGCGAGGCTCTGTACTGAACTGGACACAGTATGTCAGGGGTCACCAACCTTTTTGAAACTGAGAGCTACTTCATGGGTACTGAGTCATACGAAGGGCTACCAGTTTGATACACTCTTCTGAAATAACTAATTTGCTCAGTTTGCCTTTAGTTATATATTATTATTAATGATAAATGATACTCATCTATGTGAAGACACTGATGTTGATGATTTCTCACAATAATTATCAACAATGACTTAACAAGGTGGGAAACAGATAATAAATATTCAACACTTTTTTAGAACAGGCCTGCGGGCGACTCATGTGGTCCTAGGGGGCAACCTGGTGCCCGTGGGCACCGTGTTGGTGACCCCTGCAGTATGTCAACACTTGAAATGTGACTTTTCTCAACTTGTATATGAACAGCACTAAATTGTATATTTTTTCTGTTGAAAAATAAAAACAGAAAACATATTATATGTAGTTTTTCTTTAACAGATTAATTACTTCCCATGCTTTCTTTTTCCATTTTGGGATCTTGCGTGTATTGAATCTGAATGTGAATTCACTGTGCGTATTCTGGCTAGCGTTTACTGCTGGGACAGAACAGATGCTTGTTTGTGGCTGGGGTGTGACACTGAATGTGCTTGCAAAGTTCTGAGCTTCACTGAAAGCAATGAGTTCTAATGGAAAAGCGTAAAGTGGTACAGAGCATCACGCATACTGAGTGGTTAATTCCTACCGTTTTCCTCGAGGATAGTGTCGCACATATTCTCCAACGTCGTGGGCTGCCACTGCGATGACCTGCGGATCATCTGAGACTTCCAGCAGCCTGGTCAGGATTCTGTCAGAGAAACCAAACAGTGTGTATAAAAAGAAAAAAAAACTAATTTGCTATGCAGTTCACAACAGAATCAATTATGCTTAATAAAATTTGCATGCCACTTTGTGAGCATGAAATTAACTATTCATTCTACATTTTTACATACGCAATTATAAGAACAAAAAATTAAACCATACTCTATGTAATATTTATAATTCATGTACATGGTGGTAAGATGTGTTGATAGATAATATTATTTTGTTCTATGTCTGCCTCAATCAAAGCATCAAATAATTAGTTTTGTTTGAGTATCTTGATAAGCATTTTTTTTCACTCTAAATATTGAGGTATTTCCTCACACGGTAATAAAATACATACTGTAAATTCTCTTCGTTTATATGCAGGGGTTAGATGAAATAATGGAAACACCAAAAGAAAAATGACGTGATATGATATTTTGAAGCAACTAAATAGCAAGTCTACACAGGTGTTTTATATTATTATTTAAGTTAATTAGCAATACATTTCTACTATTAAAGCTGTTACTATTAAACAACACTTCTAAACACTTTCTAAAGCAACCTGAGAGAAATAACAGATTTTGAAAGAGGTTAAATAGTTGGTGCCGAATTGCAAGTGTGTCAGTCACTGAAGTGGCAAAACTATTTTATGTGTCAAGGGAAACAAAAATCATGACAGCATATGCCAAACAAGGAAAAAATCCATCAGGAAAGAGGAAAAGTTGTCACAAGTCAAAGACCACTGACAAAAATAGTTCAAAATGTAACAGGATAGCTGCTAAGAAGCACAAATCAATGGCCTCTAAAAATTACCAGAAAACTGAATCTACACCTCTGTGACCTAGTGCCAACAAAATCAGTACGTCGTGAGCTTCACAAAGCTGATATTTATGGTAGGGATGCCATTTGGAAACTGCTTGTAACCGAGCAGGTTACAGGCAGGGTATGCACAACAACGCATAACCTGGTGAAATGAGCACAAAACCTGGACTTCTGAGCAGTGTAAGAAAGAAATATGGTCTGATGAGTTATCTTTTACTCTTTTTCCTACATCTGGATGAGTTTTTGTTTGATGAAAGCCAAAGGAAGCCTTCAATCCACGTTACCTGTTCCCAACTGTTAAACATGTTGGTGGATCTATTATGGTATGGGAAGCCATCTTGTTGGAATCATTGTGTCCAATTATTACTCTACATGATACAATTATGGCCAAGGACCACAAAGCCATTTTAGGTGACCAGGTGAACCCTACGGTGAAAACATTCTTTCCTCAAGATGTTCCCACATTCCAAGATGATAAGGCCATCATATACTTAAGTCTAACACCTTCCATGGCCTCCCCAATCACCAGATCTAAACATCATTGGATCTTTATGTTCTGGAATGTATAGTACGGAGTAGACTTGCAGAGTTCCAGACACTTGTGGAATCTATGCCAAGGTGCATTGAAGCTGTTATGGCAGCTCGTGGTAGCCCAACATCCTATTAAGATACTTTATGTGGTGTTTCCTTTATTTTGGCAGTTGCCAAAGCTGTCTGAGTCACCTCAGACAGCTGAATGGTATTTGGATGTAGAAACATCCAGAATGTGTCTGGTGTTTCAGTTTGAGACACTGTTTTGAGACACTGATATTTGTCAACTGCTTTGAAGGTAAAGGGCAAATTTCAAAATTTGATGTACTTTTCTTTTGATGGTGTTTTACTTGATTAAAACAATCTTCTTACAAAGTTCTAGATCCATCCCATACCCCATGTGGATATACATCTGAGCTTAACTGAGGTTGAACTTTACTCAAATATGCACATTATGTAAATAATGCATTACAAGGCAACATATCCGCAGTACAAATCAAAGACCTTGCCACAAAGCTCAGCGAAGGAGTGAACACTGTACCCGCTGCTGATGGAAAGATACCCTGGGTTAATGACTGTCACAAACCTTCATAGGCATGTCAGAGTGAAGCATTAACGTGAAGTTCAAGTGTTCACGGAATCAGCTTCACTGCCCAAAAACACACTCAGCTCAGCCAGGAGCGGACTCCCTGATAACTGCTGTGTCCATGGCGATGAGGACGGCAGAAGGAGCAACTCAGAATGTTGTTGAATGCCGGAAAAAACGGGTCAAGCACGTACGCGGATGAGACTCAACAGTGCTCACCGGGCCTCTATAAATAATTGAGTTACATGGACCCGCTCAGTGTTCCAGTTTGAATGCGCCGTTGCACATTCTGTTGGTGGCTTGATAATGCCAGCTACAAGTCTTCTGATTTACACGACAATAAAATGGACAAAAATACAAATAAAATCTTTTCAATTACCTTGGCTGTCCTCAAATAGAGGTGTGCCAGTTTGAAATACAGAATTGGGAAACAGCTGCAGTACCATTAGCTGGAAAGGTAGCATAATTCAGAGCTTGTTTACAGGTAAGCCCTGAGCCTATCTGATAGAAACACATACAGTATACTTTACCTTTAGAATAAATGATACTACATAGGCGGGCAAACCCCTTACTTGAGAAGTTCGTAGTTCTTCTCATTCAGGCGAACGGCATTTTCACGCCAGAATTTTTCAGATTTGTGAACAGGGCTCCATTCCAGGCGGCCAGACTTAAGCTCTGAACTATACTCATCAAAGGAGCTGTAAGAAAGAAAGAAAGGGAAGCCTTCAAAAACCTGTGAAAAAGATAAATGTGCAACAACCTGAAGCATGGGGATGGTTTAAAAAGAAGAATTTGTAACTCATAGATCCATCTGTAAAAAAATGACAGAAAATAGACATATATTCACAAACAATACTGATTGTTTGCCAAAAAATGAATCTTTTTTGAGTAAATCATACATTCCACAGCACAATGTGCTCAGTTGGTGTCTTGTGAGGGTTGCAAAACTAAACTAGAACTAGTAACTGAAATAACGTAAAATAATGTAATTGATTCTAAATTATTTACTCAACAGCGAGAGGCATACCACACTGACAGACCACACTTTCACAGTTCACTAAAACCTACAATTCCCCTCAAACAGAGAGCTGAGGGGATTTTGGTGCATCATCCAGAACATGTCTGGTGTTTCAGTTTGAGACAATTTGTCAAGTGCTTTGAAGGTAAAGGCCACATTTTCTTTTGATAGTGTTGCAATGAATTAATATGCTAGGATGTAATCACAAAGAATTACCAGTAACAATTTGAGAGACAAGTAAAGAAGATTGTATTCCATTTTTTTGTTGTCTCCCCCCCCTCCACTTAGCTATTTTCCATTGAATAAATATTGCATTTATGTATTCAATGCTGTATAAAACCCATCCAATGCACACCCTCGCCATTATATAAAAACATAATTAAGGCAAGAAGTCTTTCATAACAGAGAAAGAACACTTGGGATATATGACACAAATACACACAACTGCATTACCAAGCTTATTAGCTAGCTATTTTATCATATATTTTTTTTACAATTGATTGTCACAAGAAAATCTAATGGATTATCAAAATGCTCCAAGGATTATCCTGCTTGATTGTTGGAGAGGGCGTACGAGCACGGATGCCTTCAAGGGAGGAGGTAACCTATAGAATTAAAAAGAGATACTAAAATAGTTTAAATGAAAGAAGTATACAAATCCATGCACTATAGACAATTGGCAATATAATGATGCAAGAGAAAGGCTATTTGAATACAGTGCTTTTTTTTTTTAAATGTAAAAGCTTGTAGAAACCCCCCAAAACACAGTGCTCCTTGCAACAAGGGTCTATAACATATCAAAGAATGACCAAAAATAAAAGGTCACACCTTTTGAAAAAAACGAACAAAAAGCCTTTATTCTTAAGGTGGCTATCTTAAGAACTGCCTTGTTTTTTTTTACCTTTTATTTTTGGTCATTCTTCTTTTATACATAAATCAAATCGTTTGTCAGTATATAATGCATGATAGTGTATATGATTTTATGAAAATCAAAGCAAAAAAAAAAAGTAAAACAATAATATGAGCACAATATGAAAGAGAAAAAAAGGCTATGGACGCAGACATATCTGCGGTTATGGATTGCAACAGCGGTGTCTGTGAGGAGAAGCTGAGATCGAAGGAGGTAATTTCCATTTCATTTCTTTTTTTGAGCCTATGTTCACACCGCCTGATGTCAGTGATCATTACTACCTTGATAAACATTAACAAGTATGGTCAAATTCTTCACATTGATGACACTTTTTGCCCATTCACACCAAATTTCATCATGATTATAATAACGCTGTGAGGCTCAGTATGGGGGGTTTGTGATATCGAAGTTAAGCGAATGCAAGTCTTCATGAATTGCTCATCTCAACATCCTTGTCAGAGATGCGATAAGAGCGTGTCTAAAGCACAGCTCGCTCAACCCAGAATGCACCTGAGGTCCTGGACACTTTCCCCCAGCCTCTCCAGGAGGAACTTGATGTCGTCAGTGATGTCCTCATCGTCATACTTCTGCTGCTCCAGATTCTCCAGCTGCTTGAGGACTTTGCACTGGATCATGGCCAGGGCGTACTCTTGCCGGGTCTCTCTCTCTAGGGATTTTTCCAGGAGATTCTGAAAGCGCAATTTAAAAAATATATTACTGATTGAGATTGCCCATCTTTGCTGAAAGGAAATCATTTATTCAAACTCTGTAGACTATGCAATGGCCCACAGTGGAGAATGTACACACTGGACAAGAGCAAATCAAGCTCGAGCTGCCTCAAACAACAATGAGAAAGGTTCAAAGCACCAAATCAAAAGAGCAGGTTGGGTCAGTATAATCAAGTGTCAAAAGAAGCAGTCTTTACCAGGAAGAGAAAATGCATCCTCTGATTGAATTTTAAGACATCAAAGAGACACTTTCCTAAGTATAATATCCCATTGAATGATATCCCAGGATGAAAGCAGCATTCAATATTTCCCTACTTAACAATTAAGGCTAGAACTGCTCAGCCATCTTCCTTTGTACAGTTTTCTAGTTTCTATTTGATAAAATGTATCCTGTTGATGAAATGGATGCATTGGCAATCAGCTCAGAACCAGCAAAAATCCCTCAAATAAAGGTGATAGAATGCAGTTTAAACCTGGTCACTTCGTACAGGGCAAAGCCAATGAAATGTACCTAGCTAGCTGTTGATCTGTTTGCATAACTTTTTTTTTTTTTTTTCAAAATATAACCACCTGCTTTACTTAGTAAACACACATAGCTAAATGTCAAGAACTTCCTACACCAGTTTTCATATGACCACAAACTTTGTATTTCCTAATGATTACACTGATTAAATCTAGGACAATCCTTTCATTGTTAAACGCCTGAAATGTTGCTGTGATGGTCAGTTCAATTGATTCTCACTACTGGTAGCTGAATCAAACCGAGTCCTCAAACTAGCACTATCCTGAAGAGTACTTCTACTGGTGTAGAGTGGCTTGATGTGCACTGATTGTGCATTGGACTGTCATACCATGCAATGGTGTATGCTGTAATGCAGTGGTGGGTAATAGGTTGTAAAGATATGGAGTATTTAATATATAAGCATTTCTGTACAGGAGTAATCCAGTATACTATACATTATTATTTTGGTGTTAGCGCAGTGTCATGAATGCAGTGAACAAAGCTTGTGGACTATTTTATAGATTTCTGCAATCCCAAGAGTGATGGCACACACTTTTGAGGCAGAAAATACAGCAGGGTTTTGCAGTGCGAGCGATTGGTCACATATGCTCCTAGAAATTTGAAGGTGCGAGTGTGAAATATAATTTATGAACACTGGTGCGAGTGCACATTTTCCTCTCAAAAACTATAAATTCAAAAAATGTATTAGTGCGCATTTTAATAAGAACATAAGAATACATAATGACGAGACATTTTGACATAACAAGCAGCAGCCATGGGCATGCAACATGCCTTTTGAGCTATGACATAGTCTTGGGAACTGGGAGCAGCATATTGTACACAGAATTATGTAAATAAGCTGGTTTCATTACAGCTCGGTGGAAGGGGGAAGAGGAATAACGGCATTTTAACGCGAAAGCTATTCAATGCTCATTCCCCCCTTTCGTACAATAATAGTGTAAAGTAACAGGGAATACAATTGACTCACTTTCCTACTACTAAACTGTCAAAACAATATAACTAACCAGCAAACCTTGCCAAGAGGGTCTCTTAGGTGCATAAGTGTGAACTCTAGGGAGAGGAAAAAAAGAAAAAAATGCATGCACACAGCTCTCCATATATAGACACTGACACGCGCTCACTTCTCGCTCATCTGCGCTCAGCGCTACGCTACAGTGCTACACTAGCATCGCGCAGGCATGATGTGACTTTCTCGTCCCACTGCTTCTGCTGTCTGTCAGCCTATGAAGTCTCCTAGTCCTCACCTGCTAGAAGCCCGAAGTGGGGGAGGGGTGGAGGTCAATAGCACCTCTCAAACTCACACTGTCCAGTACAAGTCAATCAATTAAATCACAAAATAACATTACAACCAAATGCGCCCCTGCTCTCGTAACACACACAGGAAATGGAAATAATATCTCAATAGCTACTGATATACAGCTGCAATTTTGCCTGGTTTAAAATATAATGATAAATGAAAATGAGTCTGTACACCACCAAGTTGAAATGGTTTAGTCTCTTGACTCTGCATTCATGGGCAATCGTTAGTCACACAAACAACCGTGTCATACACACATAGAGGTTATGTTGCAAAAATGAAAACATCAAAGCCTTCGAGATTTCAGTTTATAAAAAAGAGAAAAGGATAAGAGGAGAAACGGGCCAAAGATAAAGGTGTGTTATGTCACCTCATCATGAACATTATGTTACGTTTTGAAGTAGTCTAGGAAATAATCATGCTAGCTAGATATTGCATGAATTGCTATACTAAAGTTAATGCTAGCTAGTAGCTCAAGAATTTAGCTAACATTACACTGGCTATAATGACGCTGAACTTTCTCTAAAAAACGCCTTTCTTGACTATCATCATGAACATTTTCAGTGAATTTTGGGGGGTAATAATAGCGCTATACTGCATCACTACGAGCTTCCTACTAGCTAGTTAACATGCATATAGTCCAGCTAAACTAGCAGCAAAACAGCAGAAGCTATCTTAAGTCTGGTTTGTGCATAATGAACTTTCAGCCACATTGAACCAGACTCAGCCAGTATTGAGAAGGTGCAACTCCGCTGTGTTCAATTTAGTTTTATTTGTGTGCACCTTCAATTTTTACATTAGTGGGCAATATGTTTCATTGTTCTTATTTATTGTCTTGGACAGCGCCTCCTTATTTTTTTAAAAGAAGCATGTTATTTTTATTTATCTATTTATTGTTCAATTTAAATGTGTTATTTGTATATAGCTTGGTTTTTTACAATTTAATATTTGTGTGCAATATTCTTCTGTATTTCTTTGTCTATTAGTATATTTTCTTCAAATAAAAGGGGTGCCTATTGCGCCTTGTTACAACATCGCTTTGGATAAAAGCGTCTGCTAAATAGCATATATTATATTAATATGGGTACTTGTTTTGCATGGCCTCACTGGGTGGGGGGCGGTATGACTGATCTCACCTAGGGCACCAAGTGAGCCAGGACCGCCACTGTCAGGATGGGAAGGCACCTGGAAACCTGAAACCATCAGTTGATGGCAATGATATCCTGAACTTCAGGGTAAAGAGATGAACCCTCATCACCAGGTAACAACGATAGCATCTAAATTCAGGATAAGCTACATTAGATATTGTAATGGGTTAACTTTCGTAATACTTTCAAACTTGCTTAAATTCCTTTCCTAATATGGTAAACTTTCAGCAAAGGGTTTGTCATTTTGAATACATTTAATGCCTTGTAAGAATTGTAAGAAATACTGCTTATTTATGGGCATCAGATCAAAACTTCAGATCAGTGTGTGTGTGTGTGACAGACTGTTGGTGTGTTGCTATTCCTAATAGATTCTTTTTTCAATGTGTTGAGATATTGATACTTTTAGCTAGATGGGATAAGAATCTATTGACACATGCAAAACATTCCGGGTGCCGGTGGAAGCAGGATAAGACGATGCAGGTGCGGGGTGATAAGGTGGGTTGGATGGCGTGATAATTATTATTATATATATTTTTTTAAACAGTCCAGCGCAGGGCTTGAGTTCAGACATTGGTCAGCCAAGGAGGTAGCCATAATGTAACAGGAGGACCTTTTCTGTGGTAACCAACATGCAAGGAGACCGCACATAACTGAGAGAGGCTAGACACAGAGGGAAATAACGTAAAAGGCATGGTCACCCCAGATTGTCTCATTATTAATCTTAAATCATGAACTGGTGCAATAAAATAAGAGGGGATTTCAGAGATGCGATTAAGTTTCATTTCTTTCCTTTGTAAACTAAAGCGATTTGTGTTTAATAGGGCCCCTCACACTGTTATCTTAATCAGGTTCTCAGATGCAGTCATAATGACTGAATGAAAGAATATGAATTACCTGTTTTAATGGGATCACATCTACATATTAAAAAATAAATAAAATAATAATTAATACATGTGATGTGGTGCTCCTGGGCCTTTCCCTTTGGCGTGATCCCTCACATTTTCTTGAGCACATACATTTTTATTGCAGATATAACTGCTGAAGCAAAATTATATTTCACATCTGACATGCTTAATATGTATGACATACACTCTTATTTTAATTTAAGAATGTGTCGCTTTTGATCACCCACACTTGTATGCAGACACAATTTAGTGTCAAAAAGCTCCCCTTCAGATTGGTGGCCCTCACTGGCTTTGCTGAAACGGTAAGTGTATAGGAAGGAATAGATAAATGTATTTGTTTCTCAAAACTGATTTAATATGGATAATGGGTACAACTGCATGATGGATACTGCACCATACTTCATTGGACAGTGACACATTTTTGGTTATTTTGGTTCTGTACTCTAGCACTTTGAGTTGGAAAGGATACAATGCACTGCGGTGAAGTCAGCTTTAATTTGAGGGTATTTTCATCCATATCGGATGAACCGTTTAGAAATGACAGCACCTTTTGTACATGGTCCGCCCATTTTAAGGTACTACAAGTATTTGTTGAATTGGCTTCACAGATGTGTTTCGTTAGGCAGGTGTATTCATTTGTGTCGTTAGTGAATGCAGAAGAGAGCTGTTGATGTCTAGTCTTGATTCTAGACTCTGCAATTGCCTTTGGAGATTGTTGTTGGGGTGTAACAACATGAGGAAGACAGCAGTGTCGATGCAAATTAAGCTGGCCGTCATAAGGCTCAATGAAATGAAAATCAATCAATCAGGAACATTGGGCATGCCCAAGTCAACATTTTGGTTCATCATTAACAAGAAAAAAAAACTGGTGAACTCAATTATGTCAAAATACCCATAGACTAAGGAAGACCACTGTAGTGGATGACCGGAGAATACTCTCTATGGTGAAGAAAACCCCCCTGACAATGGCCCAACAGATCAAAAACACTCTCCTGGATGCAGGTGTAGATGTGTCAAAGTCTACCATACGTAGAAGACTACACCAGCAGGACTACAGAGGGAACACTACAAGATGCAAACCACTGATAAGCCTGAAGAACAGAAAGGCGAGATTACAGTTTGCTAAAAAGAACCTAAAAGAGCCCCAAAAGTTCTGGAACAAAGTCTTGTGGACAGATGAGACAAAGATTAACATGTACCAGAGTGATGGAAAGAGGAAAGTGTGGAGAAAAAAAGGAAATGCCCATGATCCAAAGCATACCACCTCATCCGTGAAACATGGTGGAGGGGGTGTTATGACTTGGGCCTGTATGGCTGCCAGTGGAACGGGCTCACTTGTCTTCATCGATGATATGACTGCAGACAGAAGTAGAACAATGAATTCTGAAGTCTACAGAAATATATTTCAGATAAAACCAAATGTCTCCAAACTCATTGGACGGCACTTCATCATGCAACAAGACAATGACCCGAAACATACTGCTAGAGCAACGAAGGGGTTTTTGACGGCCAAAAAGTGGAAAATCCTTGACTGGCCGAGTCAATCACCGATCTGAATCCAATTGAACATGCATTTTGCATGCTGAAGAGGAGACTGAAGGCAAAAAGTCCCCAAAACAAGCAGGAACTGAAGATGGCTGCAGTACAGGCCTGACAGAGCATCACCAGGGAAGATACCCAGCGTCTGGTGATGTCTATGCATCGCAGACTTCAGGCAGTCATTGCATGCAAAGGACATGTGGCCAAATATAAAAAATGATTACTTTATTCTACATTATGTTAAACTGTCCAATGAATTATGGTGCCTGAAAATGGGGGGGCTACTGCAAAAGGTTCTATAATTTCTAAACGGTTCATCCGATATGGATGAAAATACCCTCAAATGAAAGCTGACAGTCTGCACTACAACCTTTGTCATCGTATCCTTTCAATCTCAAGGTGCTAGAGTACAGAACCAATATAACAAAAAATGTGTCACTGTCCAATTAATTATGGTGCTCACTGTATGTATTTTTGAATCCAGTATTGAAATACATTTGATGAACTTGAACCTGATCCTGGAGCTGGATAAGTCTTCCAATGAAAATCTGCAATGACTGTGATGGGATTTTTCATTCTTTCTGCACTCTTCTTTGTCTTTCGTAAAAACATCAAATGAATTTTCATTTTTGTTCATTTTCTGTGAAAATAGGATATGCCCAGCTAAAATGTTTGGCTATGATAGTTTTTTTTAAAACAAAGCCACAGCTTTAAATCTCTATGGCCTCTTGGATTTTTACAAAGCACTCTTACCACTCAAACACATTATAGCACTCATAAGCGTTGGCCTTGCTATTGGAAATGAGTAAATATTAGTAAAGATAAAAAAACTAACAAAACCAACCACCCTATTCTTATGATCTCAAGCATGCAATTGCATCAGTCTGTTACACAAAAGATACCAAACCGAGAGTGTTAATTAGAGTGGCAGGTGATGTGAGTGGCAAGTGATGTAAACTAAAGCAATGTACTTCTTGCGGTCTGGATAGTGTCACGAAGTCCGCATGTCCATGCCTGGTCAGGTGATGTGTGTTCTCTGCAGTTTTTTTCCCCCAACCTCACTGAAAGTGCTAGAGGCAGTGGAAAGAAAAAAAAGGCCTTATTTGGGTCTGTAAATCGCAGCCTAGTGACTTCTGGTGTTCTGACACACTTCTCCCATCCTTCATCTGGTCCCATCTCACACATTAGAATGAGTCACGAGCTAGGATTATATAGCAGGGTGAGAATGTGAGTTTATATCCACCCACATTCCACTGCCTCAACCTCAGGGGGCCCGTGTTTTAAACACCATTCCCCACAATAAACTAACAAAGCCAGAGGGGGCGACTTCCAATCCACTATCAAGCCAGCTTAAGGTGCCCAAACACTCCATCTGTCCACTGCCTCCTGTCCATCCTCACCCGGTCCTTGACCTCCGATTCAGAAACCATGTTTTCATTTTGCCCACACTTTTTTTTTTTTTTCGAAAGGATTACACACAAAAATATGTTACCTTATCCTCTGGAATAACAGTAAGCAATCTGACGGCCTCTTTGTACGAGCACTATCATCCCGCTCAAGATCACAAAGCCTCCATCTGACCCAATTTACAACCATGACATTTTCAACTTTGCCAGACAATATCTCCCAACATCACTGCGAGAATGTTTGTGTTGGCTGTATCTCAGGGGATTTATAATAATAATAATAATAATAATAAGCAATTCCCTTTGCTGCTCCCATCAAAATAATGCAAGTACCTTAATTAATAATAAAAATAAATTAATTTAAAAAAACAGGGCAGTGAGAATCACTGAGAAATTGGGAGTCCAGCTGCTATGCTAGACTTAAGGAAAAAAAATTAAGTGAGGTAAAACAGACATGCAGAGAGATCACCGGTGTTATTCTTTTTTTGTGATTTTGTTAATATTCTAATAAGTTTTAGATATTACATTTTTTATGGGAAGATTACCAGCTCTCATACTTGTCTAGCTGTCGGAGGTGAATCATTCTGACCGAGCAGATATTCACAGGTGTTAAAGCCAGGAAAACATACATGTACATTAAGGTGTAAACTGAAATTTTGATTAATGTGTACTGTCCTTATCAAATAAACTGCTTAACTAATAAAAAAACAAGTAGGCTATGTGGACACATTGTGAATTTAAGATAATACAGTTCTCTGAAATAGATCATATAGATCTGAAAATTCATTCTGTAACATTACAATGATTGAGCAGATCGCCAGTAATGCAAACATGTTTGAAGCGCTGCATTAAAAGCCGAGAGAACTTTGATTGTTGTCCACGCTAATTCAACCCAATGAGTCATGACCTAGGATTAAACAGGAGGATGAGAATGTGAGTTTATATCCACCCATGTTCCCCTGCCTCAACCTCAGGGTGTGTTAAACACCATTCCCCACAATAAAACTAATGAAACCAGAGGAGGCAACTTCAAATCCACTTTGTTGCCCGCCTTAATTCAGTCCATTTATGTCACGTATTAACTAGCCAAAAAGTTACTGAAAGTTGTTTAGCTATCCAGTTACAGCTAACAATATTATTGTACCGTGTCCATTGCTAGGATACCCTGAACATCTCACATAAAACAATGTATCTTAAAGATACCATTTATCTTGCCAAATGATGCATACACGTGTATTCATGAAACTACACATAACCTGAATGGGCTCTCACTGAGTTGAGGAGGGGTTGACATGCACCTCATCATCTATACAGACTGCAACATACAGCTGATTAAGCCATGCTCCCAGGGTAGTGTATAAGTATCAATCAATATATCCCCCCCCTCCCCCATTTGCACATGAAGTAGAAGGCTCCAGAGTGAAAATAAGCCCCTGGGGGGAACTAGGGGGTAGTAGTCTCCCAAACTGATGGAGGATGTTATAAGACAGAAATATATGACTAGTCATTTCAAATTTGGAGCAAAAGTAAATTTTCCGGGAGAAAAGGCTCTTGATAACGGCTCTGTATAGTGCCGTCAGCATGCGTTGCCATTGAAAGAACATGCACGGTGCAGCTGGGCTTCCTTTATTATGGTGTTTGTGTGTAGAGGCATGTTTCAGTGAACTACTGATATGAATTTGAGGCATTTGAACAAATCGGCAGTTTCAGCCTCCCCTCGACTGGAATGAAGTAGTTCGACAGCATATAGATTTTTATTTTTTTCCCCCCCTGAAGTCAGCAATCATTTCCTTCGTTTCCCTGACTATTAACATGTTAAAATGACCGTGTGGCCTGGGCTCACTCTCCCTTTCAGCTAAAGACAGCCTCAGACTGCCAGCGTCCAAGGCGGTGATAAGGCCACGGCAGCCGTAACCATGGAGACGGGTGAGTGTGGCCAACAGCAGCTACTGACTATTGAGAACTTCCTCCAAATAAGTAACACCCACTTTGCCATCTAGTCACAGCACGACAGTCTTCACTCATAGACTGACAGACCATCACATTCTTTCCCCCCAACCTCATATGATAAACTATCATTTGATTTGAGGATATTTGGCATTTCAGGTTTATTTTAATCTTTTGTGTCCTTGAGAGCTTCACCATCACCCAATTTAAAATGACTTAAAAAGGTTTTCTTGGTGCGGGTTACCCAGGTCATTAAATCATAAATAAAGAAGTGGTTCACACTCAAGACTGTTGACGAAACTGATTACATTATTGTGAACGCAGGTCAAAGACTGTGCTACAAAGTTTAGGAATGATAAGATCGAGGGAGTTAAGATGTGACCACCTCGCAATAGCATCTGACCGTGAGGAGAGAGACACTGCTCGGAAGTCATTAAAGCGCTCAACTGTTCTCTAGTAGCTACTTAAGAGCAGAAACGGTATTCCACCCCATAAAACCCCTCATCCAATTAAGCTATTAAGAGAGAAAGTCATTCTGTCTACTGCTGCTGCTTTTGATAAGCACAGACGCGATGCCACTTTTGTGGTAAAATACTGCAATAATGATAGATGAAAAGAGCATTGAGGTGAATTCAAGGACAAGTAGTTATTTTCTAACGGAAAGAAAACGGTCCCTTTGTACCACAATTACGACTTACAGCATTCTGCTCCAGGAATAAATTACGAGGAGATATGCGGAGTAGATTTACAAAAGACGCAGAGGAAGTAGTGAATTATCATTACATAGAGCCAGCGCCATCGCCACCAATCTCTCATCGTCATTGGCAGACTGACTGCCCCATCCCTCCGGGCGCCTGGCAGCCGCTCCTCGCGGTCTCGCCTCTTCTCTGTCCTGGTCCCTCGTTGGTGGAACGACCTCCCGCAATCGGTCAGGACTGCGGAATCACTTCTAATCTTCCGCAAGAGACTCAAAACCCACCTCTTCAGACTCCACTACCCCTGATCTCTGTCCATCTAGCTAAATTGTCTTCACCACTGTTCACTTGTTCAACACTATACTCTTTATTTTAAAAAAATACCTTTTCCTTCCCGGTGTTACAGGTATGGTACACAGATGCCTGCAATGATGTCTATTGCTGTATTCCTGCACTGATCTCGTGCACTAACTGTGATTGTTCCTACCATGTATTGATGCACATCTTGTAAGTCGCTCTGGATAAGAGCGTCTGCTAAATGCTTAAAATGTAAAATGTAAATGCACCCCTTCCAGCCATGAATCATTAATATAAACCCCTGCAAAGTCTTTAGGCAGCCTCCACTTCTGTAAGGCTGGAACAATGAATGCAGAGGCAAGGCGGCTGATGTTCCACTTCGCAGTGACTTGGGCCATTAGGTAAACAGCAAGTCAATACCCAGTGTGAAACTTAAAAAAAGGCAAATGCACACGGAGCTTGTTCATACTTTACCAGCAAGGACAGTCAATTGTTTTACATAGCGCAGACAGAATGACCTCTATTCATTTACTGATTTAAGGAGCCTCTGCTTTCCACATCAATAAAAGTCTAGCCGTGAAAGGCTAAGTGCTCGTTAAGAGACGTAATGGGCAAAAAAAGTGAGAAAAGTGATAAGCAGTCCTTTCTATCTGGTGTGAAGTCACTCATGATCTTTGATTGATTTGTTCATTAAACCTAAACTCATGAAATATGCATTTTGCAAGACAAAGGTTGAGAGTTACTTCATAATAAATAGTTCAGCCCTGGAATGATGTTCACTTGACTCAGTGAAGCCCTAACGAGTAAATCACCTGGGTCTGGGCCTTAGTAATCATCTTTTTTTAAAGTAACAAAGAATAATCCAAAAGGGTTCCCAAACTTTTGCACCCCACTGTAAGTCTGGAACAGAACACAACACCTATGTTTCAAAATGCACTAATCCAATGTCAAATACGTTCAGTCATATTCAAAAACACACACAAAACCTTTCTACAGCAAAGTATTAAAATTAGCTCCCGATGCAATTAATAAAACACAACCTGACTGAAGTCCATGAACCGGAACCCAAACACAAATCACTGCCTACGACCGTTTGAGGAAGAGGATATGAAGGCATTTCAATTTACACTTTCAATTTTGCATTCCAATGCTGTACACTAATCACCTCCACCAGCCACATGGGTTTAAACACTGTAGTTTTCCTTTCAACTGGAGTACTTTACAACCGTGCAAAGGACGTATATCACAGCTAAAAGTGTTGCGGGCCGGATGCCTTATGGCCACACAAGGACCATAATTCTTAAAGCACATCACACAGCTCTGGGGCTGGTGACCACACCGAGCCAAGAGGAAAATTGCAATGCTCTGGCCCTCTAGATGTACAACCCCTAATGTTTCCTACACTGCCAAGGAACCCTACGGCCACTGCTGAAGAACACTTTTAATCTGTGAAATTATTTTTCATGACAGACCCTCCTGACAAAACCAAAGGGATTTTATTCAGTTACTGTATAACTGCACAGTCGGTATGCATTATGTATTGTACTTTTCACTAAACTTTAAATCTGCATTAAATGCCTTACTCTATCATACTATATACTATGTGTATGTGTATGTGTGTGTGTGTGTGTGTGTGTGTGTGTGTGTGTGTGTGTGCGCGCGTGTGTCTATGTACTGTTAATAGAAGATGTTTCATGTACCCCTGATTCCAACACTACTCATGTGAATTAAGTGACCAGGCATCAATAACATTTGTACATATTTTGGCCTTTGTACCTTTCCTTTGCGGTGGAGCCAAATTCAAAAACGAATTCAAATCTGCGCGTCCGTATGTATAATGTATGACAATACAAGATCTAACACTGCATTAGTATGTCTTGTGCTTCATGTGCTCAGATAGTCCCGGGTGGCGCGGAGTCACGATGAGTGACTGCAGTTCTCCCGAGACACACAGCGGCAGCTCTGGCCGCACTGCGAGCTGCTCGCGCGTACCCTGAATGCGGCCAGGATGATCCTGGTGACCTTCTCCTTGACGGACTCCTGCAGGATGTCAGACAGCGCGGGCACCACGTTGTAGCGCCGCAGGTGTTCGCACATCTGGGGGTTGAAGGCCAGCAGCCACACGCAGAAGATCATCTGGTACTGCAGCTGGAATCCACACTTACTGCCGAGGACCGCTGTGATGCTGCAAAAGGACATGAAAGTTTGCCCTAAGTTTACAATTGTGCATGTCTCCAGCCAAATTAACTTCACTGAATTTACCTCCCGCTAAATTAATGATAATAAAATATTAAAGATTAATATATATTCACATGTACACGTAACTGGAAAATAAAGGAAACACCAACATAAAGTGTCTCAATAGGACATTGAGCCACCACAAGGCACCAGAACCACTTCAATGCACCTTGGTACAGATTCTAAAAGTTTCTGGAACTCTATTGGAGGGATGCAACACTATTCTTCCAGGAGAAATGTTATCTGGTGTTTTGTTGATAGTGGTGGAAAACGATGTCTCAGGCACCGCTCTAGCATCCCCCATAATTGTTAAACTAGGTTGAGATCTGGTGACTGAGATGGCCACAACATATGGTTTACATCATTTTCATGCTCATCAAACCATTCAATGACCGTTTGTGCCCTGTAGATGGGGGCAATATCATCCTGGCAGAGACCACTCACATCAGGATAGAAATATTAACATAAGAATACATAATTACGAGAACAGGCCGTTCAGCCCATCTAGGCTCGTAATTTCCTAGTCTAAAGAATATCCAGTGCTGCATCAAGCCTGGGCTTGAATACTCCAGTAATTCTGCCTCAACTACTGACCTGTTTCCAGGTATTGACAATTCTCTGTGTAAATAAACCCCAAAAAACTTCCTGATATCCGTTCAGAATTTGCGTTAAACTAATTTCCACCTGTACCCTCTTGTTCTGCTAACCAAACGTATCTTGAAAAATCTTTGGTAGTTCACTTTGTTCATCCATTTTTTTATTTAAAGACCTCAATCAAATCCCCCCCAAGTCTGTGTTTGCTAAGCTTGAATAGACCAAGCCTCTTAAGTCCTACTTCATAACTTTTAGCTTTCACACCAGATACCGTTTTAGTTGCCCTTTTTTGTCTTTTTCCAAGAAGTTCTATATCTTTTTTGTAGTGTGGTGCCCAGAACCGCACACAGTACTCCAAGTGAGGTCTGACAAAGGCATTATATAACATCAATATAATCATAATTTTTGTAGGGTGAACCGGCACAAGCTTGCTGAGAAGCGCGAAGGGTGTCTCCAGAGAGTAGGTGGGCGATTCCGTCTCGGACGAGGTGGATCATCAACGGAATTCATTTTGACAATGAGCCTCTTGTGTGGTACGTTGTCAAATGCTTTTTGAAAGTCCAAATATATAATATTAGAAGCCTGGTTCAAGTCAAAACACTTTGTAGCTTCCTCAAAGAAGTCCAGGAGGCTTGTTAGGCATAACCTCCACCTGAAAAAAAACATGTTGGCTATCACTTAAAATACTATTATTTTTCAGGAGTAATTCTCCATCCCTTATCTCAATGCTCTATGGCATTTTATAACATCTGCTCTGGTAAAGCTCTCAACAAAGTAACTGTTATTTCATAAAGCAACTGTTATTTGTATATAACTGTTAAACGCATTTTAGCTGCCCTTATTTCCTTTTTAGACTTTAGCCTGCATATTACAATAATCTACCTTGTTTCTCTCTCAATTGCCTTTTTTATGTACTCTGTACAGGCTTTTCTTTTGTCTCCCGTAAAGATTTATTCATCCACTGTGGAGATGAATAATTGCATTGGACTTTTATTTTACCTTACTTTTGGGATGAATTTACACTGTCCATGAACAATAACACTTAAACCATTTTCCATTCACAGTTTTACAATCTAGATGTTTCACCCAACCTATATTACTTAAATTCTCTCTCTCTCATTTTATTAGTCAGTTCATCTGAAGTTAGAAACTATAGCATTAGAGGAGGTGGTCTTAAATTGCCTAACAATAGCAAAAGTTACTGCACTATGATCACTTGTCCCTAGTGGGTCCACTACCTCTGAGATGCAGGATTATTACACAAAATCAGATCCAGTATAGTCAGGTGCAGAAACCAGAAAATCCTTCATATAACTGACTTGGCTAGGTCCGGTTGTTTATAGCAAACAAGCTTGCAGCAGCTAACCGAATCAGTTTACCTCATACACCAACGTCCGCTTTTAGTTAAAGGAAAGCTAGCTATCTACCTTCTCTTTCCTTGCTCATGGATTTACTCCTGAGAGAGCGAAAAAGCATGAAAAAACCTTGCGTCAGCTCAATGTAATACCAAATTGGCTAACCGGCTAGCTGTTTAACCAACTAGTTGTAGCGAGACAGAGGGAAAAAGTGGAAAATTCCCTCTCTGTCCCCTAACGGCAACAAAAGTTAGAACATTAGGAGTAAGTCTGCTTACTTTTTTTGAGTTTAAACACCAAACCCCTATTTAGACCTAATTAGGACACTTATTAAGACACTATGTTGGTGTTTTTTTATTTTGGCAGTTACCTGTATCAATATATTTATATGTATATATATATGGTTTACATATTATTATAATGAAGCTTTGTTCAAATGTGTACATTTAAAAAATATATACAGTTCAATGGACTGAATGTAAGAGCAGGAAAAGATCTTGCCTTACCAGTTGACACCGTCAGCTTCTACCCAGGCAAATCGATACTCATTAACCCTGAGCATCAACTGCAAGCAGCCAGCAACACACTGAACATACTGGGAGCTCTGGAAGAGAAAACAACCCAAAATGAGTACATCTCCAGTGGGGAAAATAATAAAGATGCCTTCATCAGCCCATTAAAAAATGAAATGAGCGGAATGGAAAATGTAGAAGAGCTTCAGCATTCATGTTACAAGAGGTCAGGTATTCAAAGAGGAAACAAAGGACTATCATTCGGGAACAAAGGCCTTGATTAGACGGACGTGGAAAATAGCCATTCTAGCCATGCAACTCTCACTCTACTGAAATAAAACATTATTAAAGAAACCTTTAATTTTTTTAAAGGTAACCTTTGTATAATTCTTTCCACAAAAGGATCTGAAGCAGACAGCCATAAGAGCATATATAGGGTTTATATACCTATATGCTAGTATAAAGTTTAAAAAAAATACATTTCCATACCTGTTCTTTTACATTACATTACAGGCATTTAGCAGATGCTCTAATCCAGAGGGTCTTACAGTTTACATTTCTTAAAATACAATCCTTTTATACAGCTGGATATTTACTGTAGCAATTCAGTACAACGGCAGTACCTTACCTGGGAATTGAACCTGCAACCTTTGTGTTACAAGCCCAGTTCCATAACCATCATACTACACTATTGCCTTTTTTTGCTCCTAAATTGGATTTTGTTTTTGAAAAAACTGAGTTTTTATTCAATTAAACCCCTGAGGACTCTTTCATCTGTGAGTGACCTTGTTTTTGAATTGTTTCTTTTAAAGAAAAGGAAGTAGGTGTCTCACATTGTGATGGCCAGAGGGGTAAACAGTGTTTAAATTTCACCCTATCCAGGTGAATCTAAAGAAACAGCTGTGAAACCCTTCAGAAGGGTCAGACGAAGGCATGTACAATTCGAGCCATAGGTATTTATCTTCCCTGTATAAAGATGAGTTTCAATTCAACTCGAGAAACACACTGTAATGCCCTTCCATCCCAATGTCTATTTTAAATAGCCTTATTTTTTCATAAGTGCCAATTTGCAGAAGGAAGAGAGAATGAGGCCTTTCAGGCCTTTTTTTTGTTTTTAAACACAAAACAAAAGCCAATTATTCAGGTAGCTTTTTAGGCAGGAGAATTAAGACAGAAATGATTGCCGACTTTACCTGGTAGTGATCTTATCGTTTAGGGTGGCTTATTAAATGGACAACCGAAGATGCTTTTGATTAGCAAAATGTTTGAGAGATTAGTCATAATGCCATATTCAACTGAAATTGAAGGATGTAAATCTTTCACAAAGCATACATTCCCTGATGTTACTCCTATGATACTGTTAAAAGTGGAGGTTTGCATAATGGTAGGTTATGACCATGCAGACAGGCAGCACCTCAAGCAAGTACAGTTAGCAAACAGATGCCTGAGGAAGGAGAAATAGTATTAGTCCGGTGCCAGGCCCGGGAAATAACAAAGAATATGAGGAAAGGCTGAAAAAGATCAGACCAAGAAAGGAAAGGGTAAAAAGAGGGAAAGAATTCTACCACCAATCAACGTAAGCTAGCTAGTGTTGCTAGATAAAATTAGATTTATATATAAGATATAAGATATCTATTACTCCCTAGAATTTTGAAAAGCACAGCTGGTGGTAGAGCCTTCTCTTTTAGAGCTCCTCTGTTGTGGAACGGTTTACCAAGGCATGTTAGGGATTCGGACACAGTTTACATTTTTAAGTGTAGATTAAAAACATATCTTTTCAGCCTAGCCTACTGCCAAACATAGTGTAGGTGGAGAGATGGAGAAGGCCGTGCCCTAGTGTCTTTCCAAACTTTCCATACTGTCACCTCCCCAACGTGTTACCACCACTGTTATCCTTGATCAGGTGTGGATGGTTTGGAACTCTCTCATGGCTGTGTGTATTCTCTGTCCCTCTCCTAATAGGTATGCTGCCATAGCTTACACCTGTCAGGGCTATCTGCATATTTCCTATGCTTGTGCTCCCCTGCTCTTACATAATGCTACTGGCTATAGCAGCTTTTTTTTCTGACTGCATGTTCTCTTCTCTGCCTCGGGCTCTGACTAGGGGGCCCCCTGCCCCCGAGCCCTAGATCCTGCGAGAAGGGTGAGTTGCCCCCATCAACCCTCACCCCCACGCCAACCCCAGTTCCTGGATCTGACCCTCTCCACGTGGTTTTTGTGGCTAACACTCAAAGCAATGATTATTTAAAAGCGGCAGCAAAAATGGATCAATGTGCTATCCTTCAATGAGTGGCCCTTTCAGCTCCACCCAGGAACTTCACCAATGGTCTGGTTGAGAGCCATGGCATTGCTGAGTCAGCTGTCTGGTACCACTCAAACTAGGTGGTGTTGGCAAAGCAGCAGAAGCACTGTAAGACTAAAAGACGTACTGGAGGACAAGTACCATAAAGCATTGATGCCCAAGGGAGAGTCACTGCTATCGCTAGGAAGGGGAGTGTTATTGGTCTGTTATTGGGCCTTTGAAGTGATGCTGATAATGTGTGAAATGCTGAATACTAGCAGAAGAGACAATCTTTTTTTTTTCTTTTTTCCATTTGGTTGCAAATTTTTCCAGTTTTTCTCCCAATTTAGTAGCCAATTATACCCTCTATTTCTGTCAATTTCTCTACCCCCACAGGCCTGCCGCTCATCCTCGGAGGCAAGACAGTTTTTCCCATGCAGGGATGCCTTTCACATATCTCGGCGAGCCCGTGCCGGTGGGGCTCTCGACCAGAGCCGGACTGGGCAACCAGGTTTCAGAAGAGACTAAATCTATTTGACAGGAAATGTTTTGACAGAAAAACTGCATACTGGGTACATTAAAGATTACAGACGAGTCATTAATAGCGTGGCAAAATGTTTTGCCGAAACCCACAAAATTCCAAATGAATTTTCTCTAGAGCTCCCTATAACAGCACTAATATTAAAGAGAAAGAACAGAGCAGGTGAAGATCAATGTTAACGCTTGCAGTTTTTCCAGCAGCAATGGCTCTGGAAGAACCACATTTCATAGTCGATAGGAAAGTTTGCCTCAATATCTCAGAGGCTGAAGGTGTAGGGTGAGATAAGGTTTCATGCCAGTGTTCATTTCAGCAGACTTGGGCAGTTTAAGTACTTACATCACTGGGGGACATGGTTCCTGACTCTGGACCTGCAGGATGTAGTTTCTAACAGATGGAAAAAATATAGGGTGAAATAAATGTGAACTGTATCGGTTGGTGGCATTACCCCCTGCAAATGTGTTTTTAAGCTTTTGGTGTATTGCTGCTGTGTGTGGTCCTGCTCAGAGCACACCATTTCCTGCAATGCTACCTGTGGAGGAAAAAGGATCAGTACCATTAATGGTAAAAAAAATAGTGAAACAAAAACACACCCCTGAACTTACAATTTTTTTCCCCATGTTTGGACCTGCTTTTATTTTTGCTATTTCAGCAAACCCCCTGGTTAACAGTGAATGAACCATACAGGAGTGGCACAGAGCATTCGCTGTGTCCACATTACCACCCGTGCAGGAATGACTGATTTTGTCTTGTATAACAATCTAATGAACAACGGATCACTTGATACAAAATACGCCAATAATGTTTATCCTTGCAATGAAAGGTTTTTTTAGATACAGACAGTAGAGTAACAAATCTAAATGTATCTCATAACAGTCGCAGTGAGGCCACAAGCATCAGGATGCTTGCTTGTTATTTTTTTACAAATATGAATTGTCTACTCAGTTTTCCAAGAAACACACTAAATTGTGATTCCTACCTGCCCGTCGATCTCTAAATGTATAGCCAACACAAGGATAACCTTCAACTGAAGCCAACATTTCAAGCAACTGGGAAATGCACAACCTCCCAACCCACTGAGCCGTAGAAGCTCTTATCACCTGTTTCCCTGGAAAGCAAGCAGTTAGTTCATTTAATCACACCATGACATATACACTGCCCATCCCAAAAAAAAGTCACACACTAATATTTCGTTGGACCGCCTTTAGCTTTGATTAAGGCACGCATTCACCGTGGCACCGTTTCGATAAGCTTCTGCAATGTCACAACATTTATTTCCGTCCAGAGTTGCATACATTTTTCGCCAAGATCTTGTATTGATGATGGGAGAGTCGGACCGCTGCGCAAAGTCTTCTACAGCACATCCCAAAGATTCTCAATGGGGTTAAGGTCTGGACTCTGTGGTAGCCAATCCATGTGTGAAAATGATGTCTCATGCTCCCTGAACCACTCTTTCACAATTTGAGCCCAATGAATCCTGGGATGTATCGTAGGAAAATACAATAAGACATTAATCTAACATCCATTTTACTCCATAGCTTCCATCAAAGAGTTCAGCATCTCATTCTCTCACTCTCAAATTAAGTCAGATTGAGGCCACTCACCATCAAGAGCTTGCGTTTAAATACTGTTACTGAGAGGTCACAGAAAAATAAAAGGGCAGGCAACAGAAAACAGACAAGAGAAAGACGAAAAGTAGAAAGCAACAGGGTCAGCTGAACTATGAGATGGCTTAGCAACCACTGGGTCAGACAGCAACCACTGGTCAAGGCTCCATGAACTACAAGAAAGGAACAATACGGCACTGGAAGACTGAAACACTTGTGGACTGCTGTAACTCCTGTGCAAAAGGAAAAATATTGGAGGATAAAGTGAAGACTCAAAAACTCAGATATCAAGGTAAGAATAAACAAGAACCTCTCCAGAGCTTGCCATTTTATCGGCTGTATTTAAGTGCTGCTGATAAATATTTTTCTTTAATTTAAATAGAGCCCAGAACCCATGTGTTTGCCAGCATTTCGCTAGACCAATTTAAATTCTGTTATGAGTAATGGGGCATGCGGATGCAGAAATTAGCTTTCAATATTTTGGTTTTATTCTTTTGTTCCAATTGGTCCTCTATTTAGTTACCCGAGCGGTAAATTGACACAATGAAAAGTGCAAACTTGCTGTCATCACTTCGATATAACACTACATAGACTGAAAGGTATAAAGTGTGAGAAAAATATATATACCTGTGAGCTCAGCTGCGTTTTGATCCAATTAAAGTAGTAGTTCAGGTCACTGCCTTCCATGAGCTCCCGTCCCCAGGCTGCCAGCTTGGCGATAATCCTTGCGGCCTGTAGCAGAGAACACCAACCTTCATGAGCTGCGAGCCAAAAGGTTAACGAACCCTAGCCTTTCATCAAACAATTCTCTTGTCTTAACTTCGCTTGGCAATACAGCCGCTTCAGCGTTACATAAAATATAATATTTTCAGCGAGAACTGCCAGAAGAACATCCTTTCACTGTATTCATTAAAGACCATCGCAAAGGTAAATTATAACCTACATTGTTAAACAGTAAATCCTTCAGGAGTAAAAAATATCAGCAAAAAAAAGTCACACAAATAAACACTTGAACTCTGCAATAGTGGCAGATGAAATATACAGATTTGCGTTCATTCTATCTACAAATTAATATTTATTTTGTATTAATCTAGACGGACTAGATCCCCAATCTGCAGTACTTATGACTTAGGGTTGTATCACTACTGTACACTATTCTATGCTCTGCATTTTACATTTACATTTCAAGCATTTAGCAGACGCTCTTATCCAGAGCGACTTACAAGATGTGCATATCTACATGGTAGGAACAATCATAGTTCGCTCAAGTGATCAGTGCAGTAATACAGCGATAGACATCATTGCAGGCAGCTGCGTACCATACCTGTAACACTGGGAAGAAAAAGGTTATTCAATTATTTCTACATTTTTTTTATTGAGTAAGCAGGGATACATAGTGTTGAGCAAGTAGGCAGTGCTGATAACAATTAGCTAGATGTACAGAATTCAGTGGTAGTGGAGTCTGAAAAGGTGGGTTTTGAGTCTCTTGCGGAAGATCGCAAGTGATTCCGCGGTCCTGACCGATTGCTCTGATATTTAGAAATGACTGAACTACACAAAATGTGTTTATAATAATTTTTTCTATACATCTTGTTTGTAATGAAAAGAGGCTATTGTGTACTTTACCACTCACAACCACAAATGAAGTTCAGCGAGATCTTTACTATCAACACTAGCAAGCATATAAAACAGCCAGTCAGCGACAGGTCCAACCACCATCATGGTGGTGAGCTTCCAATTATGAGATTCATCTCACAGTAAACCCTGCTTTTGGACAAGGAAAGAAGTGGACAAACAAGCCAGTTCTCCCACAGTGGAGTGAAGTGAGAATAAAAGGTTTTCAAGCTTGATGGGCCAGCTGATCTAAAAAATTCAAGAGATTTACTGGACACAAAACAGCACGGCCCCTGCTGACACTGAACAGAAGCACTGAATAAATGCATAGAGTTCACAAAGCTCTTGCGCTGTACTCAGTTATTCAGTTATAAATCTTTGTAATGGTGGTGAAGAGGTTTTACAAATACAGCCTTAATTTGAGGTTTATGGTAATGCTGTCTGCAGCGTTATTAAATTGCTAGTCTGCAAAGGTAGGAAACAACATAGCTAATGTAAACTGCTCCTCACAAATCCCACATGCATGAATCACTGAGCCTGACACAAATATAACAAATATAAATAACAAACATTACAGATGAATTTAGCTTTTGTTATTCAATGTTAACATCTTAGGGTAAAGGAACTGAAAGAACACCTTGGGCCCTATTTTCGTGCTGGCGCTAAGCGGCGTTATGCCCTAGCGCAGGCGAATTGCCAGTTTCGTCTGTCGCAAACAGAATATTTCCCGTCTCCACTGAGTTTGGCAATTTCGTGGTGCGCAATAAAGGCGTTTTCGCGACTGTGGGTTGGGCAGCGCAATTTGGTGTCAAATAATGAGTTTGCATTAGCACAAACGGTGTGACAATGAAAACTTTAGTCATTATACCAGGGTACAACGCGTAAACATACAAGTTTGGTGTCAAATAATGAGTTTGCACAAACACAAAACAGGCTACTAAATTAAATCTGCTATTGCACTGCGCTCTGTGCAAATGGCTTTTTGGTGACTTTATTGATTCAAGCGCACATATGAACATAAGGTTATCTGAAATCACATCAGAATGTTTTGTGAATATTGTGAATTTCCCCACGTTGAGGCAAATCGTCCAATCCATGGGTAACTTGCAAGCGTAATCAATTAAGCTAAAAACGATTTCACCACAGCTTGGGGTTATTCAATGCATTGTAGCGGACATGAAAGACTGAAGGCCATCAGGCCATCCATGCTACCTGTTAAATAAATATATGTTTGTATGCACATTGTTTTTTTGTTATGTGAAAGGGTTTTATTCTTTGCATTTGCACTACAGAAAATGGAGTACATAATTGAGCAGGCCATCGCAGAAGATACACCTGTTAAATACTGTGAGCGATACCCTGGGTTTGGTAGCCGGTGTTGGCCAGACGGCTATCAGTTCGGCTGTACATGCAGTTTCTTCCAGTCTTGTCCAACATGCAAATTTGTTTATTACTTTTCCTACACCCGACAGCCAGCAGAGAACTAAACAGGATTTTCATACGCAATGTGGATTCCCTGGGGTCTTGGGTGCCACTGACTGCACACATCTGATCACTCCATTAATATCCAGGTGGTTTGTGATGCACACTCCAGGGTGACGCATGTAGGCCTACTGCATGACGAACATAAATGAAACAGGCCTAGTTGCAGTTGTGAGTTTGTTATTTATTGCTTTCCATTTAACAATTACATTAAGTTAGAAGAAAATAAATTGTTTTTTAAGTTGGAAAGCCTACAAATAAGGAAAAAAAGAGATGGTAAAATAAAACACTTTATTTAAACAATGTAGGTCTCAAAATATAAACTCAAATCATGAAAATAACAAATTAATGTGCGCCTTGTTTTCCCCTCCGATTCCCGCCCCAACTTTTCCGCACCTCGCTCTTCTCTTTTGAGAAGCACTCCTGTCGCAGCCGCGCAAAACTCATCCATGTCAGGAAATTGCCAATTTGCTATAGCATTAGCGCACTGGTATTTAAAGGGATAGAAAATAGGTATTCTGATTGGCCATTATTAAACCAAACCCTCACCACACCCACATGTATGTTCTGAAAGTTAATCCAACCTCTTTTACAACTGCGCCAGAGGTGCGCTATCGTCCCAAGTCACGAAATTACCGAAATTGTGTTAGACACGCCCTAAAGCGCCACTGTCTTCGCTTTGCGTCTGCGTTACCGACACCGTCCTAATTCACCAAAATAGGGCCCCTTGTGTCTAAACTAACATTAGCTAATGCAAATTTAAAAACCAATGTAAACAAAAGTCAATTGTACTTAAAGTAAACTGTAAAGTGATCACTGTTATTCCTGATATCCTCGCCCAGTATGTGTATATAAGAGTTCACACTGTATCAGGAGTAGTGCTACTCAAAAAACAGTCGTCCTAACAGTTGAATAAGGGTCGAATACGTTGTTCGGCAGAGCAAAACAAATACATCAAAAATGCATGTGGACACCTTGACATTCCAAAACAAAATAGTCCCATCAAATTAGTAGTACTGTGTGGCTCAGTAGGTAGAGCACGGCGTTGACAACACTTAGATTGTGGGTTCAATTCCCACATACTGAAAAAACAAAAGTATGCATTGAGTACTGTAAGTCGCTTTGGCTAAAAGAGTCTGCTAAATGGCCTAAATAGTGGTTGAAAAGAAGTACCTACAATGTTTGCCAAAATAGACTTTATGCGTATTCCACAGAAAGTCTGAAACACCCTGCCCACCTGAGCCGCCTCACTGATCTACTCAAAGTTCACAAAATTCACATCATTCAATATTTATTATTTCACTGAAAAGAGCTCTGTCCTATTTTCTATTTTCTTCTAAAAGGTTACAAGGCAAATATGGCATCTAAATCATATATATATATATATATATATATATATATATATACAGTACATACTGTATATAAACCATACTTTAAATTTTTTTAATTTAAAAATTACTAAAATCATATTTTTAAAAATCTCAAACTGTATGATACCAATAAGTAATCAAATGAATAACTCACATTGTTATCATTGTGATACAAATAAGGTAAGAAAAGAAAATATGACCATTGTTCTATTCTCCCTAGAGTTTTTTCTTTAAGCTTCTCTCAAAGCTACTGATTCACCTCAAAAATTTTGAAAAGTGGTAGTGACTTTCAAAACATCCAAGGATCAGAATCAATCCCAACACATACACAACTGGCTTAATGAAAAACCCCATTCTCTACAATTCCAGTATGCGTTAGTTTTTCAGATATATTATGACAATACATTACCAAGACAATGGGGTATAGGGAAAACACATTAGCAATAAATCCTGTTAATTTTATTTCGAAAAACTTGCCTCGAAGAAATATAACAATTCCAAAACACGTGTTGTAGGTAACATTCTGCATATAAATTACATCATTTTTAATAAGAAACTGATCTTAACCTTAATGTGTTCATTTTGAGAGAACCCAATAATTGACAGGGTTGAACGACAGTGCTGTACGACTCCTTGTCCTATCCTTGTCCTCATTCTCACTGCAGATACATATGGCCCATTGTTCACATTGAGTGAATAGCACTACATTGGAATTGATCTCCAGATTAACTTGAATACGGTTGTCACACGCCACGTGACAATCCCTGGATGGGAACAGAGCAGTCTGGAGACGGAGTGGAGTTCGCCGGTCTACGGACCAGATTATTATTTATTTTTTTTGTCTCTCCCCCAGACATGGGAGAGAGACAGTGGGAGAGCAGGTTAACATAAAACAAACACAAACACAAAATCTTCACCTTACTTGCCGCTTTCGGGCAAAAACAATGAACTAAAATAACAAGCTAAAATAATCAAACCATAAATGAAAGCCCCGCCTCCTCCGAGGGGGAAATCCCCTTCCGGGGAAACACAGAACAAACACAGAAAATCAGCGGCTTTCCACACCGCCTTTATACATTCACATTAAACACACAACACTCACCAGGACAGGGTAGAACTCTACTCACTGTCCTGACACACACTCCACACACATCTCCAGTGACTTTTCAAGTGCTTCCCAAACCCATGCATACAGAGACCCTCAAACTTTCCAATCTGAGTTCTCTTTTACCCCAAACATACCGAGACCCTCGCCACTCCTCACAGTGAGAGTTCTCTTGGGAACCAGCCCCAAGACATTCTCCACTCTTTCAGTGAGAGTTCTCGGGCCGTTGTCCAGAGACACTCTCCACTGCCCGAGTGCGAGTTCTCTTCAAACACACCGAGACCCTCGCCACTCCTCACAGTGAGAGTTCTCTGGCAACCAGCCCCAAGGCACTCTCCACTCTTTTCCTTCTAATCACACCGAGGGCGAGAGGAAGACACTCTACTCAGTCTTTTCCACACAAAGGAAGCACTCTACAGTCACTTTCGAACTCAACAAACTCAACAGACTCCACATATGGAAACCCCCTTGCGGGGAAGACACCACACACAGTACGTCACTCACATTAAACTTACACTCCACACGATATGCCACGCGTGCATTCACACACACAAACAACAAGACCCACAACTCTTAATTCACACACATCAATGACAATCAACAACACACGCACAAAGGACAAGACTCACTGTCAATACGCACACATAATGACATGACAAGACTAACTGTCTACAATATGGACACACAACAATCAATTCCATACAGACAAATGACATGACAAGACTGACTGATTCCCCACTCGCCCCACCTGCTCTTAAATAGGCTTACTTTCTGCCTGGCTCAGGTGGGACTCGTGAGGCAATCACCCATCTATTAATCACTCACCCAATCACAATCACTCAACACCAAACATTTCACATTCTCACAAACAAACCCAATCAGTCAACTGACTTCCATATAAATTAACTGATTGACACCAATTAAATAATAATTAAATCAATTATGGCCTTTGGAGCAACCTTCCGGGCAACAGTTCTCTCACACCCTGTGAGAGTGCCAAACCTGCCCCCGGAAAGTCTCCCTGCTCCAAAGGCCTCCACCACATGTAAAACAAAGGCAAACATGCCACTCCCATGTGGCCGAGACCAACGTCCTCCACAGGTATGTGCTTTAAGAAATAGAATTGTATTGTGAACCTAATTATTGTGGTTTATATTTCGACAGCTATTTCAGTTGTCATTTCTTGGAAATGAGTTATTCAAAAGGTATTTGAATGTGGTGGGAATCACTGGCTGTGCTGCCCCACACTGGAAAGAAGGGAATATTTTACTTTGTTTGCCAAAACATGCTGGAATCCATAATTAGGACTACATTACTTGTCCTGACCAACTGAGAAACAAATTGCAGCAAAAAAACTAACTTGGATCACATCAGTTTTTAGATTTCCAATAAATATGTTAATTATGTATTAAATCACAGCAAATGTATAATTTCATCAACAGACAGCCAAACACTTCAACATCATTGGAATTAGCCATATGTACTGTGTTAAACTGGCAGTGAAAGACAAACAGGCAAGTAGCCACCTCTAGCCTGGTGAATCAGATAACGGCGGCTCAGTTCTTGGGTCTCAGTGACATCCTCATGTTGAGTCTGGATGAGTTCACAGCACCACAATCAATCTGGCCCACTGTAGCCTGACAGATACATACAAGAGACTGAAATCTTCATTGGTTCAGCTGTCTCTCCATGCCCAATACACTATTGTCTACTTGTGACTCAAATTATTTTAATTGTAGAGTACGACAAAAACATGTTTTGTTTTTTTTTTTGTTTTTTTACAAGGTTATTTTTTTCTGGTTTGTTGCTCAGCAAAATGAATATAACATAAATGTTGGTAAAATCAATCCTTTCAATAATATGATTTCTTTTTTCCCTAGTAAATGTTTTTCCATGTTAGCCATAGCCATTGGAAGTGTACTGTATGTACGTGCAGGGGGTAGACAAAATAATGGAAACACCAAATGAAAAAGTACTTGTATTTTGAAGTAACTAAATTGCAATAAAAAAGGGGTATAAACGTTTCATGTCAATACGAATTACCAGTATTTTTCTGCTATAAAATACATAAAATCAACAACATGTGAATTTCTAAAGAAACATGAGAGATCTAACAGACAGGTCAAACAGCTGGTATCCAAATTGCAGGTGTCAGCCACATAAATGGCTAAATTATTTAATGTGTCAAGAGGAACAGAAAAACAGAAAAACTGTGGAAAATCATGACAGCATACATCAAACAAAGAAAAAACACATTTTTAAGGGAAGGTTTCTAACAGGTCCATAACAATAAAGCATGGAGTCAACCATGTTCCATTATCGTGACCTATTAACTTACAATGGCTTGAGGAAATCTCCTGCTTACCCTCACGAAGTATGAAGGATACACAATCACTGCAGGACTTAGGTGTGCCAAAATGCCTGGCTTGTAAAATCGCTTATAAATTTATGAAAATCATAAAATAACATAGGTTTAAACAATTATTTACCATGTGATTAAATTTACAATGTGATTACAAACATGGCACTTTCCTTCACTAAAGACCTAGGCCTATGAGGATTAATATGACCATTTTGGTCTGCTAACTGACAACTTGTATGGTTATTATAAAACAATATATAAACTGTGCTTTGAATTACACCTAATCTGCAGATCTTAAATCAAATCCAAAGATAAATTAGAATTTTTTAAATGATGTAAGAACAGAACAGAATACACTTTGCCAATTTAAAAGGATGTAGACACCGGACTCGTGGCTGGGTTGGTTCAGTCACAGACTTTATAGCACAATTTTGGGCACAACTTAAAAGACTTGTCACTTCTTTGCTCGACTTCATTATATTCTGAGTAAGGGGCGACATGAATGTAGGTGCTTTTAAATTCAATTGTTTGCAGAAATGTCAAAATGTAATTGGGTCTAACACAAAAAAGATTCATGAAAAGACAAAGCAGAGGAAAAGACAAGTGGTAAATGTCGTTCCAACAGCGGTAGTGAGACCGCTGGCTGGAGACCAAAACATAACAAGAGATAGTATACACTTATAGTAGTAGGTTCTCTGTGGCTCAGTTGGTAGAGCACAGCGTTGGCAGCGCTTAGGTTGTGGGTTCAAACTACTTAAAATGTACATTCACTTGTAAATAAAAGCGTCTGCTTGTATATATTATATTTTAGTAGTAGGTAGTATAAACTACTTATACCTTAAACCTTGTACTCTGAATACATTTGCCCGTTTGATCAACTCCAGAGTAAAGCTATTTAGCAGTCCCAGCATCACAAGTTTTCAAATGAATGTTTCAAGGTGGGGTTTTTTTAACAGCACAACAGTTTACAGAAACAATTGCCTGCCAAATGTTTGGAATACTTCATATGTTCAGAGTCTCATTGGCACTAAGCACTGGAAGGCTACATCTTTGATGAGCAGACTTCTTAATATGGTGTGGGCTCTGCACAAACGCTTTTTGATCCATGACTGAGCCTTAAATTATATATGAAAGTTAATCAAAACGACATTAAAAAGTAACACCACTGAAAATAAAATTGGGAGTGAGAAACAGAATACATAAATTGATGGGAATACTGATTAAACTAGAAGAAATAAACCGTTTAATTTATAGCCAAATAGTTACATTAACATTTATGAATTTGTTGTTATCAGCAATACGGGAAGTTATATCAAGATTTCAGTTGCATAGGCAGGCATTAGATGGATAATTTATTGGCCATGTTAAAAATTCTGCAGTTAAAGGCTTTTTAAATATTAGTGCTCAATATCAACAGTAGTGTATCACCCAATATGCAAAGTACAACAAAAGCTCTCCCAGGACTACAGATGAACATTGGCCATTTGGCTAAATCTGGCACATATTACAGTAATGTTCATTAATGTGTACTGTCCCTGTTAAATAAATGTAATAAATAAAATAACATATATTTTTTAAAAGAAGATGCAAGCTTTTAATGTGGGGGGTAGACAATATCAACAAAGTAGACAATACCACAATCCTGATGTCCTCCATTTTGTTTTCTCAATTATTTTCATATTGCCAAAAAACAACCCAAAAAACACACAAAACCCCAAAAAGAATGTTCATCTAAATGCAAATGTCTCTTTCAGCGCAATGCACTCCATCGATGGTGTGTGTCTATTCTGACCTTCTTCTACACTTTCCACCTGCAATATCATCCATCTGAGAGCACACACTTCATGCCCTCCGTGTAGGAGGGAAATCTAATGAGAGGTTGTAATAAGGCAGCCCATCTGGATCCCGGTGATCCCAATTTTCAGGCGGCATGACACAACACTCAGGCCTAGACAATTACATGCCACCTCCTTCAGCTCACACATATTTCAGCAAGCTGCTTTGGACAGGTGAAAAGTTTAGCTTCACCCTCTAATGCTAAAATAATTCGGTCCATACTATAGAATGCTATGGAAACTGGGGTTCAGAAAGGAAGGCTCTTAAAACTAGAAGCACTGGGTTTCCAGGCATAAAAGAAAATGGCAACCAACAGTTTTCGGGCATTGGCATTTTAAAGTAGTAATAATTTCATTTAGAACATGAATAAGGATTTCGTTTTGTTCAGGCAGGTCTTAAGAAACATTAGGATACGTAAACTTGTTGCATGCCACGATGTGTACTATTCATATTTCATACTCATGTTTGTAAGAATAAGACAACATATTTTCTTGTCAATTAAATTTGAAGATCTATTTGACTAAATATATAAAACAGAAAGTACATGTAATTGAACATGTAAAATCTTATATTTATAACGAAAAATAAGTAAATGCACAGAAAGCACAGTGATATGACACCGAGCAGCAAGACAGACAATTCTTGGGGAATTGCCAATCAATACTAATTGCATGGCATCAAGAGTGCTGAGCTGACATAAAGTAATATTACTCACATATAAAAAAATGACAAAAGCATAAAAAATTGCATTATAGATTCATGTACATTCTGCATTGAGGGTCCTAATATTTGTGCCTTGCCAAGAGCCCATGGAAGGAGAGACAGATAAACCAGCTGGAAGAAACTGTAGTATCAATTACATCTCTGAACACAGCAACAGACAACAGAAAGGTCAATCCAGTCATGTACCTCAAGGCAGGCCTGAAGGTCATGTCTTAATGTTACGGTTACTCAGCGTGTAGTCTCAACTCCAGATGCTCAAACTCTGCACAACTTTGTTCACTTTTCTGGCCTAGGCTTCCTGCAATTTGAATGTTGCCAGCAGATTATCTGGTGGTGGATTTGGTTATCTTGGGGGAGGTTTATCATTCCTTAAGCCCATTCTGTTGTGGGATTCCTCAGAAGTAGTAACCGAACATTGGTACGTATTGTACTACCGAACATTTATAGGTTAGCAAAAGACACATCCCCGGAAGCTATAGCATACTGCATTTATAGTGCATCAGGGTGAGAAATTAGTCAGGCTAATAGTTATGAGCTTTTCAAGTGAGGCTACTCACCATGTGGACGGTGAATAGGTCCTGCCGGTTCAGCATGGGGAGGAAGTAGGACCAGGCTGTGTTCTTCATTTTTTTGGCATAATCGAAAAAGATGTTCACTCGCTGATGATTCTCCTAATAGGTTACAGACAAAACACAAATCATGGAACTGAAAGGCCCATTTACAATGTCTTGAATGCAGATGCGTTCATGCAAATAAGAAATAAAGACATATGTAAAGACATATTGCAGAAACGCTTGGGCTATTCAAGTCCGGGACTAGATGCAGTACTAGATACTCTTTAGATTATGACATGGCGAGCCTAGATGGGCTGAACAGCCCATTCTCGTCACTATGTATTCTTATGTTCTTAGGGGTATTTCAGACTGTTCCAACACAGCAGAACAGCATGGCATTCATTACACATTAAACTCATCTCAAATGAACCCACTGAAAAACGCACATTCCAAATTCATTTGAAACAAAAAAATAGATTTATTTAATCTATTTATTCAATTGAGTCAACTTATTTCTTTTGAAAAGCTCAGAGCAGACTTCCTTGACAAATAACACAAAAGATGTGGAATGTCATGGGTGAACGGGAGAATGTGTAAGAGCTTAAAAGAGAGAGAGATGGAAATAGAGGGAAGGAAAGAGAGAGAGAACAGAAATACATATTTAGTCATAATTAGTGGTCACCAGAGGAGGGCAAGAGTCGCAAGAGTCACGAGAGTGCTACTAGCCTGTCTACAATTGAATCATTTCAAGTGACTTGAAATGGCTTATGAATTGGTGGAAAAAGAAGATAAGTGCTTATAATTGTACTTGAACTTTAACTTCATATGGGAGAAATATTGTTAAAGGTCCAGGTGGACTGCCATAATTGGCCGTCAGCAAAAGTGGTTCTGCACTTAGCGAGTTAAAGTCATTCATCCACACCGATGATTCCCCTGGTGAACAGTGTCACGCTGGTTTCAACTACTCACAAGTTTTGTGCTTTTTGGACAGAAAACATTTTTCCCCATCACAGTTCAAACTTTATTTCTCTTTAGCAATAAAAAATCTTACATTAAGTTTTTTGAAACAAAAAACATCAAAATCAATCAGGATGTTGTCTCTAACGAAACGCATAATTTCATTTTCAGATTTTTGTACGATTTTCATGTGAACTTTATCAGCGTTCAATAATTCACACTGCTATGAGATGCACTCTTAGCCACAACTCAAGGTTGGCGGCCATTTTAATTGAAAGCCTTGTTTGCCTGCAACCACTAGTCAACAATGTTGTCAGTCTCATAGAAAATGTCAGTTCATTATTTATATTTCATGAAAAATACAGATAATTGCCTAAAATAAAGTTGTAAATGAAGGGTTCTGGCAGCTCTGTTATGGTGTGGGGTGCATTTTCCTGGCATAGTTTAGGTCAAAGTAAATGGCAATAAATACAAAGCCATTCTGAGTAATCACCTTCATTGTATGATGAAGGATGACAATGCCCCCATCGACAGGGCATGAGTGGTCACTGAATGGTCTGATGAGCTTGAAAATGATGTAAACCATATGCTATGGCCATCTTAGTCAACAGAGCTCAACAGAGCTCAACCCAACTGAACACATGGGAGATTCTGGAGTGGTGCCTGAGACAGCATTTTCCACCACCATCAACAGAACACCAAATGATGGAATTCCTCATGGAAAAATTATGTTGCATCCCTCCCGTAGAGTTCCAGACACTTGTAGAATCTATGCCAAGGTGCAATGAAGCTGTTCTGGCGGCTCGTGGTGGTCCAACGCCCGATTAAGATGATTTATGTGGGTGTTTCCTTTATTTTGACCTTTTACTCATAGCTCAACTTCCCAAGGAAATATTTCTGAAAGGGTGGTGACAATAAACAACTTCAACAAGCAGAATGCAAAAATCTACTAAATGTTCTCACATATTAAACATAAACTCACTCTGTCAGTTAAGATGCCCGTTTAACCGGAGAGCATAGGACGGCTTGTGATATGGAAAAATATGCTCTCTTACCTGCAGTGTATCATCAATCAGTGTCAGGATGTACTGCACGGTCTGCTCCTTGGAGATGTGTGCCATGAGGTTGAGGAAGGTTTTCGCACACTAGGACAGAGAAGTGCAATCTCATTGGCTAATATCTCACACACAATATATCCATCATACCAAACTCTGGGAGGACAATTATCACATCTTCATGCCATACTTCATAGTGAATAATTATAATGAAAACATAGACATGGTAAACTAGTATAAGCATTTTAGAGTCATGACTGTACACTCGAAACAATACTCAAGAACCTGCCTTATCTCATTATGCTACAAATACAAATACAGTATGTGCTATAATAACTGTGACATAATGTGAATTTACCTGATGCCCTTCACTGGTCAGTATTGCTTGCTTATCCTCAGAGTGAGCCATCTCAAACTTCTTAATGAATTCACAGTCCTCCGCAGAAATCATCTGCCCCCTGAAAGACATTTAAAGAAATGCTCATCTAATAGGCCTACACAACAATGGTAAGAGCCTGTTTAAAATACGGCATATAATCATCACTGCAAATACAAGTGGATAACCACATCAAAAACAAGCAAACAAACAATTATAACTCTTATACTCTAGAGCAATTAGTTACTCCTAAAAGTAACATTCATTATGCATGATGTGGAATACAAAATGTGTGTTCCATTGTATGCATGTACAGTGGGGAGAACAAGTATTTGATACACTGCCGATTTTGCAGGTTTTCCCACTTACAAAGAATGTAGAGGTCTGTAATTTTTATCATAGGTACACTTCAACTGTGAGAGACAGAATCTAAAACAAAAATCCAGAAAATCACATTGTATGATTTTTAAGTAATTAATTGCATTTTATTGCATGAAATAAGTATTTGATACATCAGAAAAACAGAACTTAATATTTGGTACAGAAACCTTTGTTTGCAATTACAGAGATCAGGCGTTTCCTGTAGTTCTTGACCAGGTTTGCACACACTGCAGCAGGGATTTTGGCCCACTCCTCCATACAGATCATCTCCAGATCCTTCTGGTTTTCGGGGCTGTCGCTGGGCAACACGGACTTTCAGCTCCCTCCAAAGATTTTCTATTGGGTTCAGGTCTGGAGACTGGCTAGGCCACTCCAGGACCTTGAGATGCTTCTTACGGAGCCACTCCTTAGTTGCCCTGGCTGTGTGTTTCGGTCGTTGTCATGCTGGAAGACCCAGCCACGACCCATCTTCAATGCTCTTATTGAGGAAGGAGGTTGTTGGCCAAGATCTCGCGATACATGGCCCCATCCATCCTCCCCTCAATACGGTGCATTCGTCCTGTCCCTTTGCAGAAAAGCATCCCCAAAGAATTATGTTTCCACCTCCATGCTTCACGGTTGGGATGGTGTTCTTGGGGTTGTACTCATCCTTCTTCTTCCTCCAAACACGGCGAGTGGAGTTTATACCAAAAGCTCTATTTTGGTCTCATCAGACCACATGACCTTCTCCCATTCCTCCTCTGGATCATCCAGATGGTCATTGGCAAACCTCAGACGGGCCTGGACATGCGCTGGCTTGAGCAGGGGGACCTTGCGTGCGCTGCAGGATTTTAATCCATGACGGCGTAGTGTGTTACTAATGGTTTTCTTTGAGACTGTGGTCCCAGCTCTCTTCAGGTCATTGACCAGGTCCTGCCATGTAGTTCTGGGCTGATCCCTCACCTTTCTCATGATCATTGATGCCCCACGAGGTGAGATCTTGCATGGAGCCCCAGACCGAGGAGATTGACCGTCATCTTAAACTTCTTCCATTTTCTAATAGTGCGCCAACAGTTGTTGCCTTCTCACCAAGCTGCTTGCCTATTGTCCTGTAGCCCAGCCCAGCCTTGTGCAGGTCTACAATTTTGTCCCTGATGTCCTTAGACAGCTCTTTGGTCTTGCCCATTGTGGAGAGGTTGGAGTCTGATTGATTGAGTGTGTGGAGAGGTGTCTTTTATACAGGTAACGAGTTCAAACAGGTGCAGTTAATACAGGTAATGAGTGGAGAATAGGAGGGCTTCTTAAAGAAAAACTAACAGGTCTGTGAGAGCTGGAATTCTTACTGGTTGGTAGGTGATCAAATACTTATTTCATGCAATAAAATGCAAATTAATTATTTAAAAATCATACAATGTGATTTTCTGGATTTTTGTTTTAGATTCCGTCTCTCACAGTTGAAGTGTACCTATGATAAAAATTACAGACCTCTACATGCTTTGTAAGTGGGAAAACCTGCAAAATCGGCAGTGTATCAAATACTTGTTCTCCCCACTGTAGGTTTATACAGATATGTTATGGAGCACTTTTCAGCAGGCAGTCTCTAATTGAAATATCCACACACACCATGTTAGCATTGGTATATGAAATACCTCAGGAATTATTTAAAGACCTCAAGGTGTCATGAACAAGCTACTGAAACTGCAAGTTTCCCAATGTTATACAAAAAGTATGAAACCATGGTTAAAGATTTATGTGACTGAAATCCAGCATGTGATTATACTGTGTTTACCCAACTTTCATAATGTTAAACTATATCAATTTTGAAACTGGGATTTATAACTTTTCTCCCTTCAGACATAAAAGCTTCCTCAATTTGCAACACCTACCCTCACAAAGAAAGAAAGAAACCGTTATGGATACATATTTAAAGCTCTGGAATTAAATCTCATGCTTCAAACTCTTAGTAAGCAATTTTCTCAAATTTTTCCAGCACAACATTGATAGGCCATTCACTCACTGCAAATGAATGGCATGCCAACTGATCACTGCTTAAAAGAACAGAACACAAGACTTCTTGAAGTGATTTCAGACTGCGGTGCGTAGCCAAGTGTAAAGTGGAGATGACAAGCACCTTAATAGCTTAAGCATAGGCTACTCTGAGAGCCATTTCAGCAAAGAAATACAATGACACAGAGCTGTGTGACTCTCTGTGCATAAAGGCTGGTGGAGAAACACACAAGACTGTGGTTCACCAACAGAGCCCAGGCAAAGGGACAGGCCATTATAAAGACAGTCAAACAGAATTACATCCTCCAGAGTATCGGTGTTCAATTTTATCCGAAAAGAGCCGGTGTGGGTGCAGTAGCACTATAGCACCTGATTCAACTAATCAAGGTCTTAATTGAACAACATGATTAGTTGATTAGATGAATCAGGTGTATTAGTTCTGGGCAAGAACAAGGGGGAGAGGGAGAAAAAGGGGGAGGGGAGAGGGAGAGGGAGAGGGAGGGAGAGGGAGAGGGAGGGGGAGAGGGAGGGGAGAGGGAGGGGGGGAGGGGAGGGAGGGAGGGGGGAGAGGGAGAGGGGAGAGGGAGAGGAGGGAGGGAGGGGAGGGAGGAGGGGAGAGGGAGGGAGAGGGAGGGGGAGGGGAGGGGAGGGGGGGAGGGGGAGGAGGGAGGGAGGGGGAGGAGGGAGGGGAGGGAGAGGGAGGGAGGGAGAGGGGAGAGAGGAGAGAGAGGAGAGAGAGAGAGAGAGAGAGAGAGAGAGAGGGAGAGAGGGAGAGAGAGAGAGAGAGAGAGAGGGAGAGAGAGAGAGGGAGACAGACAGAGAGAGAGAGAGGGGGAGGGAGGGGTAGAGAGAGAGAACCTGTGAAGTCTTTTTGACCATCCGGGATTTGGAGTGTTTTGTTTTTTTTTGACCCAGACTGTTTTGAGGACCCCCTTTGTGTACCGACTTTTGGACTGTGTGAGAAATTGACCTGGATTAGGGAATTGGATTTTGGACAACGACGACAAGCTAAGGATTGTGGACTTTATGTGTTTTGGATTCCCCCGAATACCCTGCCCTTTGTTTTGTGTTTGTCAAGATTTGTTTATTAAATTATTGTTTTGTTTATTACTGCCTCCTCTGGGTTATTTAACCTGCCTACGCCCTCTGCAAGGTCCATGCGTGTCGTTCATGAGCGTCAAAATCTCAGAGCCACAGATCATGTGAAACAGATTCATAATTCATGGTTTCAATTTAGGCAAAATAAATCAGAATAAGGAACCACACATTTGAGTTCAATTGTTTTTCACCATTGCTCCATATTTAGCTAATGTCACCAGATACATTTTCTACAACAACAAAAAAATCTATTCCATTTTATTGTACTGCCCATGTTTGAGGATGAGTACTCCATAACTATACATGGGACTTTGCACAGTCCACAGACCGAGGCCCATTTTTGGAAAATAATTTTTGTGTATCATTTGAACACATAATCAAAAAGGACTCAAAATATTCAAATAGCAACTGCATTTTTTTTAGGATGACAACCCTATTGAATTACATTTTGACAATACAAATATATTCTGTTTCACCACACCACCACCAGCATGTGCAAAAAAGGAAAGAAGTCAACACTGAAAACACACCATAAATTATTAGTCCTAAAAAGATTTATTTTAATTTTTATTCAAATAAATTAATTAATTAAAACACTACCATACAATATGCTTAAGGGTGGATTTTTTTTCATGCCATAAATATCAGCATTGGGTTGTGTTTTGCAGGGTTTAATGTCGACAGATGACAAGCCACAATGTTGCCACCAGTGATGAGTTTTTCAGATGGTGTGCTGTTGGGAGATAAGTTAAGAAAGATTGGGTTTTAGGCTACTCACTGAAGGTAGGACTGCCAGTTGACCTTGTTGGCTCGGACTTCAGCAGCTTTGGCTGCAATGATGTTGGTGGGGACCGCAGCATCCACAGCTCCTCGGATGTCCATCGTGATCACTTCCTTTTGTACTGAATAAAAATCAAGATGGTTTTATGAAAATAGTATTCAAAGTATCATACCATCAAACGCACCTTTCATTTCAAGTGCATTCTGCAATAAAACATATATTAAACATTACAGAACACAACAGCAAATAGTTAAACATCAGAATAATGTTAAACGGATTACAATCCAGGACACTCAAATGGGACCAGGTTTACCACACAAAATATATAAAATTAATACTTCAAAATTCAATAATCAATGTTTAAAGATGAAGTGCCTTCCTAAGTAACCTGGCACAACTGGGTAGTTAAAAAAAGAAAGCCCTTATTGTGTAACAAACAGTATATCATTATCTTTTACACTTTTGTAAAGCTAGTGGAGGTTGCCCCATGCCCCAGGTAGGCAAATTAGTCACTGCCCCTAAGAATTTCTAAGGTAATTTTGAAGAGCTCATTATGGAAATTAAGAAGAATAATTCTAATTAATAAAATGATTACAAATATAATGATGTGCTTGCAAAGGGAGTCATTATTGTGTTATTATATTTGTCATTACTTTTTTATAAATCATGGCAGAAACATGTCACAAGTATTAATCATTAGCTAGATAATAATAGCAGTTGACCCTGGCAGATGGTGAGTGGCTCACTGGCTCACAGGCGGGTTCATTTCCTGTTCTGCTGGCCTTGGCTGTTCTTTTGCGCCAGATGCAGTGAAACATGGACATAACATGGATTTGATGATGTCAAAAACCTGGACTGTTCAGTCACGCTATGCAAAATGAAAGGAATATGTGCTGCATTGGTGAAACGTGTGCCTTGTGGCAACGGATGTGAATTCAATCGAAGCTTCAATCGAAGCCAAACAACCGCTGTTGCATTGCAAAGTCCATCAGCAATGCCCATAGAATTTTGACTCAAAGACGTTCAAAGATGTAGGCTACGCTTGACCATCTAGCCTACTTGCATGAGCATTGAGATATCAGGGCCAGGTTAAATGACCCAATACGCAATAAAACTACCTTTCTCAATGTAGTTGCCTGCCATGATTTATATAGTTTCCCAGTTATACAAGATCTATATATAGTTCAATAAGTTTGCTAGCTACAATTGCTCACACATTAGTCAACTTTATATTTTTTTAATTGTTGGACGTTGCAAGTTTGATTTTAATAGCTATATCTGTCATGACCAAACTGCACCCTGTCTATTATAAATAGAACCGGGCGGCGGATGGCGTAGTGGTCTAATGCGCCACACTTTGGTGTGGCGTGCGCTGCCTGTCAGGGAAGCGGTTTGAAACCCACGTCTCTACCAGACCAGCCCTGGTCGTCAGCCCCGATCGGAGGCGGCATTTGGCTGTCTGCCTCCAGGGGAAGGTGGAGGGTGAGCCAGCACAAATCCGTCAAGGAGAAGGTTAAAGGCATCCGTGGAAGAATTTCCGTCTCGGAAGAGGCGGGAACAATCAGCCAGAAATGTGTGTCTCGCTCCCGGAGGACGGGCGGCGGACTCGTGGGGGTGGGGAATTGAAATAAATAGAAGGTATAATTGGCAACCAAATTGGGAGAAAAACGGGAAAAATGTGAATATAGAACCGGTGTGACTGAATAAACTAATAATTGAACTATTTCTCGAATTACAAATGATCATTGCCAGAAACGAAAAACAAAATCTTGAGAGAGGAGAGTGGAGAGTACTTCAATGCCTACATGAAAGCAACCTTGCTGATGGACAGAGTGAATTCATTGTAGTCAACCCAGTGAAAGCATGAATGAAGCTGCATACATCACTCAACATGCCTCCTCGTCCTTGCTCATCACTCCTGTGTTATCATGTTATGGCTCTGGGACCAATTATTTATAAACAAGGGTTTGCACCGAATCATTCGGACAACGCAAATTTACAATGCGGAATTGGAGGCTGA
Organism: Aldrovandia affinis; assembly: GCA_029706075.1. Taxonomy (NCBI): domain Eukaryota; kingdom Metazoa; phylum Chordata; class Actinopteri; order Notacanthiformes; family Halosauridae; genus Aldrovandia; species Aldrovandia affinis. Next base: position 580,250 of record JAINUG010000240.1, on the reverse strand, counting down.
TTTGGCTGTGGATTATAAATGCCATGCTGTTGACTGGCAATTAGCACAGGTAAAATGAAGGACACCTTTTATATCATAATATAAATATTTCATAAAGCTTTAATTAATATAAATTTTTAAACGCCCTGTCGTTGCTTTAATTAATATAAATCTTTAACACCCCCCAGTTTTACAGCCCACCAGCCACCACCTATTGCGTTCTGTCAAAACAAGACCATTTAGGTAAGGGCTAGAACACACTCAATGCCTTTTGTTCCCATAATAGCCATTATGAATACAGTTGGAACTTTAAGCATACCTGCTAAAAATTGTCTCAAATGTTGTAGATATCATGGTTTGTCTGATGCTTAGGAGCTACCACAATCACTTCATTTTATTTATTTATTTTATTGAACTAAGCCTTGGGATTCATGTGGAGGGCTTCCAACAGCCAATGAAAAATGACTGCTCAAAAATGTAATTTTCCAACATCCCTTCCAGGCAGGCTGTAGAACCACAACAGAAATACACAGAGAGAGAGCCATGAAAGTGGAAAATACACTATAATAGGCAAGAACCAGGCTAAAACACACATTTGATGCAACTAGTGATGCGCTGATGTGGACATTCTTTGGCCGATACCAATTCTCTTGCTGTGTTGGCCGGTGCCAATATTTCTCCACCACTCCACCCTCCAACACTTTTGGAGGGGGGTCATTTTACCAGAAATGTAAACACTGATGAAGTACATGGGGAAAAATGCAAAAATTCTATTTGCATAACATTTTTCAACATGCTTACTTTGCTCTAGCCTTGTTATCTGATTAACCTGTTGAACCATATTTTTCACTACCTTAAGTTTTTTTTTCCTGGTTTGCTCCAACACAATCTCTAAGTTTTGCGTCACAGTTGTACCAGAAGTTTTTGAGCTACCTCTTGTGCCATAGATTCTACTCCTAGATGGTATTATAATCACAAACAGCAGGTCAAAATGTATTAAATAAATAAATTGTAAGATATTTTTAAGAATATGTCTCTGTTCAAAGAAAACCCAATGCTATGGAAGATTATGGTGTATAGACAATTCAAACCAATTTTCATGTTCATATGAGTTACCCTTGCTTTTTAATCTGAAGTTACGTTATGTAGTGCCATACGCAATATTTTTTATTCATCTGTATAATAAAATAATGAAAACGTACATATCATAAAGGTTATACAAAAAAGTGATGTTACATTTTGAAAAGCGGAGCTCATATATAAATCAAGTAATAAATATATCCTAAATGTATACAATAAATCATTATGTTTCCATGTATTTCATATTTACGGCCCTTTGTGAAAACCACAAAAAACATTAGGCTAAGTAAAGCACAAAAACAAATCAGAAAACACAATAATATTCAGAGAAAACATGTTATTGTTGTTATCACAAACCTTGCAAAGGAACTGTAAAGGTCAATGCAAACGAATGGCTACATGCCCACAAAGTGCTACTACATTTAACATCTTTGATCATCAAATTATTTTAAACGGTAGCTTATAAGGGGAAGCACTTTCGGGGTTCAGATCATTCCAATCACATCAAAAAGGTTTAACAAATGTTTTATGTATTACTACATGTAACAGTAAAGGATTCCAATCACACTTCCCTTTGCCTCCAATCAAGCACAGATTTATCACATCTCATTGATTCTAGGAATGTTATTACAGGTCATTTATTTTCTGCTGTTTCAGCATCATTCCTATAGCTTTACCATCCACTATCCACTAGGACCTGAACATTTAATATGAAATGCAGTGTCATTGTTGAAGTGCTATGTAACAATTTACATACATAACATAGGTTTAACTGATTTCCTGTGCTGCTGAGCAAGCTGGTGAGAAAATAGCAAGCCTAATTTAATTTTAATAGATAATTGCACAATGGTTTGTCTATGGAATAAATGGCAATAGTCTGAAATTTTAACTATTTATTACTCGATGAAACTATCAAAGTTTAACTATTTATTTTTCACTACATGGCCATAGTAATGGTGTTGTTTACTTATTTAAAAAAAAAAAAAAAAAAGTAAGTCCAACTGGTGGAAATACCCTCAGCTCAGAGCAATTGTGTCCAATTTTAAGTACTTCAAAATAGTAAAATAGTAAAATAATATATAATAATATATATTCCTAAAAGTTTATTTCCACAATTTGCCATATTTTTTGGTGTATTTATAATCCAAAGCATGAGAGTTGTTGTTGCTGAACATGTTGTTACAAAATACCACATATGTGGCCTTAAGTCACTGAAATGTAAATGCACAAAGTAGGCCTAATTCAAATACATATTACAATACTATGTGCAATACCAGCAAGGCCTGTTCCCCAACAATTTGGAGGAATGTGAGTATGAATCACTATCACTAGGCCCATTGTGGACCCTACAAAAGGTTTTACGCTTTTTGTTAGCCTACTAAATCTGTTACTAATTCTAATAATGTATCCATAGTTGAAAAAGTGATTCTGCTATGAACAGCCCAAAGTAATATTAACAATGTGTTTTCTACTTTAGCAACCATGCATGCTTAAGTGCCACATTGGTGTTAAAGAACGATGAAAGATGACCATTCTGAAGGATATATCTGTTCCAATGTCTGCTCTGGACATGGACTGCAGAGTAATTGATTTACTTGTATGATTCATGTGACACTACAATGTGTCGTTAGGGGTGAATGTGATATTTGCAGGATGTGGAAACAAGGGTATTGGGTACAACACAGCTATTTAAAAATTGTCCAAGATGTGGGATTTTGAGCTATAATCAAAGTAGGAAATGTATTCCATGTTACAGGATCAATTTTTAAATGCTGAATGAATTGGCCGATCTAGTTATTAAAAAGCTATAATGTGCCTCATATGGATAACTATTAGGCACTGTGTCTGTATGCACAATCTAAGATAAAATTGCTCTTGTGCTTCACTTTTGCACCATGTGCACATTAATATGACGCAAGTATGTTGCTGTTAGACCTGTGCTATCTGTATACAACCATTAGTATTGTATGTCTACATTTTCAGCTTGATATGTACTTATTGTGACACTGGCTGTTCTGTTCTGTTCTGTTCTTGTAGTTCATGTTGTTCCTGTGAGATGCATTTAATTCAGTTTGTCAATATGTCCTAAATAAATCAACATATAATGCTAAATACAAATGATAAGGCTTATTTCTTTTTTTAAATTAGTTACCAAATGACATTGACAATCCAATCAAAATAAACGACAATTGAGGGGGGCAAACAAAAAATCACTAAAAACCTAAAATGTCACTGTACTGGACGGTACGTTAGATATTTACCAAGAGGGTGAGCAAACAATAACATTAAAAAATAAAAACGGGTAGAGAGATGGCATACGGAGTGACAAGCAGGCTAGTTTAGAGAAGCAAATGTAAGTTTAGAGAAGTACAACTAACCAGTCAGCTAGCTACACTGGCTAGCTATCAAGCCAGCGTGCTCCTAGATAGCACGTGATTTACGTGCCTTGATAACCTTGTAAAAATTAAAAAAACTAGACACCTAGATAGCTACAATAGTACCCGTCCCTCAAATGTATTAATTTAGGTGTTGTTGTTACTGATTACAGTATGGGTGATGCAAGCAAGCTAGCTATAGCTTAGCTTCCTAAGCAGTTTGATAGTGTTAGGCACTAACGTTAGCTATCACATATGAAAGTTGTCCTCTTGTACCGGATACAAAATAATACAACATCAAAGTTAAATATATTGATGAACCTCGGTCGAAACGACACGCATTGCACATAGGCTATAGCTAAATATGTTACAAGAAACGGCGAAATAGCTGCATATAACGCTCTTCTTCTTACCTGCTGTGTATCTCAGCTGACTCTCCGACACAACACAACCCGTATCATGTGATTAGGGAGTCACGTGGGAGAAACTTCACAGGGTAAATCAATGTCAGACAACTACGGCAATTGTGCTATTTTAGCGCCAGGGATATAACGTTAACTCACGTTAACTCTGGCCGCATTGCCTGTTTGCATGTGTTGGTTCAGTGCAGAGTAATTCTTTGATCAGCATTAGCATAAGCATTTGGTCAGTTTAGCGACTGAGACGAGCTCAGAGAGCATGCATAGCCTAGTCTACGTACTTAGATCAGGAAAACAACAAAAACAATCTCATTCCTCGCTTTAGTGTGAAGAGAGTATTCGTGAGCAGACCATGGTGGCCTTCGTGCCATTTTGCGCCTCGGTGATATATAGAGCTATGGTCAGCGATATCACCGTATCTATACCCATCTATACCCTGCAGTACAATGACGTACAGAGGGGGTGGCTACAGTGGCTCGAGCCGCTGCCCCTTTGCCCTCCTTGGCTGAAATACCCCTCTGGACCAAATAAATACATATTATTATTATTATTATTATTGTGTTGTTGTTGTTGCTGCTGCTGTTATTGTTATAATTATGATTACTGTTATTAAACCTAATTAAATCGCCGTTGTCATTATAAAACTAAAATGCCAGGTGATAGGGCAAGGACAACAGGAGAGCCCTTTTTCTGGGCTTGAGCCACTGCCCCTCAAAATGTCTGTGCACGCCCTGCTGCATTATATTATATCTATAGACCTTTACACCCAGTTATTTAAAGCAATGTTACTGCCATGGTAGCATTCAGATGCGAAATCATCCCAATCTCTCATAGAAAGATGTACAAAATCTTTCAATAATTTTCAATAACACATGTTTTTAGTACATTTTTTAATATCAACGAGTAGAAAATACATTAAGATATTAATTGATGGCAAATCATGGAAGGGACTTCTACTACTTATCTTTCTACTGCTTCATGAATTTGAGTCCAGAGTTTTCCTTCTAGCAGGAGACTTTAACCACTGTAAATTAAGACCAGTTCTGCCAGAATTTTTCCAGCACGTCAACATACCCACCAGAGACAGTAACACTCTTGACCGTGTGTATTCCAACATTTCTAGTGCTTACAAAGTTGTGCCTCGCCCCCACCTTGGGGCATCAGACCACATCTCTTTGTTGACATCGAGGAATAAGCCCTAACTGTGACCAGCTTCATTAGCAAATGTGTAGATGATGTAGTCCCTACTAAGAAAATCTGCATATTCCCCAACCGAAAACCATGGATAAACCACAAGGTCCATGTCATGCTGAAAAACTGCATGGCTGCATTTAACTCAGGAGATGCTGACGCATACAAGAAATTCAGGTATGACCTCCGCAAGTGTATCAAGGCTGCTAAGAGGGAATACAAACACAAACTGGAATCACACTGTGAGAGCTCTGTCGCCCGACACCTCTGGCTAGGTTTACAACACATAACTGACTACAAGAACAAAACAAAAAAGCACAGTCACCTGTCTGAACGACTACTGACCTGTTGCACTGACCCCTGTCCTGATGAAGTGTTTTGAGAGGTTTATCCTACCCCACACACTCGACACCATATCCGACACTGTGGACCCACTACAGTTCGGCTGTCGCTCAAACCGCTCTACAGAGGATGCCATCTCTTTTACCAACCACACCGCCCTCTCTCACCTGGAGAAAAAGAACACACATATAAGGATGCTGTTTATTGAGTATAGCTCAGCATTCAATACCATCACCCCCCCTAAAACTGTGTTCCAAGCTGCAGACCCTCAGCCTTAAGACCTCCCTCTCCAATGGGGTACTGGACTTCTACACGGGCAGACCACAAGCAGGATTGGGAGTCAAACCTCCAGCACCTTGGTCATGAACACCGGCGCCCCATGTGTCCTCAGCCCACTGCTTTACTCCCAGTATAGGCTACATATGACCGCGTGGCCAGACAGGACAACAAGGTCATTGTCAAATTTGCGGATGACACAACAGTCATTGGTCTGATTATGGACAATGAGGAGTCAGCATACACTTAATATCACTTAATGCAGGCAAAACCAAGGAGCTGTTAATAGACTTCAGGAAGTGGAGCAGGTTGCACCCCCCAGTCTACATCAATGGGGCGGCAAAGCCTAACAGAGACTCTATTTTCTCAGGAGACTCAGGAAATTTGGCATGCCACCCAGGATTTTAACAAACTTTTACAGGTGCACAGTGGAGAGTATCCTCACGTACTGTCACACGGTTTGATATGGCAACTGCACTACCTTGGACCGCAAGTCCCTCCAGCGGGTGGTGAAGGTGGCTCAGCGCATCATCAGAGTGTCACTCCCATCCATGGGGGACATCTACACCACACGTGTCATCAGGAGGGTCAACAACATTATCCATGACCCCACCCACCCTAACCAAGGATTGTTCATGCTCCTGCCATCAGAAAAACGATACAGGAGTATAAAGACCCAGACCACCAGATTCAGAGACACTTTCTACCCCATAGCCATCAGGCTCCTAAACTGTCTTCATCCTGATCCCCCCCCATAGTCTTGCAGATTGCACAGATTAGAGTCATGTGCCTACACTTGAAGCTTCATTGCACTATGTCACTTTTGCACTTTAAAAGCACCCCCTCTTTTTGTGTACATTTTTAGATCATTTATTATTGTGCTTTCTCCTTAATTCTTGTATTGTTTTTATTATTCTACTTTTACTTATTTTTATTGACATTCGTCTGGAGCACAGCAAGTAAGAATTGTATTGTACGTACTGTGTACTTGTACCTATACATATGACAAATAAAACTTGAACTTGAACTTGAACTTTCCATCTGAAACATGGACATTGAAATGTAATCTAGGATTACCCCCCAAACAAAAAGCACACAGAGTCTGTAAATGGTGGCACACACTGTGATTCCAATATGTATAAATATATATTCTGTCGCTATTAAGTGATGAGGTGGGGGACACCATGCTGACTGAAAAACCCACCCTCCCTGGGCAACACTATAGCCAATTATGCATTTATTACAGTGCCACAGTCGGCACTTGCACAGTTCAGGACACATCACTGCACTGTACACAAGAACCTCAATGGGATCCAAAACTCAGGAAGCCAAAATCACCTATTCTACCATTTTTACCAAGCTCCCAGCTATTTTGTGCCATCACTCTCTTGTTGTTTGTCATGGTAGACCTTTGTGGATTATAACAATTTATATATTACATTACATTACAGTCATTTAGCAGATGCCCTTATCCAGAGTGACTTACATCACAATAACATAAGTGCATTCACATGAGTTATATCAGCAACAGTGACACAGATCTGGCTAACAACACTCCCGGACCAATGAGTGTACGAGAAACTCCACTAAAGCACTTCAAGATATCTATGTCAATCCAACAACCATGCCCAAATTTGTATCTACCTAGATGCATCCGACTACAAAATACAACATTAATGTCCTTAATAGATGCACGTGCAGTACACATGACTGTGGTTTTCAAAAAAATGTGCTGTGTAAAAAGGCAGTACAAGTTATGTACAATTTCAGCATTAACACACCATGTGTCAACAATAATTGTAGTATACATAATCTGACTATTATCTGATCTAAATCAGAAATAATATATTACTGTTAATTGATTAAAAATGTAATTAATTGTAAATTGTAAATTGTACATTTGTAAATGTAAAAAATAAATTGTAATTAAGTAATCAGGAGTCCTCAATAAAGTGCCTTTGAAATAATTTATTTCACTTTGGATATGGTTCATAAATGTACATCTGATGCTCTGACATTACCTTGTAGCCCATTTAGCTTTTGTGTTCCTTTTACTTGACTAGTAAATCAGAGAACATGTTAAGACACACTACAAAATAAATAGATGCAATATTTTGACAGTATGCTACAGTAATACGTTGTACAACCAGTGTAAGCAGAACCTTTCTCGGATTAACATATATAAGAAACTCCATCCATTTCATTTAGCTGTTCACTGTGGGATTTATGATGATTTACAGTCAAGGTCATTTACATTTTACAGCTGACAGTGAAATGTTTTCCTGATGCAAAGTGACAATCCACAGACAATCCACAAGCATGAATCATGCAGTACTTAAGGCTGTAGCCTGTTAAATATTCCAAGAAGGTAATGTTCTCCTTGGCTTTTTAACTAAGACATGCCTCTTGTGTGATTTTGAACATAATGTAAAGGGTATGCAATGGACTCTTGACACATTCAAGTCAAAATCAGTTTTACATGGAGGTAACCACTTTTCAATTCATGTCAGATATGTGCTTAGATCTGAAAGAGTGACAGATAAATCATATTAATTTAGGTTACACATATATATGTTATACTACAGCACACACCAAGCTGAGGGGAATAAATGTTGCCTCCCAGCAGAATTTCTTTGATTACTATCATTTATCATTTTTCTTGTGTCATATTTGCAACTCCAGCTTCAGAATTAAATCAGATCCAGTGGAAACTGTTGTACCATGAAATTGAGAGAATAGAAATAAAGAATAAGGTGGGATTTATTTATTTATTTATTTATTTTAAGGCTACTGGATGCTTTCTTTGATAGTAGGCTGCTTGTGAATGTGTGTGTGTGTGTGTGTGTGTGTGTGTGTGTGTGTGTGTGTGTGTGTGTGTGTGTGTGTGTGTGTGTGTGTGTGTGTGTGTGTGTGTGTGTGTGTGTGTGTGTGTGTGTGTGTGTGTGTGTCACACTGGGGTCACCCCACATTTGGGTCTTAGTTACAAGTGAATGGATGGCAGAGGATGCCAGAAACCTGGTATTATTATTATTTTTTAATCAAAACATATTGTATACAGTAAATGCATTACCTCCACATTATGAAGCAATGTCCAGGAAAGAAAACCTTCTTCATATGAAAGTTTATGTGTATGTACTTCATTTTGACTAGTTATGTCATATTATTATTGACTTTCAGTATATACATATATATTACATATATTGTGCCAATCACACTCCCTCCCAATGATTGGAATATTGTTGAAGAAAGGAACCTGTTTTGTTATTATACCAATATTTATCACTGTACATATGCCACATGTAAACTTACAATGTTTTATTTAATCAGAACATGAGGTGCCTTTGCAGAGAGCTGAAGATGCATAAACATGTGTGAGATCTTTCAGAACTGTTGCTTGGCTTGCCAGCATGATGGGGTAGATGCACTAGAGACAGTATATCTGGAGCACATAATTCCCTTTCGGTTCACCCCCTGAAACGATGCACGCTTGTTGAAAAGAACAATTCTGGTCATAACCAGCAACTCCGATCAAAGTGTCTGTCCCTGCCAGGCTTGTGGAGCTGCCAGTGGAGCTTGTTTTTCCTCAGGTGGGAACACTGACCTTGGTTTTCATTCAGAGAATGCCCGCTAAACATGGAGGCAGCTATTGTTTCAGCCCCAGCTTAGGCGCTTTGCTGAAGGTTATCAGGCAATAGAGGGCTCTTAGAGTGAAAAGGGAATCTTGTGAATAAAAACAAATTCAAGGTATGACCATGGCCGAAGCTGAATTTCATCTCCTTGTAATCTCCTCCGCAATGCTCTTTTGCCTGTGAATGCAGAATTGTACAAATCCTCCTACATTAATCTGTGGAAGGGGAGATTAAACTAATGTTTACACCAACTATGCTTGGGACTGGTATTTTCCTAATATATTTAGTGCATGCAAACGTGGAATGGATAGTATCTTGTAAAAAAAGAAAAAGGATTTGGAGAGATTCCAAAAAATAAAGCAATATTTGAGAGGCACCTATTGCATTTTAGTGCTAATTATTTTAGTTTGCACAATGAAAAACTTGTTAGCAGACATAATAATGCAGGGTGGCTCATAGCATATTCTAAGTATATACAGAATATGGACATGAATACAAATGGACTCAAATAGATAAAAAGGAGTAGTAGTTTGTTATTATCAAGCACGTCATGCAGAGTTTCACAACATTATGTGATCATGAACTAAAACACCAGAAACTATGAAAGGTAATGACTTGGGTCCCCACACAGATCCTCTAATGACCAACTTCCAGCCAGTGTTCTGGCTGCACTTTTCAGGGACAATTCAAATGAATAGACCATACTGTTTATGTCTTCAACCTATCCAGATGCCTTCATAATATACATGTGTTCAAATATTGAAAGCATTTTAGCACACTGAATATAACTGTCATCATTCAGTGTGAGATATATTGGTACACCAGCAAAATGTTCATGTCCAAATGTAAATATTGACACATGTTGAGCTTTTAATCATTTTTTCTCTTCTTTCCTTCTTCATTTATTCTATTTAAAAGCCCATCTAGGGGTTGGTGTTGTAAAATATAATTTGCAACATTTTGAAACAATGCACCTGATAGTTGTATTGTACAATGTATCAAAGTTGAAGTGTATTTGTCCCTATCAAATTAACAAATGCATATAATAATTAGATAAGATCAAAGGGATCTCTTGAAACTTCACAAAGGCAATGTTTTTTTCTATGTGATATAAAGGTCAATATGAATTTAATTATAAAACATATCTGACTCTTACAATTCCGGTTAAAGATGTATTTGTACGATTGGTTGGATATTATTTTACCCTGAAAATGCTTCACGTAATGTTTTCACTTTTACAGAATGACCTTATTTGCAGAAGCTCTCTCTCTCCATGCTTGCCTCATATTTCTATCATTTAAATGTTATTTTTGCCAGTGTATGAAGTAGTTGCCAGGAAACAAGAAACTATCTGCATTGTGTGGATGAAGTGGAAGAAAAAGATCAATTATAAAAGGCTTTCTTGGAGACTCAGGGTCTTCATATGATGTAGCCCAGCTCTCATGATTGCCTTGTATTTGATTGAACTATGTCTCACGCATAAATAGTGCCACATTTTATAGAATGATACATTCTATAATATGCTAATATATATATATATATGAATTACATTTAAATAGATACAAATAATTGTACTGTTTTGACTGCATCATCGTCATCATCTGAGCATCTTTGTCATCTCTGTTATCAACACAGGAGATCTGGAGTGCAATACAGAAAGGCTTCTATATTTTTAAAGTTGAAGAATTTTACACTGGAGCATTGGAAAATCTGTCAGTTTTCATGTATTGTGTCAAAGGTGGACTAGATTAATGTCATGGTGACATTTTTTAAAGGTCATCTGTGATTATCAAATAATAAAAGAGCTGACTCCGAGCAGTTTTGCGAGATCAGCTATCATAAAAATGAATGGAATTTCTTCTTTTTTTTTTGCTTTTGAAAGAGTAAACCAAATGTTAATTGAATCTAGGCCATAATGTTCTTAAAATGATTGTGCTAAAATACATAAATTGTGTTACTGTGTGAATTTGAATAAAGCTCAAGTCAAGGAAAACACTGAATAGAAATTCTTTTTTCTATTCAGAATAAGTTTTTTGAAGCAATCATTTTAGCAGTCCCTGATGCCCTGGTGATACAAATAGTTACTCTCCAGAGTGTTAGGGAGCATCTCCAAACTTAATTATCTAAGAGAAGCTGAATACAGAGCTAGGTCTTATGAACCAATTAATCAGGAAGCGTGATGTTCTGGGGCTCTTTTGCTGTATCTAGAGTCGGGGACTTGCACAGAGTGACTGTTAACCCACGTTAATGCATAACTTTTTTTATAACTCTGAAATGTACATAATTTTTGGTAGCCTAAACTTTTTTTTTTTTACCTCTGGCAGTTTACTGCTTACCTTTGTACCATTTCAGGTTATTCACTGGACTTGAACTGCTTAAATTTCAGTAAAAACTGGTAAATGGGGGTATTCTAAAACTTTTGACCGGTAGTGTAGATGTCATTCGACATTAACTGGAAATCTTGGAAAACTAATTTCAGAATTCAGCATTAATTTTATTGTTTGCATTGTTTCTCTAAAATTCAAATAAATCCTTGTTGTCTGATTTCTTAATAATGTAGCAGCACTTGGGTAAATGTGTTTGTAAATGTGAAAGTACAGGACTAACCACAGAGTGAATGGATTGAACAGTCCCCTACGTCTCTTTACTGTTTATCCATTTAGTTACAGAAAATGTGTTTTTTCTTTTGCCCAATACATACTACAATAACTCAACAGTGTAATGATTGTTAAGAGAAATTTGTTTAAAAAAATCAATAAAGTAAACCCCTCTAATTTTTTCCCACAGCATTCCATTAACTGAGATAATGGAGCTTGTGGAGGCAAAATAAGCATTTATCCAAGCATAACTCATGATTCAAGTTATAATTCATAATTATTTGTCCAGTCCTCTGCAGCCGTCCACAAAATTTGTCTCCAGTCTCCACAGAGATGAAAATGTTGATTTCTGTCTGATGCAGCTCTCTAGGGCCCCAGAAAAGACCTCCCACACAAGGTTTCAATTTCACCCGTACCCATCTGGAAATGAGTCCCACAGAGGTCAATGGGGTTTCACCAACCCGCTGTCTCACGTTGGTGAATGCAAGGCCAGAGGCGGCAGAATGAATATATCTTTTGTGTGGTATTCTGTGAGGATGTCTGGCTGTGACTTTAGAAGCAGAATAATAGCAAAACTTACTTTGCTATTTGTGCACCTTTGGAAATGCAATGTATCTAGTAATTAAAATAATCATGATAGATTAAAGAAAATGGAGCATAGAAAAGGCATCCTGAAATATACAGTCATCGACTGCCATCTAGTGGAGTCTGGTGTTTCTCTGTTCTTTTTTTCTCCTTCTGACAGATTTTATCCATTCACCTCCTAGCAGGAAATGGAAATTATGTTTTTATGTCCTTTCATCTCATCATATATTTTCAATCTTGCTATTGTGAAGTAAACACAATAAAGCTTTACACTGGCAGGTCTTTCCCTGTGGTTTCATTTCATGTAGTACTGAAAATAAAATGTAAAAATATCCATTACATATGACCATATATATCCATACAAATGAATTAAATGAGGGGTATAAGTATAACAAGGTTTTTGATGCATGAGAAAGAAGATTGTTGAGCTCATTCTGTGCATAATATTGTCAAGAAACATATCACAGCTGATGATATAATTTATTGGTATTTTCTTCAACCAAATGTCTGAAAATGTCTGAGATTACTGTCATTGGACAGTCAAGAATAATACATAACTATCTGGTTGCCTGGTAACAAGCACCAGCACCTAATGCCTGCTGCTCCAAAATTATCTGAGTATGAGCCTAACACTATTTCAAGATCATGTATGAGCCTAACAATATTTGTTTGTAGATTGTTCACTTGAGATAAAATATATAATCATTACAGATTCACGTATATCTGCTTGCAACACAAAATATGAATAATTTATAAACTGATAAAACAACAAAAAATGCTTTTACTATATGAACTATATGATTATTATTAGCTTTACTTAAAAGACAAGGTAAAAGACTTCACAGCAGTATGTTATTCTGGATATGGAGAATATGGTACAAATAAATAATTAATTAGAAGAGGTCACTGATGGCCATGAATGTCAAAGTAGCCTGCAGATGCACAGAAGTAAATACATGCATGTTTTGTTCATGCTGAAACCTTCCTGACATAAAAATATGTTCTGGAAGATTTGACATGACTGCATAAATGTACTAAAGAAACATGTTCCTTGCACACCAACACTAACCAGTTCCTCTGTAATCCCTCTCAAAGACAATATAGAAAATGATGCTATATAGGACCTGTAGAGAGACTTGTATAATACAAATGTTATAGTTGTAGTTGCTTCATTAACATTGTGTTACATTGTGCCCTAAAAGGTGAGTCTAGTTATATATGTTATTATCATTATTATTAGTAGTAGTATTGTTGTTTCCAAGATTGATGCTGAAAGATTTCACATTCAAAGTGGGGTTGCTCTTTTTATGTCAGAGTAGTAGGATTTTGTGACCCCTTTTGTTTACATCAAACACATTATATTTAATACACTTATTCTGGAACACTGCATTTTGTCAAATAGTTGATTCTGCCTGCAGCGAGTTTCGAACCAACAATGCCAACGCCACAAGAGACACGATTAGCTCACTTAGCTAAAGACTTAGCTAGAGTCCCCAGCTAAGGGACCTAATCGTACTCTTATCGACGTCACTTTCAAGCTCCGCTACACTTATATAGAAGTCTAAACAGTGCTCAATTTCTGGAATTGTTATGCACTATATATTGTTATGCGGAATGAAATACCACCACTGCTACTGCTGCTGCTCCAGATGGTAATGATAAGGACGATGGTGATAATAATAACGATGTTTTAAAAATATGAACATGTTAGAACTAGAATATACTTTGTATCCATTGCTAGATCGTTCGATTGAATTATAAATTCCATGGATATAAATACTGACAGCAGAAATATAAAATCCAACGACGCAAAGCTACGTCATCATCAAACTTTTAACAGTCACCTGGTAGCCCGAGGAAACATGACGTCAAAAATATTCATGTATCGATTCATGTGCGTGGGTTTCTTGATATAAGACCAACTAGGCGTCTCATTGTGGGAGGCAAGAGGCTATTAAAAACTACAGAGGGAAACAATGTCAACATTGTGATACAGTTTTTATGTTATGAAAATAAAAAATAAAGTAGAATATATAGGGTTATACAATATATGATATAACACGTGATCCTCATAGATTGAAAGACTTGAAACAAAAATAAATATTATGTAATTTGTGAAAACATAGGGTACGCGCCTGAACGATGTTTTTCTGTTTATGCATCAAACGAACCCGCAAAAACATGTCATGACCAGGCACTCAGCTATGCACTAAGCAGACTCCTCAAATCGGATACATCTGTCTTTCCATATCCCTATTAAACAGTTGTCGGTTAAAAGCTAACTTTAGCAAATGCACAAGTTGTTACCTTATTCAAGGCATATGAATACACGAGTCCTGGCTATTACTACTACAACGCCATTGCCACTACTAGACTACTACTACTATTACAACCACTTTACTACCCTAGCACTGGTACTTGTGTTGTCCTTAGTATGTGTGTGTGTGTGCGTGCGTGTGTGCGTGTGTGTGTGTGGGGTGTGTGTGTGTGTGTGTGTGTGTGTGTGGGGGGGGGGACGCATGCGCACCGATACTCAGCAGCCGGTCTGTGAAAACCCTAGTGCCAACGGATGTAATCAAGGCAGATTTACGTCTATCTGGCATACATGGTGAAATTGTAAGTATCCCGGGATGTATCTGTTGACCGATATAATAACATGAAGTGGAATCAAATTAATTATGATATATTTAACAGTAGGCCTATATTATAAGTGTGATCGACTGCAATGCAAATAATAATCTTTTACATGGTTGCCCTGGACGATGGATCTGTATTGTAGCCAGCTAGCTCCTCTTCATGGATTACTTTCTAATGATGGTAGAGCTATACATTTAAGAGCTCTGTTTAATTTCAAGATGAGGGCATTGCAAATATTAGCTACAAAATATCAATCTGCTTTTATTGTATTGTGTTGCGTCTTATGTATCGTTAGTATTCCTAAAATTATTGTAGTTATTTTATCGTCAGGAATGGGCTAAATCATTTTGTAACACATCTCCTTGCTAGACAGAAATAGCCTTTATATTCCGCCTTTTCAAGATTATGTTTAGGCGTTTAAGCAGTGTTTCGACGACTGCTCCTGGTTTCAAACTTATATATTGTATATATATCTTCTAATTATGTATTAGGCTATATATTTTTTTCTAAGATATGATTCTATTGAGGCAATAGGCACATGTAAACCGCGGGTGGGTGTGATGCATTGATGCTGGCGTTTTGATTCATGAGCAACGCCTTTACTTCCACTGTCGTTCCCCACAGTGAAATTCAGTAGCTACTGTAACTGTCTTTTGGCTACTGTTGCCAACCGGCATAGGCAAGTTTGCTGTCATGTGCAGAGAAACTGTGGTCACAAATAATTTTATGTTCTCTGAAGCTGTGTCCATAATACTACTGTAAAGGTTTAACATTTGACAGATATTATTAACCTTATAATAATAATATCTCTAAAAAACAAAACATTAATAATATAATGAAAAATAATATTTGATACCTCCAGTATTATGGGGCACTATTAAATAAATAATCAAACAATTGATCAAGTTCCAAAAACATACTAATTGAAACCTATTCAGGCATTGATCCCATAGACAGATTACAGATGTTGCTATTCAGATGTTGCTATATAGTTTTACTGTCCATGCTGTTTGTAATGTCCGATGGTTTCTTTTCACAACTGCATTCCATAAAGGTCAATTGTGTCTCTCCTGATGAGCAATGGTAACTTATTATTATTTTATTATATTATTTGTTTCAGAGTGCACCTTCTCTCACTCTCTAGCTCTCTCTCTCTCTCTCTCTCTCTCTCTCTCTCTCATGCCCACATACAAGCACAAATGCACAAACAATTTATTTGTTAAGAAAATAACTTTCTTTGATTTGTAAAAATGCACATGGGTATGAAAGGCCTTAGAGATAACTGTGTTATCAATTCCAACAGCTGTTCTAGAATTCATCGACCTCTCTGCACCAGTTCATTAATCTCCTCTTTAGCAGTGCAATTGTCAGACCCCTTCTGTCTGACAGGATGTAAGATCATTCACTATGTTGGATAATTCCCTGCTGCACAGAACCCCAAGAACTACTTTACAGACAAGTCCTCAGATCAAAGGCCAAATATGTGCCTTTCTACCTGTGAGCTAGTTGAGGGCATCTGATAAACCAAATGCTCTATGCACTTCAGCTGAAATGTGAAATAATTTGGCTTCAAAATAATATACATTATTCCTCATACATTTCATAGCTATACAATCAACTGTAGCATTTTGGCAAATAAATATATTGAACATGATATGAGTAGTATATTGAAAGATGTATCATGTAACATATTGCTTTATCATAATCATCATTAGGTGCATTCATAATAAATTACAGGTTGTAACATCTTGGTAGAGTTATTGAAGTTACTTTTAATTCACATTGCCTCTTGAGGGTGTCACTTCCCCAGCACAGTGTACCCTAAATGGTCTGATACTGCCACAGTTAATGAATAGTCCTGTGAGTTGGATTCATATAGAACTGTGGGCCCATCAGTGTTGGTTATGTTCCCCTGCTAGTTATACCATAAAACCACTCTGCCATTGTCAAATCAGTGAACTCTGTATTTGAGGTGAAGTCAGAGATCATGTGTGTCTTGTAATCTGAATGTGTGGTGAGTGTAACATTAAGAAGAGCAGGCAGATTTAGCTTTGTTTATAAATATTTATTTTTGACCAGCTTATTCAGCTAATGCACAAGTAGCAATTCAACATGTTTGGGCAAAAGGATTCAGCAAAGAATTATGGGAGACAAGAGCTTTGTTCATGGGTACAGGAGGAAGAGATTTTGTGTGTATTTTGAAAATTTGATAAAGAAAACATGGACATGGGGTGAAAAGAGAAGTGGAATGCCATTTAGGTATTTTGGAAGGTTAAATCATGGAGGGGCAATACAGTAGGCAATGTTAGAACTGGTATAGGATATGGCACCAGCAAGCATAATGTAGTGTGGAAGTTCTCTTACTCTCCACCAGGGTTGCCCATATAAATTATTTCAGCATTGAGTAGTATGTGAGTACTGTAACTTTCCAGTAGGATGGCCCCTAGCCACTGTTTACACTTTGAGTTATGTTACGTGTGAGTTACCAGGTGGTAGGTTGCACAGGTAATTAATCTCTAAGGATTGCACCTTGGCCACCATTTTCTTTCTATATGTGTCTCTATTCTCTCATTTTCTGAGAAATTCACTGGGGAATGAACGTTTAGTTAATTAAAAATAATGGACACACGTTATCTGGTGAAATTGTATTATTTCTTCCTTAATATTATTGACCCCATTGGCATTGCTATGGCTGTGGTGTGCTTTCTTGAATTTAACCTTTTGTTAGAGCATTTTCAGGTTCTTGGTCCTGGGGGGCTGCAGTCTGGTGGGGTTTCTAGCTCTCTTTCAGTGAGTATTAATCTTCAAGGGAGGAGTGGCTAAACTGGTTTAATTAAGGCCATGTTTAGTTGCAATTATTGCTTAATTACTGTATTTGGGTGCAAATGGAAATCCTTTGGACTGTGGGTTTCCAGGACCAGGATTCAAACCCCCCAAGTTAGAAATGTCACAGTTTTAGAGCTTTAGATGTGATTTCAATTTATAGTTAGTATTAGAGTGTCAGGTGGCTTTGGTTAAAGGATTCCGCAGCTGATCTTCCTGTTAGCTGAAAGATCTATTGCTGTGTTGTTTTTTTATATGTGTTGAGGATGGAGGCCCCTGTCTTGCGATCAGAGAAGAGTGCAGAGGGGTTTAGGAGAGAAGCATGGCCATGTGCTGCTCGAAGGGTCAGGAGATGGATCTTTTAAAAGAACCCTGAAGAACACAGCAAACCTATGCAACAGTGGCTATGAATGAGACTAGTGATGTGTCCTCTTTTCCTGTTTCTTTTTATTTAGCAGTTATATGCTGTTAAGTTAGTAATGATTAGTAGTGAGTTTAAAATAAATCTGTGTAGGGTAACAAGTTTCAAGGAGACCTCATCGAACAAATCCAGCAAAGATGTTTGTGCCAGCTTTGGCATCCTTGCAGGTGGGTACAATCTGTTGAAGGAAACTTTGGATTCACTATATCCTCGAGATGAATCAATTGTGTCATTGTCTTCAGGTTGCATCAATTATATAGACTGATGTGGTGTGAGGGTTCAAAGAAGGAGACTGCCAAAATATCTGAATTATTTGAATTATTTGAGCAAATCAAAGTCTGATGTGTAGTCCACTGTGAGTGCACAATGAGGATAAGGGGTTGGCTGAAAAGCCAGAAAAAGGAAAAAGCTGGATATTGTTAGCTTAAAAGTAAAATTGGAGATTTTTGCTCGTAGATGTGTAGATGAAATAGTAGAGGTTAGTACTTATGACTGAAATAGTGAGTCTTTTGGTACACTAGTATCAATGATGAGAGTGTGGAATATACCAACATTAAAAATGAACAATATGAGAGGGAAGACTTGAAGCAAATGAGTGCTTAGCTACAATAGCTAAGTTCATTTATCAGATGAGTTAGAAACAGTACGTATGATCGTTAAAGTGACTGACTGACATAAAATCATCAGCACATTTTGGCATCACTTGCCAGAAGTCATTGACAACAAGATGGCTGTTTCTGTATTGAGATGACAGTGGAAGCTGGGCTGAATTAAAGTGTATTTCTGTGTCTAACATGTTTTCACATTAATGAACAGCAAACTCCACTATGCACAGTCAATGCATTTATATCAAATGTCAATGCATTATATATCAATGCATTTGACAAAAATTGAACAACACTTTGGGTCTGGGTTGCATTTTATTAAATGTTGTAGCCTGAATCTATTTCAAATGATTTGACACCTGCTGGTGTTTTCCTGACTACTGAGACAGCTTCTTCCTGCTTCCAGCCATGTGAAAATACGCAAACAATTAAGCTGACACATGAGATAAACTAGACACCTATTAATTTTATAATATGAGGAACATGTATTTAAGGCAAAATGAGTAAATAACAGTATTATTACCACTATTATCAGTTATAAATGATCTATATAATCATGGATCAAGTCCAGTATGACATTCTTTTCAACATAAGTGTGTTTCTTCCAACACCAAACCCACTGCTGGCATGCATAGCCAAAAAGCAAAATGTTGGTCTCATCTAACAGCTTGTTCCGATCTGAGTTCCAATGCTGTATAGCACACTCCAGGTGCTTATTGTTGTTGATTACCTTCAATAGAGGCTTTTTTCTGGCAACCCTATTAGCATGTAGGCGGTGTCTATGGTTTTTAAGTGGACAGTGTTACCTTTAATTTTTTGTAACAATCTACTGACATGTGAAGATTAACCCTTTGTCTTGTTTCTTCTGAGAGTTCTTTACCTTTCCCCATTGGCTACCTCATTGTTATACCGCCCGTGAAACAGGAAGCCATGGGTGGCCCCAATACAGTTCCCTAAAATTGAGATAAACTTATAAAAGCAGTGTGTTAATGCAGATTTATTCTTGTTGGATTTTATTTAAATTTTTATTAGATGTATGAATAATAGTGATACATATCTTTTGGGGACAAAATATGACAAAATATTCTCTGGCCGATTGTACTAGTATAAATTATTATAATTTTCTCATCTTTTAATGTAAAATATAGCTCATTAACTGCATTGTTTATTTTATATATCCTTCTTTGCTCATCTTTATCAAGGGTGTAAATACATTTAGAGGGTACTGTATCGTTTTGGAAGGATGATACTCACATGAACAGTATTACATGTGAAAACAAATAACACAGTGTGATCTATGGTGATGTGCACACAGCAGAGTTTATGCGTGTGACTTATGCAGCATGTATGCAGGTGTCTCCATCAGCCCATTTCTGTGTTCCCTCCTGCAGCCCATGGGATCGGAGCGGATGGAGATGCGCAAGCGACAGATGTCGGTGCAGCAGGAGACGGCGGGCGCCGTCCAGGCACCGCACAGCTCAGGGAACAGAGGCCCCAACGCCTGCTGCTTCTGCTGGTGCTGCTGCTGCAGCTGCTCCTGGTATGTATCGCGGGGGTGGAGGGGGGCTGCACCTCACCCCAGGCCCCCACAGTGAACCCCGGGCTCCCCAGGAAGAAATTGAATAAGTGACTACTTGCAGTCAAATGTTTGGCAAAGCTCAAACCGAACATTCTGTGGTTCCGATGGTTCTGTGTGGCTCAGCAGGTAGAGCATAGCGCTGACAACGTTTAGGTTGTGGGTTCGATTTCCATTGGGACCACATATACTGAATAATGTATGCATTCACTACTGTAAGTTGCTTTGGATAAAAGCATCTTCTAAATGGCATATTTAGAATATTCCAGAATGGGTTCTACTGGGATTCAGAGGAATCTCATTGTTTGTGTGATGTGATGGTTTGCACATACAGCTTAGTGGATTTACATACTGAACATGAGGCATGATACACTGAACAAGTGTAATTCTGGGTAATTGTATATATTTTACATATTGTACTATGATGTTATAAATGTAAAACACAGGCTTTATTATTATTATTATTATTATTTAATTTCCCCCCTTTTTATTTGCATTCTGAAAGGAAATCATTGGCCTTTCCTTTTTTTATTGACATTGTGAAATAGAGATTTCCTATTCATTGTGCATTATTATTTGCTCTCTCAACCTCTGAGAATTCAGAGGTTGAACTTGAGCAGTGTGAAACAGCTGCAGCGTATTTACTTCTTGGTTGTGCTGGGACACTTGCTGCTCGGACACTGGCAGTGTGATAACTATCCCAGTACAGCAGAGTGGAACCAAAATCCTCAAAATGACTGACACTGCAGTGTGAGATTAAGATTTCATGTCAGTGTTTACATTTGTTACCAGAACATTTCATGGGATCATTGGGATGTGTGACCTTTTCTGCTGTATTTCTTTTGATGCTCCTCTGAACATTTGTTTCTTCTGTTTTTCCACAGTTGTGCGCAGTGTGTGAAAATGACCGTATTACGGAATATCCATCAGTGTTGGGAACATTAGCGTTCAGTCACTGGTGAAAAATGCATGTTTCTTGCAGAAGACAACTGGTTACGTTGGAAGTTTCTGGGGCTAGGTATCTTTGCCTAGTTGGCAGAAACAATCATGCTAATTCAGCACCTTGGCAGTGTGTCTCCTGTTTGGTATACAGTCTTGTTTTTTTTTTTTATATCTCAATAAAGTCTTGCTAAGGTTTCATAGCTACAGACATGGCATACAGATGAGTCTGAAGTCTCACCAGTCCTTAATTACATTAAAGCCAAGTGATTTCTACACCAGGTGGAAAACTGTGCTGCTTAATTATGGCACAGCAGAGCCTAGAGGATTGGAGGATGTTAGTGTTTATATCTGCTCCCCCAAAGGAGGGAGGATAGGCACCAGGGATTCTCTTTCTTTCCTCAGAAGGGTTGTTTGTGAGGGCCAGGGTGAATAACACATCTTTTGAAATTGGTTATGTGTCACTAAAGCCAATGAGTATCCAGCGCATACTGAGCTTTTAACATTCTGCGTGTACAGGTACAATGGCATTTCGGTGCTACAGAGGAATAAAATGGCAATTTGACATAAAATAACTAGTAAACCTGAGTGCTTATGCATGTTTTTTTAATTATTATGAGGACATACCAGAGGGAGCTTCACAGGTTTTTCCCTTTTCTCTTATGAAATATGGATGGCGTGTGCTGCTGTGTGGGCGTGATGCATGTATTTCCACTGAGCGAAAAACAGTCCACATGTACTGGCGCTGCTGCGTTTTCCGTTGATGAGAAAACCCATCATGCTCAGGCACTCCGCAAGCTCAAGAGGCATCAGATACTCGGGAGAGCTCGAAACAGGCTCTTTGTCGTTGAATACTCTTGCCCTGCTCCGTCTCTTCCTGGATCAGATTATTTGTTTTTTCACCTTGTTGCAGTCTCACTGTTAGAAACGACGAGGGGGCCGAGAACATCCGGAGGACCTCCTACGACGCCAAGATAGAGGGGACCCCAAACTGTGAGGAGAGGTCAGTCACCGCAGCCTCATCCCTTTCCATAAACCAGGCAACAGCCCATTCAGAACCACAGAACACACAGGTGATAAAAGGGTCTGTAATCACAATAGAACAAACTGCATTGCATCAAGAGGGTATAGTAGTTGCTTGAGTGACAGTCCTGCCCAGTGTCATTGTTAGTCTACAGGCAGTTACATGCGATTAGCAAATTATTTAGTATGTCTGTTTTACATTTTATTTTTAACTGAAATTTTGCGCCTCAACCCTTATGGATAAATCACATATGAACCACATGTGTTTTTTGGACATTTCACATGTGAGTTACATGTATACCTCACATTTCCACATGTGTACCGCATGCTGTCGCATGTTATCACATCTACTTCACAGGTATTCACGTGTGATCATATATACATGTGTTTTTGGACATTTCACACGTTTTTTGCATTATGGAAATCCAGTACAGTAGCTGTTTTTAAAACGTTAGAGAATGGGTCCATGCTGTTTCCAGACCTTGAACTTGTTTGTTCTCACCTCTTGAAGCCTGAAGCCCACTGTGGAAGAGGTTAGTTCCTGGGCTCAATCTTTCGACAAGCTGATGAGCACCCCGGCTGGGAGGAATGCCTTCCGTGAGTTTCTACGAACAGAGTTCAGTGAAGAGAACATGCTCTTTTGGTTAGCCTGTGAGGATCTGAAAAAGGAAACAAACAAAAGTGCTGTCGAGGAAAAAGTGCGGCTAATATATGAAGACTACGTCTCAATCCTTTCTCCTAAAGAGGTGCGTGTGTTTAAATGTATACACATAAATGTATGAATTTGCTAAACTCAAAATACACTAATCAGTGAGTGGAGTGAAAAAGGAAGTCCACTGTGAGAACAGCAGTAATTATTCTTATGTTTCATTTGAAAACAGATCTTTCAGTTTAAATACATTTCACCTAAAGTGAATTGCTCTGTATTGAAATGTCAAATCTAAAGGTGAACAATTGTAAGTGTAATGGAGGCTCAGAATCAGTTTGGTTAATTAAATTGCACTGAGCATTTAGTAATAACCCTGCAAAAGTGTGACTGTAATTTCTCTTTCTTGCGTGTAATCCTTTGTCGTTGTTTTCTGTCCAGGTGAGTTTGGACTCCCGGGTTCGAGAAGTTATCAATAGGAACATGCTGGAGCCGACCTCCCAGACCTTTGATGACGCACAGCTCCAGATCTACACGTTAATGCAAAGAGACTCATATCCTCGGTACATGAACTCTTCAGCCTACGCCAGTCTGCTTCTGCACCTGTCAGAGCCATCTGCAGAATCGTAGGCTCTGTCGTTTTTGGTTGTTATTATTTCGTTTTATATTTATTTGTAATTTATTTAGAGTAGACTAGTGGAAGAGGGCCTTTGTGTACCTCACAGGGATTTTACAGCTATAGTGATCTACAGAAGGCCAGAGTCTGGCCTCTTTTACTCTGGGCTTTATTGTCTCAAGTCAGCTGAGGGCTAAGCATCATGAGCTAGCTAACACATCAGATCAACAAAGCAAGACACTCCAAAGGATACGAGTTCAGTTTTGAGATTTTTATTTTTTTGTCTCGTTACTATTCATTTTATATTGTTGTCTTGAGGAAAAAAAGCATGTTATGGACTATATATGTCAAAGTTATAGTATATTTATGATAAGTTGTCTCAATTTTTTTTAATGTGTTTTTGTTTTTGTCTTACAAGATGTTGAAAAGGGAATTTTTCGGCAGATACACCTGCCCGTTTCTGTAAATTGCGTATGAGAATCTAAGATTGCCAAGGTAACATGTCTATTCTACCAAGAGGAATAGATGTGTTTGAAGTCGTCTGCAAGGGTTATATTACTTCCTCTTTCTCACATGTTTATACCCTCTCTTCAGCATGTGTACGTTTCATAGGCTGAAGGTACCCACCACAATTACCTGGCACCCACATATTTTGCAAGTATTTTAAAAAGGGAGTTAATAATGGTATGGTAAATAATAAGACTATTGTTAATATTTGACCCCATTGTCGTAAACGATTGAGGACTGCCTTTTTGACATCTGAGAGTTTGTGCTCCTTTTCCATTATTGCCAGTAATTCTAGATATATAAACATTATTGTGGTTTTACTATTTGTAATTGTGTGCCTCAAATGAGGTAAAAATTATATGTAAAATAAGTTGTACTATACCTGCATACAATTACATTTATTAAAATGGCAATAACTTTGTAATATGACACATATTTTGAGGTCTCCTTTATTTGTTCTGTATTTTAAATTCATGAATTTACATTACTTTTTCCTAAGCCTCTGATCGGATTTTTGCAACTTTCTGCTTGCTTTTTGTATATAAGTCAAAAGATGTTTTAAGGGTTCAATTATAAATCACTGTGACCAATGTACTTTCAGGTCCATATTTAAAATGATATGTAATTTTTTTGGCACTAGAAAACTTTAATGCCATCACACAAGAAAATGAGTATACTTATTGGTGAGTCACAAATGGTCATTTTTAACAAATAATTTTATAAACATTTGGTAAAAAAGACCATAAATTTGTCAATGCAAGACCCAGATATAATCTCAGACCACTTATTAATAGTGACATCAAAGAACCTGCCACTATTTCCATAAAGGTCTTTGACATATCAAATCCTGTGAAACTTGGCATTATAAAGCTTTTGTGTTATTATTACTGTGTTGTTTTTGCCTGCATTTCATGCCATGTTCTCAAAGACAAGAGCTACAATTGGGGAAGTGCCTTGACATTCAGTCTGTGACATCTAAACCAAGTTCTATCCTAATTCAAACCTTTTTGCCACATGAAAAAATAACTGGTGTCTTGCCAATTCTGGTAGTAAAAAGGGTGGTGCTGTCACTTGTCTTAAAGTATATGTATTTGATATGTGCAATTTGAGCAGATGGAAAACAATCAAGTAGATCAACCTCAAATAATCTAAGCCTGTGGTTTGGAGTTATACTGCCTATAAAAGTTTTTTCTTTTGTTATTGTTGTACATTTTATTTTAAAATAAGAGTTTACAAAGAGATACATTTTTAATTAATAACTTGTTTATGTTTATAATATTTGGTTTATATTTTACCACTGAATTGACAAATTGTGGGCATTTCAATTCTTTTAAAATATAATAAAGCACAATTTTATCTAGTGTTCATTAGTCCCATGACTATTGACTCAACATTCAAGTACAGAATTGAGACCAATGGGAATGCATTGCCAAGACCATTTTTTTATATTACAAAGCCACAACAGTACACAAAAATAAATGATTTGAGTTGGTGTGTAAAATCCCCCAAATTGAATGAAAATGAATTAGGAAGTTCAGTCTCAACAAAAAAGACAAAATAACACAAAAACACAGACAAAAAAAGGCCCAGCAGTTTTTTTTACTTGTAGAATTCCTTTTTTTGTTTGGAACTCCTTACCATTATCTTACAAGTCTTTTACAAATAGATCTTACAGAAGAATCATTCAACCAATTTAAGAGCCAACAAGAAACCAAATGTGCACTAATGATTTACTGGTAAATGGCAAAATAAAGGAAACACTTGAGTAAATGAATGGTTCTACTGGATCTGTTATGGTGTGGGGTGCATTTTCCTGGCATGGATTAGGTCCACTCAACATCAATATCAGCATTGGTCACGACTGAACATTTTATGAGTCTGGGCAGCCAGGGATTGTACTGCTTGGTCAAACCTCCCATTCAGGCCTGTGTGTGTTTTGTGTACTAGTACAATGCATTAACTATTGAGGATCACTGAACCTTGAGGTAATTAACCGATGCATAGCATTCAGCACTACATCATATGGTCAAGAGTAGTACAGAAATGATACACCAGAGTGGCTCCTTTCATCTGGGTTCCTCTAGGGACCAGGGCACTGTGGTTGTGCGTGTGTGTATTTTTGTGTAGAGAGGAGTAATTTGTTCAGCAGATTGCCATGAATATCGGGATCAAAATAAAATAATTAAGTGATAATGCACAGAAGACATGTGAAAAGAAAGACAAAAACAACACATTCACTTTAATTGTGTCATTTCGATTAGGAAGATAATATCAGGGATTGCAGATCAATCCTGTGCAAGAGGAGTGATCCTGGGATTAGGAGGAGCAGCAGAAGGGGCCACTCGGCCCCTGTCGGCAACGTTTGTGACCAAAGGTAATGAGAAGGCAACCTCTTATTCAACACTGAAGTGGTTGCACCTGGAAACATTACAAAGGAGAGATGCTGCATTCATCATTCCATTGTTAGCTTCTAGGCTACATTAATAATGCATAAAATTAAAATTCACAACCCTCTGACCATCTTATTTAGATTGGCTTCCCTGTGGTTTATAGCTATAATAAATGTGCCTCGCCGTTGCATTTTTACTACTGTGCATAAAGCTTCCCCCCGCTGTCCTGAAAATTGACACTTTTCTCATACAGTGTCAAAAATCATAGATTTGAGCTAAATCAGTGCTACAAAAGGTTTATTAAGCACATAATGTACAGTAAGTCACTGCAAATAATGTACCTTTGTGCAGAGATCAGTCAGAAATAGAATCAGCTGGCTGTTGTAAGCTTACAGTCAAAGTAGTTAATGTGGATTATTCATACTTGCATTTTAGTCTACAATGCTCCATGTATACAGTCTTAGATGTCAAATTCTGCATTCATTTGCATTCAAATTTCCGATTCTGCATGCCTATAATTCAGAAGCAAGAAGAGTATTTAATTAAACAATAAAAAGATTGGCCTCCAAAATTGTACCCAAATGACTGTCACTACATGACTAATCCATATAATTTAATTGATATTTTATTTCTGTGATTAAGTTAAACAAGTTATGTCTTGGCTTAAATGACTGGAGGATTTAATAAAACATTTTTTTCCAGGTTATTTTATTGCCGTTATCTCTGACGTGCTTGGAGAAGAGACACATATCCTGTGCCTACAAACAAGATGTCTTAAATTTTTGGAATTGCACTTTAGTTGACAACATACATGTAAATGTCATGATTGGAGATGACAGTGACAGTGAAACTGCTGTTCTCAAAGATGATTTCCCATGAAATAAACTTTTCATGATAAATGTTTTCAAATGCAATTTTTTCCAATTTATTTCTTCATATTAGCTAATTGCAGATGTTTCTTTTTCTATCTGAGCTGGAAAATTAGAAATGTAAAACATGATTTTTCACTTTTTGGAGGTAAGGCTACACGCTTATGTTTTTGGCGATTTCCGATGAGATTGACTTTTCATGATAAATGTATTTAAATTTTCTTCCAATTTATTTATTCATATTCGCAAATTGTAGTTGATTCTTCATCTATCTGAGCTGGAGAATGAGAAACTTAAAACTCTATTCATTGATTGTGCTTGCAACTATTTTTGGGTTGTGTTTTGGGGGTCAAGGAGAGATTTGGTGGCCTTTTACAAGGATAAATTGTGCTGTTTTGAATTTGGGGCAAAAGAAAACATGCAGTTCCTTTTTTCGTCCAGCAAATGGCGCCAGCGTACATCACATGTGCTGCTAATAGCAGGATTTCAATACATTTTCTATAAGTAACAGGTACAATGTGAGTGTATGCAACTTTCTCTTCTCCTCTCCTGCCCCCCTCCCCTCCCCCATACACACACACACATAGGTGTAACATATGGGTCAAAGATCAGACATTAAATATTAAGGGTCAGGTCTGACAAACAACAGGTATAGAAAGGCACAGCAGGCAGAGAGGCTGCTCAGTCTCAGACAAGCTCATCACACAATCACACACTTGCATATACTATTCACAGTGTCTCACAGAGTCAGTTCTTTAAAAAATAGTTTATCTGACCGACAAGTCATTGAAAACAAATGTACCATTCTAGCAGATAACTTCACATACATTTTCTGTTCTACTGATCAGCTACAAAAAAAGCAAGTATTAAAATGTTTGTTTGTTTTTAACATTAGTTGATGACTTGTGAGTGGACTGAGCGAACAGAGCCCTGATTTTTATATAATATAATATTAACAGTATTTCTCTCCTCCCTCCCTCTTCCTCTTATATCTCTCTCCTGCCTTTCTCTCTCCTCTCTCTCTGTAGATCATGTTTGAGATGTTCAACACCCCAGCAATGTACAAGGACATCCAGCCCATGCTGTCTCCTGTAAGTGTCCGGCTGAACCACTGGCATCGCCATGTACTCAACAACATTACCAACAACATCACAGTGCCCATCTACAAGGGTTACGCCCTGCCCCACATCATCCTGTGTCTTGATCTGGCCATCCGGGACCTCACAGACTACGTGATGAAGGTTGGAGCACACACGCGCACACACACACACACACTGCATCATTTGTTGTACAAATACAACTATTTTCTATTCTCCTCTACTCCAAATCAACCCCAAATCATTGTTGGACCTCACACCACAACAACCCTAAGAAGTGTGAGCAGTAGCCTTCCAGTGTCTGCCTCATGCATGGAGATTCAACACGCTCAGAGCCAAGGTAGGCATTTCACACACACAAATAGTAGATAAAGATAATAAAAATCAGCCAATTAGGAAAGGAGGAGGTGCTGAAATGACCATCGCTGATTGTCAGAGGACAATCTCCCGAGTTTATTGAGCCCTCACTCAACTCTACGACAAATGGTTGAAAAGCTATGAGACCTCCAATACAGCCAATCATATGTTGATATGCAAATTTATGCAAACGTATTTTGAATTAATGAGTTTCATTACTTGCATTGTTAGGTATACCTAACCCTAACCCTTAACCCTTAACCCTAACACCAAACCCAAACCCAAACCCAAACCCTTAACCATAACATACACAGACACACAGTGGAGAGAGAGAAACTTGCACAGCAGATGGAGAGGCTCACACACTCTGTCTCAGTATCAGACAAGCTCATACACTCTCGTACACTCACAGTCATGCCTTTATTCTGCAATATTCTTCTATTGTGTTTTCTTATTTGCAATATATAAGCTGGTTTATATGGTTGTGGGGAATGTTTGATAAAAAACAATAACAAATCAAAACAATGATGATGCACATGAATGTCTATGGATGGAACTGTAATATAGTAGCATAGCAAAGGGGCTACACAAGTTTCACAAAATGTTCTGTGGATGCTCATCTTTAGAAGGTAGCAAAGAAAGTTCCTGTGTGTATGAATATACACATACATACATACACACACATAGGAACATTATTTTCCTACCTTCTAAAGATGAGCATCCACAGAACATTTAATGAAACTTGTGGCGAACATTGCCATTTCAAGCGCTCACACCCCTGCTCGCAGTGTGGGAAGAGTTCCAGTGAGGCCCACAATCTGAGAAAGCACCAGTTGATTCACACAGGAGAGCTGTATTTCAGATCTGCATCGCTACGAAGGTTACACCAGCAAACTCATACAGAGGAGCACTGGTACCTCTGCTCCCAATGTAGGATCAAATGTGCTTAAAACCTGATGCAACACAAGCAAACTCACACCTCTGCTCCCAGTGTGGGAAGAGCTTCATGCATAAATCAGCCCTGACCAGAAAATGCATACAGGGGAGGGCCTACACCACTGCTCCCAGTGTGGGAGGCGTTACATACGTGCATTGCATCTGACACTACATCAGCAAACTCTTGCAAGGTAGCACCCATATCACTGTTCTCAGTAGCCAGATTTCACGAGGGGCTATTAGCTATGTAACTAAAGCATGCACTCAGGAAGCATTGGATCTTTTCCACTTTGGCCGCTGATGTCATCACTAGATCCCACACAAGGTGAATGTGGAAGGTTGTAATTATGAAGTGCAGCTGCGTGTACATTATTCCTAGCTTTTCACAACCTTGGTATCTTGCAAGCCAGCCAATGTTAGCCAAATCAATATCAGCTGAAATCAATGGCTGTACATTTTTGAATTTTATCCAAAAACAATGTGAATGGATAATTTTGCCCTTCGCTCAAGGATATGCTCAGGGCCTAAAGGTTAGAGTTAGGTCATATTTTAGCCCAACATCTAATCAGTTCTGCTTGTGGAAATGGGGCTAGTGAGAGCTCTGAGAAAGCATGAGCAGACTCATACCACTGATCTGCTTGTTTGAGTATTATGAGGAAACACCATTGTCTGATGTATCTGAAAAAGTACTGTTTAATTGTACTGAAATTAGGACCATGGACAACGTTCTACAAATGGATTACTGTCTGTCTTGTATAAAAGACAAATTATTGATGTTGTCATTGTGATGTAAATGGCTTAATTGGTCCAGGACAAATGCACATACAGGATCATGCATTGCACCCAGGCTCTCCAAATTGTCTTCAGAGGAAAAAAAAATAGAACACCCATTCAAATCCCAATCTCTCTCTGCTGGTGTGAAGGGTAATGATGTGTTTCTTCTCATCTTCCTCTTTTGTGGGTTGATAAAAAAAATAGATTTTAGGGTAAATTTCTGAATTTTAGCTTAGCAATATTTAAGTTGCAAGGTTACCTCATGATTTAACCCACTTCTTAACAGTTTAGATTGTTTTTGTTGTGTTAGATTTTCCTTTCAATAGCCTTTTGAATGTAGGGAAATTTTATGAGACATGTACCGTATGACATTTTAGTGAAATGGATTTTATTAATTATCGCTTCCATATTATGAGGTCAATCTTACCACGTTGAACCTCCGCTTTTCTCTGGAGCGATTTGGGGAACATGATCAGGACAAACAATACAATACAATACATTACGTAAGTACAGACAGTATATGCCGTGGACATTGTGTTTGCCCCTGTCCCTGTAACAGCCATATAGGAGTCAAAGGGCTTAACCTCTAGAACCCACATCATAGACAACTAATTCCATGGCGAGCCTGGTACCCCAAGATTTCAAGACTTAAAGCGATTCACTTCCTGACTACAGTACAGCTACTGGGGACATTCTAGTCCACGTCTAACCGAAGTTCAGTGGCATCAGAACTTAGAGCATTCGCTGCCGGCATATGCAGCTACTCCACATTCTAAGTCCTACAGAGTAGCGTTATCGGGACTCGGATGAATTCGCTGTCTGTATACAGAACAGCTTGTCACATTCCCTTTGTTCCTGCCTTGTCTTTTCCTTGGTCTTGTTTCCCCTGTGTGATTGTTTGTTAATTGTTTTATTATTTTCCATCATTCAATTATCATCCCTCATTACTCCTCATCATGTTCACCTGTTGCCAATTCCATCGTCTGTTCCGGCACACCAGCCTCCCATCATTATCATCAGCCCTGCAGTGTATATCTACACCGGTTTCTCCTTCATTCTTTGTCAGATCGTTGTTTTCCCTTCCTGGCTCATTCCTTGTCTGTCTCTCTGCTTCAGTGGTTTCCTTGCTCGCCTGTCTCCTTTGTTTGTTTATCCCCCTCCCTTGCCTGCCAGCTTCCCAGCTTCCCTGCCTACAAGCCAGCTTCCCTGCTTCCCTGCCTACAAGCCAGCTTCCCTGCTTCCCTGCCTACAAGCCAGCTTCCCAGCTTCCCTGCCTACAAGCCAGCTTCCCTGCTTCCCTGCCTACAAGCCAGCTTCCCTGCTTCCCTGCCTACAAGCCAGCTTCCCTGCTTCCCTGCCTGCCAGCCAGCTTCCTTGCTCGCCTGCCTACAAGCCAGCTTCCCTGCTTGCTTGCCTGCCAGCCAGCTTCCCGGCCTGCCCACGTCCGTGCCTGCCTGCCTGCCCACTTCCTTGCCTGCCTCCTTTGTCTGCCCTTTCCATTGTTCCCCTGTGCCAGTCATCGTGTATATATAATAAATACCCTCACCTTATCTCATCCCTGTGTCAGTGTCCTGCGTTTGGGTCCAGCCCGTGTATCATTCATAACACAGCTACTCGACATGCCAAGCCCGTTACCCTAGATCCGATGCAGGACTGACTTGTCAGCGCAGAGGGACTGAGCCGTACAGTCCGTGCGGCCTCGCTCCGTGCGTGTTACAACCTTCCCTTTCTAGCGTTAAGAGGGGAAGAAGAAGACATAGGTTGAAACGATGATTTGCACACTTATTTCAACCTTAGCAAAATGTCACAAAACCGACATTACACAATACATAACAGAAAACATACAAGACAAGGCAGTATAACAGATTCCTCAAACATAGAAAACTAGAACGCAGAGCGCCTGGAGCCTTCGTTAAGTGAATGAACTCCCCGAGCTGGATTTGGATATTCCTTTTATACACCTCTGACAAACCTTAAACGATACCCCAGCTGTTGGTTATTTTGACAAAAGACTGTTGTTTGCCTGACGGGCCAGATTGCGGGTTTACAAGGCTAGCAGAATGGTGAGTGCCCCCACCCTGAGGGAACGATTGCATCACGTGTTATATGACCATCCCAATCTTCCTGTTGGTAGTCATAAATCTATTGTCGGTGGCCAGAAATCGTGTTATTCCAGCCAACCGTTGGTTCCCAGGATGTTACCAGATCCCTGGCTTCTCGGAGTGGGGGATATGGCATGTCCCAGGAAAACACAAACAACTTCTAACTTCTGAACAGTTGCAAAACCCTTAATGGATATGACATGACGCAGGGGAAAAGATACAGTAATTCTGCTCACTAGAACCTATTACATATGTACAGTGTATCACACATACAGTAATTCTGCTCACTATAACCTATTACATATGTACAGTGTATCACACGTTCAGTCCCAAAACCTGTGATGGGGGGGTTCAATCCCAGGTCAACCATCTGTTGGAATGTGGGGAATGGACAGGGCAGGCTGCAATCATGTTTATGGTGGCAATTTCCCCGTCCCCCCTTTTAACCAATGATGGGTTCACCAGATGACAGAACTCAGTGCAGGGAAGGAGAGGGGCTGGCTATTCAAATCATAGAGCCAGCTCTTTACAACCCTACACAAAAATATGAACTTGGATCCCTAATGTGTATGATATGAGGGTCATTGATATATAAAGCAATTTTGATGTGTTTGTCAAAGGAAAATGAATGAATTAAACTAAATGAATAATGGAAATTATAACAACCAGTAAGCTAGTTACTTAAGCTTTTGTATCAAAATTCTACATAGATAAATGAATTGTTATTGTTGTTAAAACCCTTTCGAAATTGTGTTTCTGAAGTGGTGAGCTGTAGTTCACAAACATTTATTGGGACACCAACCTACCTCAGTTGATTTTGGTCTTCTGTTTTGTTTGTTTCCACCCTTATATGATTTCTGCACACTCGCACATTCCAAACGAATCACACACACACACACACACACACACACACACACACACACACACACACACACACACACACACACACACACACACACACACACACACACACACACACACACACACACATATTAAAGCACACACATAATATATCACACTCTGTCTTCTCTGCAGTCTGATTAGGCTGCAGGCCTTGAGAGAGGTGCCAGGGAGGGTGGCATGGGCCTGGTCAGTATCTTTATTATGTGTATTATAAAGACAATGAACACGGATGTTAAATATATCTATGTGACGGGGTGCTCCGGTAGGGGTGGGGGAAGATTCCCCAATGTTTCAATAATAATGAGTGTGAAGATATGTCTGCAGTGCGTTTATGGTTTGACCTTGGACGGCTCTCCCTGTGTGTACACATTGGTTAAATAAACGTTTGTTGTTCTACCTGCGGCTGCCTCCTCATCTCTGGGTCCTGGGGTAATACACCTGAGGGGTCTCTCAGACCACCAACTCAGCAGTCTGTTTTTGCTTTTTATCAGACTTTTCCATATAATGAAAGTCCATTATACCTGTCAACCCTTAATGCGCCACTGTCTTTAATTAATGCTAGCATCTTGACATTGCACCTTGACAAGGAAAATAGACCCCAAGGTGTTTTTAGTTTATGGGGAGTGCCTCCTTTGAGGAGGTTAAGCACTGTTTTCATCTGTTTGCAGACACATCACAATCAGCATGGCTCATGGATTGAAAAAAAGCACTAATAAAAGAACCTACGCTTAAGAGACACCGCAAACTAATTACTCTGTTCAATTAAGAGAATGAAAGCTACATGTCAAAACAAACTTTGATACTATTTTGGTTTGTTGCAGACTTGGCACCATTATGAAATATCACTATTACTAGTCCAATTTCTAGTAGAACTAGAAAAGGCAGTCTTTTCATTTTTATTTGTCTCTAACTGGAATGAGCGGGAA
Organism: Aldrovandia affinis; assembly: GCA_029706075.1. Lineage (NCBI taxonomy): Eukaryota > Metazoa > Chordata > Actinopteri > Notacanthiformes > Halosauridae > Aldrovandia > Aldrovandia affinis. The sequence continues at coordinate 545,630 of JAINUG010000240.1, read as the reverse complement.
TATTCTTTTGTGCATTCTTCCAAACACAACAATACATCAATGAGCTCTAAAACTTTTATTTCACTAATAAAATAATTAAATTACATTTCCACCAATACTCATTCAGCGCCCGATATTCCCAGTGCATTTCTCACATTGTATTTGTGTCATCTACATTGAACACAACATGTATTCCCGTGTCCCTCGCATGGCACCTTATTACCGTGGATGCCAATGAAACCTTTGTGTTAAAACATGGTTCTGTGTACAGTTCCTAAACACTCACATGCCTGGAAGATGAATCTTCACACTCTAGGTAGGCAATATGAGCATGCTTGAAACAGGCAGTATTTCTGGGCTGAGGGGGTAATGTGATGCGTACAGGTACATTTCTACTTAAACTTTGAAAGTTTCAGATATTTTTTATGGCAGCATAGATGGTCAGTTAATTTACTCATATATCCCTAATTCAAGTTATTTTTGAAAGAGAAACACTGACCCCCGATAACGTTATTAGGATCAGAATATTTTACTCGCATATATCACTAACTCACACATACAGATCACACATAGACGTCACAGTTGAGGAGTATGCGCTTTCAACCACAGTTGTCCCTAATTTATGATGTCTTTCTCTCAGACTTCCATGTCAACATCTTAACCATTGTTTCTCATGAAAGATCAGCAAGTTCAGTAGTTTTCATCATTGAAGCTCCTGCCAAACATGCCCCAACAATTACCCCTCTTTGAAAGTCACTGAGATCTCTTCTTCTAGCTATGGTAGCCAAAATAATGGGAAACTGGGCCTGCACAGCATTCATACATGACCCTAAGCATGATGGGATGTTAATTGCTTAATTATCTAAAGAACCACACCTGTGTGGAAGCACCTGCTTTCAATATACTTTGTATCTCTCATTTACTCAATTATTTCCATTATTTTGGCTGTTACCAGTAGATATGTAAGCCATGAAGAATAAATGTCCCATGTTCACATCCCAGGATATTTAATCAGTCAGATCAGTTCTCAGACAATTCATACTTTAGTTTTCTGTGATGTGCAAATGACTTCATAAAGATGTTAAATTTTTAAATTTTTACCATTGCTAATGTTAATTTTTTTGATTGATTATAGACGGATACGTGAAAGCCCTGGGGTCTGGACACCTTGTGACTGAAATGAAACCATGCGAGGAAAATTAAGACAAATCAAATGGCAACTTACCAAACCTGTTCATCAGAACGGAGTTTGGCAAGCATTGAAATACACAGTGTTGAATTAATTTCTATCTATCTATAAATGTGGATTGGAAAGTACCAAATTATAATATATATATATTAATATATTGATTGACTGCTACTTATATACTTATATACTTCTCCAGATACAAAGTGCAATATGGGAAGAGTGTAGATATGCTGTCTGTATGTCTGTATTTACGCATATGCATGTATATACGTATAGTATGCACATTCCGTATGTATGAATTGTTAACTGTTTCTTATCTTGACATGACCTACATTTTACATTTTACATCTTTACATTCAATAAAGCCAGATTCTATTTATTCCATTGTAAATATTCATGTTTATTGCTTTTTCATGAGAAAGTGAAGGGAATGTTCTCCTCCAAGCAGTTTAGAGAGAAATGAAGACAAAAATGAAGACAAACTTCCACCCAACACATAACCGCTAAATAATGGTCCAATTAATATTTATATTCTGTGTAAAGGACAGTGTATTAGTTTGGCCACATGATCCACTGTATTGTTCCTGGATGAATGGGACCCCACAAATCATGACTTTCAAAACATAATCAAGGCAAAAAAAAAAAAAAGAATTCTCCACACTCAATGCACCACATCCTTGGTTCCATCACACTTGACTGGCAGATCAGTCAGAGAAGCGCTTGTTCTCCTCCAAGTAGTTGTAGGGGTCTCCCTGGAAGGGCAGTGGGGGTGGGTGATTGTATATACCCATCACGAATATGACGATTGTGCCCACCGTCATGACCGGCGTCACCAGGAAGAGGCAGAGCCGGTCAACTGTCCTGGCGATGCCGCTCCAGTTGTCCTTTTCCTGTTTTGGATGGGGGGTCGGTGGTGGTTATTTTAAACAAAATATAATTTAGCTGAAGGGCTACCTGTGATTTGTCAAGGCTTCTAAGGTAATGATGTGGAACTTAATGAAACCTGACATTTTTGGTATCCTTGTAAGGAACACTAAATGCTCAGACAACATGACAAACAAAATCACAAAAGTAATCTACATCAATGTTTACCTCTTATTATTTTGACATTTTAACTCTACTACACATTGAATAGTTTATTAATCAGCTGCCGCTCGTTGGGTGTTCACCCACGTCACCCCTCTACTCTCCTCTCTGCACTGGCTCCCCATCGCAGCACGTATCAGATTCAAATCACTGGTGCTTGCTTTTCAAGCGGCCAGAGGTACTGCTCCTCCTTACCTCCAGTCACTCATCACTCCCTACACCCCTCCCAGACCCCTCCGCTCCGCCTCCTCTGGTAAACTGACTGTCCCTTCCCTCCGGCCGCCTGGCAGCCGCTCCTCGCGGTCTCGCCTCTTCTCTGTCCTGATCCCTCGCTGGTGGAATGACCTTCCGCAATCGGTCAGGACCGCGGAATTACTTGCGATCTTCCGCAAGAGACTCAAAACCCACCTCTTCAGACTACACTACCACTGAACTCTGTCTATCTAGCTAAATTGTCTTCACCACTGTTTACTTACTCCAAAAAAATACTTACTCCTTCCCAGTGTTACAGGTATGGTACGCAGATGCCTGCTATGATGTCTATTGCTGTATTCCTGCACTGATCTCATGCGCTAACTATGATTGTTCCTACCATGTATTAATGCACATCTTGTAAGTCGCTCTGGATAAGAGCGTCTGCTAAATGCTTAAAATGTAAAAAAATTAAAAAAAAATGTAATATCATGTGACAATGTATTTGTTGGTCAAGATATGAACCTTGATTTCATAGGAAATTAGACTATGAAAAATTAGAAATTAGGAAATGGGACAATTTGGAATATTTCAGGGCTACTCATCTCTGGGCCTGGAGGGCCACAGTGTCTGCCGGATTACTGCCAGGTACTTTTCCACATCATTTTTTTTATCCACCAATTTGGCATGCTCAATGCCCATCCCATTACCACAACATCCTCCATCATTTTGGGAGGCGTACACATTAGCATGTATTTTTCTCAAAGGCTCGTTCTGCCAGTTGCCACTACTTTTCACTCTACAGTCAGCTGACTTGTGCAGCCATTGCACAGGAGGACTGCAGTCCATGTACAGCTGGTGACTCAGACAGCCCGCAGGTGCTCAATTAGCCAGCTGTTGGGAGGAGCTAAATACCCCTGCTGATTAAACTCAACCTGGATTACAACCTCCCTCCCTGGGTGATGCAAAGGCCAATCATGTCACCCTCAAGGATGGCTTTATAAGTGGGCACATGGGGCCCAGGTCAACATGATCATTTGTCAAATAGCCTAACTTTTTATTTTATCGCATTTGTATTTGTATTATATTTATAGAGCAAAGAAGTAAGAAGGATTCTTGTTAATAATAACAATAATATACTTTCAACAATAATGTCATATATCGAGAGTCGATATTCAATGTTATGTATATATATATATATATATATATATATATATGTGGGCTATTATATTAAATATTATTTAATTAGGAATAACTATGACAGTTAGCCTACTAACCATGATTTAAAGTATCCAAAAAAGTAACATATCCTTTGAATAATATACAACTTGCATTTCATAAAACATTGCTTAATTTCTCCATTATTAACAATCTATATAGTTCCCACAAAATATTTAACATAAACCTGCCTGTAACTACTTGAATCAACAGATTTTAAATCTGGGATGACAAAAATGGGGATGACAGCAGCGCTGATAAAGCCACCGCCAGCAATGATACAAGTTTAGCAGCTACAGATTCTGCTGCAGCTAGTGGGTGAGCTTCAACAAGCGAGCTAGCTAGAATTGACATCTGACACTTTTCAAATACCCAGCCAACATCGGGCGAGGTGTGCTAGTGCTTAATGGTTTTCCAACGCCAATTCTGGGCCTTTGTGGTGCCAAAGCCATGCTATCTCGATGCCTCAAGCCTGGGTTGCTAGCCCTCTGAAATGGCCTGTTCCCAGACGGACCATTTGCTGGTAAGGGGCGAGGTTTCACATGATTTCTTACATATGGTTTTCTTTAAAGCTGCTTCAACATGACAAAAACAGGAGCATCACACAAACAATAGATTCAGGCTCCAAGTCTTTAGCTCGCTGGTCGTCAATACTTTCAGGAATCACTTTCGGGGAAACATGTTTGAATGGGGGCAGGAGGTTTACACCGTTAACACTCACATCAATGTAGAAAGGTGGGGTTAAGTGTGGCGCCAGCCCCTCTGAACCCTGGTCTGTGGAAAAGGAGATGAGCCAGTGGCCGGGGTCTTTGGCATAGTTAATGAAATGTTGAATAGACCTGTCTTAGTTAGTAAATGAGCAGTTCTGCAAATAGGGATTGAGTAGGTCTCCCTTCATGAAAGGGGGGGTTGAGTAGATCTGCCTCAGTAGATAGAGATGAGTAGTTCTGGCTTAGTGCATGGGGTTGAGTAGTTCTGTCTTAGTAAAGGAAGTTTAAGAAGCTCTGCCATTGTGAATGGAATTTGAGTAGAATGGTCTAATTGAAACTGAGGGCCAAATACAGAAAAATTGGCTGGGCCACTATTGGGGGGGGTGGTGCTACGCGAGGCCTGATTTTCTTGGTGAATGGACCAGTTCGTTTATTTCGAGTTTTTCGTTTATTTCTGCCTGTCTTTAATGAATGGAGGCAGTTGATTTCGTTTTCAGACTTGTGGTGAAACCTTTATTAATATTCCTTATATTGGGGTTAAGGTCTAAACCTGTCTTGGTGAATGAATGCTTTACATTTTTACATTTTAAGAATATTTCAAGATGTGCATCAATACATGGTAGGAACAATCAGTTAGCGGACATGGAATTGACATCATTGTCTGTTATGCCTTTTTATGAAAAATGGGACTTGCCTTTATTAATATGGGGTTAAGTAAACCTGTCTTGGTGAATGAGCTTGAATATTTCTGACCAGGATTGAGATCAGAATGGGGGGGCCCAGCAGATAGCAAAAATTGGCTATTCAGCAGCCCTGCATTCTTGAATGAGCAGGGGTAGAAGAGGAAAGCTTGTGTGTTTGTTCTCCACTGGCAGGCCCTTACCTCACTGTAGTCATTTTTGTCATGCATATTCTTCACAATGTAATTGGCCCCTTCCACAGCTGGCTTCATCTCAGCATACAGCTGCTCAGTGGCCTCTTCATCACTACCATCCTCTCTCTTGTACACTGAAATGGGACAGATGTTAAAGACAATGCAGGATAATAGCTATCAATATGAAATCAATCATGGCGTGCTGCTTTTTTTTCAGTGTTACATCACTGAGTGCATATGGGATTGTGGCATGTTGTATTGTGGCATGCAGTGCTGTGTAAAGTTCATGACATAATAACATCAGTTTACTATCAATGGCAGTTTTAGCTTGTCATTTTTTGTGTATTACACGTCTCACTCACTATTTCTGCATTAGCAATATGGTATGACTTCATTAGCTTAAAATTCTAGCTAGCTCCAATTGCTCTTAAACTGTTATCATAGCCAATTAAGTTAGCTATTGCTAGCCAAGGCAGGTATTGCTGTCAGTGGTCTTGGTGCTGGCAATATGACAGGCCCCAGAGCACCACCTAGTTTTGCGAGTTAAATGCACTCTTGGAAATCTGACATATCAAAACATGGCATTTATTAGAAATAGACCCTGAATTGTTTATTGCCACTTTCAAAGATTTTAGCCTCTTTAAACATCTGTTTTTCACCACATTAATCGTCTTTAATTTGTCATGTGAGTACCGGTACTCTAACTTCATGTTGATGCTTCACTTAATTTAGTTAACATAAACAGTTAAGTGTACCTGTGACACCAATTATTTTATGCTTATTATTTAATTACAGTATTTTATATTTACAGTATTAGCAAGCATTTCTTTCACTGCATAGCTTTATGAAGCTGGCAGATGTTCCTAGCCACATTTGGTTGAAGATTTCTGGTTGAAGATTTTTAAAATAAAAGTACATTATTGGAGTAGATTTGGGACAGTATTGCGTATTTTATGATACAAGCACCATATTTCTCACACAGGTAGAGCAGGTGCCAGGAGAGATTTTTTTTGCTATAATCAGAATGTTTGTAAACAAAGCTTTAGAGCCTCTAAACTTATTCAGGTGGTTGTGAATTGTATATGATAAAATTGGAGGTTTCTTATTCCTTTCATTTTTATTTTTATTTATTTAACCATTCTTTAGCCAGGCAAGTTAATTGAGAAGTTCTCATTTACAAGCATCAGGCAAGAAATGGTATAGCACAAGACGTTGTTGCATTATGTGTGTGGGGACATGGTCACATGTTCCTGATGACCAGTAAAATGTAAGCTGTTCCGCCTGTCTTTGCATTGTGTCATGACACATGCATTCTCTGTGTGTAACTTGCCTGCAGCTGGGGTTTGAGAGTGCATTCTCTGTGTGACTGACCTACATTGGGTGTTTGAGAGTGCGTTCTAGGTTTGAAAGTGTGTTCTCTGTGTGACTGACCTGCGGTGGGGGTGGCCCGAGTGGCAAGCCCATGCCTCTCAGACTGCTTCTCGAACATCAGCTCGCTGCGGGCCTTGATGCTGTAGTACTCTTCTGCTTTGGCGATGTACCCCACGGAGCTGGAACGGCGGGGGAGGGCCCCCCCTTCCCACATGGGCTCGCTTTCTGCTGGATGGGACATGTGTAGGAGGCGGGGCAGCCTCTCCAGGAAGAACTGCACCCAGCCGGGGGGGAGGCAATGTGATCAATAATATATATATAAATATATAAAGCTATTTTTAATACAGTTTCTCTCACTCTGCTAATTGTAATTCCTGGTTGTATTCGCAAGCCCGTCCCATCACTGCAGCCTTCTCAGTAAATTCTGGAGAGCGTAGATAAGTACACTGTCATATCGGAGGAGAACGAGTGCTGCTGACACTACAGCCAATCATGTGCTGCCCCATGGAGCTGCCAGCTACAGTCGGAATACGGTCTGTATTCAATGGCAGGCCCATCCACAAACTAGAACAGTGTCTTATCAGGATGAGCCAACCAGCAGCCCCCTGTGGGGAGAAATTTACCAGTGTTCACCACTGTCTGAGCAATTTAAAATCCCTGTTCATTGAAACAATGTTCAGATGCAGTATTGGTAATAACTAACAAATAAGAAGAGGCCATTACAGGGGTTTGCTGATCAAACTCAAGGGTCACATTAGTTACCCATCCCCCCCCTCCCCCACCCCCCATTTCAGTATCAGACACCCATATTTTGGGTATTTTATTACTCACAGTCTTCCTCCCCTCACTGACTCCCTAATCCCTTTCCATTGCTGCAATATTAATTAGACACTGTTACTGGGTTTTGGTCACATAGCCCAATGGTTCTCAAATTCTGCCCTGGACTGCCACCGTGTAAACAGGTTTTCTTTCCACCAATCTCTTGCATAATTAAGGTTGTTGAAAACATGTGTTTAGGTTGCTTAACTTTGTGCTGAAACAGATTTGAACACAATTCAGGTTTGGCTTAATTTGACTGATTAAATGTCCTTAAATTATCTAGAATATATGTATATTTTTCTAAATAATTTGTTTATGATTTATCCCATTTTCTCCCAATTTAGTAGCCAATTAACCCTCTATTTTTCATGTCAAACTCGTATTGTAAGTTTGCTGCTGTAGCCCTGTGACCACCAGTGACACAGGCGAAGTATCATCTCCTCTGAGATGGCCAAGCTGTCGACTGTAACTCCGGTACTTTGTAACTCCAAAGCCACTAGACTACCCGGGAGGCCCAAATACAGTATATGTATATTTTTAACATGAATAACATTCTGTGGCATTAAGAGGGTAACATTAAATCATCCATCATTAGACATTAAAAATGTTTAATTAACAACAAATTATGACTCAAACCCACTGCAATTTTGCACTGATAGCCTTCACTCAGCTAGCCTACACCAAACAACTTTTGAGCCCAATCAGCTCTTCCTCCAGCTCAGGGCAATACCCCAAATTTATGTCCTAATTTATGTCACCGCATCTCATATATCTTTCTGTCCAAAAATCTGATACTTTTTCAGCTTTCAGAACAGTGTGTTCAAGAGCTTCAGAGTGTCCAATAAAGCAGTTTGACAGACATCTGTAAGGACAAATTGTTTCCTGAGGATTGGGTAAGGGTTTCAGTTGGCCATTGCTGATGTCAAACCCCCTGTAGAATTTGAAGCACAACATTTTTTGCACAGGTGCAGGCCTGGATCATCCAATGGGTTTATGGGCACATGCCCAGGGGCCCATATCAGTAAACAAATTAATTGGACTGGTAAAATAATACTGTAGGCGGGTTTAAGATGAACAACGTCAATTTTGAATTTTGGCTTTATTTATCAAACAGGCGGAAATAGCCTTTTTAGGTGCTTGGGGTTAAAAGGTTAAAACAATTAAGAGCTCATACTTCAGGAATTGCAATTATGGTTGGAACAAAAACCAGAAGACACAGCGACACTCCAGGACTGAATTTGAGAGCCACTGGTCTAGACTGTTCTGAGGGGGATTTTCAAGAGCTGCCAATTGCTAACCCATACCAGCTCACCAACACCTCTTCAAGCAGCAACTTTGCTTTCACAGGTCTCCCAACCAAGTACTAACCAAGTCCACCACTGGTTAGCTTCAGCAGTTTCACAGCACAAGGGTACAGGGTGGTATGGCTGCTATCAACTGGTAATTATAACTGCAGGGTAAAACAGTGAGCGTACTTGAGAGGAATAGCCCAGGTGAGCTAAAAGTTTAGACGGCAAGTACCTCTTTGGTCCACTCTGACATGATGTGGGTGCTGGGGGTTCGGAAGTGTAGGTTGAGCACGATGACACAGTTTAGGACCACAACCGTGACCAGAACCATGATGAACATGAGGTACCTGGGAGGGGGCAGGTTCTTTATCTGTAAGTGCATGTAAATGTGAAAGACTATCTTTTTTATATGCTTTTACCCCTTTTACCCCTTCCAAATTTGGAATGCCCAATCATATTCTCAATCTGTGTTCACTGCAACCCCGATTCAGGAGAGTGTAGACAAGCACTTTCCTCCGAAATATGTGATGTCAGTTCCCACTTCTTTTCCCACTGCAGATAAGCATGCACACACAGGCATGAGTCAGAGGAAGACACTTCATGTGCAGCTTTATACAGGCAGATGCCCGATTGACCAGGGAGGTTGCTGGTGTATGACGAGACACGGTCATCCCCACTGACTGAATCCCTCCCTCCCTAGGCAATGCTACTGCCAGTTATGCATAGCCTTGTCGGCACTGGCAATCCATACCAGACCGTGGGGCCCGTATACACACTAGAACACTGCCTTAACAGAATAAGCCAGCCAGCAGCCCAAGACCGGGTAGCTTTATGCCTGCATACAGTATAAATCTGCACATCACACCTGCTCTTCACACATATTTACTGGAATCCTGGTTCCTTTTGTTGTTGTTGCTTCTGTGATATGAATATCAGCATAATTGATGTATTAGCCCGAATGCTGCTACCCTTCCTATCTAATAGGTGCGTTAGCACATGCAGCAGACATCACATACTTGACGATGAGAGGGATGGCCATGGAGGTTTCAGGCAGACGCTGTGAGATCAGCAGCAGGAAGACAGACTGGGCCAGGAGCACAGAGATGGAGAGGGTCATCTTCTCCCCACCTGCAACACACACACACACACACATACTGAAACACTGTCTCAAACACAGAACACACACAGATGCACATACTGACACAATGACTGTGTCTCAATTGCCTGTGAAGGACACATTTTAAGGCAGCAAGACATTTGCACACTTTGAGGCTGTCTCAATTGGAAGTCATCAAAAAAGGACCCTTTTAAGCTGCCTTATTTCAGCCAAATTTGCCGGTTAAACTATCCAATAACTCTTTGGGACAAGGTCCAAAACTATTAACTTATGTTAAATTAATGTCAGACAGTGTCACTGATCTGGTAGTGACCGCGGAGGTGGTTTACACAAGTGGAATAAACCACTTGATTTATGTCTTTATGTCTGAAAGCTTTTACTGTTAAATTGTGTAATACATTTTCTTAATATGTTGGATGTTTTGCGACATGCTGAACTTTCCATAAGCTAGTTAGCTAACTAGCTAGTAATCGCCATAATAGCTAACATATGAGGGAAGCCGACAGGACGTTCGCTGCGCATAAGAGTGGCCCTGTAGTACTGGGTTACGGTCGACAGCCTGGTGAGTGCCGTTTCGGAGGAGACGTTACTTCACCTTCGTCACTACCGGTCGCAGGACTACAGCAGCGAACTCACATTACTAGGGGGGACTGACATAAAATAGCGGGTCTAATTGGCTACTAAAATGGGATAAAATCAGAAACAAACAAAAATAATTATTGTAATAATTTGGTTTTGCTGAATATAGTAGCTACCTAGCTAGATTGTTGAAAGATGTATAAAAAAATTGCATTGGCTGTTGGACCATAAGCCCTGAGAACACGGTTCTAAACACTGATCTCATGTGCACTGCTCAAATGCTCTATGATGTAATCCTACCTTCAAAGTGTGCATCAAATGCATTTTCTTTTGAGATAACTAATCCTTTTCTATGCTGCTTGTGGAGGCAGCTGCCTCATTGAGACACAGCTAATATAAACAGAATACACAGATGCACATAATTACACACTATCTAACACACACACACACTCACACACACTGTCTCAGCCACTGTAGACACACATACACACATATTGACGCACTCTTTCAGAGATAACACACACAGACATACCTACATACTGCCACAGCATGCAACGACCATGCGTGCGTGGGTATGTGTGTCAATGTGTGTTTGTGTATGTGATTTGACTGGCTGTTTTCCACTTCACTGTTCTGCACTGCAGCAGCAGGAACATGATGCGCTGTCACTTAAAAAAAAAAAACAAACTTGAACTGGTGTGCATGAGCGAAGACACGACTGCAGACACCCGATACAGGCTTTAACTGCCAGCTGAGCACCACCCCACGGAGCCCCGACCGGACTCACTGTCAGCAGGGAGGTAGTACACAAGCGAGGCCATGAAGGAGATGAGCACACAGGGGACAATGATGTTGACAACGTAGAAGAGGGGCTTGCGCTTGATGATGAGATAGAAGGTGATGTCCTGGTGCTTGTTGCTGTCCAGCGGGATATTCTTGTACGTGTTCTTCCGGGCCGGCTTGTGGACGATCTCCCACTCGCCATTCTCTGTGACAGCGGGAGAGAAATAAGATGGACACCGGGGCGATTAGGGGTGACCAGGATAATCCAGGTGTGTCACCTGACCCTGACCCTGCCTACTTGACTCTGCCCTGCAGCTGGATGCCCAGCAGAAGGACACCAGATCCCCAGGGAGGAGAGAATCGGGTACAGCAGAGGAACACTCAGAGAGGAACCCCAAACGCAGACTTTACCTGTGAAGCCCTCAGGGTCAATAACGATCCACTCCACCTTGTAGGTCTTGTTTGTCTTATCGTCTATCTCCTCTTTCAGGTGCATGCTGATCTCTTTGGCATTGTAGGTCAGGGAGCTTTCGAGAGGGGGACAAGGGAAAATAATATTCTCACAACATTCCCTCAATGTCAATGTTATAATCAAACAATAATAGAACTTGACAAGTGGAAAATAAAGAAGGTCTTGGGTTCGATTTTCTGTGTGGAGTTTGCATGTTCTCCCCGTGTCATTCCCCACAGTCAAAGACATGCATCAATGTTATAATGGTGTGTGTGCAAACAAGGGTGTAATGCTGGGAGAACTGACTGGAATAAGGGTCAGAGATTTATGGCTAATTTCAAGCTGACTGAGCTTTCTTTCTATTGAGACCCATGGCACTTCCACACTTCCTCAGAATGTAGACTCACTTTCTATTTTTGACGGTTATTACGATGGAATGTGTGAGTGAGTGAGGGGAATGGAAAGTGTATAGTTCATTTAAACTTTAGGGAAAGCTGTATATTGTCAGCATAATGGACAAATTACAATTTTGGACAAATGGACAAAGTTGTGAGGCATTTTTATATTCCACAAAGTATGACAATACAATGACGCTGAACATTTTTATATATTCATTGTAAACCGTGCTTTAGCTACCATGAGTAGGGCTTGAATTTTTCCAATTTCATTTACAGTATGCTGCTTATCTATACACTGTGGAAATGAAACTGCAAGGTCATTGAAATGTTGGTGGCTCAGTAGGAAAGTGGTTCTGTGTGGCTCAGTAGGTAGAGCTGTAGTGTGGGTCGAAGGTGGAAGAGCCACACGCAGATTTCACGGGTATCTAAAAGCTGGATGCAAGCGACCAGCCACTAAATCTGAACACAGACTAGGGAGCGGGAAACAAAAGAAAACCCCAGGACAAACTCCACAGGACTAAACCCAACAGAAACAACCCTAGTGGGGCAAACCCTCCTCAACGAGGCGCGTTGAAAACAAATAGCTATACTTTAGCTCTGGGGAACAATAGCCCCGACAAACAAAGAGTAGAGATAACTAAATAAGACCCTCTCTCTTTAACTGAGAGAACCACAGAGTGGTAAGCTAACCCTTTGTTTGAAATAATACGAAGTACCCTCTCTCTTTAACTGAGAGACCACAGAGTGGAAAATTAACCCTTAGTTAGATGTAATACGCCCCATCCCTCCCGGGCGTACCTTCTCTCTTTAACTGAGAGACCACAGAGTGGAAAATTAACCCTTAGTTAGAAGTACCGATGCCTGCAGAGCGTAATAATGGTTTACACAGAAGCGTTTGTAAAATGAGGAAAACGCAGAACTTAAATAGAAGGCGGAATGAACACTGATAATCCACAGCTGGACGTGATCGGAAAACACACCGATGAAAGACCATATAAGGAAGGTGGCTATAACAATGATTCCTCACACAAAACCAAAGAAAACAAGCCATCACATGGTCAAGCGCCCTCCAGCGGCTGAGCAAGGTAAAACCGTGACAAGAGCATGGTGTTGACAACGCTTAGGTTGTGGGTTCGATTCCCACTGGGGCCGCATATACTGAAAAATGTATGCATTCACTACTGTAAGTCGCTTTGGATAAACAGCGTCTGCTAAATTGCATATATATATAAAGCCTGATTAAAGGAATCGGTCAAAATCAGCCACTGGTGACCCCCGAATGCCCTGACTACCTAATCTCTTGCTCAGAAAATAGCGGGACAGCAGATGAGTCAGACTGTGGGGGCAATTATTTAGGGTTGGGGACACAGTTTGTGGATTGCAACATTTTTCCCATGTCATGCGATACCCTCCCCCCCACCTACCATATCACACTATTTCCGTGAGAAAAAAATCATGCAAAAAACTCAATCATATTTCTTTACTACTTATTCTTGGACTGGTCTCTGCAATTGACTTGGTGTTTTCTGTGCCTCAATAAATTCTCTGGGTCTACACTGTTCTATGCATTTGATTGTCACCCCTCGATGAGGGCGTCTGCTTAAATGCCTAAATATGAATGTATATGTTTGCCCCCTCACCTGAACTTGAGGGTGCAGTTCTGCCAGTCGAAGGGGAAGTAGTTGACATTGATGGGACAGGAGCTGCGGAAGATGGCAGGGGGCAGCCAGTAGACGAACCCGTCAGGGTACACCAGCACGTTGCTGTAATAGGCGACTTGGAACTGGGCATCATTGCTGTGGAGGGGGAAAGAAGGGCGCATCATTAAGGAGTGGTAGCACGGCAGCAGAACAGCACGCCGTGGCACGATTAACAGGCAGGCCGCTCCTCACTGCCCCTTCTGTCACTTTATCCTTCTGTGAAGAGAAGTGCTAGGAAATCAAACGGGTTTGTATGGATTTGTCTCAACCTGACAGTGTGAGGAGGAAATATGAAGCGGATGATGATGCAGGCTGGCACAAAGTTCAAATTTTTCATCTGTGCATCTGTGGGGTTCACGATAGTATTCCATAAAAAAGCATACTATGTTTTAAGGAAGGAGATGAGTTGTTTCTGTTTTTTGTTCCTAGGTTGATTGCAGGTTGAAGAAAATCCTGTTCGATATTCAGAGAAACATGTAGATTTGTTTGAATAGTTTTTGAATATGTGTGTTACAGCCCTGCCAACATTGGGAAATGGTTTTCAGTAGCACTTGCGGAAAAACTGTTGAGGGGCGAGGTATTCCTTTCGTTAGTTAAAAATCAATATTCAATATTTCCCAGGAAAGTCACCTTGCTGACAAAAACTGAAGCCTCTTTTGAAAGTGCTTTGACAAAGCAGATGGTCTTTGGTATAAATTATTTCCGTGAAGTACAAAATATGAAGCAAACCATAGGGTGGGGGTTCCACACAATTCATCACTGTTATAGGCTATAAGCTGTCCAAATAAGAAGGCCAGGAGCAGGTTTCAATAATATTTCTTTATTTTTTTATAATTTATTTAATATTTGAATTTTTAATTCTGAGGATTCTGGCCAATTTCACCCTCTTACAGTCCCCCTACCCCCTCTCCCCTTACAGTAAGTAGATCATACAGGTATGTGTCTGGAAGGTGCACCTTTATAAAATAATTTCCTATGTTCATATCAAGCTCCACCTTTAAAAGGCATGGACATGGCCACTTACTTTACATTCGTGATCAAGGATAACTCTTACCATTTTTCATCTTGTACATTCTCTAAGCCACTTATGCAACTGGATTCATACCCTCAGGTCTAGGGCTGAACTGGGACTGTATCCATTACAGTACACACTCTCACATATGCATCAGAATGAGCATGATTAACGGAACCAAACACACCGAACCTGCCCAACACATTCAAACACAACACACTGAACAAGTCTCAACACAATGAACCTGCCCAACACACTGAACCAGCCCTACACACTGAACCAGCCCTATACACTGGACCAGCCAAAACACACCAAGCCGTCTCTAACACCTCTTACTTGTTTTCGAGGACAATCTCAGGTAGCCACACCATTTGTGATGGAAGGCGCACAACATCGATGTCATCAAACTCAGTGGTGTTCCAGGAAAGCCTGGTGTCGTGCCAGCCCTGTGTGTGTGAGAGAGAGAGAGTGCTAACAACTGACAATACCAAACACAAATACAAAACACACTGCAACCATGCAAATATGATCAAATACAGGGTGTGCATATAAAGATTTGGTGGGTCTGTTGGAAGGCAAAACAAAAGAAAAAAATGAATCCATTTCCTCTTACATGTTCCATCCACACATTGGTGAGCAGGGTTTCATCGGCTTCTTTCTGCCGGAGGGAGAAAAGCAAAGTCAAAGTATTTACTTTTACATATAAAGATGTTGCAAAATGATTTTATGTTTTTAAATACTGCACTTATCAATTAAGGGTGGGTTGCACCGACAAGGATTAAATTAAACATTAAACTGCCTTTAGAGCTCTTTGTTAACCCTTAGGAGTCGCCGATCACGCCGGCGTGATCAAATCAGTAACTGGTTCAAGACGCCGTAGCTTTAAAACGAAGTCATTGAGCATTGCCGTCAACTTCACTCGAAAGTGCTGGCTTGAAACCCCATGCTAGTTCTTTGAATGACGTTGAAAGAGCAAGTAAAAACTGAGATATTATCATTTTAATTTGCTATAAAAATTATATTTACGCGTGCGTAATAGCGCATACAGTATGTGAGGCAGGCGTCGCATTTGTTTTAATATCTTCTGCGTTTTTGTCATATTATGAAACGGGAAAAAATGCCTAGCTAGTTTTTGGAGTTGGAGTTGGAGTTTTTGTGGAGGAGAAATTAGGCGAGTGGAGCCTCGAGAAAAATTACCACAAACCTTGGTACGTCGAGGATGACGAACTTGAAGAAATTATTGGTAAGGAGTCATATCGAGAGTGATGCTGACGACGAAAGTGGCGACCCGTCTTTTGTCCTCGACAACGAGACAAAATAGCCCAAGACCTCTAATGGTTCATTTCGGTTTTATTTTAATTCAAGCTGCGTTGCATGACTTCATTTTAACCCCTTAACCGTCAACCTCTATTTTTGCCATTCACACCTATTTGGACATACCCAAATATAACATTTCATAGCTCAAGAACTGTGATGGCCACATGCCACTCATTCCATCCACTACTATTGATTACACTCCCTAATGTGCAAGCGATTTATATATTCTCACGGATTAGAAGTGTGTCATTAATAGCCCAATATTAGTGTGTTTGGATATGTATACTTAGTTAGTTTAGAGTTCATCGCTGCATGTATGTTTTGCCCAGATGTTTACAGTCATGTATGGTTTGCCCAGATGTTTAAGATCATGTAAGAACTGTCCTGATGTTGTCAACCTGTTATGACTGACTCTCAGGAATTATTGGCTTAAGCCTCATCCTAAAACTAAGGGGGGATGTTGGAACAATGGACCACAATTACAGATTGCAGGCAGGAAATGCAACCTTGCTCAGGGTGATGGAAGTGATGCCTTCAGCATCATCTCCCCACTATAATGTTATAGCCCACTGTAACCAATATGGTAGAACCGGAAACACGTGACAATTACAGTATTAATAAAAATCTATGAGCAAACTCTCTTGCTCTCTCTCATTTATGGCATTCAAGAGAATCAGCTCTGCAGAACTGTTTAGAAACTATGCCTTTGTAATTTTAAAGTTAGCCAAGTTAGCTATAAGAAGGGGTTTGTTGTCATTTCTGATTTCTGCACCTGACCACCTTGATGCAGTTTGTATTTGTATTGACTTGGTGTCTTGGCAATTGTTCAATTGCAGGGAGAGTCAGGTTAATATACTTAGGGGTTAAAATGTGGCCATTGGCAGTGCAGTGTGAGTGTAAAATGATTGCGTTTCTGGAGAGAGACTTCCAGGAGGCTTTCGTTTGTAAATGTTGTCAGCTTGTGGAGTATCTCGAGTGCAAGATTCTTGATCTTGAAGCCTAACTTGATAGACTTTGTTGGAATTTGTAAAGTTCCAGGAACTTATTAGTACGCCCTTTAGAAAGTTAGCATGCACGCTGAAGCTGGGTAGGGCGGAGCAACTAGAGCAGGTAGGGAGAGAGGGTTGGGTGATGGTAGGGCGCAAGCGTAGAAAAGGGCGCGTACATGCAGGGGCGGCATCTCCAGAGTTTGTGGTGTACCAATTCCAGCCCTTGCAGGAAGAGGATCTAGCCTAGCCCTCTGTGAGTGGGAGGACTGATGGGCCCCAGGGCACACTGGCATCCACTCCACTGAAGAAAAGTCAGTCAGTGGGGGACTCAATTATTAGAGGTGTAGATAATATAGTCCGTTCACAGGAAAAGGAGTCTTGAATGGCATGTTGCCTGCCTGGTGCCCAGGTTGGAGACCTCCAGGAACATGCGGACAAGCTCCTGGCCAGAGCAAGGGCAGATCCATTGGTCATGGCCCATGTTGGAGCCAATAGTTTTGGTTACAGCTGCCATGTTGTGTGTTAGGTGACTACATTTGTGTTTTTAATTTAAATTGCAAATCTATCATGTAGCCTGCTGGGATTGAACTGCAGATTGTTGGCTCATCTACCTACTTACTGTGCTCATAGTGCCTGTTTCTACAGTTTGCACACTGGCTTTTATTTGAATGAACTCTTATTAAATGTGCATTGTTCTCCAACTACCTTGTGATACATATATATATATATATATATATATATATGAAAAATAAACTTGCATATTTTTCGCATTGTTTATTTGAACATTTCAGTGTTCGCTTGTGTATTCAGGGCCCGTATTCACAAAGCATTTTAAGGGTAAAAGTTGATCGTAACTCCGGAATTTAGGAGCAAGTCCGAAAAATAATGGGCGTGTCACTCATAAATTTAGGAGTCCTACATTTTTGGGATAAGAGTATTTCACAAAGGGTTTGAGTGCTAAAAACAGCTCCTAATTCCAGGAGAAGTTAAAAGCAGCCAAGAGGACTTCTAAGTCGCTAAAGACCTACTCACGGCGATCCGTTCTGCTGGATCAGCAAAAATATTGAATGATACAGAGCCAAAAAAAGTACGCCTCAATGAATTATAATTTCAGTTTTCAATGTAAGTTATTTCACTAAATCTTTATTCGAAAATTTCACAAAATACATTTTTGGTTTCAGTTAAATCAGTGAGGCGATTTAACTAGGGTGGTTTTAATGCCTGAATTAATTTAATAAAACATTTAAAGATCGCTAATGTTTCAATTTTATTTAATTCGGTCGCGTTTCTAAAAACCTGCCTCCCAGTAAGGCATTTAAGGCAAACCAAAACATACATGGTTGTCTATCTCTTCACTGTAACTCTGCATCGAGATTTAGGGAATTGTTACTGTAAAAACAGCGGCAGAAAAACGATTTCTCTATGATGACCCATCCCCTATATCAGCCAATCACTGTGGCCATTCTGAGTAAACTCGTTCATGAGAAACAACGTCATCCCTAGCAACAACGTCAACCCCGCCCTCACTCTTAGCTAGGAATTCCTTAGTATGAGTTTGTCTTTGCAGCTTTGTGAATAGGTTTTAAGGTGGGACTCCTAACTAAAAGGTTTTAGTGCGATTTAGAAGTACTCCTAGTGGTAAGATAAAATGCTTTGTGAATACGGGCCCAGAGCTCCTCTTCAGCTCTAGGTGAAATCCAAGGGGTGGTGTCGTCAGTAGCCCACTAGAGGGCGCCACACAGTTATTTTAACAGCAAAATAAGATCGGACAGTGTAAGTATGGTCACACAACGCTATTGTACCAGTGAAATGAGATGAGCGAGTATATGACATATATGAGTATGGACACACAGTGTTATTTTACCAGTGAAATCAAATTGGATAGAGTGAGGGCCAGGTTGACTGTCACCGTGTCCTCCTTTTTGTCCACCGGACGGAGCTCCTTGTTGTAGGCGCGCTCCTTAAGTAGGTGATTGATGAGCCGTTCCTCTTGGTTCCTTCCCCAGCCCTCTGTAAGGGGCACAGAGGCACAGAATTCTGCACTGTGGATGCTGTGGTGAATGGCCACCTTCTTTGTCTAAGCAAAGCACCTGATAGCAGACAGCAGGAGCCTCCAGCAGGTGAAGACTTGTCTTATAAATAAACAGAGCCCAAATAGCCCTTGTAAGGACACACCACGTATACGTTTATGGCACATTTGAAGCATTGCCCAATACCTTTTTTTCATTGTTTAGCTGCATGTACAATAAGACAATGACTTCAAGATAGTGTTGCTTTTATGGATCATAATTAAGCTCTATGCTCAGGCTCTTGAGGATAAATGCTTGGCACTATGTATCTTATCTTTTTTTACCACACTTTTAAAACTTATTGTCTATAGTAATCCTGGCCGCTCTGTTCCTGAGCTATTGTTGTGCTTGTTTCTGCCATGAGGTATTTGATGTCGCATGCCATATAAGTCACACTGGATGAGACGGTCTGGCAAATACATATATAAATAAATACATTTGGCATGAAATTTTCGCTTTCAGGAAAAAAACCTGATGAACATATGAGGATTATATTGTCATATAATACATGATTATTTGTCAAAGATAGAAGTTGCATGTGAATATAGACAGCCAAAACGTATAATATATCACTGTACAACTGGCAATTACGTGTTTGAGATTTAATGTTAATCTACAGTCTAAACAAAATGCAGTTTGTCCTTAACTTTGTACAACAAAATTGAGCAAGAACCTAATTACTTACGACTATGTTGTTGAAGTAATAATTGATTTACTCTTTTATTTAAAAATACTGTCCTTGTACACACTGACAATTAATTTGAATGACAAATTCATAAAAGTAGTTTTCTTGCCTTTGTTTTAGGACCCTGTACATTTTACGGAGTAATTCCAGTGAATGGCATGTTTTGAAGCATGTGGCATTTGTGAACATCGAGTACACACAGCTCACTCTTGGTAATCAAACAGTTTACAACAGAAATCTTAAAACACGGTAGCAGTCACTAACAAGTCTAATTTTAGTAAATTTTCTTTTTTGCGTCTGCTAGGATATTACTTCAGCTTTTTGAAACAATATAACAGACAAAAGCAAGAAACCAACTGAACCTCCACTCATGCAGTGTCATTTGCGGAGGGTTCTTATACGGATGAGAGAAGGAATAAAGGAAAGAGGCTTTTCAAATGTCCTGTGGAAGGATTCAGAAGGAGTCCCTGTGGGCTTACCTGATGTGGACAAAGCCAGAAGAAACAGCACAGGGAGCCTAATGTTAATGAGTGCCATAGTTCTGTTCTGTCCCTCCGGTACACATACACACACACTCACGCACGCACAAGTGTCTGGGACACAGCGGAACAGGCTTCCAGACCTAAAGTTGCCCTGACAGACAGAGGCAGGTGGGGGGAGAGACAGGAGAAAATAGACACAGAATTTGTGACTTCCTCATGTGAGAGAGGGGAAGAGTGGGCGGAGACAGCTGGGGAAGAAGCATGTGGAAGCGGTATGTTTATTTTCTTTACCCCCCCCCTGCCCCAAAAACACACAGACCCACACACACACGAAAACAGGTTTTGCATGTTGTAAAGTGAACACAATGCACAAAAGCCTACACACATGGAACTTGTAAGTCAAAATGAAAAGTTTTTGTACACTGGTAAAGACACAGAGAACATGAAAGCCAAACTGAATCTCATAGCTTCAAGGTGTTTAAAATATTTCTACCTCGTACACTTATTGAGATGTCATTACACAGTAGATGTGTATTTCATGGAACTTTCCAGAAAAGGCACAGTGCGGTGTGTGGGGGTGAGAATGTGTGATGGATGAGAGGAGGCTGTGCCTACCGAAGCTGCTGACTGATTTACACCAACAGAATTTGTTTTTTTTGCTCGTCTGTTTTTATACAAAGAAAAAAAACAGTTGGGACCTCAGAAATGAATCACCAGTCTGTAACTGCCATACGCCTAAGTGTGACCTTGAAAGTGGACCGGGAAGAGCTCACAGGCGACAGGAATTCTTTTTGGTCCTCTGGGGAGAGCTTGTGTTTTGAAAATGGCACTATCCTCAATCTCTCCGCCCCCTAGTGGCTCCCCTGAGAATTACGGGCTGCAGGGGCTTATGGAAGCAAGTCTGTGTGTCAGACCCTAAGCTCACTTGCTACTGTCCATTATCTTTGTGGGAGTGGTGCTGGTGGAGGGGAATGTGAGGGCTTGGGTTGGGGTGGGGTGGGGTGGGATGAGTTGTGATGAGGAGGGGGTTGGGAGGGGCAGAGTGAGCAGCTGCCCTGGGTCAGAGGAATCCATGTGGTCTTGTTCTCTGAGCATTGCTGCAGGAAATAAAGACTACCTGTTAGTTTTCTTAGGTTGATTGGGTCTTCCTGTGAACAATGTAAGTATGGCCAAGATTTGTATTAGTTAATCTTTCAGAAAAGAGGTAAATGAGCAAGGTACTGTTGGGGTAATGTGTCTGTGAGCTGGGCTCTGTTGGGCAAATATGTGTCTGAGCTGGGTTCCATTGGGGAAATGTATCTGTGAGTTGGGTTCCATTGGGGCCATGGCTTTGTGAGCAGGGCTCTGTTGGGTTAATATGTGCCTGTGAGCCAGCAACCATACCACCATTTACCCTGCTTCTACTGAATGGCTGAAGCTAAGCAGGTGTGGGCTTGGTTAGTACTTGGGGTACCTCTTGTGAAACATAAATTGCAGCTGGAAGTGGTGTTGGTGGGCCAGTAGGGGGCACTCTGCCCTTGGGACCAAATGCAACTCAATGCTGCAATGATGGGGACACTGCTGTAGGAGACATCCATCTTTTGGATGAAATGCTAAACCAAGGTCGTGATTCACTCTGGTCATAAAGGATCCCATGACACTTATCGCAAAGAGTAGAGGTTTCCACGGTGTCCTGGCCAAATGACAAAACATGCTCCCTCAACCTGGCTACCAAATTATTCCACAGTTAAAATAAAACTGAATTTGTTTTTAAATTCACACCTAATTTTCCGCCAACAAAGCCAGTACACCCACACCCTCCCCTCGAAGAGTGCCATGTGTGGATGAAGAAGAGATTGTAGCTGATCCCTGGTGTTGGATTGTCTGAATGAAGTACAGCGCCACCCAGTGTTGGATCAGATGTGAGGCTCATCACAGGCCATGGGTCTGAAGGACACCTCCATGTTCTCCTCCAGGATCATGTCATAGCGGCACAGCTGTGGTCTGGGAGAAAGAGGAACATTGGCTACTGAATGCACACTCCGCCCGTAGAGAGGTAAGGAGAGGAAGGAATGAGGGAATGTAGGAGCACTGATGATAGAATAGATATAACAGGTACAGTATATGACAATATGACAGGTGAGTGTACACATGAAGGGACAGTGATACAGGTAAGAGTACAGGTGAGGGCACACTGACCTATCCGGGCGCTCCAAGGGTGTGAGTCGGATGTGTAGTAGACGCATTTTGTAGCGAGGCCCAATCACATTTCCTGTTACAAAACAGAGCGTGATTTTCTGGACCGGATTCAAGTCTTCATCAAACTGGGCCAGCAAACGGGTCGCTGTGTACTGCTCAAACTTGGAGAGTTTACTGTGAAAGAGGGGGATAATTATATTTACTGTGAAAGATTAGAAGAATTATATTTACTGCGAGGGAGAGGGAGAATTATATTTACTGTGAGGGAGGGGGAGAATTATATTTACTGTGAAGTAGAGGAAGAATTACATTTACTGTGAAGGAGTAGGAAGAATTATATTTACTGTGAAGGAGAGGGGAATGATACTCATGGTTCATATGACAAAGAGCACAGGTGAGGGGCCAGTAACACATGTGAGAATAGAAGTGAGGCAATAGGTGGTATTGGGGAAGTGAGTTTATTGACCCTCATAATGGGGGTAAAGCTACAATGAGCTATCAAAGATGAACCAGTCAAAGATATTCTCTTCATACCAAACCACAATGGTTCAAATCATTGAGTCACTGATAGAATCCTTTTTTGGTTTCATGAAACCTCATTCTCCCATCACTAGCAACTGGCACTACTGATAATCATCAGGCAGGCGATGTGCATCTCATGGTGTAACAGCACTGGTTAAATTGGCACACTGGATCTCACACTGGACCTCACATTGGATCTCACAGTGGATCAGAGAGGGAGAAGGCTCTAGCTGTGATGATCCTTGCCATTTTACATGCACTTATTGCAAATCACTCTGGATAACATAATCTGCTAGATGGCTAAATGGTTAAATGTAGAAGGGGAGGGAGACTCCTGCAGGACTCACTGGTCGATTTTGGCCTCCACCACTCTCCTGCCACTGTGCAGTTTGATGATAACGATGCCCCAGCGCATGTACTGATTCCAAGTCACAATGTCCACCTTGTAGTTCATTTCTGTCACCGAGAGAAAAGGGGACAGGCCTTGATCAGAATTTTTACAATGCTCCTCCACCCTGTTCTGGGCAGTGTTTTGTTTAAGGCAAAAATTCAATGGGCAATAATTCACCAAAGCAATAGAGGCTGACAGAAAGATTGCATCATTAAACCACCAATGACTAAAGGGCTAGGGCTACTACTGAAGGGTTGATATACTGAGTGGAAAGTGGACGCAGCGAGCATTGAAATCTACTGAAGGGTTGAAGATATACTTTTCTAGGACCACATTTCCACAACAAATTATTTACAAATTCACAACAGCCACTGGAATCTAGTGGAGGAAAATGTCAGTTTCCTACTTTGTAACAAAGACTTTGTAACAAAGAGATCAAAGTGAGACCAGTTCCCTCCTATTTTAATGAAACTAAGTAAATCATTAATAATCAAAAAACTAAATTGCAGACACCACAGGGTTATTTTACAAAGCAAGATATATAGTTTTCTAAACTTCACATCCACAGTCCATAGTCTGTTGCATGATAAGAACAAAATTAGTCAGTTCCAGAATTAGTCAGTTCCAGAATTATGGGCACCCTTGATGACAATGAACAAAAATGTCTGTAAAATAAACAGCACAGACAATGAGTTATATTTTAGGTTCAAACATGTGGGAAATTATATACTTTTATTGTAATACAATTATTCTATTTTTTATTTTATTTGTATTTTATTTAACTATTTTTTCTGAAACATGCAATGTCAAAATTATTGGCACCCATTAAGATCATTTTAAATCTGCAATAACATTCTACGTATTTAAGTTATATAAATATATAAATGGTTAAACATACCACTAACCACTGAAATGAAAAAGTTTAAAACATCTGAAACAGTTGCAAACTTGCCAGGAAGACAACGCATGTGCATGTTGTCTCAGGCACAGTGAGGAAGAGTGAGGTAGGCAAAAAAGAACCCAAGAACTGCAGACTTAGTAGCATCTGGGGGTCACAAAGTCTCAAAATCAACCATAAGACACCACCTCCATACCAAGAGGCTCTTTGGAAGGGTTGCATGAAGAAAGCCCTTACTGAGAGCAACCAACAAATTCAAGCGTCTGGAGTTTGCCAAACGTCATTGGAACTAGGTTGGATTGGAACTGGGTGCTATGGTCAGACGAGACCAAAATGGAACTTTTGGCAGTGTATGCCATCGGCATGTTTGGCATCAAAAGAGGGATCCTTACAAGGTTACCTACTGTCGAATGTGATGGATCATTGATGCTTTTGGGGTTGTTTGTGGTCCAGGGACTCTTGTTAAGATTCATGGCATAATTAATTCCACCAAGTACCAGGACATTTGACCTTCCAACAAGACAATGGCCCCAAACATACCTAAAAATCAACACAGAAATGGTTCTGCGAAAACAAAATAAATGTTTTGCAATGACCATCTCAGTCTCGAACTTTTGAGAGTATTGATGAAAAGCGACTTAAGACAATAACTGACGAAGAGTAAGTAACTATATTTGATTTGCCATGTTATCAAATACTGTATATTCAATATATGAATTCGCGTCTTGTGACTACATATTCCGCGTGTTGCAACGTAACAAATTGCAATATGCACACAAGATCTATGGAAGAATACTTTTCAAACAGCCTAAAATGTTATTTATTTCGCTTGTTTTCAAATACTCGTGAAAATATATGAATTCCGCGTCTTGTGACGCCAAACATATTCCGCGTGTTAGTAACTTAATCTAAATCCCTAACGTTAGTAGATTAGTTGGTTAGTACTATACACATCTACCTAATATATACAAAGTGCAATCTAGAAAGTAAGAAGGAAGAAAACGAGATAATAAGCGAAGGCGGAAAAAACCCGAAAAGTGCATGACAAGACAAGGAGTGGATCTCGAAATAAACGGAACAAGGACAGACAGGGAGCAGAACGTGACAGAACAGGGAAAATGCAATACTGGATAAAGAATAATGAATAAGGACTGAATGAAAAATAAACAAAGACCAAAAAACAACAGAACAGGAACTCAGAATATAACACTGATGGCCCAGTGAGATGGCCCATCTGACAGATCTTAGAGGTGTGGACAATGAATAATGAATATTCAGGTTTTTAGCATTTAGCCCTCCCACAGCCTGAAATAAATGTGACCAGTTCTGATAAAAACTGGTTTTTAGCTATTTAGATCTCATATGTGCTAAACTGTTTTCACACCCTTACATAACCAAGACCTTGATGAACAAACGCAAATTGGCAAAACAATTCGTCACTATAGTTTAGTGTGTGCTTTCACAACTTTTGTGACAGCAGAAAAATTTACTATTTTTAACTTGTGTGTTTGTAGATCTATTTACAAGCTGCATATGATACTGACCAAACTATTGATGGCATACAAATGTAGCTGTGATTGTCCTTCAAATAAAAATATCAAACACTTTGGAGTAAGTGTGTGTTAAAACCTATCAAAAACATGTGGTCTGAAATGAAGATGGCAGTCCATAAGCACAAACCTAAAGATATCAAGGATCTTGAAAGGTTCTGCATGGAAGAATGGTCCAAGATCCCTCCAAATGTGTTCTCCAGCCTTATTAACATTGTAGAAATAGGCTTAGTTCTGTTAGCATTGCCAGGGAAGGCTGCACCAAGTATTAAAAACAGGGGTGCCAATAATTTTGAAACCTTTTTTTTGGAAGGTTATAATTAGAAAAATGTGCTATATTCATCCATCCCATTGAATCATTAATAAAGTTAAATATTTTATTAATATTTATGTTGGAAAATTACAATATATCTAACTAATGGGACTATTTGTTTTCTACTGTGTTTTTTGCTCATTTTCATCAAGGGTGCCAATAATTGTGGACCTGACTGTATAAACCATGTTAATTGAGTAGTTTAAAGTGACCATCTTATCTGGGAAATGTCAAGATCAACACATAAACACAGTTAGAACAGGAATAGATTATTTCTTATGTATTTTTGCGACATGAGCACAGTAATAGAGAGAGCCCCAAGGGCATGCATTTGCAGACCACTGCTGTAAACCAATGCAGTCTCTAATTGGGGTGTATTTGTTAAATGAGCACAAACAAGACGGGTGATGGTTCTTTAAATCAGGTGGGTAGGTATTTGGGTTAATAGAAAGATACCAAGACCTGGGTTGAATGGCCCGTGACTGCAGGCACGACAGCCTTCTAAAACCAGGGTAATGTATTATGGTGAAGTGTAACATGATTAAAGAAATGGCTCACAGCTTTTGCATTATGATCAAACTTCAATACTATAAGGGGGTATTCATTCATTTTTTCTATACTATATAAACGTATTGTAGTATTATAGGAGAGCACTGTATTTTTTGTTCTGCTATTAGAAAGTACAGTATGGATTGTGGTTTTAAGCAATGGCACATTCTATATTAATTAAAGTATTATAAGTATATACTGTATGTATTTGTCGCAGTACTATGAGAAAGTAGAGTACATATGTGTTGTTGTACTACAGTATGATAGTCCATTATGTATTTATTGTCGGACTGTGAGATGGCACAGTATGTATTTGTTGTAATACTACAGGATGGTAAGTTTTAGTTGTCTCCAAATACTTACTGCAGTACGGAGACTCGGAGGTGGTGGAAAAGTATGCCTTGGTCTGGCCCAGACGCAGAAGAGAGTCCCTCCATTCGCTGACATGATAACCTGGGTTGAGAGGGTGTGTCACTTTCACATGATGGACAGGAAGAAATTGCGACCTCACAGGCAAACTGCAACATTCTGGAACCTCCTGTGTCATCCCATCTTTGCACAGTTAGTCAATGGACCAGACCAAATATTGGTACTATTCAAGGTGGCAAAGGATCAGTGGTCCTACGTTGTTCTCCACATTTCAATGAACAAATTGATATACGATAGTCCTGTCAAAGGAGTAGCGAAATATATTTTATGAGCCATGACAGATTTCATATTGTAATGCCTAACAGAATATTGGTTTAATAGAATTCCATATGCCAAGTCACAATCTTGTGCAGCAGCAGATGATAAAGGAACATTATGTTTACAAACTGTAAGGAATTGCCTCTACAAAAGCAAATCAAAATGTGGCAAAATTGTGAGTTTTTAAGTACATTATTTAGCTGACAGTTTTTACATTCACTATCCATTCAACAGGATGTTGGCTCGATATGAAGCCAACAGTAGACCAGCTAACTAAACATTATTAGCTGGCTAATGCTAGCTAACTATCTATCTTTGCTAGCTAGCTAGCTAAATAACGATAGTGATTCATTTTTTTCATAATGATAATTTTTTTAATAAATGTTCCCAGTAATGTCGCTATGTATCCAATAAATTATCAATACAGTAACCAAACTCCTTGTGTCAGTCAAAGTAACTTTGTTTGAGTTTGCTGGGCTTCCTCCCTACATAATGTAATATGTGGTGAAAGACTGTGAGATGAGCATTGCCAAACCCCTCCCAATAAATGATGCCAGACAGCACTTTAAAATGTCCTAATTTGGCAAAGTAAAATTAAAGAAAATACTGCAAATAGCTGCAAGTGGGCAGGTTACATTGGAAATCATTACACATTTGGATCAAACACGTTTGGATCAGAAATGAACTCTAATATTACTCTACCAGATTGCATTTCTGAGATGCCGCCACATACTCTGCGCGACGTTGAGCGGCAGGCGCAGTGCACACAGCGTACAGCCCATGTCACGTTATACGTGGTCTGTGCTGTGTCCACCAATCAATGTCATGCAGAGTATGTGGAGACGTCTCAAAAATGCCGTAAGGTTAAGCAGTGAGGGAGTTCTTAAAATGTGACATGAAATTAACCTTTATTAGAAAAATAAGCACTCATACCCACAATTGAACCGGTGAAAAGGATTGTGACCCTTGGGGCACATGTACATGTTCCTAATGAGGGGATTAGCCACTGCAGCTAAATCTAAAACTCTGCAAAGGAACAGTGATTTTTTATGAATTTTTCAATATTTTTTTAATATATGGAGTGCTATAGTGCCACCATGTGTTTCCATAGGACCAATGCTTAAGGGCTGGTGTCTTGATCAATGTATCAATGTACATACCAAACTGCATCACTTTATATCAAACTATTTGGGATTTACATGAATTTTTGTGATAAACTATGCCCACTGCCAAGTTTATTGGTTTACTGCGACCATGATTTTTCTGCATAGCAAATTTTATAATAGAATGTATGCTGTCAGTTACTTTGTGTAGCAGTACCTAAATAAAGTGTTTTCACTCACACTGTGACCGGGGTTCAATTCCACCAGGTCACGCCAGTTTTGACTCTGGCCAGCAGTGTCATTGGGGGCAGCAATTGGCGGTCAGCCCCAGAGAGGGATGAGGGATGAGAATGAGTTCACTGCATATATGAGTGGTCCTGTGTGTTACAGTGACAGGCTTCAGCTAAAGGCGGGTGCCGGCTCGGAGGAGGCGGTGCAGCGCTCAATTCAATACCGGTCTCGGGACTGCGGCAGTGAGTTCTCATACGAGGGAGGGGGTAATTGACATGAAAAAGAGAGGGTACAATTGTATACTAAATTGGGAGAAAAAAAGGGAATAAACAGCAAAAATAGAAAATATATATAATAATAAAATACAGTGTTTTTGATTCTGGGACTTAGCTGCTCTCAAATTATTTCACTACAGCCTGCAAACTGGTTCTCAGAACAATCAGTGGTTTGCTTGTTAATTATTATTTTGAATGTGCTCATCACTCACAGCCACTTGGCAGTCACTGATTTCGTTTTACAGCAGCACAGCTGATGGAATCTGCAGCAGGCATTTAAGTGATAATTTCCAGCTATGAAAAGATGCTTCTCCATTTTATTGTATGAATGTCTGTGGAAATTCTACAAAAAGACAATACATTTTAATTGAGATCGCACAGACCACAGATTCAGGGAAGTTAAAGATGAAGTAGCTAGAACGGTCCATCTTTTATAGGGACAGTGCAGTATATCACTTTTCTTATACATAACAAGGAAAATATACAATAACACTCAAAGTCATGAGGGTAAACAAAGAGCCAGCCACAGTCCTTCAGTAATGAGAATAGCTAACCTAGCTATCGTGGTACTTCCTTCTGTACTTGGGCCATGGGAGATTAGGAGGTATAGCTAAACATCCACCAGAAATAGTTGAATATAATGTATATACAGTACTATATAATAATAATAATAATAATAATAATAATAATAATAATAATAATAATACAATATATACTGTCCAACTATATAGTTATAGCTAAGCTAGCTAGCTGCTATTAGCTACTGGCAGCACGCTAACGTTGCCTAGCAAGCAGGGGATGTTGTTTCCTGCGACATGCCCACATATTTCATGTTAGCAATTTACAGTATTTAGCTGTCCAAAGGATAACAACTCCATTCACAACATTCTGTTCTTTCATAGATGGACATACATATACTGTATTTATTCATGGGCGATGTAGGAAAGAAGAGAGGTAATGTGGGTATATTGTGCAAAGTTAGTATCATCAGCTAGCAATGTCAGTTCAGATGAAATTGTATCTACTCCGCAGAAGTATCTAGAACTATCTCTAGTTCGCAGAAAGCCAAGATAGGATTAAAAAGGAGCCTTCTAAAATAAACTTTGATGTTTACAGACAAATCTAGGCTTTATGAGGGTCTACTTTATTTCTGGTATATAGTAATTGCAAGCAATAAAACTCGAAAGCGTTCACTCCCCAGTGTAATGTGATTATTCCCATTTTGTCATATTTGCATAATGATAACACAACACAACATGGGCAAAAGTCATATTTAATAATTATTTAATAATCACTATGTTCACTGTCTTGTGGTACACAAACATGTTAGCATTTAGTTTGGTCTGGGGATTGTTGGGAAACCAGGATGTCTGGTCAGTCTAGTCATGAGTTGAAAATATTTAGAGTTACAAGAAAGTCTGAAAACAAAATGGCTGACTTAGCAAAAATATTTTTGCTAAATTAACTTTGCAACCAATTTTTACCAAAAATTATTGAACAGAATCTCTTTCATCATTTTGTACCCTCTGATGTAGTGGCAGAAAGAACTGACATGGGTGCTGTTTAGCCCCAGTGATTTGACATGGAATGACCCATTGATTCTCAATAAGATTATCGCAAATTTGAGTGTGTGTGTGTGTTAATCAACATTACTCTTCAGCTTATTGTCACTGTTGAACTTGGGTGTAAGCGCAGAATCAGCATAGATTTAACTGTAATTTTTAGGATGTGAGTGCTGAGGACCCGGGCCCCAGTAGTGCTTAAAGTCTAGCACCTGCCACATATTACAAATGGGACATATTAAAAATCAATAGGAAGTTGGTGCCACCTCAGATGGTACCAACGTGAAATTTCCATCTCTGGCACATGAACTACGTGATAACTGTGCTAAGCTGACCAAGTGTGCTTAACCAATGGAAGCTGGTTGGAGACTGGCCTCTCACCTAGGATTGGGCAAGAGGCAGGCTTGAAGGACTCGCACTGTAGGCACCGCCCATCCAGGAAGTCGTGGTAGGAGGAACAGGGGTAGGCTGTGATGTTGCAGGTCTGGTTCAGGGAGCAGAGGTACAGGAAGACTGAACGCTGGTGGTCACACACAAAGTATGACTTCCCTGCATGGTAAAAAGAATTTACCTGAGAGGTAATGCCACAGCTTAAAGGACAGTCTGTGACACAGAAGAGCACCTTATAGCTTAAAAACAAAAGGGGCTGGACAAAACTCTTCTTCAGAAAAAAAGCCATAAAGCTTCATAAGAAAATATTTGCTAAGTTCCTGTAATTCTTCAAATTTTATTACGAATCTCTCAAATATTATAACTTATACGTTTTTACCAGACATTATTACACCAGTCAAACCCAACGCTCCCTGGGGAAGTTTGTTATTATTATTATGGCTGTTACTACTGCAACAGACCACAAATGTGGTCCATTAATATTCTTACTGTGTACTTCCATACTTCCATAATGTATTCACCATTATTTTAAAAATGTTTCCAAAATATTTCAAATTTAGCTTAACAGCCTTTTGTGAATTTGGCGCCAAGTCTCAAAAATTACATTGTATCATATTTTATATTATTCAATTTATGTTTCTGTTTTTATGTGGTATTTCATTAATTAATTATTGGAAATTAAATTATTAGGTGCTGCTTTTGTATTGCTGTGGAAGGCGTCGGTCCCGGCAGTGGAATCAGGGCGATTAGCAGCCACTCCTACTCAAAGAGCAGCCAGAGCACACACCTGTCTTGTGTTCTCTAATCATACCTGGGTGCTTAAAACTGCTCTGCACTCTTTAGTAGGCGTCTGGAACTGGGAACGCAAAGCTGGAAGAGAGCTGACATTGCGAAAATAGAAGTGACTGAAAAGTAGCGAACGTCTGTCTGTGTGAACCAAAGTATTTCATAGTGAAACAATAGTGTTTTTTCCAAAGGGCTGTTTTGATTTCATTTTTTATTTTATAGACGCTGGAAGATTTTTGTATTTGTTTTATTTGTCCATGCTCTCTCGCTCTCTCTTTCTCGAGAGTTAAATAAACATTCTTTTTCTGGACCAACAACTCCATTTCCTGTGTCCTAGTGTTTTGTTCTCCTCTGGGGTGTGTCATACGGCGTGTGACAATTACCATTTCATTTTTTATGGTGAATCTATAAATTATGGGCTTTGGTTGGTATGTTGTTAACAGTAAGTCAAATTACAGTTGCTGATGTGACAGGCAAGGCTGTGAGAAGGTTGTCATCATTGGTGTAACAACTTCCCCTCCAGCATTACCGTAAGGCTTTTGAAGGCTAGTGAGTACACCTCATTAATCTGAGTTCTGATTTATGGGTTTAAGCTCAGTCATGGGGATCACTGTTATGTGCCTTGGTGAAGACCCTTACGTTAAATGTGATGAGAGAGAAGAGTGAAGGCTGAAAACTGACCTGAGAATATGGTTTTGGGGCAGCCGGGCTGGTCTGCCCCACCATTGGCATAGAAGTCAATGTGACCAAGGGGTCCTCTGTAGCCAAAAGCTGCAACAGCACACAAGACACACAAAAACACAATTATACACATATGCACACATACAAGACATACAGTTATTACACACAATACATACACATTATTATTGCCCAGGGCATAGCCGGAACTTTAGAAATGCAATCTCCATGAGGGGGACGCTCTCTACTATGTACAGGTGTTTTGTTTCGACAAAGATGTCTAAATGTCCAAGATGGGTGGTGGCCAGTCTGACCTGTGTTGGCACAACCATGGCAGCAGGGGCTCCTTGCTCCAACGTTTGTTGGAGTGGCCAGCAGCGAAAACGTTATGATTGGAGGCAATTTCAATATTGTCATTTTTGATGTTCAATTTCCTGTGTGTTTGGTTGTTTGCCTGCTTAGTCAGAGACCAGAAATAATATACCATGTCACTATAAATCATCTCCTGACATCTCCTGACAGAGAAGGTTGCCTCTCTGTGAAAAGGCAAATTCTCCTTAACTGGAAGGAGCGTAAGCCAGCCTGCTTTTCCAGGGACCAGTGGCTGGAAGATTACTTTGACTTGTTAAATATGGAACAAGCAGCATGCTTAATAAAAGACTTTGATAAGGGCCTAAGCACCCCTATGCACCCCCTCTCCATTATGTGTGTTATGCTGTGGTGTTTTGTTTTGTCATGTCTATCACAAAATAATTTAAAAAAGTAAAAAGCAACAACAACAAAAAATATATATATACTGTATATATAATTTTATATATATATATATATATTATATAGTGCAGCATTCCACCAATAAAATGTGCCAGTTCAGGCCTCCCGTGTGGTCTAGTGGTTTCAACGTCCGACGCTGGCCACGGCGACCGAGGTTTGATTCCCCGTCGCGCCAGAGTCGTCTCTGGCCAGGAGTGCCCACCGGGGCGGCAATTGGCCGTCTGCCCCAGGGAGGGGGGAGGGAAGCCGACACAGTTCGCTGCACACAGGAGTGGTTCTGGGGTGCCGGAGTTATAGTCAACAGCATGACGAGTGCTATCTCGGAGGAGGCAGCACTTTGCCATTGTCACAGGGCTACAGCAGTGAACTACGAGGGAGGGGATTGAACTAAGCACAGCGGGAGTAATTGACTACCAAATTGGGAGAAAAACGGGGTAAAATCTGAAAAATGTATTTATAAAAATAAAAAAAATGTGCCAGTTCAGTTTTACAATATGATTCCAAAGGTGCGTCATGGATGGAGTGCTTGAAGGAATTGATTGGCAGGGGTGTTGAAAAGATGGATTGTTACATTTGTGGTTAAAGACTTTTGTTATCACTGGCAGTGTGGCCTGGGACTGAAAGCTCAGACATTTCTCTGTTCGGGATGAGGCTATTCTGAGATCCTTGTTGCCTACCATCAATGTCTGTATGCAGGACATCCACAAACTGGGCGTCAGTGGGGTCCAGGCGCTCTTCTGGGGGAGTCCCAGAAAACAGGGGTCCAGCAGGATCCAGGGCTATGGGTTTGGAAGGGGAACACAGGGAGAGCAATGGGCACGCAGTTGGTGGGGTTGTGCTGAACACATACCTTTTAGTCTCTCTCAGTCTCCCTCTTTCTTTTAACTTTTCCATTTATATGTCTCCCTTCCTCTCTTCCTATCTGTTTCAGTCCCTCCTTCTTCCTCTTTTTCTCTTTCTCCCTCTTTCATACTCTCTCTCTCTGTGGATGATCTCACTGTGAGGGTGGTTGGTGATTGGTGCCACTCGCAGAACCCCGGGGGATCAATAAGTTGGACTGTACTGCCCTACAGTCTAACCACTAACTCTGAAGGTCAGAGAAATAGGGGAGAAATGAACAATAAGGAGGAACAGAAATGATCACCCAATGGGTGACTAAGTGTCACACAGACACAAACAAACAAACAGAGAAAACTCCGCAGAGTAGATAAGGTAAGGGTAGCGAAAACACCCGACAAACAAAATACCTTATACAAAGAGATAAGTAAACAAAACACACGGTGGTAAAATACCTCCACCGGAGTACCTAATGGTAACGAAAAAAACGAACAACAAAACCAAAGACAACCGTGTGTCCGAAACAAACGAGAAAAGGCTAGTAGAGCCAAAAGAACGAAAATGAAAACCCAAAACACAGTCGAACCGACTGCTCAAAAGAAACCAAACTGAAACTCCTAAAAGCGAGTAAGGTTCCTAAATTAGGTATCATAAAGAGGTTCTTTAAATGGGAAGGTTTTGAATAGAGAAAGTTTATTTTAACTACAGTAAGTTTCTTTCGAGTTACGTCTTTAAAAAGACACAACAAACCTTACCGGCTAGATCGTAAAAATGGCTTACGATTTCGCAATGATCAGAAAACCAGGTGCGGTTTATATAGGGAGGTGATTGAAGATTAACCCCATCTGTGCACCTCCCACCAGGAAGGCGCAACACCGCCATCCGGCGGTGAGTCAGGGGAACAACCGTGACACTCACCAGTGATCCTCCCGATCTTCCCCTTCAGCAGAGCCCCCACAAACCCAGCAACATGAGCCCCCAGGCTGACCCCGATCAGGTGAATAGAGCTGAGCATTGCGCCCTTCTCCTGGAGACAGAGGACAACAGACAACATAGACATAGTGAGACTAACAGCACAGACACAGTGAGACCAGCAGCACAGACACAAAGACCAGCAGTACAGACATAGAGAGACAAGCAATACAGACACAAAGGAAGATTTGTGAGCTCTCATCAGTCCAAAACATCAACACTTGTGCTTCCCTCCTCTCATGCCCTGATATGCCCCTCCCCCAATTCCTGCCCCCAACACATCCTCCACCCCCCAATATGCCCTCCAACACCCTTCACCTGCATGTTGTGGATGAAGGCAGTGATATTTTCGGCTGCTTTACGCGTGTTGGCGACAGCGGTGTAGTAGTTGAGGTTGGCAGCCCCGCGATTCCAGTCCACCACCAGGATATTCATGTCCCCCTGTGCGGCCAGCAGGTTCACGACGTGCCCCACCCACACCGGTGGTGCGCCTGTGGGCCGGTACCCATGGATGACAAAGGTGGTGGTGTGGCCCAGGTGGAACAAGGGCTGGTCCATCAGATTCAGGTGTGAGAGCTCCTGTCCGCAGTCCAGGTTGGCTCTGGTGAAGAGCAGCAGCTTCACGTTCAGGTTCGTCCCCATGAACGACTCGTGGAAGTCAAGGTCAGTGAAGTCATCACACTTGCTTGCCTTGCCTGGGAACAGTCAGGACCATCAGCTTCCTTTTGCCTTGGTAGAGCTAAAGCCAAAGCTGACTGACTCCAGCACACCTAGAGCTAGAGCTTTACTTCACCACTGAATGCTGGAATCTTTCCAGATTGAGATGACTACCTGGATATTGTGGAAAAGTATAAAAGGGGTGTGTGTGAGTACATGTATGTCCATCAAACCT
The DNA here is from genome assembly GCA_029706075.1 of Aldrovandia affinis. Taxonomy (NCBI): domain Eukaryota; kingdom Metazoa; phylum Chordata; class Actinopteri; order Notacanthiformes; family Halosauridae; genus Aldrovandia; species Aldrovandia affinis. The sequence goes on along the minus strand of JAINUG010000240.1, from coordinate 509,736 downwards.
GTGTTTTTGTGTATGTGTGCATTTGTATGTTTGTATGCATACCCATGTGATTGTATTTGTGGGTATGTGTATAGGCATTATGTAAATATGTACACAGGCATGTGTACAGACTGCATGTGCTAGTGCATGTCCATGCGTGTGTGTAAAGGACCACAACTGATATTATGTGTGCCATTTTAATGCCACATAAGAGAGCAAAAAAGAAAACATTCATATTACATTAAACATTTAAGAATACACTATTATTCAAATAAATACAACAAAGTACAAAGTACAGCACAACAGAATTATTATGCCACAAAGTGTAGGGTAATTACAAAATAATAAATAATTACTGAACTACAATGCCAGTATGTAGAGGACGTTGGTCTCGGCCATGTGGGAGTGGCATGGTTGCCTGTGTCTTTACATGTTGTGGAGGCCTTTGGAGCAGGTAGACTTTCCGGGGCCAGGTTTGGCACTCTCACAGGGTGTGAGAGTAAACCGTGGCCCGGAAGGTTGCTCCAAAGGCCATAATTGGTTTAATTATTATTTAATTATTTAATTGGTGTCAATCAGTTAATTTATATGGACATCAATTGGCTGATTGGGTGTCTGTGAGAATGTGAATGTGCGTGCGTGCGTGCGTGCGTGTATATGGGTGTGAGTGCGCATGCACGTATGTTGTGGAGTGTTGTATTGTGGAGTGATGGTTGATGTTTGTGGAGTTTTGTGTGCGTTTGTCGAAAGTGACTGAGTAGAGTGCTTCTTGTGTGTGTGGGAAAGAGGGAGAGGGGGCGCACTAAGAGTGTCCGCCTCTCTCCCTCGGTGTGAACGTGATAGAGAGCGAGAGGGTGCCCTGAAAGAGGGTCCGTGTTTCTGGGCAACAGCCCGAGAACTCTCACTGTGGGGAGTGGCGAGTGTGTCTGTATGCATGGATTGAAAAGAGAACTCGAACTGCAAAGTTCGAGTGTCTCAGTATGCATGGGTGGGAAGCACTTGAAAGGTCACTGGATATGTGTGTGCCTGGGAGGTTCCAGGGGAACTCTGGAAGAAGAGGTGCAGTGTCCTGTAAATTGTGATTATTTTTGTTTATTTTAGTTCGTTGTTTTTACCCGAAAGCTTTGCGGCGAGTAGGGTGAAGATTTTGTGTTTGTGTTTGTGTTTGTCTTTGTTATGTTAACCTGCTACTCCCACTGTCTCTTCCCCATGTCTGGGGGGAGAGACAGGAAAAATAAATAAAAATCCGGTCCGTAGACCGACAAACTCCATTCCGTCTCCTGGCTGCTCTGTTCCCATCCAGGGTTTGTCACGTGGCGTGTGACACAGTAATATGAACTGTATAGTATAGTAGTAGGCCTACTAAACAATGCTGTTCATATTACTGATATTGCAGTAAAAGTTTGTTTTCATGAGTTTACTGTGTAAACACACTTTTCGACCCTGTCCATGTTCTATGTACAGTTCTAATTGAGGGTAAGATCTTGGATTAAGAGCCAAACTAAGATCGTCGATAGGATTTACTTTCTGGCCCCTAAATGGTGTTTTAATCTCTGACCTCAGTGTGTCAGGTGGATGTTTTTAAATCCAGTATGTTGCATAAAAGCCAGAGGAACAGCTCTTTATTTAAGGCTGTGGCTGAGCCCTGTTCATGAGTCTTGGGTAACGTTTGCTTCGTTATTACCGCGGAGCTCAGGGGGAGGAGCAACAGAGGAAGGGGGCAGGGTCAGAGGTGATGCCAGACTCACTGACTCTGCCTTCCTGTTTTCAGTTGTTTTGCACTTTTAACTAGCTATGCTGGTTTAAATAACACTCAACCATTTGGGTTCTGATTCCTCTTCACTTAATTGCATCTATTAAAACCATTACCTGCATGTGAAATCATTTCAGCCATGACAAAAAATAACAGTTAAGTAAAAGCATCTCTGATTTCTTCACCATCATCATTAATACGTAGAGCACACAGATACTGTAAAGCTTCCACATCAGATACATTTAAGTAGAAAAGAACCAGCAGCTGGTGAGTGATAATGCTTACACTGGCAACATTTGTTAATGATGAAAAACTATCAGAAATTGGTTCAGGACAGACATCGGTTTCTTCTCTTTTTGCTCATTGGTCACCACTGGAAAGGATGAATGGACGAGGGCTTGTTTGTCCAGCTACAGGTATGGGCTCCTTTTTGTTACAAATGTGCTGGTAAAAAAACAGCAGCTACACAGATCTGATATCTATTTCAAAAACAATTATCTTGAAATGCTCCAGTGCACACTCAGTGCACACTAAGTTTAAAAGGGTTATTGTAAATGTACAGTGTGAATTCAAAAGGAAAATTAAGGAAAAATAGGATAAAAAAACACCACAGTGGATGACTAAATCTTTACAGGAGATTTTGAGGCAAAGGAAGTACAGAGTATATAAAAAGGAAAACTCAGAGAGAAACAAGTTAGTTTTTTGTCATACGCGGGCTAAGGCTAAAAATGAAATAAGAGCAGCTAAAAGGTAGTTTGAAATTTTTTTTTGCAAGATGCAAAAAGTAATCCTAAGCAGTTTTTTCAATATTGTAGTAGAAAAAGGAAAGCTAATGATGAGATTAAGAGTAACAGTATAAAGGTGCTAGGTGCTGTGGGCAGTGGAGTCCTGCAGGGATCTCTGCTCTTCCTTCTTTACGTAAATGATCTTGATAGGGATGTTAGTAGCAAATTAGTTAAATTTGCAGATGATACTAAACTTGTCCTCTTTAGAGTAGGACATGACATGCCTAGATGGGCTGAACGGCCCGTTCTCATCATTATGTATTCTTATGTTCTCATGTTCTTAACATTTGAAGAATATTAAAGGTAACAGTAAATCCAGCACTGGACCCAGGACTGAACTAATCCATCTACATACTTGTATTCTACGTAGATTACATTATTGAACTACTCAGCAGATGCCACTCACCACAGCTTACGCTTTGTACATTATCCATTTATACGATTGAATATTTACTGACACATTTTGGGTTGAATTATTTGCTCAGTGGTATGGCATTGTCAGTGGCCCACATAAAACTTTGGGTAGCCCCCAGCTCCTAAACGCTGTCACCACACCACTACCCTGTCACCTCGGAGAGGGCCAAGTCACTCCCGGACCCTCTGTGACATCATCACTGTGCCCTCTGTGATGGTGTCTGACATTTCCTAAATACCCCCATCCCTCATACCTCCTTGGCATCCTGCTGCTTCTAAAGGGATTCCAGATAGAATAATCCTGATATCCTGGGTTTCTGACCCAGCTTTCCATTATTAAATCAATCAATACATCAATATTTCCTGCTTAAAACCCTCTGTGACCACATGGGCCCTGGACCGATCTGCTCAGTGTGTTCAGCCCCCCACCATGACGAACAACAACAGGGGCGAGGAGGCGGCTCAGCAATGTTACTTGGAGGTGATCTGTGTTCTGTAATTAGTGGTCGTGTTCCCTGCCCAATTGGATCAAGCTGCTATATAAAGCCCTTCATCCTGCTGCTCCCCCTGCCTCCTCCAACCCTCACAACCCCATTGCAGAGAGAGGGGGTGGGATTACAGGCTGTCAAAGACACAAATGGTGTCTACGAGCTGATGACCCCAATCCCCCTCCCCCACGCACCCCCCTCTGGCTGGAGCTGTGACATCTTTGTGTTTCTCTCCTAAGGCTCATAATCCAACAATCTGGAGCTCAACGAGATGTGCTGGTTTCCCTGCTCCACAAGCCAGAGTGCATCACAAGCCGCACTTAAACAACTTTCTCTGTAGCTCAGAAAGCTGCCACATCTGCTCAGAGTGTGAGAATGACTGCAAATCTCCATGCCCCTGACCCCACCTCACCCCTGGGGTGGGCATGATGATGAGACCCCAACCTTACCTTTGCAGAGCATGATGAAGCCTGTCAGTCTCAGGAACCACCAGAGCAACATCTTAACGAACGACACAGCTGAACAGTGAAGAAGATGAGAGAGAGAGAGAGAAAGAGGGAGGAGGAAAGGGAGGGAGGAGGTGAGGGAGAGGGAGGGAAAGATGACACACACTGAAACGGAAGGAAAGGGAAACCTGTACCCAATTCAGTTCACAGCAGCACTGAACCTCTTCCAAACATGCATACCCATTGAGATTCTCTGAAACTCTGAGAGAGGCAGAGACAATCACAGCTCAACTAGTGTTTCAGTGACAAAGAGAGTAAGAGAGAAAGAGAGGGGGAAAGCAGGGAGAGAAAGGAGAACATAGAAGACATTCCTTGCTCAGTCAATGTTATAGAGTGACTCGCTCCATACCACAGAAAGAGCCACATTAGGACTATTAATAGAACTACAGGAATGGGCTGTGGTTCGCTAAAGTGTACACTGCTGGGATAAATTGTATATGATTTTGTGCAGAGTACAGGGTGGAGGGTCAAAACAGTGTGGGAATGGGAGAATCATCATCAAATGACAGACCTGGGACTGGATATGAGGGTATCTCTGGACCTGTATAGTAGAGAGTGAAATATTTATTGCTGGATATGGCAGGGGGGTTTCTGTTCCTGGATTGTATATACAGTAGCAAGATGACAATTTTGCAATGCATGATCTGACCTTAGGCCTTCATGAATATTCATAACCGGTACTAGAAGCTTCTGAATTGAGAAGTAAGGGGGTGAAAGGAACACAGGAGTTGAACATCTGATCTAAGCAATCAATCAATCAATCTAAGCAATGTAGTAGGGGAGAAGTATGTCTAGCCCTGGGTTTAGCACAGGAGTGGGGTCTCTAGCCCTGGGCTTAGCACAGGAGTGGGGTCTCTATCCCTGGGTTTAGCACAGGAGTGAGATCTCTATCCCTGGGCTTAGCACCGGAGTGGGGTCTCTAGCCCTGGGTTTAGCACAGGAGTGGAGTCTCTATCCCTGGGTTTAGCACAGGAGTGAGATCTCTATCCCTGGGCTTAGCAGGACTGGGGTCTCTAGCCCTGGGTTTAGCACAGGAGTGGGGTCTCTAGCCCTGGGTTTAGCACAGGAGTGGGGTCTCTATCCCTGGGTTTAGCACAGGAGTGGGGTCTCTAGCCCTGGGTTTAGCACAGGAGTGGGGTCTCTAGCCTGAGGTTTAGCACAGGAGTGGGGTCTCTATCCCTGGGTTTAGCTCAGGAGTGAGATCTCTATCCCTGGGCTTAGCACAGGAGTGGGGTCTATATCCCTGGGTTTAGCACAGGAGTGGGGTCTCTATCCCTGGGCTTAGCACAGGAGTGAGATCTCTATCCCTGGGCTTAGCACAGGAGTGGGGTCTCTAGCCCTGGGTTTAGCACAGGAGTGAGATCTCTATCCCTGGGCTTAGCAGGACTGGGGCCTCTATCCCTGGGTTTAGCACAGGAGTGGGGTCTCTAGCCCTGGGTTTAGCACAGGAGTGGGGTCTCTATCCCTGGGTTTAGCACAGGAGTGGGGTCTCTATCCCTGGGTTTAGCACAGGAGTGGGGTCTATATCCCTGGGTTTAGCACAGGAGTGAGATCTCTATCCCTGGGTTTAGCACAGGAGTGAGATCTCTATCCTGGGCTTAGCACAGGAGTGGGGTCTATATCCTGGGTTTAGCACAGGAGTGGGGTCTCTATCCTGGGCTTAGCACAGGAGTGGGGTCTCTAGCCCTGGGTTTAGCACAGGAGTGAGATCTCTATCCTGGGCTTAGCAGGACTGGGGTCTCTATCCCTGGGTTTAGCACAGGAGTGGGGTCTCTAGCCCTGGGCTTAGCACAGGAGTGGGGTCTCTATCCCTGGGTTTAGCACAGGAGTGAGATCTCTATCCCTGGGCTTAGCACAGGAGTGGGGTCTCTAACCCTGGGTTTAGCACAGGAGTGAGTCTCTATCCCTGGGTTTAGCACAGGAGTGAGATCCCCTGGGCTTAGCACAGGAGTGGGGTCTCTATCCCTGGGTTTAGCACAGGAGTGGGGTCTCTAGCCCTGGGTTTAGCACAGGAGTGGGGTCTCTATCCCTGGGTTTAGCACAGGAGTGGGGTCTCTCTATCCCTGGGTTTAGCACAGGAGTGGGGTCTCTATATCCCTGGGTTTAGCACAGGAGTGAGATCTCTATCCCTGGGTTTAGCACAGGAGTGAGATCTCTATCCCTGGGCTTAGCACAGGAGTGGGGTCTATATCCCTGGGTTTAGCACAGGAGTGGGGTCTCTATCCCTGGGCTTAGCACAGAGTGAGATCTCTATCCCTGGGTTTAGCACAGGAGTGGGGTCTCTATCCCTGGGTTTAGCACAGGAGTGAGGTCTCTATCCTGGGGTTTAGCACAGGAGTGGGGTCTCTATCCCTGGGCTTAGCACAGGAGTGGGGTCTCTATCCCTGGGTTTAGCACAGGAGTGGGTCTCTATCCCTGGGTTTAGCACAGTGTGGGATCTCTATCCCTGGGCTTAGCACAGGAGTGGGGTCTCTATCCCTGGGTTTAGCACAGGAGTGGGGTCTCTATCCCTGGGTTTAGCACAGGAGTGAGATCTCTATCCCTGGGCTTAGCAGGACTGGGGTCTCTATCCTGGGTTTAGCACAGGAGTGCAGAGTCTCTATCCTGGGTTTAGCACAGGAGTGGGGTCTCTATCCCTGGCTTAGCACAGGAGTGGGGTCTATATCCTGGGTTTAGCACAGGAGTGAGATCTCTATCCTGGGTTTAGCACAGGAGTGAGATCTCTATCCTGGGCTTAGCACAGGAGTCTATCTATCCCTGGGTTTTAGCACAGGAGTGGGGTCTCTATCCCTGGGTTTAGCACAGGAGTGAGATCTCTATCCCTGGGCTTAGCACAGGAGTGGGGTCTCTAGCCCTGGGTTTAGCACAGGAGTGAGATCTCTATCCCTGGGCTTAGCAGGAGTGGGCAGGACTGGGGTCTCTATCCTGGGTTTAGCACAGGAGTGGGGTCTCTAGCCTGGGTTTAGCACAGGAGTGGGTCTCTATCCCTGGGTTTAGCACAGGAGTGAGATCTCTATCCCTGGGTTTAGCACAGGAGTGGGGTCTAGGGTTTAGCACAGGAGTGAGATCTCTATCCCTGGGTTTAGCACAGGAGTGAGATCTCTATCCCTGGGCTTAGGGAGTGGGGTCTATCCTTAGCACAGGAGGGGGTCTCTATCCCTGGGTTTAGCACAGGAGTGGGGTCTCTATCCCTGGGTTTAGCACAGGAGTGAGATCTCTATCCCTGGGCTTAGCACAGGAGTGGGGTCTCTAGCCCTGGGTTTAGCACAGGAGTGGGATCTCTATCCCTGGGCTTAGCACAGGAGTGGGGTCTCTATCCCTGGGTTTAGCACAGGAGTGAGATCTCTATCCCTGGGTTTAGCACAGGAGTGGGGTCTCTATCCTGGGTTTAGCAGGAGTGGGGTCTCTATCCTGGGTTTAGCACAGGAGTGAGATCTCTATCCCTGGGTTTAGCACAGGAGTGGGGTCTCTATCCCTGGGTTTAGCACAGGAGTGGGGTCTATATCCCTGGGTTTAGCACAGGAGTGGGGTCTCTATCCCTGGGCTTAGCACAGGAGTGAGATCTCTATCCTGGGCTTAGCACAGGAGTGGGGTCTCTATCCTGGGTTTAGCACAGGAGTGAGATCTCTATCCCTGGGCTTTGGGGTCTCTATCCCTGGGTTTAGCACAGGAGTGGGGGGTTTAGCTCTATCCTGGGTTTAGCACCTGGGCTTAGCACAGAGTGGGGTCTCTAGCCTGGGTTTAGCACAGGAGTGAGGTCTCTATCCCTGGTTTAGCACAGGAGTGAGATCTCTATCCCTGGGCTTAGCAGGACTGGGGTCTCTATCCCTGGGTTTAGCACAGGAGTGGGGGCTTAGCAGGACTGGGGTCTCTAGCCCTGGGTTTAGCACAGGAGTGGGGTCTCTATCCCTGGGTTTAGCACAGGAGTGGGGTCTCTATCCCTGGGTTTAGCACAGGAGTGGGGTCTCTATCCCTGGGTTTAGCACAGGAGTGGGGTCTCTAGTCTGAGATCTCTATCCCTGGGCTTAGCACAGGAGTGGGGTCTCCCTGGGTTCCCTGGGCTTAGCACAGGAGTGAGATCTCTATCCCTGGGTTTAGCACAGGAGTGAGATCTCTATCCCTGGGTTTAGCACAGGAGTGGGGTCTCTATCCCTGGGTTTAGCACAGGAGTGGGGTCTCTATCCCTGGGTTTAGCACAGGAGTGGGGTCTCTATCCCTGGGCTTAGCACAGGAGTGGGATCTCTAGCCTGGGTTTAGCACAGGAGTGGGGTCTCTCTGGGTTTAGCCCTGGGGTCTCTATCCCTGGGTTTAGTGGAGTGGGGTCTCTATCCCTGGGTTTAGCACAGGAGTGGGGTCTCTATCCTGGGTTTAGCACAGGAGTGAGATCTCTATCCCTGGGCTTAGCACAGGAGTGGGGTCTCTATCCTGGGTTTAGCACAGGAGTGAGATCTCTATCCTGGGTTTAGCACAGGAGTGAGATCTCTATCCCTGGGCTTAGCAGGGCTTAGCAGCACAGGAGTGGGGTCTCTAGCCCTGGGTTTAGCACAGGAGTGGGGTCTCTATCCCTGGGTTTAGCACAGGGGTCTCTATCTGGGTATCCCTGGGTTTAGCACAGGAGTGAGATCTCTATCCTGGGTTTAGCACAGGAGTGAGATCTCTATCCTGGGCTTAGCACAGGAGTGGGGTCTATATCCTGGGTTTAGCACAGGAGTGGGGTCTCTATCCTGGGCTTAGCACAGGAGTGAGATCTCTATCCTGGGTTTAGCACAGGAGTGGGGTCTCTATCCCTGGGTTTAGCACAGGAGTGAGATCTCTATCCTGGGCTTAGCAGGACTGGGGTCTCTATCCCTGGGTTTAGCACAGGAGTGGGGTCTCTAGCCCTGGGCTTAGCACAGGAGTGAGATCTCTATCCCTGGGTTTAGCACAGGAGTGAGATCTCTATCCCTGGGCTTAGCACAGGAGTGGGGTCTCTAGCCCTGGGTTTAGCACAGGAGTGGGGTCTCTATCCCTGGGTTTAGCACAGGAGTGAGATCTCTATCCCTGGGTTCTCTAGCCCTGGGTTTAGCACAGGAGTGGGTCTCTAGCCCTGGGTTTAGCACAGGAGTGAGATCTCTATCCCTGGGTTTAGCACAGGAGTGAGATCTCTAGGTTTTAGCACAGGAGTGAGATCTCTATCCCTGGGTTTAGCACAGGAGTGGGGTCTCTATCCCTGGGTTTAGCACAGGAGTGGGGTCTCTAGCCCTGGGTTTAGCACAGGAGTGAGATCTCTATCCCTGGGCTTAGCAGGACTGGGGTCTCTATCCCTGGGTTTAGCACAGGAGTGGGGTCTCTAGCCCTGGGCTTAGCACAGGAGTGGGGTCTCTATCCCTGGGTTTAGCACAGGAGTGGGGTCTCTATCCCTGGGTTTAGCACAGGAGTGGGGTCTCTATCCCTGGGTTTAGCACAGGAGTGGGGTCTCTATCCCTGGGTTTAGCACAGGAGTGGGGTCTCTATCCTGAGGTTTAGCACAGGAGTGGGGTCTCTATCCCTGGGTTTAGCACAGGAGTGAGATCTCTATCCCTGGGCTTAGCACAGGAGTGGGGTCTATATCCCTGGGTTTAGCACAGGAGTGGGGTCTCTATCCCTGGGCTTAGCACAGGAGTGAGATCTCTATCCCTGGGCTTAGCACAGGAGTGGGGTCTCTAGCCCTGGGTTTAGCACAGGAGTGGGGTCTCTATCCCTGGGTTTAGCACAGGAGTGGGGTCTCTAGCCCTGGGTTTAGCACAGGAGTGGGGTCTCTATCCCTGGGTTTAGCACAGGAGTGGGGTCTCTATCCCTGGGTTTAGCACAGGAGTGGGGTCTCTATCCCTGGGTTTTAGCACTCTAGGGTTTAGCACAGGAGTGAGATCTCTATCCCTGGGTTTAGCACAGGAGTGAGATCTCTCTATCCCTGGGTTTAGCACAGGAGTGGGATCTCTATCCCTGGGTTTAGCACAGGAGTGGGGTCTCTATCCCTGGGTTTAGCACAGGAGTGGGGTCTCTATCCCTGGGTTTAGCACAGGAGTGAGATCTCTATCCCTGGGTTTAGCACAGGAGTGGGGTCTCTATCCCTGGGTTTAGCACAGGAGTGGGGTCTCTAGCCCTGGGTTTAGCACAGGAGTGGGGTCTCTATCCTGGGTTTAGCTGAGATCCCCCTGGGTTTAGCACAGGAGTGAGGGGTCTCTATCCCTGGGTTTAGCACAGGAGTGAGATCTCTATCCCTGGGTTTAGCACAGGAGTGAGATCTCTATCCCTGGGCTTAGCACAGGAGTGGGGTCTATATCCCTGGGTTTAGCACAGGAGTGGGGTCTCTATCCCTGGGTTTAGCACAGGAGTGAGATCTCTATCCCTGGGCTTAGCACAGGAGTGGGGTCTCTATCCCTGGGTTTAGCACAGGAGTGAGATCTCTATCCCTGGGTTTAGCACAGGAGTGAGATCTCTATCCCTGGGCTTAGCACAGGAGTGGGGTCTCTATCCCTGGGTTTAGCACAGGAGTGGGGTCTCTATCCCTGGGTTTAGCACAGGAGTGAGATCTCTATCCCTGGGCTTAGCACAGGAGTGGGGTCTCTATCCTGGGTTTAGCACAGGAGTGAGATCTCTATCCCTGGGTTTAGCACAGGAGGAGTGGGGTCTCTAGCCCTGGGCTTAGCACAGGAGTGGGGTCTCTATCCCTGGGTTTAGCACAGGAGTGGGGTCTCTATCCCTGGGTTTAGCACAGGAGTGGGGTCTCTATCCCTGGGTTTAGCACAGGAGTGGGGTCTATATCCCTGGGTTTAGCACAGGAGTGAGATCTCTATCCCTGGGTTTAGCACAGGAGTGAGATCTCTATCCCTGGGCTTAGCAGGACCGGGGTCTATATCCCTGGGTTTAGCACAGGAGTGGGGTCTCTATCCCTGGGCTTAGCACAGGAGTGAGATCTCTATCCCTGGGCTTAGCACAGGAGTGGGGTCTCTAGCCCTGGGTTTAGCACAGGAGTGAGATCTCTATCCCTGGGCTTAGCAGGACTGGGGTCTCTATCCCTGGGTTTAGCACAGGAGTGGGGTCTCTATCCCTGGGCTTAGCACAGGAGTGGGGTCTCTATCCCTGGGTTTAGCACAGGAGTGGGGTCTCTAGCCCTGGGGTCTCTAGCCCTGGGTTTAGCAGGAGTGGGGTCTCTATCCCTGGGTTTAGCACAGGAGTGGGGTCTCTATCCCTGGGTTTAGCACAGGAGTGAGATCTCTATCCCTGGGTTTAGCACAGGAGTGAGATCTCTATCCCTGGGCTTAGCACAGGAGTGGGGTCTATATCCCTGGGTTTAGCACAGGAGTGGGGTCTCTATCCCTGGGCTTAGCACAGGAGTGAGATCTCTATCCCTGGGCTTAGCACAGGAGTGGGGTCTCTAGCCCTGGGTTTAGCACAGGAGTGAGATCTCTATCCCTGGGCTTAGCAGGACTGGGGTCTCTATCCCTGGGTTTAGCACAGGAGTGGGGTCTCTATCCCTGGGTTTAGCACAGGAGTGAGATCTCTATCCCTGGGCTTAGCACAGGAGTGAGATCTCTATCCCTGGGTTTAGCACAGGAGTGGGGTCTCTATCCCTGGGCTTAGCCAGGGATCTCTATCCCTGGGCTTAGCACAGAGTGGGGTCTCTAGCCCTGGGTTTAGCACAGGAGTGAGATCTCTATCCCTGGGCTTAGCAGGACTGGGGTCTCTATCCCTGGGTTTAGCACAGGAGTGGGGTCTCTAGCCCTGGGTTTAGCACAGAGTGGGGTCTCTATCCCTGGGTTTAGCACAGGAGTGGGGTCTCTATCCCTGGGTTTAGCACAGGAGTGGGGTCTATATCCCTGGGTTTAGCACAGGAGTGAGATCTCTATCCCTGGGTTTAGCACAGGAGTGAGATCTCTATCCCTGGGCTTAGCACAGGAGTGGGGTCTATATCCCTGGGTTTAGCACAGGAGTGGGGTCTCTATCCCTGGGTTTAGCACAGGAGTGAGATCTCTATCCCTGGGCTTAGCACAGGAGTGGGTCTCTAGCCCTGGGTTTAGCACAGGAGTGGGGTCTCTATCCCTGGGTTTAGCACAGGAGTGAGATCTCTATCCCTGGGCTTAGCAGGACTGGGGTCTCTAGCCCTGGGTTTAGCACAGGAGTGGGGTTTCTAGCCCTGGGTTTAGCACAGGAGTGGGGTCTCTATCCCTGGGTTTAGCACAGGAGTGAGATCTCTATCCCTGGGTTTAGCACAGGAGTGAGATCTCTATCCCTGGGTTTAGCACAGGAGTGGGGTCTATATCCCTGGGTTTAGCACAGGAGTGAGATCTCTATCCCTGGGTTTAGCACAGGAGTGAGATCTCTATCCCTGGGCTTAGCACAGGAGTGGGGTCTCTAGCCCTGGGTTTAGCACAGGGTGAGATCTTATCCCTGGGCTTAGCAGGAGTGGGGTCTCTATCCCTGGGTTTAGCACAGGAGTGGGGTCTCTAGCCCTGGGCTTAGCACAGGAGTGAGATCTCTATCCCTGGGCTTAGCACAGGAGTGAGATCTCTATCCCTGGGTTTAGCACAGGAGTGAGATCTCTATCCCTGGGCTTAGCAGGACTGGGGTCTCTATCCCTGGGTTTAGCACAGGAGTGGGGTCTCTAGCCCTGGGTTTAGCACAGGAGTGGGGTCTCTATCCCTGGGTTTAGCACAGGAGTGGGGTCTCTATCCCTGGGTTTAGCACAGGAGTGGGGTCTATATCCCTGGGTTTAGCACAGGAGTGGGGTCTCTATCCTGGGTTTAGCACAGGAGTGAGATCTCTATCCCTGGGCTTAGCACAGGAGTGGGGTCTCTATCCCTGGGTTTAGCACAGGAGTGAGATCTCTATCCCTGGGCTTAGCAGGACTGGGGTCTCTATCCCTGGGTTTAGCACAGGAGTGGGGTCTCTATCCCTGGGCTTAGCACAGGAGTGAGATCTCTATCCCTGGGTTTAGCACAGGAGTGAGATCTCTATCCCTGGGCTTAGCACAGGAGTGGGGTCTCTAGCCCTGGGTTTAGCACAGGAGTGGGGTCTCTATCCCTGGGTTTAGCACAGGAGTGAGATCTCTATCCCTGGGCTTAGCAGGACTGGGGTCTCTAGCCCTGGGTTTAGCACAGGAGTGAGATCTGGGGTCTCTCTATCCCTGGGTTTAGCACAGGAGTGGGGTCTCTATCCCTGGGTTTAGCACAGGAGTGGGGTCTCTATCCCTGGGTTTAGCACAGGAGTGGGGTCCCTAGGGGTTTAGCACAGGAGTGGGGTCTCTATCCCTGGGTTTAGCACAGGAGTGAGATCTCTATCCTGGGTTTAGCACAGGAGTGGGGTCTATATCCCTGGGTTTAGCACAGGAGTGGGGTCTCTATCCCTGGGTTTAGCACAGGAGTGAGATCTCTATCCCTGGGTTTAGCACAGGAGTGAGATCTCTATCCCTGGGCTTAGCACAGGAGTGGGGTCTATATCCCTGGGTTTAGCACAGGAGTGGGATCTCTATCCCTGGGCTTAGCACAGGAGTGAGATCTCTATCCCTGGGCTTAGCACAGGAGTGGGGTCTCTATCCCTGGGTTTAGCACAGGAGTGGGGTCTCTAGGGTTTAGCCTGGGGTCACAGGAGTGGGGTCTCTATCCCTGGGTTTAGCACAGGAGTGGGGTCTCTATCCCTGGGTTTAGCACAGGAGTGAGATCTCTATCCCTGGGTTTAGCACAGGAGTGAGATCTCTATGGGCTTAGCCTGGGGTTGAGATCTCTATCCCTGGGTTTAGCACAGGAGTGAGATCTCTATCCCTGGGCTTAGCACACCGGGGTCTATATCCCTGGGTTTAGCACAGGAGTGGGGTCTCTATCCCTGGGTTTAGCACAGGAGTGAGATCTCTATCCCTGGGCTTAGCACAGGACTGGGTCTCTATCCCTGGGTTTAGCACAGGAGTGGGGTCTCTATCCCTGGGCTTAGCACAGGAGTGAGATCTCTATCCCTGGGTTTAGCACAGGAGTGAGATCTCTATCCCTGGGCTTAGCACAGGAGTGGGGTCTCTATCCCTGGGTTTAGCACAGGAGTGGGGTCTCTATCCTTGGGCTCTCTGAGATCCCCCTGGGCTTAGCACAGGAGTGGGGTCTCTAGCCCTGGGTTTAGCACAGGAGTGAGATCTCTCTATCCCTGGGCTTAGCACAGGTCTCTATCCCTGGGTTTAGTGGGGTCTCTAGCCCTGGGCTTAGTCTCTATCCCTGGGTTTAGCACAGGAGTGAGATCTCTATCCCTGGGCCACAGGAGTGGGGTCTCTAGCCCTGGGTTTAGCACAGGAGTGGGGTCTCTATCCCTGGGTTTAGCACAGGAGTGAGATCTCTATCCCTGGGCTTAGCAGGACTGGGGTCTCTATCCCTGGGTTTAGCACAGGAGTGGGGTCTCTAGCCCTGGGTTTCTCTAGCACAGGAGTGAGATCTCTATCCCTGGGCTTAGCACAGGAGTGGGGTCTCTATCCCTGGGTTTAGCACAGGAGTGGGGGTCTCTATCCCTGGGCTTAGGGAGTGAGATCTCTATCCCTGGGTTTAGCACAGGAGTGGGATCTCTATCCCTGGGTTTAGCACAGGAGTGAGATCTCTATCCCTGGGCTTAGCAGGACCTGGGGTTTAGCACAGGAGTGGGGTCTCTAGCCCTGGGTTTAGCACAGGAGTGGGATCTCTATCCCTGGGCTTAGCACAGGAGTGGGGTCTCTAGCCCTGGGTTTAGCACAGGAGTGGGGTCTCTATCCCTGGGTTTAGCACAGGAGTGGGGTCTCTATCCCTGGGTTTAGCACAGGAGTGGGGTCTCTAGCCTGAGGTTTAGCACAGGAGTGGGGTCTCTATCCCTGGGTTTAGCACAGGAGTGAGATCTCTATCCCTGGGCTTAGCACAGGAGTGGGGTCTATATCCCTGGGTTTAGCACAGGAGTGGGGTCTCTATCCCTGGGCTTAGCACAGGAGTGAGATCTCTATCCCTGGGCTTAGCACAGGAGTGGGGTCTCTAGCCCTGGGTTTAGCACAGGAGTGAGATCTCTATCCCTGGGCTTAGCAGGACTTGGGTCTCTATCCCTGGGTTTAGCACAGGAGTGGGGTCTCTAGCCCTGGGTTTAGCACAGGAGTGGGGTCTCTGGGGTCACAGGAGTGGGGTCTCTATCCCTGGGTTTAGCACAGGAGTGGGGTCTATATCCCTGGGTTTAGCACAGGAGTGAGATCTCTATCCCTGGGTTTAGCACAGGAGTGAGATCTCTATCCCTGGGCTTAGCACAGGAGTGGGGTCTATATCCCTGGGTTTAGCACAGGAGTGGGGTCTCTATCCCTGGGTTTAGCACAGGAGTGAGATCTCTATCCCTGGGCTTAGCACAGGAGTGGGGTCTCTATCCCTGGGTTTAGCACAGGAGTGGGGTCTCTATCCTGGGTTTAGCACAGGAGTGAGATCTCTATCCCTGGGCTTAGCAGGACTGGGGTCTCTAGCCCTGGGTTTAGCACAGGAGTGGGGTTTCTAGCCCTGGGTTTAGCACAGGAGTGGGGTCTCTATCCCTGGGTTTAGCACAGGAGTGAGATCTCTATCCCTGGGTTTAGCACAGGAGTGAGATCTCTATCCCTGGGTTTAGCACAGGAGTGGGGTCTCTATCCCTGGGTTTAGCACAGGAGTGAGATCTCTATCCCTGGGTTTAGCACAGGAGTGAGATCTCTATCCCTGGGCTTAGCACAGGAGTGGGGTCTCTATCCCTGGGTTTAGCACAGGAGTGGGGTCTCTATCCCTGGGTTTAGCACAGGAGTGAGATCTCTATCCCTGGGTTTAGCACAGGAGTGGGGTCTATATCCCTGGGTTTAGCACAGGAGTGAGATCTCTATCCCTGGGTTTAGCACAGGAGTGAGATCTCTATCCCTGGGCTTAGCACAGGAGTGGGGTCTATATCCCTGGGTTTAGCACAGGAGTGGGGTCTCTATCCCTGGGCTTAGCACAGGAGTGAGATCTCTATCCCTGGGCTTAGCACAGGAGTGGGGTCTCTAGCCCTGGGTTTAGCACAGGAGTGAGATCTCTATCCCTGGGCTTAGCAGGACTGGGGTCTCTATCCCTGGGTTTAGCACAGGAGTGGGGTCTCTAGCCCTGGGCTTAGCACAGGAGTGGGGTCTCTATCCCTGGGTTTAGCACAGGAGTGGGGTCTCTATCCCTGGGTTTAGCACAGGAGTGGGGTCTATATCCCTGGGTTTAGCACAGGAGTGGGGTCTATATCCCTGGGTTTAGCACAGGAGTGAGATCTCTATCCCTGGGTTTAGCACAGGAGTGAGATCTCTATCCCTGGGCTTAGCATATCCCTGGGTTTAGCACAGGAGTGGGGTCTCTATCCCTGGGCTTAGCACAGGAGTGAGATCTCTATCCCTGGGCTTAGCACAGGAGTGGGGTCTCTAGCCCTGGGTTTAGCACAGGAGTGAGATCTCTATCCCTGGGCAGGACTGGGGTCTCTTAGCACAGGAGTGGGGTCTCTATCCCTGGGCTTAGCAGGAGTGGGGTCTCTATCCCTGGGTTTAGCACAGGAGTGGGGTTAGCACAGGAGTGGGGTCTCTATCTCTGCCCTGGGTTTAGCACAGG
The DNA here is from genome assembly GCA_029706075.1 of Aldrovandia affinis. NCBI lineage: Eukaryota > Metazoa > Chordata > Actinopteri > Notacanthiformes > Halosauridae > Aldrovandia > Aldrovandia affinis. Next base: position 493,227 of record JAINUG010000240.1, on the reverse strand, counting down.
AGTGAGATCTCTATCCCTGGGCTTAGCACAGGAGTGGGGTCTCTATCCCTGGGTTTAGCACAGGAGTGGGGTCTCTATCCCTGGCTTTAGCACAGGAGTGAGATCTCTATCCCTGGGTTTAGCACAGGAGTGGGGTCTCTATAGCCCTGGGTTTAGCACAGGAGTGGTTAGCAGGAGTCTCTATCCCTGGGTTTAGCACAGGAGTGGGGTCTCTATCCCTGGGTTTAGCACAGGAGTGGGATCTCTATCCCTGGGTTTAGCACAGGAGTGAGATCTCTATCCCTGGGTTTAGCACAGGAGTGAGATCTCTATCCCTGGGCTTAGCACAGGAGTGGGGTCTCTATCCCTGGGTTTAGCACAGGAGTGAGATCTCTATCCCTGGGCTTAGCACAGGAGTGAGATCTCTATCCCTGGGTTTAGGGTTTACAGGACTGGGGTCTCTATCCCTGGGTTTAGCACAGGAGTGGGGTCTCTAGCCCTGGGTCTCTATCCCTGGGTTTAGCACTGGGGTCTCTATCCCTGGGTTTAGCACAGGAGTGGGGTCTCTATCCCTGGGCTTAGCACAGGAGTGAGATCTCTATCCCTGGGTTTAGCACAGGAGTGAGATCTCTATCCCTGGGCTTAGCACAGGAGTGGGGTCTATATCCCTGGGTTTAGCACAGGAGTGGGGTCTCTATCCCTGGGTTTAGCACAGGAGTGAGATCTCTATCCCTGGGCTTAGCACAGGAGTGAGGTCTCTAGCCCTGGGTTTAGCACAGGAGTGGGGTCTCTATCCCTGGGTTTAGCACAGGAGTGAGATCTCTATCCCTGGGCTTAGCAGGACTGGGGTCTCTAGCCCTGGGTTTAGCACAGGAGTGGGGTCTCTAGCCCTGGGTTTAGCACAGGAGTGGGGTCTCTATCCCTGGGTTTAGCACAGGAGTGAGATCTCTGTCCCTGGGTTTAGCACAGGAGTGAGATCTCTAGCCCTGGGTTTAGCACAGGAGTGGGGGTCTATATCCTGGGTTTAGCACAGGAGTGAGGTCTCTATCCCTGGGTTTAGCACAGGAGTGATATCTCTATCCCTGGGCTTAGCACAGGAGTGGGGTCTCTAGCCCTGGGTTTAGCACAGGAGTGAGATCTCTATCCCTGGGCTTAGCAGGACTGGGGTCTCTATCCCTGGGTTTAGCACAGGAGTGGGGTCTCTAGCCCTGGGCTTAGCACAGGAGTGAGATCTCTATCCCTGGGTTTAGCACAGGAGTGAGATCTCTATCCCTGGGTTTAGCACAGGAGTGAGATCTCTATCCCTGGGCTTAGCAGGACTGGGGTCTCTATCCCTGGGTTTAGCACAGGAGTGGGGTCTCTAGCCCTGGGCTTAGCACAGGAGTGGTGGTCTCTATCCCTGGGTTTAGCACAGGAGTGGGGTCTCTATCCCTGGTTTAGCACAGGAGTGGGGTCTCTATCCTGGGTTTAGCACAGGAGTGGGGTCTCTATCCTGGGCTTAGCACAGGAGTGAGATCTCTATCCCTGGGCTTAGCACAGGAGTGGGGTCTCTAGCCCTGGGTTTAGCACAGGAGTGAGATCTCTATCCCTGGGCTTAGCAGGACTGGGGTCTCTATCCCTGGGTTTAGCACAGGAGTGGGGTCTCTAGCCTGGGCTTAGCACAGGAGTGAGATCTCTATCCCTGGGTTTAGCACAGGAGTGAGATCTCTATCCCTGGGCTTAGCACAGGAGTGGGATCTCTATCCCTGGGTTTAGCACAGGAGTGGGGTCTCTATCCCTGGTTTAGCACAGGAGTGAGATCTCTATCCCTGGGCTTAGCAGGACTGGGGTCTCTAGCCCTGGGTTTAGCACAGGAGTGAGATCTCTATCCCTGGGCTTAGCAGGAGGGGTCTCTAGCCCTGGGTTTAGCACAGAGTGGGGTCTCTATCCCTGGGTTTAGCACAGGAGTGGGGTCTCTATCCCTGGGTTTAGCACAGGAGTGGGGTCTCTAGCCTGAGGTTTAGCACAGGAGTGGGGTCTCTATCCCTGGGTTTAGCTCAGGAGTGAGATCTCTATCCCTGGGCTTAGCACAGGAGTGGGGTCTATATCCCTGGGTTTAGCACAGGAGTGGGGTCTCTATCCCTGGGCTTAGCACAGGAGTGAGATCTCTATCCCTGGGCTTAGCACAGGAGTGAGATCTCTATCCCTGGGCTTAGCACAGGAGTGGGGTCTATATCCCTGGGTTTAGCACAGGAGTGGGGTCTCTATCCTGGGCTTAGCACAGGAGTGAGATCTCTATCCCTGGGCTTAGCACAGGAGTGGGGTCTCTAGCCCTGGGTTTAGCACAGGGTGAGATCTCTATCCCTGGGCTTAGCAGGACTGGGGTCTCTAGCCCTGGGTTTAGCACAGGAGTGGGGTCTCTAGCCCTGGGTTTAGCACAGGAGTGGGGTCTCTATCCCTGGGTTTAGCACAGGAGTGAGATCTCTATCCCTGGGCTTAGCACAGGAGTGGGGTCTATATCCCTGGGTTTAGCACAGGAGTGGGGTCTCTATCCCTGGGTTTAGCACAGGAGTGAGATCTCTATCCCTGGGCTTAGCACAGGAGTGGGGTCTCTAGCCCTGGGTTTAGCACAGGAGTGAGATCTCTATCCCTGGGCTTAGCAGGACTGGGGTCTCTATCCCTGGGTTTAGCACAGGAGTGGGGTCTCTAGCCCTGGGCTTAGCACAGGAGTGGGGTCTCTATCCCTGGGCTTAGCACAGGAGTGGGGTCTCTATCCCTGGGTTTAGCACAGGAGTGGGGTCTCTATCCCTGGGTTTAGCACAGGAGTGAGATCTCTATCCCTGGGCTTAGCAGGACTGGGGTCTCTAGCCCTGGGTTTAGCACAGGAGTGGGGTCTCTATCCCTGGGTTTAGCACAGGAGTGGGGTCTCTATCCCTGGGTTTAGCACAGGAGTGGGGTCTCTATCCTGGGTTTAGCACAGGAGTGGGGTCTCTATCCCTGGGTTTAGCTCAGGAGTGAGATCTCTATCCCTGGGTTTAGCACAGGAGTGGGGTCTATATCCCTGGGTTTAGCACAGGAGTGGGTCTCTATCCCTGGGCTTAGCACAGGAGTGAGATCTCTATCCCTGGGCTTAGCACAGGTGGGGGTCTCTAGCCCTGGGTTTAGCACAGGAGTGAGATCTCTATCCCTGGGCTTAGCAGGACTGGGGTCTCTATCCCTGGGTTTAGCACAGGAGTGGGGTCTCTAGCCCTGGGTTTAGCACAGGAGTGGGGTCTCTATCCCTGGGTTTAGCACAGGAGTGGGGTCTCTATCCCTGGGTTTAGCACAGGAGTGGGGTCTATATCCCTGGGTTTAGCACAGGAGTGAGATCTCTATCCCTGGGTTTAGCACAGGAGTGAGATCTCTATCCCTGGGCTTAGCACAGGAGTGGGGTCTATATCCCTGGGTTTAGCACAGGAGTGGGGTCTCTATCCCTGGGCTTAGCACAGGAGTGAGATCTCTATCCCTGGGCTTAGCACAGGAGTGGGGTCTCTAGCCCTGGGTTTAGCACAGGAGTGAGATCTCTATCCCTGGGCTTACCAGGACTGGGGTCTCTATCCCTGGGTTTAGCACAGGACTGGCGTCTCTATCCCTGGGTTTAGCACAGGAGTGGGGTCTCTATCCCTGGGCTTAGCACAGGAGTGAGATCTCTATCCCTGGGCTTAGCACAGGAGTGGGGTCTCTAGCCCTGGGTTTAGCACAGGAGTGAGATCTCTATCCCTGGGCTTAGCAGGACTGGGGTCTCTATCCCTGGGTTTAGCACAGGAGTGGGGTCTCTATCCCTGGGCTTAGCACAGGAGTGGGGTCTCTAGCCCTGGGTTTAGCACAGGAGTGGGGTCTCTATCCCTGGGTTTAGCACAGGAGTGGGGTCTCTATCCCTGGGTTTAGCACAGGAGTGGGGTCTCTATCCCTGGGTTTAGCACAGGAGTGGGGTCTCTAGCCTGAGGTTTAGCAGGGGGAATCAGTGTCTCCATCACTGGTTATACAGTAGAAGGGGAAAGAGCAGGGTGTAACTTTGGTGGAAAATTCTGGAAGTGTACAATATCTGATCAAACCAAACCATCAGACTTCGCAGTCATCGCAAGCTTGCACAGCTCACCTCAAATAAAAAAAGGTGAATGCACGAGTCGGATGTTGGAGATCCTGTTGAGAAGGATTATAGACCTGTCCCTATTTTGCATCTGTAATCCAGAGCATGTCTGCTGTGTGAATTTGGCAGGTCCATCAAAGCCTTCCCTTGATTTGACTTTGGCCTAGGTTGCTGCACTACTGCTTGTGAATGTTTTTACATAGTAACACTGAAACAGTTGTGGTTACTGTAAATCCCTCCTGTCCTTGGACCAAACATTGGGAAGTCCTGCATGCCTTAGTGTAAAGACTGTCACATTCACAGAGCCCCCGTTTTAATCAGTACACTAGTTCCATACAGTTACTGTGATTATTCAACTAAGTGGAGACCACAGTAACAGCCCATTTTGGACATGTAAACCTCCAGGTGATCATTTTCCTGAATATTAGTCTGGCTGGCAGTAAATCCAGTAGGTGGCAGCCAAGTCCCCCGAGAGGTTAAGCCTCCTCCTCTGGAGAATTGTAGTTTACAGTAAGTTACAAGTTGTTATTTTCAAAACTAAGAGAAAGGGACAGAGGGGATTTACAGTAGTTAGGTCAAACAGAATTCATAGAAGAACTAGGCCAAAAGGGGGAAATCTACGCAAATATATGTACCTTTTAATATTCATGTGTACATCAATTCATGTTTTATTGTTAACAGAATTTATCCCATCCCACACATTGTAGCCCTAATGCCGTTGTAGTAAGCTACTGTACACTTACACATTGTTAAATAGTATTTAACCTTAAGTATAGTAACCTTTTCCTTCCCAGTGTTACAGGTATGGTACGCAGATGCCTGCAATGATGTCTATTGCTGTATTACTGCACTGATCTCGTGCGCTAACTATGATTGTTCCTACCATGTATTAATGCACATCTTGTAAGTCGCTCTGGATAAGAGCATCTGCTAAATGCTTAAAATGTAAATGTAAATGTAATGTAATTTACAACCTAAAAACATGTTTGCAGTTTTAGTAGTTACACATGTGTAACCACGATTTGTATGGGTTATGTAAGTAAAGTAAAATTTAAGTAAGTGTAACAAGAAATATGTAACAGCAAAATGTTACATTGTGTAAGTACAAATGTGAAATAGAATTCAACAAGAGTTGTAACTAACAAGTGAATCAACACAAGGAACTTCCCACTCAAGGTATTGTCCAAAACATGGGTCAATGATAAATGAAGCATTGCTTATATTTATGTGGATTAATTAAGTTTATTTGTACCCACTAGCAGTCCTCCCATACACTAAAGAAATATGAATTTGGTATTGTTTGTTCATAAATAATGATTGTGAATGAGTAGAAATATTCTTTCAGATTTTCAGAGGTTAACTCAGGGGTGGGCAATCTTACCCTGTGTGGGCCGGTGTGGGTGCAGGCTTTTGTTCCAGCCGAGCAGTAGCTCACCTGATTTGACTAATCAGCTAATCAAAGTCTTCAATCAGGGCTTTGATTAGTGGAATCAGGTGTGTCACTGTTCAGTTGGAACAAAAGCCTGCACCCACACCAGCCCACACAGGGTAAGATTGCCCACCCCTGGGTTAACTCTTGAAAAAAATAATAATAGGTGTGTTATCAGTAGATGACTCATTTTATTTTTCATATGCAAATAACATTCTGATTTGAAAGTCTATGTTGAACTGAATATGTATGAAGTGTTTGTTTTATTTTGTAACACAGTAGCTAGTTCCTACAGTATGGTATCTTTAGTCACCTTAATTTGTACAGTTGTGCACTGTGCCCACTTTAGTTTAAAGCCATGATGATTTTGTGTGACAACAGTGTACATACAGGGTAAGTGCACAGGAACTGCCCACCTAATGTAAAGTGTAAAAACCTTAGTTACCACTGTGTAACAACAGTGTATGTGCACAGGAACTCCACTTTTTTCAATACTGTGCATACAAGGTAAGTAAAACCCCACTAAATGCAAAGTGTAAAACCATTATCACATTTGTGTAAAAATATTGTAACTATATTGTAAGTAAACAGGAACAGTCAACTTAATTTAAAGTGTAAAACATTGGTCATCTTAGTATAACAGCACTTTACCTACATGGTGAGTACACATTAGGAAATACAAAACCTTGTGGTTTTTGGAAGTAGGAACTAGAAGCAGCAAAATTTAATAGAGACTAAGCATTTGCAAGTGGAAAGAAAATAAAGTAACTTGATGTTAATAAGTTACACTCCCAGGAGTGGTCTATTATTCACTTATTGCATAATAGGGCATCCTAATCTCATGGCTGAAACAAAAAAAGACATACAACATTTTATGTCTGCTGAAAAGTTACTAGTTTATAGTTTATGTCAGAGCCCCTTGTGAATTCTGCATCTTTTGGCAGCTGAAGGAGCTTATCAGTTTTATTTTGGTACGGCAGGAAAAAAAACACTTCTCAAAAGAAAAACAAACACATTTATAAAATACAAAAGTGTCATAAACTAGTTTTAGTAAGCTAGCAATCTAGCTAGACAGCAAACAAAGTTTGTGAATATATTTAGCAAGCATTGGAATTATACTGTATAAATTCAGCGCTTACAGATGAACCCATAATCTCATATTATCCCCTGAAATGTAATTAAAACATGTTCATAAAACTGTTATAATATCTGCGAGGGTGAATCGAAATAGAGGGTTGAATTAGCTACTAAATTGTGAGGAAAATGGGGGGAAAATCCTAAACAAATTTTAGAAAAAAGAAACTCAGTAACTCACAGTGTTCCATACAGCTAGTCACGGTGAACACCGCAGTAAAAACTTATTTCTATGCAAATTATGTTATGTTTTCTCCTCTAGAAAACAATCGGGGGGTAATTCTGAATTCCATGAGGTTCCCATGCAGCACTAGAATAGGGCTATAGTCAGCAAACTTCCCACAATTCTTGATATCCTTGGTCTGGTATTATTTTACAGTGATACTAGCAACTGCTACACATTTTACAAAGTGTTATGTAGTCATTAATTCATGTAGTCATTGTTTGATGTCATTATTTATTGATATTGTGTTCCAGCTCCATAAGTGGAACATGCTGGATCGGCATCCTTTTCTTCTGCTTGCCAAGAGAGTAGGATAGGGGTTTGAGGCTGAGTGCTTGATGTCCACTGCAGAGGAAAAATACTCTCTCCTCATTACACAGAGGCTATAGGAAAGACTTCTTAATGGTAATTCAAACAAATTTGTTGGAATTTACCCTTGGATTAATGAATGACTCAAGAACAAATTTGTTGGACCTAAAATGCCTGCTAGTTTAAAACCTCAATTATTCTCTGAAAAATTTCAAAAAAAAGATTAATGAATGAATCTTTCATTAATCGAAGAACAAACAGTTTATTAGAGCTCCCTGTATTTATTGATGATGCTTATTTGGAAAATGTTTATCAGTGGTAATGGGCTTCACAGACAGTGTGCAATTGCAGCTAGCAGAGCAGAGAAGTACACCGCCCTCCCCCACACACACTCTCCAAAACTCTCTCACACTCTCCAAAACACTAGGAAGAGTGTTTTGGAGAGGGTGAAAAGAGAAGTGTTAAAAGAGAAGTGTTTTGGATTGCTGTTAGTGTTTGAATTGGATTGTTTGAGGACCCAAAGGTCTTGACCCTTCACCACATATGCTGGAGAATGTGCCACGCCCCCGAAACTCAGACTGGCCAATCACAGCGCAGCATAGGACAGGCTCCGACAGCCGTCCGACAGTTCATGGCGGCACTCTGTTGACTCAGACGGAAAAATTTAAGATTTTCTTCATTTTCGAGCTGGTTTTGTGGACTTTTAGCTAGTTATGGTTAAATGTTGTGCCTGGGGCACTTGTAACAGTGATACTCGTTACCCGGAGAGGTTGGAAGGATATACGTTTTTTTTCCTTTCCAAAACCAAAATCAAACCCTGAAAAGTGTAGGCTGTGGATAAAGCTATGTGGACGTCTTCATACCCAGTTGAACACCTCAAAGATCAACAAGCACAGCGTTGTCTGCTCCAAGGTAAGTAATTACTCTTATCAAGCGTAAAATAATGTTATGCTGTTGTTATCAGATGTTAACTGGTTAACCTAAATTATCATAAGGTAAGCTACTAACAGCTTCTGGAAATGCACCGGCAGGAATACGGTTAGTCTGATAATATTTCTAGACTATGTTTATTTCTAAAGCCCAAGTAAAAACCAGCTCACCTGTCATTGCTGTAGTGACAGAAGATTGGTCTCCGTTTTCGGTTCGTCTTGGCCTTTGCCACCACAACAGCTGTTACAGGCTGTGGTATTATTTTTACATCCCTTGGCTTATGCCACTGTTGTGGCAAGCTTGTGGACGACTGGGCTGACACACTGCTGATATTTTTTGCTTTACAGAGGTCCAGGGTATGGATAAGTCCGATGAGATGGGCGCAGAAACCTGTGGAGCTAACCAGAGTAATGTCGTTACAGCACACTAAGGTTACTAATGTTACGTTAGTTAGCTAATGCTAGCTAACTTACTACTGAATGTAACGTTATATAGGCCTACTGCTTTTGCTTTTTAATGATTGTAATAGTGAATAGAGACCTACCCAGCTTTACAGGAACAGTGTTGCTCCTTAATATCGTTGTCCTCTGTCTCAATCGCCAGGTGATGCGGTGGTTCACTTTTACTCTGTGATCTGTAGGCTTTAGCTTCTATCTTTATTTTTTTTACGTGATTTCGTTGCTGAGTCAGTTTGACATCCTTAATATATCCTTCAAATGCATATTGTAGACCCTTCTGTCTGCTTCTGCCTGAAATCGCTTTTTGGTTTTTCCCAAAATTTGACAATATTTCTCCAGGGAGTGCAGTTAGCGATAGTGGGAGCGCCATGCTGGCTCCGAAAGCTTGACGGGCTTAGCAACAGTAACTAAGGGGGGCGGGCCTTAGCGAAGGGTCAATTGGCACAAAGTGGCACCCTTTGGTGCATATGCTGTATGGAATATGGCCACCAACCCAGTGAGTGTTCCATGAGGGAAGAAGTCAGCTGGAAAGAGCAAAGAAGGTAGCCCAGGACTACTCCTGCTCGATGGCACCCCCTAGGGAAAAGAGCAAGTAGTACCCATGTAGGCCACAAAATCCGCACAGTAGTGAGGCCAAAATGGCTGAGAAGTGTGCAGGTTTAGAGGCAAAGTTGGGAGAGGCCATAACCATAATAAAGGACAAAGAGGAAGGGCAAACCAAACTAGAGAGATGTTGTCATGACCTGAGGGAAGACCTGGTGAAGAACCAGAGGTGTCCGTCCATGGTTGAGGACCGGTGGCGAGTCACCCTCAAGGAGGTCCAAGGGCTGAATGTTGCCCAGACTGAGCTGGCCATGGGGAAACTACAGGATGAACACCAAAAATCCCTAAGGGAGATTGGGAACATGGCTGTGGAGCTGGAGACTACCAAAACCTCTCTTGGCGATGAGGTGAGGCATGTCGAGGCCCACAGACTGGAGCTGAGGAGAGCAGCGGAGGCCCATCCGTCTGAGGCAGAGCAACTCCGGAGCCAAGTGGAGCAGGAGAGTGAGGGGTGAAGACCAGGGATGAAGACCTGCCAAGAGCAGATGAAGACCCTTGCGTTAAACCAGGAAGTGAAGATTTTGGCTTGGCAGGACTGCACCAAACCACCTCTGCAGCTCTCCTGACCGAACAAGGGAAGAATGAAGAGCTCCCTGTCCTGAGAGGGCAACTGAATGACTTAAATCAGAGGCTGGATTAAAAGGAAGCCTAACACCAGGCCACCGAGAACTCTTTTCAGGACTTCTTGAAAATCCAAACCAAAAGTCTGATTTATCTGCAGAATCAACTGGAAAGGGTGAGTGAGGAATTGGAATTTGCTAAACGTATGCCTGTTGTACACAATTCTAGCACCCAGGTGGAGATCTTGCAGCCAGTGGAGCCAGCAGGAGACGATGACCAGATGGTAGAATCGAAGAGGGGGCGATGGTCCTCAATCCCACTCAACCTGTGTGATCTTGTAAGTGGACGAGAGGAGCAGTATGCTGAGAATTAGCTGTAGTGGGACCATGGGGTGGAAGAAAGACTCTTAACTATAGCCTGGTGGAACACCCGACCCTCTCCGGGCATGGTGAGTCAAAATGCACGTGAATGCAGCAATTTTAAGTTTTGGGAAGAAAAAATGACTTCTCGAATAATCACTTGCAAGTGCTTTGAACTTGTTTCTAATCTCAACGCAAATACAAAAAGTGATTTTTTTAAACAAAGTGAGCCAACATTAAGCTTAGAAGATGCTTCTTTGTATTGTAAATGTGATGGGATGGTAGGTGCACCACAGCCAAACAGATCATTTCTACAAGTGAGTGTGAGAATGATAGACAGCAGTGTGTGAAAGTGATAGAGAGGAGTGAGTAGTGTGACAGAGTATGAATAACAGAGAGAGGAATTTGAGTAAGTCTGTTATCCTTATGAACTGAGCACTGTCCCAGTCTCCTATGTGTCTCAGAATGATGTGATTAAAGTCATATCTGTAATTACTTAATCCTGAAAGTGACGTGAGCTCTGCTGTCAAAGAAAAACACTGATTAATTTAATTGGATATTTAATTAATACAATGTTTTAAAGAGCATAGTATCCCTGTGGCATTTAAAGAGCTGGGCACATTGTTCACAATTCCAAAACTGCTGTGCATGTGTGATGTCAACAAAATGTTCAAAGTCTCAATAACAGCGCATTAAATGATCATATACAGCCTTTTAATCTGAATTATTTTCACAGAACAAGACAACAGAGTGGAAAATGTATGTGTTTTCATTATGTCAGCTTTTTTCCTTACAGTCATTGCTTTGGTGAAGGGTAGGTCATTTCTCAACATGTAATAGGACTAAAAAACACACAACCCCTGAAATTCAGAGTAAGACATTAGCTGTAACATTTCAACAACTGTAACCTCTTCATAACTTAATCTATTCATTTAAAAACTAGCGCAACCTAACAATTAGGTTGTAGCACTTCATGTCCAACAAACGAGCACACACATACACGCACGCACAGACGAACAGACAGATTTCACCATGCCATGGCGACTCAGCCAAATGACTAAAGCCTGTTTACAATGATATGTTTTCTAAATATTTCAAGCAGTAGACTAGGCTACAGAATAGCACAGCTATAGAACAGGACACCTCAAATGGATCGGAAGCAGGAGACCCGAGAGACAGCCGCAAGCGTATATTCACTGTGCATTTTAGCAGCCCCGAATAGATTTCTCAGCTTCGTATTGCACACTTTTTCATCCATTTTCATCCATTCCATCCTTTCTTGTTTTTTTTCTTCTCTGCGGATTCTGCATGGTTTTGCCGTGCTCATTGAGGACAGGCGTGTTGACATTGAAATGACAGATTGGTTTGACCTAATTTGTGCCACTAGGGAATTTCAAGCACTTGAAATCCTTTTATCTCAGTTTCCTTCTCATCAGACTTAATTAGAGTAATTTAATCACTCTGTATGATTCACACCAATTAGTGAGAGCCCCGCCCTCACTCAAAGCATTCTGATTTGAAACTCGTTACAGATTGGGGGTGGGGAGCACAGACATAACTAATTGTGAGAACTAAAAACATTAAGGGCTCTAGTTTCGTTGTGGGAAGGATGGAGGTGCATTAAGGCATGTCCAAACTGGCAATTTTTTTACATGTTTGATGAAGAGTAAGCGCCATAGTTTGCCAAGAAAGTGCTTTTCTCAGCAGGAAACTGATGTAACCTACCTTATCTGGGTGGGGGAAGACATGTGGCACACAATAGTTTAGTTTGTGCATTTTCATCAAAGTCTCATATTAAAACATGTTTCTTAAAAGTATTAACTGCGTTTCATTGATGCACTTGTGAGGCTCCACATAGCGTGATCAGATGTCCCACATTTGTCCTGACAGACATCCTGTATTTGAATAAAATAAAAAATATATAAATAAGATATTACTTTATTAAATAGGCTAAGATCTGTTACCACCGCTCAAGAATATAATCACCCTGTGTCAATAAATGTTGTTTCAGATTTCTCTCACTTCATTATTTTGATTATTACCACATTTTAAATAAAGTACAAACTATTTACAGATATAAAATAAGGATATTTGGCCCAAAAATTCATCCTGTTTGTCCTGCATTTGGACTGAATCTGGTCACCTTAGCTCCACAGCCAAAAGATCCCTCCTGTCATATCCAACCTTAGCAATTGCTCAGAACATTGTTGCATGATACACCATCCAATTCTATAGTTAATGTCTAACAACTACTACTTTGCAGACAACCAGAAATAATTTAGAGCATCCTGAAGCCCAGCTATGTAGCTTTATAATCATGTATAATATGTCTGTCAACATCAAAGTTTGTTTGACGAGGCTCCGATTTAGGTCTATCTTGCCAATGTGGGGTTAATGGGGTTAATATTCAACATGACAAAACCCAGTGCGCATATATACATACAAGCATATATTATTTAAAAAACATGTAGGCCTATCTTACAGAATGTGGTGGGTGTAGAGACAGTCTCTCTCATTCAAGTGCTTTGCAATACTTGTGCAGTAAGTGCAATACCTTGACCTATTTAGTTGAATACAGAGTGCATTTCAAATGGTCATTTATTGAATGATTTGCTTCAGAATTAAGTGAAATGCAGAACATCCACAAAATAGTCTTGTGTTATGGGAGATTTATCCGTAGGGTGAACAGATTCAAACAGTCCAGGACAAGTAGGATGAGTTTGTGGGACACATATCCCTGTTTTATCCATAAAAGGTTTGTTCTTATATAATCATATAAGACACCTGTCGATGCTGCAATAGCTAATCGGAATAAAAAATATTACTACTTCTGGTGCCACCATATTCAAATTTCCAGTGTGATTCCAGAAAACGGTGGTGAAAGGTTGAGCGAAAACTGGTTGCTGTGCAATCCACCCCTGCCAATGACAACGCTCCGTTAAGGAGCAACACCATTTGCTACCCAGAGTTCAAAAAATGAATTAGTCATGAAGCTTTTTCATGGGTAGATGTAGATGCCGAAAATGTAAATTCAAATGAGATTGAGTTTGAATTGTGGCTGGAAAATGTGTGAGACTGGGGAAATTAAATTGTGGGAGCATAGGTTTTGCTTTTGATTTTTGGCACATTGGTACCTTGTATTGAAATAAATTGTCAATTGCACATTGAGTTTTCATTTTCTTTTCTTCACAAATCATGTGATTAAAATTAAATTAAATTACAAATGTGAACATTGATTTGTTCAAGAAAGCCATAGAAAAATACATGTCTAATGGGTTTTGCATTTTGATTTTCAATTTGGCAGATAGTGTGCATACACAAACATGAAAATTGAAATGCAAACTGTATTTTTGAAATTCAATTTAAATTATATCGTAAATAAATTATACACACATAAATGTGAGAATAAATTGCAATTGTTTTTTTTTGTTGTTATTGATTATCATTTCAATGCAATACAATTTCAATTTCTTTATACTAAGGAAATTAGCCTAGATGGGCCATGAGAAGACCAAAGGTTTTTGTTGTGAAAAATAAAGTGAAGCTATTACAGAAAGGCACAAATGTATGATGTCAGTCTCCTGGAAGTTCCAGGAATATGCAGAATTTAACACTCCTGCATGCCTGGAAATTATATAAATGTATACCCACCCACTCCGTCAAATGTTGTCTCCCGGACGTCTCCCTGAATTGCACCCCTATGTTTCCCGGAAATACATTTCACGAGGTTGGGCTGTCTGATGTGCTTCCCATTTGCTAACTCAGACCAGAAATATTTGTGTTGAGTGTGTTTGGGTCAGGTGTGTTTGTGTTGTGTGTTGTGCCTGAGTTTTTAAAACCTGCACTAATCGGCTTATCATTTAGAGAACATGTAGAGAAGAGCAAGTCTGAACTGGGCAGTGTTCTGACTGTAGCAGGTCCAGCACTCACATGGTCTCTGTGTTTCACCGGCTATCTGATCCTTCTTATATTTGATCCCAATGTTAACTTATCAGTCCAGTCAAACAATAGGTGTTAACCAGGCAAACAATAGGCAGTTTGGAAGCTGTCTTTTCTCTTCCATGTGTAAAGTGGCTATCATCCTGTGTACATCCTGTGTGCAATAGAAACAGTAGGTATACTGTCTGAATGTTCCTGGCCCACAAAATTCCACAATTTTATGCCTGATGTGAATTTCTCTTTACTCAGTACCAAAACTGAATAGTCACTGAATAGTTTGATGAGCATGAAAACAATGGAAACCATATGCCATGGTCGTCTCAGAAACCGGATCTCAACCCAATTGAACATTTATGGGAGATTCTGTAGCGGTGCCTGAGACAGTGTTTTCCATCACCATCAACAAAACACCAAATGATGGAATTTCTCATGGAAGAATGGTGTTGCACTAGACACCAGAATCCATGCCAAGGTGCATTGAAGCTGTTCTCGTGACCCGTGGTGGCCTAATGCCCTATTAAGACACTGTATGTTGGTGTTTCCTTTATTTTGGCAGTTACCTGTTTATGCAAACTGCCATGTTATCAGAGTTTGAATATCTGCATATATTACTGCTTGAAATAAATGCAAGGTGCCTAGCTTATCTCCCCTGGATATAATTTATATAACCTAGTCCCAGGTAACCAGGTGAGTATGTCCTGAGTTTATCAGGTGGTTCATAATTGAGTGTTTTTTCCCCAAAAAATGTCAAGGTGGGTATTATTTTTATGATAAATGATTAGATATTTTCAGTTTTCCTTTTGCACTATTATTCTTCGGATTTCAGTATTAAAATGTGATTTTTCATGCAAAAAAACTCAAAAAAAATTGGTAAGATTGGACTGAGTGAGCTTTGGAAAAACACTCTTCAATTCAATTGGCTTGTTGGCAGCACTGTTTAAAGGGAATCTCCTCTATATACCATACATACCATACCAACCTATCAGATGTGTTTGCTGTTTGGATCAGCTGTATTTGGGCCAGGTGTGTTTGGTATTTGGGTCAGCTGCGTTCAATGTTTGGGTCAGTTGTGTTTGATGTTTGGGTCTGCTGAGTTTGATATTTGGTTAGGCTGTGTTTTGGGAACCCAGTTAAGCTGGTGGGTATTCAGGATGGACATATTACATCTACCCACACAGTCCCAATGGGTTCTCCCAAACAGAACAAAACCATCAACCTGGAACAACAGTCAGCAGTGAAATAGTTATTTGTGATTAGCCTAATTGCATTAAGCAGCATAAAAACATATAGACTTGAAGTAGAAGAAAGTTGAGGCAGGAGCCCAGCTATGGTGCTGCTGTGCACTATGCATCTCTTCATATACTCAGTTTGAAATGATCCACTGGTCATGGACAGTATGCAGGAATACAGCGGCAGTATAGTGTAATGGTTAGGGAACTGGACCAGTAACTCAGCGGTTGCTGGTTCAATTCCCAGGTGGAGCACTGCTGTTGAACCCTTGAGCAAGGTACTTAACCTGAATCGCTTCAGTAAAATATCCAGCTGTATAAATGTATTGTATGTAAAGAAATGTAAACTCTGTAAGTCGTTTTGGTAAGTGTTTAAGTAAATGCCTAAAATATAAAATGTAAATGTAATACAGGCCTACACCCCAATATACATGTCACTGGCACCCCTTGTTCCTGACTGGCTCAGGGAATCGCAATGAGCCTTCAAGATTCCACATGCACAATCTTGTGAAGACTGGTTCTGATATCTCCTATTTTTCTGTTCAACTACCCATGAAGTCTGAGCAGTCAGGGAATCATTGGGTTAATGTGCATCAGGGCTTAGGTTCTATACATAGAAGAACCTCCTATACAATCTAAAAACTGTTTTATAACTATTTTTCCAAATATTAGAATCTTTGTTTTTCTGTAAATAATATAAGCAGAAAACAAATAATAATAGTGCAAAAATAATGCTATAATCGCTAAAATTACTTAAATTAATTTTGGTAGTCTATAATGCGTAAGGGTGCCATAGTATTTGTTTTTGAGTTACAGAACATGCAAAGTAAAAACAAAACACAGAAGCTCAGGGTGAGAACTTAACCATTTGTGTATTTCCCAAGAGATCAGATTATGCTTTGGATAAATGACTGCTCTGGCAACACCTTATTTACAAGACTATTCTTACTTTAAAACAATTTTATAAATGTATGTCTAATATTATCTGAATATGATTTATTTTTTAATACAGTTACATTTGAGTTGCTGGTAGACTACCATGAATTTGGTTATTAATATCTACAGGATGGTTAGATGTTAACTCAACTCTCGGTCCTGAGGGCCACTGTGGCTGCAGGTATTTGTTCCAGCCGAGCACCGAGTACACCTGATGTCACTGATTAGCATACCCAAGTGATCATAGTGCAGTTACTTTTGATACTATTTGGCAAGTTTAGACCACCTCCTCTAACTGTAGAATTGTTTTACTTCAGACAAGCTGACTTTAATAAAATGAGAGAGAATTTAAGTAATATAGATTGGGTAAAGCTTATTTTAAAACTGTGAATGAAAGATTAAAATATTATCAAATGTAAAATGTACAATTAGTTATTGTAGATGTAATGTAAATACATCCCAAAAGTAAGGAAAAATAAGATGAAAAAACTGTCTCTACAGTGGATGACTAAATCTTTATGGGAGATTTTGAGGCAAAAAAAGAAACTGTATGGAGTATATAAAAATTTTGGTTATACACCGACTGCACCAGACCGGCCCCCGGCAATTGGCTGTCCGCCTCAGGGGGAGGGGGCACAAGCTCATCAAGAAGCACGAAGGATGTCTCTAGAAAGTAGGTGGGCGAGTTCCATCTCGGAGGCGGCGGATCAGGGGAATTAGCTTGCCCCATACTGACGGGCGGTGAGTTCATGGGGGAGGGCAAGTAAAAAGAAATAGAGGGTATAATTGGCTACTAAATTGGGAGAAAAATGGAAAAAACTCTGAAACATTGGAGAGAAATAAGGTAGATTATTTTTATATGCGGGCTAAGGCTAAAAAGAAAATAAGGGCAGCTAAAAGGCACTTTAAAATAAAAATTTCCCAAGATGCAAAAAGTAATCCTAAGCAGTTTTTCAATACTGCAGTAGAGAAAGGAAGGCTAATGATGAGGTTAAGTGCATTAAGGAAAGAGCTTTTCTTCATAATAATAAGGATATTGCTAACACATTAAACAGTTACTTTGTTGAGAGCTTTACCAGAGAAGAGGTCATAAATATGTCTAAAAGTACAGCCAATTTTACAGAATGTTTTAGAGGACTTTGAGAAAGAAGTTCAAGAAAAACTACAAAAACGTAAGACAAATAAGGCAGCAGGCCCCGATGACTCAAATAACTTGGGGAGATTATTTATAATATCTAAACAATATCTAAACACTGGACAAATACCAGATGACTGGTATAATACCAATATATAAGAAGGGGGATCGTACCGACCCAGGGAACTATAAGCCTGTCAGTTTAACCTGCATGTCATGTAAAATACTGTTATGTATTATTAGGGACAAGTTGGAATTATTCCTGAAAAATAATAGTATTTTAAGGGAGAACCAATATGGTTTTCTTAGGGGGAGGCCATGCCTAACAAACCTCCCGGACTTCTTTCAGGAAGCTACAAAATGACTTGAACCAGGCTTATGATATTATATATTTGAGTTGTTTCAGAGTGGTTTCATAATTGGCTACAAGGTTGCTAATGCTACTGCATTAGCGCCGCATTTTCTGTCGACCGGGGTAGGGATGTTAGTAGCGAATAAATCTGTCGAAAACTTAGGGGGCAAACAGGGGGTGCTGCAAAATTATTTAAACAAAAAGAAGCTGAGACCAGTTCGTTTATATTTTATGCGCGAAAAATTTATTTTGCAAAGAATTTGTTGAGGACGAACACCCGGTCCGTGGTATAATATATATAAAAATCAAAGGAGGTGATTCTAATGCCTTTTTCAGCCCTGCATGGATATCAAAATGCTACTGTCTAATGTCAAAATGTCTATCTATTCAAGCTAATCAAGGGATAAACAAAGGTTATTTTTTAAGACACATTCCGTTAACAGAACAAGAGAACATGGATATCAAGAAGGTTTTTTTAACACAGAGAGTTGTCAATGCCTGGAACAGCTTGCCAGATCAGGTAGTTGAGGCAGAAACACTTGGGGTATTTAAGGCCAGGATATTCTTTAGACTAGGAAATGACGAGTCTAGATGGGCCGAACGGCCCGTTCTTGTCATTATGTATTCTTATGTTCTCATGTACCGCTTGGTTTAAGAGGTGAATTAATTGATATTAGGTAGTTTAGTTGACTGATTAGAGGAAATACCTGCAGCTGCTGTGGCCCGTAGGACCGAGAGTTGACTATGTTGGATCTACATCATCATTAATCAGGTGTGCTATGGTTGAGTTGCCATGTTTCTCACACCTCCATGCCATTCTCAGCCTTTGGTGTCTTTGAGATCCACAGCGTCGACTGATTCAGGCTGGTTTTGGTCTGCGGTTTGCTGCACAGAGACACACAGGAGAAAACACAAGTGTGATTGGATCATTTTATTGCAATATCAGGCTATATGAGGCTGTGTCGGCGATATGGGGCTGTATGAAGCTGCAGAAGGCTGTATAGGGCTGTATGGTACTGTATAATACAGGTAACTGCCAAAATAAAGGAAACACCAACATAAAGTGTCTTAATAAGGCGTTGGGCAACCACAAGCCACCAGAACAGTTTCAATGTGTCTTGGCATAAATTCTACAAGTGACTGGAACTCTATTGGAGGGAAGCAGCACCATTCTTCCACAAGACATTTCATCATTTGGTGTTTTCCTCCATCTAGCTATGGCTAGTTTGTTTAAAAGATAACTGGTTAGATGATTACAATGACCTGACAAGAGTTTTTTTTTCGTATTAGTTAACTGGCTAGCTTTTGTTTAACTTAAAGTTAGCGTTATGTTCTTATGTTCCGTTTTGCCTTGCATCTTGAACCAAAGACACCACCAGGGCTGGACTGGGAGAAAAAATCGTGCCATTTCGCGACCGGCCCGGCATGTTGTTATGTTCTGTCGTTTTGCCTGAGACCAGTGCATCTTTATTGAACACAAATATATATAAAATGATTCTACCATGGTTGAGGGGCAATATATAGCCAGTCCAGCCCTGGACACCACGGTTGAGGAATATACGCTTTCGACCACAGTTGCCCCTAGTTGATAATGTCTTTCCCTCAGACTTCCATTCCAACATCACTTTAGCCACTGTTCCACAAAAACAATGAAACATTGGCAAGTTGAACAGACTTCGTCACTGAAGCTCCTGCCAAACGTGCCCCAACAATCATCCCTCTTTCAAAGTCACTGAGATCTCTTCTTCTCACTATGGTAGCTAAAATAATGGGCAACTGGGCCTGCCCAGCATTTTTATGCATGACCCTTAGCATGTTTCCTTTATTTTGGCACTTACCTGCAGCTTTATAGGGTTGTATAGAGCTGTATATGGTTGCATAGAACTTTATAAAGCAGTACAGAGCAGAACTGTATGGAGTTGTATAGGGCTGCATGTATCTGTATAGAGCTGTACAGAACTGTATGGAGTTGTATGGGACTGCATGGAGATGTATGGAGCAGTATAAAACCATGTAGGGCTGTTTGAAATTGATTGAGACTGCGTGTAGCTGCACAGTGGCTGCAGGGGATGTTGCTTACAGATGCCACATGAGCTGAGTTGAGTGAGTGACACTTGTGTTTCTATGTGCAGTTGGCAAACCCAACAGTACACAGTTTGATAGACAATTGCGTCTCTATTTACCATTTATTGGTTTAAGATTGCGTGAGCAATGTAGAGTTTAAGTGATTAAATGCATTGTCTGAATGAGGCCCCCGGTCTGCGGGAGTAATTGAAAATATGTTAGAAAGACATCACTCCCATAGCATTGCAGGTTAATAAATATAATAAATGGCACAAATAAAGCAGTCTGTAATGTGCAGATTAAGCTGGGTAAGATTTATGAGCCTGGTCTGGTTTCTGTGAAGCGGGACAGTGGGAGAGGGACGGGGGTGGGGGAAGGTTGTGGAGGAAGACCTGCCCTGAGGTCCAAATATTGATCGGCTTTGAGTGGAGATTGACACTCACTCCAACTGCAGCAGTAGCTGCTGTGTGATTATCATGGCATGAGCATTGCTCGCCGCGTACACACAAAGAATATAATCGGGGTCAGGAAAGGTGTCATGACTGCAGAGACAGAAGAGCAGTCCTCCTCACCTCTTGCTGAGCATCTGAAAGCAGCAGGTTCCTGAGGCCACCAGGATCAGCAGGAGCAGTGGAATGGTGGGGATGATCACATAGACCAGGAGCAGTCCTACAGAGAAAACAGCAAACACTGTACTGAGACATACATACACCAAGAGCAGTCCTAAGGAGAGACACACACATATACGTATATGCATTATACATACATACACCAAGAGCAGTCCTAAGGAGAGACACACACATATACGTATATGCATTATACATACATACACCAAGAGCAGTCCTAAGGAGAGACACACACATATACGTATATGCATTATACATACATACACCAAGAGCAGTCCTAAGGAGAGACACACACATATACGTATATGCATTATACATACATACACCAAGAGCAGTCCTAAGGAGAGACACACACATATACGTATATGCATTATACATACATACACCAAGAGCAGTCCTAAGGAGAGACACACACATATATGTATATGCATTATACATACATACACCAAGAGCAGTCCTAAGGAGAGACACACACATATACGTATATGCATTATACATACATACACCAAGAGCAGTCCTAAGGAGAGACACACACATATACGTATATGCATTATACATACATACACCAAGAGCAGTCCTAAGGAGAGACACACACATATACGTATATGCATTATACATACATACACCAAGAGCAGTCCTAAGGAGAGACACACACATATATGTATATGCATTATACATACATACACCAAGAGCAGTCCTAAGGAGAGACACACACATATACGTATATGCATTATACATACATACACCAAGAGCAGTCCTAAGGAGACACACACACATATACGTATATGCACACACCAGGCCTACAGACAGACAGACAGACAGACACACATGCATACGTACACATTTTTTCAAACACAACAGGCCTACAGACAGTGATACACCCACAGACACTCACTCACACATACACACACACACACACACACACACACACAAACACATACTGTTTCTGATACTGGTCAGCACCAGCAGTGTGTGGTCGGGTGAGGTTAGTGAACAGGCTCACCTGAGGGGCCGGCCACCAGCACGTGGGGAGTCCTGTCCTCGTTAGTGATGGAGGGGTCACTCTCCTCGGGCTGTTTTGGGGACAGATCTGGGGACACAGATACATTTTGTGTTTTCTTTGGTTACTTCTGTTGCCAAAACATATTAACCTAAAAAAAACATTTTGACATTTTAGAACAAAGCAATATACAAACATAATAGCCAGAAGAGGCCATTTAGCATTTAGCCCATCTCCTCATTTAGTTTATGTAATGTATTTATTGTGTAATGTAATTATTATACATAACATATATTTAGGCTCACCAGGCCAGGACTCACGATCATGCCATGTCCCCTTTTAATGGTAAGTTGTTAAATCTTTATTTATGCTTCATCAATTTATAATTAATTTTGAATATTAATTCCTTTTACTCTTGCATTAGCGTCAAGAATCATTTAGCGGTTTTTCAATTCCCCTCGTAAGCCTCACTGAAGGTAACCTAAAGAAGTCTCATCTGCAGCTGTGAGCTCCTGAACACGTTTTACGTTAAATAATCACAAGGTCCGTGAATACAGAACGCATGACATTATCCAGAAGGCCACAGATGTGTCAGCATCATTGTAATTAGAAAGCAAGCACATCTCAAAGCACTATATGTTGGTTCTCAGAGCTTTGAGCTGGTCTAAATCAACATGTCAGTCTGCTCATCAATAGTTGGCCAATGTAGTTTGCTTTTGAGTCACAGGGTGATACCTAGGGAAGGTCAGTGTCACATGATGTTACCTGTTTTGTCAGACAGGTGTAATGGAGGAAGGTGAGGGAAGAGTTTCTCACCTGGTTCTCGTGGTCGGTCTGCAAACTCCTTCTCAAGCAGGCTCTCTGTAACAGAAATAAAGAAGTGCCTTGGGGTTTGGGAGGACAGAGACAATGAGGAAACAGCCAGACAACGATGTCATCAAGTTCATCTTAGTAGCTGCAGTAGGCAGCATTTTGTATTAAAACACTAAATGGACAGTGAAGGCAGTGAAAATGTAGGCAGTGAAATGCCTTTCACGTCTTGAAGGATTTTGTTTTTGTATCTGGCAGTGATAATTTGCCATTTGAAAAATATTTTGCTGAATAATTATTATTTTACCTGGACCCCTGACCTAATCTCATCAAAGGTGCACTGCTATCGATTCTCATGCAAGTATACGGCCAAGTGCAGCCAGCATCTTTGAATGTCGGCATTTAACCAACATGGGGCGTTATCAAATGATATGGGTGTTACCGATGGATTTTGCAAATCAACAGAGTTTTTTTTCTTCGATTGGACTGTTTTTGCAATTTGCATCCATTTGCACAAGGGTGTGTTATAACACACTGCCAGTTCAAGCTGTTATCAGAAAGAGGAGGGCCTTCCAATGTGATCCTGAGTCAATTTTCACAGAAGTGTTTGTGTGCGCCTCAGTATGTGTGTGTGCGCCTGAGTGCGTGTGTGTGCCTGTGTGTAACATGAAAATAAAAGATGGTTCAGTACCTGGTTCATACTTGCAGATGAAGTTGTGCTTCATGTTGCACCTGTCGTCATTCCACTGGTACAGGTAGGCTCCACCGAGCCCATGTAGAGCAGTTGGCTGGTGGTACATCACCACACAGGCCTCACCCCCGCAGGACGGTTCATCATAGTACCAGTTCCTGAAATACGCTCCCAACATGGCATGGTGTGAACATGCTGCAATGCAAGGGCTGTAGCAGGGTCTGTTTTAGAGGCTAAAAGGCCATAGAGTGTCTGTTTTAGAGGCTAAAATGCCATAGAGTGTCTGTTTTAGAGGCTAAAGGGCCATAGAGTGTCTGTTTTAGAGGCTAAAAGGCCATACAGTGTCTGTTTTAGAGGCTAAAGGGCCATGGCGGTGTCTGTTTTAGAGGCTAAAAGGCCATAGCGGTCCCTGTTTTAGAGGCTAAAAGGCCATACAGTGTCTGTTTTAGAGGCTAAAAGGCCATAGTGAGTGCCTGTTTTAGAGCCTAAAGGGCTATAGCAATGTTTGTTTTAGAGGCTAATTTTTATTCCTCATAAAGGTGTTGTTACTATCGATTAAGTCATTATTCAGAAGGGAAATCTATTTGCCTGTGGAGTCTCACCTGAACTGCGAGACGCTGTTATCGGCCCATCTGTACAGGTCAGGGCAGGAGGCAAAGCCGGCATGGTCCTGAGGCTCCCCGTCCCGCGTCAGACCGATCCAGAAATCTCCGTCGGCAATGCCAGACTCGGAGTTGGCGGAGTTGGAGGCTGAGCCAGAGCTGGACGTGGAGCTGAGCTCCTGGAGGAGGCGCTCAATGAGCTGCTGCTCAACCTGGTTCTCGACGCTAAGCAGCGCTCCCCCGTCCATCTCACATACCTGCCGCGCCTCCCAGAATGCCACCCGGCTCGACACGTCCTGGAAGTAGGCGATCTTGTAGCACGGGTGCTCAGGCCCCCCCTGGCAGACTGTCTGACCTGGAACGCGAGTGGTACACAGTAACCAATCAATAATCAATCAGTCAACCAATCAACCAACAAGTCAATGAATCAATCAGGCAATGAATCAATCAAGCAATCAATCATGATCTATCAATTATTTAACCAATCAACTGATCAATATTTCAACAAACAATCAGGAAATCAATCAAAGGCAATCATTAAATAATTCCAGCAATCAATCAATCAATCACCAAACAATAAATTAATCTAATAATACATCTTTCAATCATACACATGAAATATTGTTTGTAGATTGTTTGTAGCACTCCCAAGGGAACACAACTACATATTATCACCACGGACACTTTTAACATTTTTTCAGCTTTTATTATTCTATTATTTTTGTTCATTCAGTCATGATGTAGCGATGAATTTGTATTTTTTACTTAAGATATTACCTTGCTTAAAACCTGTATTGATTTTAGTCAACTCACTGGAGCATATAACTCAGCCTGGGACTGGATCCAAACCCAAAATGCGCAGTCATCACTTTCCCACTCCTTATACAGTCCTGCAACCTTTAATTCTGATCATTTATCAGCTCTTAATAATACACCTCCTACAGAGTACACAGAAGAGTCATGAGGGTACACACACACGCACACACACACACACACACACACACTTGTCAGACACACACGCACACACACACACACACTTGTCAGACACACACGCACACACACACACACACTTATCAGACACACACACACACACACACACACTTATCAGACACA
This sequence comes from Aldrovandia affinis, assembly GCA_029706075.1. Classification (NCBI taxonomy): domain Eukaryota; kingdom Metazoa; phylum Chordata; class Actinopteri; order Notacanthiformes; family Halosauridae; genus Aldrovandia; species Aldrovandia affinis. Next base: position 468,637 of record JAINUG010000240.1, on the reverse strand, counting down.
CATG